>JAWZYU010000017.1:41037295-42237295 GCA_038380435.1 Ryuthela nishihirai | reverse complement strand
ATACCAGACAAGTTAGTTAACATAATGAAAGCTCTCTACAATAACACTGAGTCGTGTGTGAGAGTTGGTAGGGCTTGTAGCAATTGGTTAAGCATTACTTCTGGTGTTCGACAAGGGTGCATTTTGTCTCCTTTTCTCTTTAGTTTGGTTATTGATTATGTTATGCGAAATTCACTTCAAGGGAAAGATTTTGGCCTTAATTGGGCTGGAGATACGAAAATTTCTGATTTAGATTATGCTGATGATTTAGCCCTTTTGGCAAATGATGTTGATGAGATGAACTCTTTCATTCGAGCTGTTGATGAGACTGGTAGTAGAGTAGGTTTGGTTATAAACAGAGAGAAAACTAAAGTGATGAAAATTGGTCAGGCAAGTTGTGATTCAGTTAATCTGAATGGTTGCAGTCTTCAGCAGGTGTCACAGCTTAATTACCTTGGGAGCTATGTAACTGATACTGGTGATGTGCGGCATGAGATTAACAGACGAATAGGGATTGCTGCCGGGACTTTTAAGAATCTATGGAGATTGTGGAGAAATAGGCGTATATACCTAAAGACTAAAATTAGACTGTATAATAGTTTGTTCTTTCTAGGGTTAGTTATGGTAGTGAAACTTGGACACTTTGTAAACAAGATAACAGGAAACTAGATGCTTTTGATTCTAGATGCTTACGTAGTATCTTGGGTATTAAGTGGTTTAACTTTGTAACTAATGATGAGGTTAGGCAAAGGAGTCTGCAACCTCCTTTAAGCAGCATATTGTGCAGAGAGAGACTCCGCTGGTTTGGCCATGTTGCCCGTATGGATAATTATAGATTGGCGAATAGGGTTATGAACAGTGTGCCTGGAGGCCTCAGAAGGAGGGGGAGACCTAGGATGCGGTGGGCAGACAATGCAAACAGGACCTTGTTAGAATTGGTGTGCAGTGGCCTGATGCAATAGATGTAGCTCAGGATAGACTTGCTTGGATAACTAAATTGCATGATCTGGTTGGACCTCCGTAGCCCATGGCTGCTTGAGGATGAGGATGTATGAATAACTTTGATGTAGGTTCCTGTATCGAAGACGGAGTGCTTTCTCTACAACGCACCACCCCATGGGCTAAAGAATCTTTCTCAAACCCATTCACAGCGTGTTTTTTCACGGGTCGCTATCTCGAGAGATTTAAATGCACCAATAGAGTGCACACGCCTTTGTACGAAATCGTTTCTAATATTACCTCTAAAGCTGGGCTGAAAAAAGCTAATGCTCTCTGGTTAAATATTTAGACGATAATACACTCTCTGATCTTTAAAATCAAACGTTACCAAGGAAATTAATATACTGACAGATGTTTTGGTTCTACGGTGTAAAATACGTTTACCTACTAACAGCTCAATCAGGAAAAGACATAATTATAAGAAGTAACGATTTTGGAAAACAATCGAGGACTATGTTACAGAAAGCTCTGACAGAGGTGTAATTGCTGTATTTATATACTGTAAATAAAACTGCTATCAATGGGCGTAAGTAAAAATTTCAAATCAGACACGTAAATTGCTAATATTGAGATAAAATAGTAACTTTCAATACATTTCAGCATTCACGGTAAATGACAGTCAAAATTTAAAACATATGACGCAAAAATGAGGACACGTGGTCCTTTTTACCTGGTTTCTCTCTCCGTAGGTCAACGGCGATACTATTTTTGATGAGTGTCAAACAAGGTGGTTTCATTTAGAATGCCGAAATAATTGACAGACTTACTAATTAATGTTTAAAGACATTTTGTCACTGCCTTCATTAACAAACGTATTACAATTCAACAGTCGAAAAAATTTTAGGTTTTGCGTAGGTTTTCTTTCGCTGTCGCTTGAGCGGTTCGCACACACCTTGTGCCTCGCTAGGTGGCTACTGCGCCGCGTTTGCGCTGACGAAGGGCCGCGGGAGACCTTGGATGGGTGCAGCCTTTCAAACGCTTGATGGCAACGGGGGATGCGGCTAATGGGAGTTTGACGAGAGGACGCGAAACTCTCTCCCTTCTTACAGTATGGTTCTCACACAGGGAAAAACTTGGTAGAACATGAGATACTCATTGTCGCTTGTAGTTTACTTCCGTGAAGAAAAATGCAAAATAATGGCGTTAACTTCCTGTTTATGAAAGCTGACTTGAAAAGGTTTCCACTTGAAAATCGCAATGCGCCTTCACGAATCGTGCGCACTATTTTTCGAAAACCTTAGAATCGCATCTTAGCAAAAAGTTTAGACATCGAAGATGGGCCGTTTTCACCACAACAGGGGCTGGCGCCAAGGGTGGTGTGATCTCTGAGATGGAGCGCTTTCCTGCAATATACCACCCCAGGGGTTAAAGGATCTTTCTAAAAACCCATCCCGTGTAACTTTAACGGCGCGCATTCAATAAATACACCACCCTAGGGGTACCTCAAACCCATCTAAAGGGTGTTTTCCTAGGACGCGTCATGGGCCGATATGAGGGTAAACAACTGTTCACCCACGAAACCGACTTCCATATTCTTAGGTGGTAGTGGAAACTGAAAAAAGCAAAGTCCATATTGGGATATACAACCTGACCTGATTTAAATGAAAGCGAAAAAAATATACAAACACTATATACACTTCCTGTGATTAAAATCAAATAGCATCCATATACAAAAGCTACATTCATTCTCTGCTGATAAAAGAAATATACCGTTCACAGTGTACGACGAACTGGTGCGCGAACTGGTGCCATTCGGTGTAATGCTTCCACCTGCTGTATTTTAACTAGACTTTTGCTTCGCGACCGAAGTTTTATGTAAACCATAAAACCTGTTAATCGCTCTAAAAGCCTGAGTGCAAATTAATTTTTCGTAAAACGCTAAGTATATTCCACTTTTATTCTATACGTTTGTTTCAAATTCTTCACATCTAATAAAAACCGTCTTCGTCTTGAGTTATACAAATAATCTCCTTGTCTCATATTTTAAATCGATTTTGAAGTTTGTTGATATGTCTATCAGACTTGAGCCGTGTCACGTGACGCCAGCCCGGTTCCTTAAAATCCTGTTTTCCGCTTTTCGAATAATTGCTGCTATATCTCCATCGGTCTTTAGTTCTGGCCCACCTTTCTCATTGCAACCCACTTGTCTGTAAGTGTGAGGAGGGTCTCCCCCACTAAGGAGCACCACCCTGGAAGGCACACTTTCCTAGCTACATAACAGTCAGCGCGCTCGGGCAATTAACCCTCTCCTTGCAGCCAGTCTACACCTCCTCAACACGAAATTCCCTTTCTGTTACATCGGAATGACATTTCGTTGGAGAGGCAACCATTGTCGGCCTATTATTACGACAGGACGTCCCTCAAAGCAACTCACCACAGTGGATAATGTTTCATCCCTCTTAGGACAAGCTTTCTGTCACACCCCCTTTAGCGTTGGTGAAGCGAGCATTTTCTAAACGTGGGTGACCAGGCTATTCGGAGACACACCTCCTCTTGACTGTTATGTGACGTCTATCGCACTTATTGTCACGTTTACGATTTGAACAACGCAATCCTTACTGCAAGGTAGCCGAAGGGCACTGTTGTTCTCGCTATTATTAGTCTTACCTGTCTAAGTAGCAGGTAACGCGGCAACTATAATTATTTTGTCAACAGAATCGTCCTCGAAGCAATTCGTTTCACAGCGACTATTCAGAGGTGCGTTTCCTTCAAGGTTTCCTTCAAGCGTTATCGTAGGGAGCTGTTACGTTTCCTAAGTACAATGTGACGTGAAACTTCTCTCAACCTATTTCTATGCTAGAAGCTTAGGGGAGCTCTCAGAATAGGAATGACACTCGAGAAACAATAAGAGCGATAGGCTACCTTTCAGTACTGATATGAGTTACGACATTTTCACTGATGCTATCGCACACCTGTGGGAACCCTTCTCTTCAGCGACAGTGAAGGAGGGTCAACCCATAAAGTTCGTAGCCCCAACCTAGGATGCTGAACTCTCCAACGTTCCAAGTTAGGTCGCCACTGGGGGAAATGGGGGCCAACCTAGCAACAGAAACTTAGAGGTACTTCTCTCCAGCAGTAGTGAAGGGGGAAAACCAATTATAAATGAAACCCTCCCTAGGCCATCACTTTTTTAGTAATTTTTTTAGTAAAGAAATAGGGTCAGTAAACAACACTGCAGAAAAAAAAAATCTGTAGTCACGAGGCCTTAAGCTTCCAGCGAACGCGATACCACTGCGCCACAGAGGCGGCGTTATAGAGTTGGTGGAGTTAGTAATATTACAGTTCACCCCCACCAATATGTCACTACTCAATCACGACAATTGAGTTTGCATGTCATTTGCATAATCGAACAACTTTCTTTGACTTGTTTGTTTTTCTGATGTTCTTGTTTAATAAAAAGAAATTCAAATGCTTCTTTTTTTATCGCTTCATATTCATTTTGAAATATCCCCTATTTTTTGTGAGCAGTGTAATAGGAAGTTTCTGTACAAAGGGGTCAATTAATCTGGACTGATCCTCCGGTGCAGCTATTTGGTGTTCCGAACAACTCTTTTTTTTTCTGGAAATTATTTTTGTTGTTTTGAAAATAAATTGCTTTAAATATAATGCTCAAATTTAAAGAATTTGAATGCAAACTTTGCTGCTGCTTGGGATTTGAGTTGGTGTTAGTTCATGGACACGATTCGTACAGGATCGCGTATTTTTTTCGAAGAGGGTTGATGTGACTTAGAGCCAATATTTTATGTCCCAATGTGAGAGCAACAATTTTTTTACCTAACTGGAGTGGAACTGGTTAGTGAGGGACAATCATAACATATATGACGTAACAAACGACGATACTATCCCAGGACTCGAACCCGAATCCCGGCAGTTGCAATGTCACCGCAAGCGAACGCGATACCACTGCGCCACAGAGGCGACGTTATAGAGTTGGTGGAGTTAGTAATATTACTAATGACAGTCTGTAAACCCCGTCTCGTCGCTCCCGGTGTCGAAGAACTGGTTGGACGAGCATTGCAGTGAGTTCACAACTGCCGAATGGTTCTCTCACTCTCTGGATTTGAATCGTATTGAGCATCTGTGGGACGAAGTGCAGCGATGCATTCGAGCACGAAATGTGCCACCGGGAAACTCTCGGTGCTTTTACGGACGACTGCCCTGGCATCATGTGCTACAATCACACCCGAGCATTTCCAATGTCTGGTAGAGTCCATGTCACGACTTGTTGCTATTGTTGTGAGGGCAAAAGGTTGCCCCACACGTTATTAAGCAGGTGTGTGTGTGTGTAATAAACTGTCCTTTCAGTGTATATATTTAATATTTTTTTCACTTCAGTTCACTTTTCAGTCCCAGGTGGGAAACGTTATACCAAAATCGGCCGACTGCCATTCGTCCTTTCGGTTTGCGTGTCCGAGGTTACCTCAGAGACATTAACATCAGTCTCGATAGCATCGCACAGTCGACAGCTGAGCCACTTCCACCTTGGCTCGCTGTTTCCCCTTCCTGCGATTTTTCCCTGTGCAGGACGGGGAAGGCCTTTACACCCGACTGTGTGCATTGTGCTGAGCACCCGGACTTTTTGCCTGTCTTCACAGATGGCTCGAAGTTCGGCACTTCAGTGGGATCAGCCATGGTCTGCTGTGATGTAATCATTGCAGACCAGATCCCACAGCAGTATTCCATCTTCACTGCTGAGTTGCATGCTATCAGCATTGCCTTGGACCATATAACAGCTAAGCATCATCGTCGGTGTGTGCTTTACACCGACTCGCTTAGCTCGCTACAGGCTTTGATTTCAGTGAGGCATCGGCCTCACCCTGTTCTCTCCAAGATCCGCCAGCAGCGCCATCGTCTGGCAGCCACCACCACGATTCTCTTCTGTTGGGTGCCCGGTCACGTCGGGATCAGGGGCAACGACTTGGCAGACGCTGCTGCCAAGTCATCCACGCCCCTGTCCGACTCTCCGTTGCCAGTTCCATATGTGGATTTCCGGCAGCGTTTCACCATCGAGCTCCGGGCACAGTGGTAGAGATCTTGGTCTGAACAGGTTGCTAACAAGCTCTTCTAGATCAAGCCCATTGTCAAACCGTGGCAGTCTTGTTTTCGCAGGAATCGCAAGGAGGAAGTTGTACTTGCTCGGCTCCGCTTAGGTCATTCGTTTCTAACTCATTCATTTCTTCTCAAGGCGGACACTGAATCTAAGTGCGAGTTTTGTGACACCATTTTATCGATCAAACATATTTTACTTTCATGTCCCGTTTTTAACTTTGAACGTCGTCTCTATTTTAACTTTCACGATTTTACGTCAGAGCCACTTACACTCGGACAACTTTTATCCGATGACTCTCTTTTAACCCCTGTCTTTGATTTTTTACGTTTTACTGAGTATTTTACACGTTTATGAACCTTTTACTTTGTTAATTTGATTTTACGCTTGTTTCTGATTTTTAATGGGTCCTATACACCCATTTTTATTGTCAATTTTTACACATGTTGATACTTTTTTATTCGCCCTTTTTACTTATCTTTCTTGTGCTGGTTTTGTTTCTGTGTCTTTTAATTTTGGTTGTGGGTTCAATGATTTTTATCAGTTTCTATCTTTTTGTTTGGCGCAATACAGCCCTATTGCTCTTGCGCCAAAAAACCCCAACCAACCAACCAATCAACCAACTTCAGTTCAGGTTACTATTACTCTCAAAAAGGGAAGCCACACTAAGTAGCTATGAAATGATAATGACGGAATTTCCTTATTGACTCCCATTTGGTGTCGGTTATTTCAACTTTTTTCCTCAAAAAGGAGATTGTAAAAATTGGGTGCGCGTCTTAAACAGGGGTGCTTAGTACATGAAAATAGCCAAAAGATGGTACTGATTTTGAATGAAAATTCTGTCAACTACCAGACGGGAGAGAGGAAGGAGGAGAGGGAACCATGGATCCCTTCCTCATCTGGTTATTGCACAAGACCAGAACACATCAAACTCCAAGAGGCATGATATTTTTCTTTAAGCCAACACGCCAAGTGTCAATCGAAGGATTAATGCTGAAATAATAGGAAGTCACAGATATGCACCTGTTGGTGATATGTTGAATAAATGTAGAGGAAAATTGCCATTAGCGAGGTGGGATCTGAACCGACGACCTGGCGTGATCGCTTAAAAAAATAAACATGCCTCTTGATGTAGGCTGGTCGTATGCACTAACGTGGAAAGTGCCGTTTCGATCAGAGCCTTTATTTACAGTCAGATATATTTCCAATGGCTAATTCTATGGTCTAGTGGTTAGCGCGCTTGGCTACTGATCTAAGGGACCTGGGTTCGAGCCCCGGATAAGGCATGGATGTATGTGTCGTTTTTCTGCTGAGGTCCTGCCATCCTCTCAGACCTTCTACTGTGGCATATAAACTGACAGGCTCCTGTCAGACCTCTGTGGCAAGCAGCTGCTTGAGGAGGGATTTATTTACATTGGATCGTGTGAGCTCACAAAAATCTGGATCGTATGGGCCCACTCACAGAAATACTGAGCGTGTGCAGTTACCGTTCACAGCAAACTGGAGCGTGTGCAGTAACTGCACACGCTCCAGTTTGCTGTGAACGGTAACTGGAGCGTGTACAGTTGCTGTACACGTTCCTGAGGTCCTGCCATCCTCTCAGACCTTCTACTGTGGCATATAAACTGACAGGCTCCTGTCAGACCTCTGTGGCAAGCAGCTGCTTGGGGGGTATTTATTTATTTTATTTAATTCTGTGGTATAATGCTAAAAGCCACCAATAGAGGATGACTGTTCGACAATCTGTAGCCATGTGATCAGAGCACCTGACATGTTATCAGGAAGTAGTGTGTGCAGATCCTGACTGCCTAATGGCAATTTTCCTGTATATTCATTCAATATATCACCAACAGGTTCGTATCAGTGATTTCATATTGTTTCTGTAAAAGAAATAAAACCGGAATGGCATTCTGGTTCGTTAAGAAGTTTTTCCCCAAATTATTATTTAGATTCGCACTTGTCTTTAAGATATCTCAATGAAACACGTTTCACTTTGATCCTCTGTGGTGTCCCTCTACGGTATGTGTGAACTGTAGGCAGCACCAACTCGACAGGAGATGCTTGTGGCGGTGTATGGTTAGGAGAAGTTTTGAATTTAAACAGAAATTTTGAATTTTTTTTTTCTTACAAGAAAACTATTTTATATCATTGACAGAGTACGAGAGATTAATTGTACAACTAATATTATAAAGTAAAGAAGAACTTAAAGTAAGAAATGATTTTGAGCTTCAAAAATCTAAATCCACTGAAACATAATTTATGGCACGGAAATAAATATATCTATTCTTGAGGGAAAGGCGGAGGACAGAAATGAAAATCATTTTAGACCGTAGAAAGGCAGGTTGTTAGAGCTGCAAAAAATTTAGATCACTTGAAATAGCTTGGAGACAAAATATAAAATAGTTATTGGAGAGGCAGAATATAGAATCATTTAGGGTAGCAAAATGTCTTATGTCCATTATTTTTTGTTCAACCTCCGTAAATAAAATGCACTAAAGCACGTGAAGACTTACTTGCTCCATGAGATCTGGCCTCTGCGCAACTGCTGCGCAGGACGAAAGAAACCAACAATCGCCCAGCCTGCCCTGGATGATATCTTGTCTGCTGACTCCATTCACCAGCAGCTGAGGAGTGGAAGTCAGTTCCTGAAAGAAAGGGAAAAAAAACTCATTTAACCAGAGAAAGTGTTCAAATTAAGGTGAATTGGGATATTTTACCTATGATATAAATGACCAGGTCAAAAAGGATCCCAAAGGATATAACAGGCTGGGCGGGAGGAAGTCCACTGGACAATTTTTAGGAGACATGGAATCCTCCCATCAGAGTCGTAGATCGTGTATGAATATGCGATTTACCAGGTAAAACATTACTCATTGGTAATGGGTAATGTTAATTGGTAATGGGTAATATTATCTAAGAATATCCCCAGTTGGCTTAAATAAAAACATATAATAAGTAAATCACCCCCCGGCTGGACCCTTAGAGGCTAGCATAAAACACAAGCTAAAAAATAGCACATATCATGCACAAGAAACCTAAAACGAGTAGCTTTCTTCAGAGAAAGCCATCATTTTAGGTCTCTTGCACTTATTAAGAATATTATGACCGTAATTAAGCAAAGAAGAAATAATCTCATTTGGATTATTTTTAACAGCCTTCGAGCCCCGGATAAGGCATGGATGTGTGTGTTGTTTTTCTGCTGAGGTCCTGTCATCCTCACAGACCTTCTACTATGGCATATAAACTGACAGGCTCCTGTCAGACCTCTGTGGCAAGCAGTTGCTTGAGGGGGTATTTATTTATTATTTATTAAAACCTTTTTGAGATGCATTTAATATGAGTATGCATGTGGTCGATGCCCAAGTCTTTATGAAGTTGTCTGTTAGTATCAAACCAAGGGGCATCGACTGCAGATCTCAATATTTTGTTTTGCAAGACCTGATCTTGCGTGTATTCGTGTAGGTAGTGTTCGCCCAGACAGGGCGAACATTATCTCCACGAATATATTATAATAACATAAGTTATTATCGGACGAATGACCATGTTGCACAATAAATAATTTATGGTCAATCATCAAGACAGCATTTCTCCAAAGGAGAGGTCCTAGTTGACATCTCACTGCATCGACTTTAGTGATAATATCGTGAATATGAGGGTCCCATTTGAGCTTTTGATGTAGGGTTATACCCAAGTATTTGATGGTCTTTTACCGTTCAATTGGTTTATTTAAAAAGTTTAAACGTTTTGGGTTTTTAATAAGTTTTTCACTGAAGAGTGTGTATCTTGACCTTCCATTTATCGTAGCACTCCTCCACCTCATCAAGGCATCTCTGCAGCCTGTCTATAACAATCATTGGACCCAATGAAGGGTAAAGGAGGCCGATATCATCAGCATATTGGGCTAAGAGGATGCGATCAAAAGATGGCATATCATAAAGTTATCCCATCAAAGTCCCCAGCGAGTTGGTTAAAGTAGAGACTATATGATCTCTTGAATACGGATCACGGTTTAACGTCCTGTCTAGTGGACGGTGGACTTTCCAAGCTCATTGGCAAGCTAAGAGAAGAAGGGGAATTAGCGGAGAAAATCTCAACATAGTTACAATGGGGACTCTAGCCGGGAAACGTCAAGTAAAAAGTTCAATAATATAAACATATATTTTGGTATTATGATATATACATACGTATAACCAGACACCATAATATGATGGATCTATGCCACCATTGTGTTTTGGCTGGAAGTACATCACATTTTGGAGAAAATTGAAACTACTGATCTAAGGGATCTGGGTTCGAGCCCGGATAAGGCATGGTTGTATGTGTTGTTTTTCTTCTGTATAGGTCTTCAGATACAACTTGGTCTCCATTTTTAGCATCATTCTGCATTCCATGAAAATTATGGCTTCCTATATCCTCCTGTGCGGCCGTTCCGTGGCCGAGTGGTTAGCGCGCTTGGCTACTGATCTACGGGACCTGGGTTCGAGCCCCGGGTAAGGCATGGATGTTCGTGTTGTTTTCTGCTGAGGTCCTGCCATCCTCTCAGATCTTCTACTTTGGCATATAAACTGACAGATTCCTGTCAGACCTCTGTGGCAAGCAACTGTTTGATGGGTTATTTATTTTTTATAAATTAAACATACCATACATATTTCAATATCATACTGTGCAAGGTTACTCATATTTTATTAAATGTTACCCCAATAATAATAATACGTATACATAAAACTGTATTTTGCTATAAGTAACGGAATAATGATCAGGGTGTCAAATTACAATCAGAAAATTCTTGCAAAATACATAGTTAGGTAATTTTTTGGGTGGTGGTTTAATCCAGACCCTCCGCGTTAAGATAGCTGCCTATGTCCTAGATCACAGGCAAATTACAGAAAGTTAAACAAACCCCTTGAAATTAAAATGTCACTCTTCATCTAGTCTCTGCATCATAATGTTTACGAAAAAGAAAAAAAGAACTGTCAAAAAACGCGCCACCTACGGCCGTTTCTACATAGGGCACAAGGGTGTATTGCGCAGGAAGCCATAATTAGGGGTCGTGCTACAAATTAAACGTAACAATTATGAGTAAATTTATTAAATATGATTAAATTCATTAATTTGTATGTCTCATTTTATAACATATTTTGTATTATAATGTTTAATATTTTATATATTGAATTAATATGTTTAATAATAATATTAATACAATTAATACAATTGCCTTCTACCTATCTTCCTTTTTTATTTTGTGAAAAAAAAAGGACGTTAGGTGAAGGGCAAGGTGGAAATCCCTAGAATCAGAGACCGTCCCTAATTTCCTCTTTTTGCCTCGAATGAGCTTATCACTGCAAACGGCGTGGCGTATTGGGCAAATTGGGAGTTCCGTGCCTGCTGGAATTCCACCCTACCTTGCGTCCATTCAAAGGTCCACCCTCTCCTCTGTCCCTTTCATAGCCTTGAAGGGTGTTTGGGGGTTGAAGCAAGACCACGTGGGGGTCTTCGATTGATAAGTGCTTGGATAATTGTTCGGAGAGATCACTAGATTGGAAGGAAAAATTGTGAATTTAACCAATTTTTTCCTTGCATTCTAGTGATCTTAAAAAAAATATTTTTCAAAACGGGTGATATATTTATATCACAATCTGGACATGTTTCCATCCATATTTCCTACTATTGTTTGCCTCTGTTCGAGTTATTAAAATCATTCGAGATCCCTTCCCCTCATATTTCCATTCCCCCTTTCGATTAAAAGCTTAGGCTTCTGTTTACAAGTGCCAATATAAGCGTAGTGCATCGATCTCAAAAATCATTTACTTTAACCAGTGAATGGTTAGAGAACTAATTATTGTTTTATACATATGGGCTTGGAAAGGCTTCCGTCCGTCGGATGGGACGTTAAGCCCTGGTTCCGTATGCAAGAGAGCCATACCAAGCCGGAGCTAAAGGGGGTCTTTGTGACCTGGCCATTTAGTCTATTGTGTTCAGAAAAGTGCCGTGCAGAGGAAAAACAATGCTACCCAACTATTTAATGGGCATACTTTTATGTGTTGTGTGCTAGCTGTAATCGACGAAAATGAGAGTTGGGTTGTTTTACCTCTGAGCGGCACTTTTTTGCACACCATGGGCTAAATGGCCAGGTTACGTGGACCCCGAAGGCTCAAGAGAAGGTTGGGGGAGGGGACCCACTGGAACAGCTGTTGGGAGACAGATGGTAGCCTCCCGTCAAGACCATCCAGCGTGTTCTTTAACGTGCACAGGGTATGGCTCTCCCGCACACGGGGCCACGGCTTAACGTCCCATCCGACGGACGGCGGTCTTTCCAAGCCCATCGGTGTCCCCTACTGACCGTGGGCAGGGCGGGGAATTTTGCGGAGATAAATCTCAACGCTGACCCAGCTGGGACTCGAATCAGGGAACTACAGATTACGAGCCTGGCGCGCTACCGACTGAGCCACCCCCGCCCCGCGAAAATGAGAGAACTTGACTTTAATGGTAGTGGGGAATGCCCTTCTATTAGAAGCTTATAGAGTAGGTATTTGTGTCTTTTAAGTAGCATGCGAAAAGTAAAAAGATCATCGAAGTTCTACTTACGTGTGGCCTCATCCAGGTCACTTTATCCTTTGGACCTGTAGCACGTGCACTGTGATAAAGAGAGGACTCTGCCGGGGGAAACACAGGATCTATAAAAAGCTCTTCGTTGTCCGAAGTATCCAGAGAACTGTGCACATCGAAACTATTAGATACTGAATTGGCATTTGGATTAGGGTAAGGGATCATATCCTGCACCAGAGCGATTTTCTCGGTCTAAGGGAGAGACAGAAGGAAGATGCTTTTGTAGTAGAAAAATCAAAATACAGACAACGATTAAGTATAAGAATAATAATAATAAATAAATACCCCCTCAAGCAGCTGCTTGCCACAGAGGTCTGAGAGGAGCCTGTCAGTTTAATACGCCATAGAAGAAGGTCTGTGAGAATGGCAGGACCTCAGCAGAAAAACAACACCCACATCCATGCCTTACCCGGGGCTCGAACCCAGGTCCCGTAGATCAGAAACCAAGCGTGCTAACCACTCGGCACGCTTACAAAATAATGCTTGCAATTTGTTGATCGAATTCTATTGTTTTTCGGAAAAACAGCTCTCACTATGTGTGTCGTGTTTATACTTATACAGTGTTTTTCGTTTTGTTGTTTTCTATCCCAGTGTCTCTCAACTTTTTTCTCTTGGTGACACACTTTCGTTTATCGGGACACATCAGGGGTAAAAAAGTTAACTTTCTTGTTTTTATTATATAACTTAAATTTCAATTTATTTAAACGAAAACGCATATTAAACTAAAATTTTGACTAAAACAATAAAAGAATTGTAAAATCTGCAAAGTACAAAGAGTTAGGTAATACATATTGTTCATTTTCCTAAATTTTCGTGACACACTCGAAACCTTGGACTCGATATAACCCGTTGAGAACCAGTTTTCTATACTATGTGTTGATTCTTTATGGTAGTAACCAGTGGCGGCTCGTAGCTAAAATTAGTGGGGGGTGCTGCTCCAGAAAATATTTAGCCTTTGTTTTAAAATTGTGTAAAAGGAAAAAAAAACGAAAAAAAAAATGAAGCAAATAGAATAGCTGGAAGCAGGATAATAATCTAATTCTACACTTTATCACATTCAAGAATATGGTACACGGTTTTTTAGCACAACAAACGCGGAGTAAAAAAAACTACCTTCAACCAGCACGCCAGGGTCGGCACTGCGGGAACGACAGTGCTCTCTCTCCCTTGCAGCCTCGCGTGTAGCTTCCTATGTGCGCATGCGCACAACAGTCAAACACCTCGCCGCTAGTACTGTGAAGCGCACAGTTCCATACAAAGATTTTTATATCTTTTTCATAAACTGGGGGATGGCTACTGACATTAAGCTTAAGGATTATATATTGTACAAGTATAAAGAAAGAATTAAAGAAAAAAGGACTCATTATATTAAATGTTATCGATAATATCAAGTTGAAATTGGGGGTGCTGCAGTTTCACAGTGCCTATACGCGAGCCGCCACTGGTAGTAACAGAGGAGTCGCCACTCGCTGCTTCCTGGGGGGCGGGGGGGGGGGGTTACTAGTTTCTCGCGGTTCCCGAGAGTAGTATCCTGACTGGATTCTCGTGCCTGCCTAAGGTTAGTGGTGTAACTGGCTTCTCGCAGCTTATTAACGCGTTACTAACAGTAGTGATATAAATGGCTTCTCGCAGAGTCTCCTGGCTTCTCCTGAGGGCAGTGGCATGACTAGGTTCTCGTGACTTCCTAAAGGTAGTGGCGTAACTGGCTTATCAAGCCTTCCTAAGAGTAGTGGTGTGACTGTTTCTCGTGGCTTTATAAGGGTAGTAGCGTGACTGGTTTCTCGTGGTTTTCTAAGAGAATTGATTGGCTTCTTTGCAGCTTCCTAAGGGTAGCGGCGTAACTGGCTTGCTACTTCTTGAGCGTAGTGGCGTAATTAGTTTCTTATGCCCTCCTAAGAGTAGCGGCGTAGCTGGCTTGCTACTTCTTGAGCGTAGTGGTGTAATTAGTTTCTTATGCCCTCCTAAGAGTAGTGGCGTAGCTGGCTTGCTACTTCTTGAGCGTAGTGGCGTAATTAGTTTCTTATGCCCTCCTAAGAGTAGTGGCGTAGCTGGCTTGCTACTTCTTGAGCGTAGTGGCGTAATTAGTTTCTTATGCCCTCCTAAGAGTAGTGGCATAGCTGGCTTGCTACTTCTTGAGCGTAGTGGCGTAATTAGTTTCTTATGCCCTCCTAAGAGTAGTGGCGTAGCTGGCTTGCTACTTCTTGAGTGTAGTGGCGTAATTAGTTTCATATGCCCTCCTAAGAGTAGTGGCGTAGCTGGCTTGCTACTTCTTGAGCGTAGTGGCGTAATTAGTTTCTTATGCCCTCCTAAGAGTAGTGGCGTAGCTGGCTTGCTACTTCTTGAGCGTAGTGGCGTAATTAGTTTCTTATGCCCTCCTAAGAGTAGCGGCATAGCTGGCTTGCTACTTCTTGAGCGTAGTGGCGTAATTAGTTTCTTATGCCCTCCTAAGAGTAGTGGCGTAGCTGGCTTGCTACTTCTTGAGCGTAGTGGCGTAATTAGTTTCTTATGC
Source organism: Ryuthela nishihirai (assembly GCA_038380435.1). Lineage (NCBI taxonomy): Eukaryota > Metazoa > Arthropoda > Arachnida > Araneae > Heptathelidae > Ryuthela > Ryuthela nishihirai. The sequence continues at coordinate 42,222,155 of JAWZYU010000017.1, read as the reverse complement.
CCTCCTAAGAGTAGTGGCGTAGCTGGCTTGCTACTTCTTGAGCGTAGTGGCGTAATTAGTTTCATATGCCCTCCTAAGAGTAGTGGCGTAGCTGGCTTGCTACTTCTTGAGCGTAGTGGCGTAATTAGTTTCTTATGCCCTCCTAAGAGTAGCGGCGTAGCTGGCTTGCTACTTCTTGAGCGTAGTGGCGTAATTAGTTTCTTATGCCCTCCTAAGAGTAGCGGCGTAGCTGGCTTGCTACTTCTTGAGCGTAGTGGTGTAATTAGTTTCTTATGCCCTCCTAAGAGTAGTGGCGTAGCTGGCTTGCTACTTCTTGAGCGTAGTGGCGTAATTAGTTTCTTATGCCCTCCTAAGAGTAGTGGCGTAGCTGGCTTGCTACTTCTTGAGCGTAGTGGCGTAATTAGTTTCTTATGCCCTCCTAAGAGTAGTGGCATAGCTGGCTTGCTACTTCTTGAGCGTAGTGGCGTAATTAGTTTCTTATGCCCTCCTAAGAGTAGTGGCGTAGCTGGCTTGCTACTTCTTGAGTGTAGTGGCGTAATTAGTTTCATATGCCCTCCTAAGAGTAGTGGCGTAGCTGGCTTGCTACTTCTTGAGCGTAGTGGCGTAATTAGTTTCTTATGCCCTCCTAAGAGTAGTGGCGTAGCTGGCTTGCTACTTCTTGAGCGTAGTGGCGTAATTAGTTTCTTATGCCCTCCTAAGAGTAGCGGCATAGCTGGCTTGCTACTTCTTGAGCGTAGTGGCGTAATTAGTTTCTTATGCCCTCCTAAGAGTAGTGGCGTAGCTGGCTTGCTACTTCTTGAGCGTAGTGGCGTAATTAGTTTCTTATGCCCTCCTAAGAGTAGTGGCGTAGCTGGCTTGCTACTTCTTGAGCGTAGTGGCGTAATTAGTTTCATATGCCCTCCTAAGAGTAGTGGCGTAGCTGGCTTGCTACTTCTTGAGCGTAGTGGCGTAATTAGTTTCATATGCCCTCCTAAGAGTAGTGGCGTAGCTGGCTTGCTACTTCTTGAGCGTAGTGGCGTAATTAGTTTCTTATGCCCTCCTAAGAGTAGCGGCGTAGCTGGCTTGCTACTTCTTGAGCGTAGTGGCGTAATTAGTTTTTTATGCCCTCCTAAGAGTAGTGGCGTAGCTGGCTTGCTACTTCTTGAGCGTAGTGGCGTAATTAGTTTCATATGCCCTCCTAAGAGTAGTGGCGTAATTAGTTTCATATGCCCTCCTAAGAGTAGTGGCGTAATTAGTTTCATATGCCCTCCTAACCCCCCCGATAGGGGACCACCTTGTCGTGGTGGGGGGCCTAGGGCCCAGCAACCCGGCTGAAGGCTGTGCCGACCGGATTGGTTCACCGGTTGGACATGGCTAAGGCCAACCGAAGTTGAAGACGCTGCCGGCTGGCTTGATTGCCGGTCGGATGGTGACGGCGTCGGAGACCTCACCTCTCAGGAAACCTGAGTGGTCTGTTCGACGGCTCTGCCGAAAGGTTTCCCCCTGCCTAGTAGGCACGAGCTGTCCAAAAAGTCTGGGTCTTACTAAGAGTCTCCACCCCGGGTGCCGATCGAGCTTGGATCTTTATATCCTTGCACATTTGCAAACCGGGGAATAGATTAAAGTAAGGTTTCTTCCAGTGGTTAGCTTTCCTTCTATAGGACTGCTGCCATGTGAGGCTGGGGTTGAGGTGCGCCTATAGGGCGTATTCCTTGCCCCCAGCTCTAGATGGTCATGGCTTTTCTTAACCAGGTAGTGCTGTCAGGCGGAACCGGGAATTGCCGTGGTTGCATAAGATCGCAACAAAGAGATTCATATGCCCTCCTAAGAGTAGGGCGTAATTAGTTTCTTATGCCCTCCTAAGAGTAGTGGCGTAGCTGGCTTGCTACTTCTTGAGCGTAGTGGCGTAATTAGTTTCTTATGCCCTCCTAAGAGTAGCGGCGTAGCTGGCTTGCTACTTCTTGAGCGTAGTGGCGTAATTAGTTTCTTATGCCCTCCTAAGAGTAGTGGCGTAGCTGGCTTGCTACTTCTTGAGCGTAGTGGCGTAATTAGTTTCTTATGCCCTCCTAAGAGTAGTGGCGTAGCTGGCTTGCTACTTCTTGAGCGTAGTGGCGTAATTAGTTTCTTATGCCCTCCTAAGAGTAGTGGCGTAGCTGGCTTGCTACTTCTTGAGCGTAGTGGCGTAATTAGTTTCATATGCCCTCCTAAGAGTAGTGGCGTAGCTGGCTTGCTACTTCTTGAGCGTAGTGGCGTAATTAGTTTCATATGCCCTCCTAAGAGTAGTGGCGTAGCTGGCTTGCTACTTCTTGAGCGTAGTGGCGTAATTAGTTTCTTATGCCCTCCTAAGAGTAGCGGCGTAGCTGGCTTGCTACTTCTTGAGCGTAGTGGCGTAATTAGTTTTTTATGCCCTCCTAAGAGTAGTGGCGTAGCTGGCTTGCTACTTCTTGAGCGTAATGGCGTAATTAGTTTCATATGCCCTCCTAAGAGTAGTGGCGTAATTAGTTTCATATGCCCTCCTAAGAGTAGTGGCGTAATTAGTTTCATATGCCCTCCTAAGAGTAGTGGCGTAATTAGTTTCATATGCCCTCCTAACCCCCCCGATAGGGGACCACCTTGTCGTGGTGGGGGGGCCTAGGGCCCAGCAACCCGGCTGAAGGCTGTGCCGACCGGATTGGTTCACCGGTTGGACATGGCTAAGGCCAACCGAAGTTGAAGACGCTGCCGGCTGGCTTGATTGCCGGTCGGATGGTGACGGCGTCGGAGACCTCACCTCTCAGGAAACCTGTGTGGTCTGTTCGACGGCTCTGCCGAAAGGTTTCCCCCTGCCTAGTAGGCACGAGCTGTCCAAAAAGTCTGGGTCTTACTAAGAGTCTCCACCCCGGGTGCCGATCGAGCTTGGATCTTTATATCCTTGCACATTTGCAAACCGGGGAATAGATTAAAGTAAGGTTTCTTCCAGTGGTTAGCTTTCCTTCTATAGGACTGCTGCCATGTGAGGCTGGGGTTGAGGTGCGCCTATAGGGCGTATTCCTTGCCCCCGGCTCTAGATGGTCATGGCTTTTCTTAACCAGGTAGTGCTGTCAGGCGGAACCGGAAATTGCCGTGGTTGCATAAGATCGCAACAAAGAGATTCATATGCCCTCCTAAGAGTAGGGCGTAATTAGTTTCTTATGCCCTCCTAAGAGTAGTGGCGTAGCTGGCTTGCTACTTCTTGAGCGTAGTGGCGTAATTAGTTTCATATGCCCTCCTAAGAGTAGTGGCGTAGCTGGCTTGCTACTTCTTGAGCGTAGTGGCGTAATTAGTTTCATATGCCCTCCTAAGAGTAGTGGCGTAATTAGTTTCATATGCCCTCCTAAGAGTAGTGGCGTAATTAGTTTCATATGCCCTCCTAAGAGTAGTGGCGTAATTAGTTTCATATGCCCTCCTAAGAGTAGTGGCGTAGCTGGCTTGCTACTTCTTGAGCGTAGTGGCGTAATTAGTTTCATATGCCCTCCTAAGAGTAGTGGCGTAATTAGTTTCATATGCCCTCCTAAGAGTAGTGGCGTAATTAGTTTCATATGCCCTCCTAAGAGTAGTGGCGTAGCTGGCTTGCTACTTCTTGAGCGTAGTGGCGTAATTAGTTTCATATGCCCTCCTAAGAGTAGTGGCGTAATTAGTTTCATATGCCCTCCTAAGAGTAGTGGCGTAATTAGTTTCATATGCCCTCCTAAGAGTAGTGGCGTAGCTGGCTTGCTACTTCTTGAGCGTAGTGGCGTAATTAGTTTCATATGCCCTCCTAAGAGTAGTGGCGTAATTAGTTTCATATGCCCTCCTAAGAGTAGTGGCGTAGCTGGCTTGCTACTTCTTGAGCGTAGTGGCGTAATTAGTTTCATATGCCCTCCTAAGAGTAGTGGCGTAATTAGTTTCATATGCCCTCCTAAGAGTAGTGGCGTAATTAGTTTCTTATGCCCTCCTAAGAGTAGTGGCGTAATTAGTTTCTTATGCCCCCCTAAAAGTAGTGGCGTGACTGGCTTCTCGAGGCTTCCTAAGAGTAGCCTCGTGATTACTTGTGGTGGCTCTCTTGCTGCTAAATATTTCGATTTTCATAATTCTTCAAATACTGAATGAATATTATCGAAAAATCAAGACTTAAATTTTTTATTTATTTTCGAGCATATTTTCCCACAGAAACTGTAACCTGCGACTTTGCTTTTTTCTTCGTCTAGGAGGGGCGGCGGTGGCTCAGTCGGTAAAGCGCCAGACTCGTAATCTGTAGTTCCCAGGTTCGAGTCCCAGCTGATTCAGCGTTGAGATTTATCTCCGCAAAATTCCCCGCCCTGACCACGGTCAGTAGAGGACACCGATGTACTTGGAAGGCCGCCGTCCGTCAGATGGGACGTTAAGCCATGGCCCCGTGTGCGAGAGAGCCATACACTTGCACGTTAAAGAACACGCTGGATGGCCTTGACGGGAGACTACCATCTGTCTCCCAACAGTTATTCCAGTGGGTCCCCTCCTCCAATCTTCTCTGAGCCTTCGGGGTCCTTGCGACTTGGCCATTTAGCCCATGGTGTGCAAAAAAGTGCCGCTGAGAGGTAAAACAACCCAAAAATTCTTCGTCAAGGAAGCATTCTTACAAGAAATCAATAGAAAGAATGAAGATTTATTGAAGTTTCCTTTTTCTATTATAAAGTTACTCCTTTTTTACAAGAAATTTACTTAGGATAAATAGTTTAGCCACAAGGATCCGCAAAGCTATTAGCTTATCTGCAGAAATTCAACAATCATATTTTGTACATATATTTACGACAGATGAACGTACTACAATGAGTTTATGATAAACGTGTCATGAACGCTCGCGTATGCTTCTGCGTGAGAATTATGTAACCAACGAAATGGAGCGAAGAACCCAACTGAATAATAAGATTCGTAGGGGAAAACAAAAAGATGTAGTGGAGTAGTGAAGAAATAAAAATATATTGTATTAAATTAGTGTTGTGTGATACTAAGTAAGAAGACTGTCATTATTTGATTCGAGATGAGTCTGGTTCCGGTGGTGAAAGGGAATCAACAGTAAAGTTATTTTTGGGTCCTCTATCAGGAGAGATGAACATTAGATGTTTCGCATCTATAAAGTATAAAGCATTATTAAGGTAGTGCTCTAACACAAATGAAATTCAATATAAATTGGTTTGTTTGTTGGATGTTACAAAGTAATAGATTCTATTTTGTTATAGGAATTGAATATTGACAGCATTGTGGTTTAAACATTGAAAATCAATTAAACATCGTAAATCATTCCTTTTATGGTTTGACTTTATAGGAAGAGGAATAGAAATACTTGTGTTTAGATAAAATTGATTAATTTGTATAATGTTTGTGCCTTTGTAATAAATTACTTCATTTAATTAATACTGTATAATATTTACTTGAACTCATGCTCAGTGCTAATCCATTTTAATTCGTAACAATATTATACTGAACAATTTATAATCATATATAAATACTATATTTCTGAAATTTCACATTTGTAAATTAACCAATTGTTAATCATATACCATTAATTCTTTTTATATTTTTTCCAATATCAATTTTTTTTATTTTTCTTGTAATTATTATAACTGCCAATGTTTTATATTTCCATTGAGATGCAAGTTAAAATAGAGGAAATCTTTTAATTATATGTTCATTTGCCAATTTGTATTCGTAACAATATTATACTGAATTATATTTGGTATTTTATAGTAATTGATGCATTGATTCATTTTTTTTATTATGTTGTATTTTATTTTTATATATATACTGTCAAACACATTCTGTATAATTTTTCAAAAATAAAAAAAATTTAGGTAATTTAGTTTCTCTATTAATGATTTTAACTGATTACGATTTTGTATTGGAATAATAGATTTTTCGTTATAAAAAATTAAATACCCTCTGCAGCAGCTGCTTACTACAGAGGTGTGAGAGGAGCCTGTCAGTTTTTATATACCATAGTAGAAGATCTGTGAGGTTGGCAGGCACAGCATAAACACAACACAAACATCCATGCCTTACCAGGGACTCGAACCCAGGTCCCTTTGATCACTTAGCCAAACGCGCTAATCACTCGAACTGACAGTAATTTTTCAATTCTTTTTATCTAGTTAATATTCTATTTATTATTAGTAGTATTAGTATTAGTATATATTCTATTTATTAGTTAATATCTGTAAATTTGTTTTTCCGTGAATGGTTAATTCCATATTCTTAATGAAAAATCCTTAAATCTTGATTCTGAACAATATTATTTCAATATTCAAAGAGTTTTGAAAACTGAAATTGTTAAACGATGACGCACCATGCTAAGAATTTTTCACCAAAATTGAAGAAAACTGAAATTCTCATTTTTCAAACTTCAGAAACATATTTAATTTAGTAAACAGCTGGAACAGAAGAGCAATTTTCTGCGCTTATTAATCATTGGGATCAATTCTACGTAAGGCAACTTATTGCCAGAGGTTTTTTTCCATAAAAGCCTTTTTTTTTGCAAAAGGCCTCTTTGCAAAGTTATGGTTGTTTTGTGCAATATATTTATACTGATATTTATGTGCAATTTTTATTTAGATTCAAAGCCACTTCATCGACAAGGGACCAAACTAACGGAAAACAACGTAATTTTTTTGCATAATTTACAAGTCAGTTGTGTTAAAATGCAATGAAATTTTATATTAATCAAGAAAAATGGTGCAAACAAGATACGAGAAAGAAGATATTCTCGAGTATACAATGCGAAACCCAATTTCTGAATTAGAAGAAAATACGAAAACGAAACATAAAGTTTTTTGGGGGTTCAGTAGCGTAGTCATGCTCTAACACATCAGGGGGGCGAGCATATTAAAAGGCACCACCACACGAACAGATCTTCAGAAGGTTAAAACTAGGCAAACTTAACAATAGACATCTAAAACCGTCAACCATATATTAAGTTGAAAAACCAAAGATCCAACTGAATTCTGAACCCAAATTTATGGAAAGTTAAGCCGTGGCCCCGTGTGCGGGAGAGCCATACCCTGTGCACGTTAAAGAACACGCTGGATGGCCTTGACGGGAGGCTACCATCTGTCTCCCAACAGCTGTTCCAGTGGGTCCCCTCCCCCAACCTTCTCTGAGCCTTCGGGGTCCATGTGACCTGGCCATTTAGCCCATGGTGTGCAAAAAAGTGCCGCTCAGAGGTAAAACAACCCAACCCAAATTTCTGGTTATGTGCACGAAACGTAAAATGAGAATAATATTCTTAATATTAATGCCCCAATTTAATATTCTTAATATTAATAGCACCAGATGTTAACAGAATCGCCCTTGTTTTCATACCGCTTCCTGTAACGCCTTTGCGTCTTAGTTTTAGCCAAGTAGTTAGCGCGCTTGGCAACTGATCAAAAGAACTTCGATTCGAACCCTGGTAAGTCATGGATGTTTGTGTTGCCATTCTGCTGAGGTCACGCCTTCCTCACAGGCCCTCCTCCTCTATGGCGTATTAAACCGACAGGCTCCTGTCAGACCTCTGTGGCAAGCAGTTACTTGAGGGAATATTTATTATTATAGTTATATTTTTAACAACCGTCATAACATACAATCTTAAAAACTGTTTAAAAGGCGGCACTTTTGGAAACGGTGCTCAAAAGTACCTGTCGCCACCTTAGATACGCCACTGGACTCACTTCTCCAATGCACGAAGATTATAGCCTCACTTTCATTTCGATTAGAGAAAAATGCGTGACTAACTTTCTAAACCGTTTTTAATTTTATGAAAAATGTTTTATTTCGTCTGTAAAATATGTCAAACTAATAATTCCACCTAATGAATTGTTAGGAAACATAAAGATCTCCTCTCAAGGCTATGCAGAATGTTTTTAACGTACACCGGTATGGGATGAGTTGGTTTACCTCAAAATGGCACTTTGTGCACACAATGGGCTAAATGGACAGTCATAAGAATCCCGAGGGCTCAGAATTGGATAGAGGACTTACTGAACAGCTGTTTGGAGAGAGATCGAAGTCTCCCGTCAAGGCCATCCAGCGTGTTCTTTAAGGTGCACAGGGTACGGCTCTCATGCACACAGTGCCACGGCTTAACGCCCCATCCGACGGACGGTAACAGTTACAAGTCCATCGATCGCCCCTTTGTCGGCGGGGGGGAGGGGGGGGGTTAGAAGGAAATAGCTGAATACAGACAAAAACAGTGACTCGAATCTGAGTACATCAATTGATGAGCCAGGAAGTTACTGAATAATCCAAGAATAGCAGATATTGAATAAAAACAATTCTGAAATTGTTCGACGTTTGCTATAATCGCCTCTTTTTCATTGCTGACCTACTCTGGTGTCGAAAAAGTTGTTATCCATGTTATGTCAACCACAATCTAACTTCGAAGCTCTATAACCGATTTCATTTCAATGCAAAATAAAGGCAAATATCTTAAATGTAAATGGGGTGGGGGTGGCTCAGTCGGTAGCGCGCCAGGCTCGTAATCTGTAGTTCCCAGGTTCGAGTCCCAGCTGGGTCAGCGTTGAGATTTTTCTCCGAAAAATTCCCCGCCCTGCCCACGGTCAGTAGGGGACACCGATGGGCTTGGAAAGACCGCCGTCCATCGGATGGGACGTTAAGCCGTGGCCCCGTATGCGGGAGAGCCATACTCTGTGCACGTTAAAGAACACGCTGGATGGCCTTCACGGGAGGCTACCATCTGTCTCCCAACAGCTGTTCCAGTGGGTCCCCTCCCCCAACCTTCTCTGAGCCTTCGGGGTCCATGTGACCTGGCCATTTAGCCCATGGTGTGCAAAAAAGTGCCGCTCAGAGGTAAAACAACCCAACAACCTTAAATGTAAACCTCGTTTTCAACAATCTATCAGTCGTATATATCCACAGAAAATAAAACTTATTTTAGAAATGAGTTTCTCTTTGACGTAGCATAAGATAATATTTCAACAGTTGGACACGAATCGTAGTTTTAAGTGCGAAATCTTAATTGTTTGCTGGTTAAGGTTAAGAGGTGCTAAAGAGAACGATAGGCCACTACGCACCTGCAAAAGCAAGAGCAGAGCAAGTGAGTGGGCTGTACTCAGGAGAGTGGAGCCTCCTGCACGAGACGTCAGAACAACTAATTGTAAGGGGCTGGGAGGCTTCGAATCTAGAACAAAAAAAAAAAGTCATCTAAGAAACGTTGAATTCGGATAACTAAAGCTATTAATGAATTGGGTCTTTGAAAGCAATCGAGAAACAATTCAATATCAGATGCGTTTAAAACCTTGGCTTCTACTGAAGATGCGAGTCTCCATTGAGCCAGGATTGAGATTTATCTCCGCAAAACTCTCTTCCCTCGGTCAGTAGGGACACCGATTGCTTTGGAAATGTCTTCCGTCGGATGGGAAGTTAAGCTGTGGCTCCGTGTGTAGAAGAACAATGCCTTGTGCATGCTAAAGAACACAATGGATGGACTTGACGAGAAGCTACCATTTGTCTCCTAAGTGCTGACCAGTGGGTTTCCTTCCCACGGGGTCCTTATGACCTGGCCATTTAGCCTATTGTGTGCAAAAAAGTGCCGCTCAGAGTTAAAACAAACCAATCCCAATTCTATTTAACACTAAACAGAGATTTTCGGAACTCTGCAGCAAATTACCATACTGAGGGTTTCGCAGCACGTGGAAAAATAATATAACCCACCGATTCTCCTAATTGTTTTCTAATCCGGGACCTAAAGCTTTCAAACCTGGATCTACGAAATATTAATAGGGGAGGGGAGGGGAATGAACAGAAATGGGGTGAAACATAATTTCGTTGTTTTTTTTAATATTTTTGAAACTATTTTCGCTAAAGAATACATGTTTCTTCCCCTCTATTTGGCACACTCTCTTTTCTACAGCAGTATAAAAATCAGTCTAAATATACACTGAAGAGCCAAAACATTGTGACCACCTGCCTAATATGCTGTTGGTCCTCCACGTGCCACCTAAACAGCTCTTACCCGGCGAGGCATGGACGCTACAAGATTTCTAAAGGTGTCTTGTGGTATCTGGTACCAATATGTTACCAGCAGATCCTTTACCTCTTGTAAATTATGTGGTTCAGTCGCCTCAAATCGGATATGCTGTTCGAACATAAGCCACAGATACTCGAATGGATTGGTGTCTGGAAAATTTGCAGGCCAGGGCAAATCTGGAAGTCTTCCTCATGTTCTGCGAATCATTCTCAAATAATCCGGGCAGTGTGGCATGGCACATTATCCTGCTGAAAGAAGGCACTAATAGAGGGATATACCGTTGTCATTAAAGCATGTTCCTAGTCTGCAATCATGTTTAGGTAGGTGGTAGACGTCATAGTTTCCTGCACATGAATGACTGGACCCAGTCATCATGCAAAATGGACCCAGTCATCATGCAAAATGGACCCAGTCATTTCATGCAGGGTTTCCTAGTGGAACATTGCCCAAAGCATTACACTTCCCCCACAGGCTTGCTTTCATCCCACGCTGCATCCTGGTGCCCCTACTTCCCCAGGTAAATGACGCACACGTACAGGGCCGTCCACATGGTGCAATAGGAAACGAGATTCATTGGACCAGACTACCTTCTTTCAATCATTCAAGGTTCAGTTTGATGCTCGCGTACCCATTGTAGGCACTTTCGACGGTGAACTGAGGTTAGCATTGGCACTCGGAGCGGCCTGCGGCCAAACAACTCCATTTTCATCAGGGTTCGATGTACTGTGTGTTGTGACACATTACTCTCGTCAGCAGTATTGAAATTACAGGCGAGTTACTCCACAGCATCCCCTCTGTTGGCTCGTACGATACGGGATAGCCTTCTCTCACCTCTAGCATCAATGAGCCGTGGTCAGCTCATACCTTGCCAGCAGTTCATGGTTTTTCTCTTCTCGGACTACTTTTTGAAGGTACTAACCACGGCTGACCATGAGCACCCCACATGCTTTGCCGTCTCGGAAATGCTCTGACCCAGTCGTCTGGCCATTACAATTTGGCCTTTGTCAAACTCGCTTAAGTCTGCTGCCTTTCCCATATGAAGAACAAGAATAACACTCATTAACAGAGCTCAGTATCAGGTGTTATTTACACCGTTTCATGAACTTCACATGCGCCGCCGTTTACCTGCAGTTGCTTCGATTTGCATAAAAACCCGCTGGTGATAATGTTTTGGTTCTTCGGGGGAAATATTTCCTAAAGCAACCGTAACTTTGTAAATAGTCCTTTTATGGGGGCGGGGGCGGGGGGGGGGGGGGCTCAGTCGGTAGCGCGCCAGGCTCGTAATCTGTAGTTCCCAGGTTCGAGTCCGAGCTGAGTCAGCGTTGAGATTTATCTCCGCAAAAAATTCCCCGCCCAGCCCATGGTCAGTAGGGGACACCGATGGGCTTGGAAAGGCCGCCGTCCGTCGGATGCGACGTTAAGCCGTGGCCCCGTGTGCGGGAGAGCCATACCCTGTGCACGTTAAAAAACACGCTGGATGGCCTTGACGGGAGGCTACCATCTGTCTCCCAACAGCTGTTCCAGTGGGTCCCATCCCCCAACCTTCTCTGAGCCTTCGGGGTCCTTGTGACCTGGCCATTTAGCCCATGGTGTGCAAAAAAAGTGCCGCTCAGAGATAAAACAACCCAACCCTTTTATGGGAAAATGCTATTTCAATCAAATCTCCTTAAATATTGTTTTTTTAATAATATATATTCAGTATTTAAAGACACACGGAAGTTGGAACTTTCAAAAGAATTTAAATCAAAGACTAATTAAATTAAGCATGAAAAGAATTACTGTTATGCCCAACTGCTAATTGAAGTACATTTTTGAAGTTTGGAAAATGAGAATTTCAGTTTTCGTCAATCAGTTCAGGTTATAAGTTTCTTCAGAAGGATCCGAGAATCCATCCTCCTTCTGGACCCGTTATTTAATGTATTAGACACAGAACTGCATGTTGGAAAGATGATGAGGGACCTCAGTTATCGAATCTTTTCCAGGTTGAGTTGGGTTGTTTTACCTCTGAGCGGCACTTTTTTGCACACCATGGGCTAAATGGCCAGGTCACATGGACCCCGAAGGCTCAGAGAAGGTTGGGGCAGGGGACCCACTGGAACAGCTGTTGGGAGACAGATGGTAGCCTCCCGTCAAGGCCATCCAGCGTGTTCTTTAACGAGCACAGGGTATGGCTCTCCCGCACACGGGGCCACGGCTTAACGTCCCATCCGACGGACGGCGGTCTTTTCCAGGTTACCGAAATCTCTGTTCAGTGTTAAACCAAGGTTTTAAATGCATCTGACATTCAGTGTTTTAGTTCGTGCATGATTTTTCAAAATGCATTGACGAAAGAGCAATCTAAGCGGAAAGGAATTCGAAATTAGAAAAAAGGAAACAAACCGGTAAAGAAATAATGACACTTGAATTTTCAAAAATCAGATCGCTCTGCTCTCTTCTGCTTTGAACTAATTAATACTCTGATTAGATCTAATCTCAGGGCATCTTAGATTCCAGATATAATAATAATAGGTCTCTGATAAACAAAACAAATCGATATTTTTGTTTTTTTTAAACATAAACTAAAAGGCAGTGTAACGTTACCCCAGAATGTGGTGACCGGCTAGATAACCCCTTTTTTTGTGATGGGAAATATATTCTGGTGAGATATTAGTTGAAGGACGAGGCGAAAAGTAGCACCATATTTTGGTGTGAGTTTTTATCAACAGAGACAAAAACGTACTTGCCTACAGCTGCCATCTAGGGACAAGAAAGGTCAATATTTCCCATCCAGATTTCAACTCTTCTCATTAATTTTTCTGAATTTCTGTGGACAAACTATTTATGTAGAGAAACTGAGATGTTCTAACTTTTAAGTGATTATTGATTCCACATCCCACCAACACGTGCAGGATGCAAAATCTCTCTCAAAACATCTTTCTTAACTGCTTGAAAAATGATTGGTCTTCAGATACAACTTGGTCTCCATTTTTAGCATCATTCTGCATTCCACGAAAATTATGGCTTCCTATCCACCTGTTCTTCTGAGCAGGAATGTTCTGAATCGCATTCTAACTTGCCATACTCTTTATTGACTAAGCTTTCTTGATTCAATTAAGTTTGAATTCTGCAATGGTGCAATTATCTGCACCATTACAGCGCCGGATAATATGGATGGCTAAGATGTATTTATGTTTGTAATGGTGAAAATCTTTTATTATTAAATATCACTGTAGCTCTACAGCAGTTTGTTCTCAAAGGGTGGCCGCGAGATTCGCCAGGCCAGGGTTGGGCTTATAACCTGAACTGAACTGATTGACGAAAACTGAAATTCTCATTTTCCAAACTTCAAAAATGTACTTCAATTAGCAGTTGGGCATAGCAGTAATTCTTTTCATGCTTAATTTAATTAGTCTTTGATTTAAATTCTTTTGAAAGTTCCAACTTCCGTGTGTCTTTAAATACTGAATATATATTATTAAAAATCAATATTTAAGGAGATTTGATTGAAATAGCATTTTCCCATAAAAGTGTTGGGTTGTTTTATCTCTGAGCGGCACTTTTTTTGCACACCATGGGCTAAATGGCCAGGTCACAAGGACCCCGAAGGCTCAGAGAAGGTTGTGGGAGGGAACCCACTGGAACAGCTGTTGGGAGACAGATGGTAGCCTCCCGTCAAGGCCATCCAGCGTGTTTTTTAACGTGCACAGGGTATGGCGCTCCAGCACACGGGACCACGGCTTAACGTCCAATCCGACGGACGGTGGCCTTTAAAGGCCCATCAGTATCCCCTACTGACCGTGGGCAGGGCGGGGAATTTTGCGGAGATAAATCTCAACGCTGACCCAGCTGGGACTCGAACCTGGGAACTACAGATTACGAGCCTGACGCGCTACCGACTGAGCCACCCCGCCCCGATTCGCCAGGTGTTCCCCGAAATTTCGAATGATATTGGAGATAAAAGCAAATTAATAAACCATTTTATTGCTACTTTCTGCCACTGATTCGTCATTTAACCTTTTCCGTTCAAAAACTTATCCATATTAAATCTTAACGTTAAAACCAAAATAACATACCCCATAACACGTACACCCTAACCTCAATACACGTCAGAACTTGAACAAAATAAGCTCTGCGTTTACAAACGAATCACAAAAATGGATAGTACTGACGGCAAACTGTGCATGCGCTTATCTCCCGTAGTGTTGCCAACTTACATTTTTAGTGTTCGCGAGTGTTCACGGCGAAAAATAGTGTGGCACGAGCAAAGAAAGTTTGAGAATCATTGCCCTACAGGAATCGTGGATAAACAATTAAGTACCATAGTGCTCTTAAACACGTATTAACCTTCTAGCATATTCTTACGAATTTCTCATACAGGTCATACCCTGTCCTCGGGGGGCGGGGGTGGCTCAGTCGGTAGCGCGCCAGGCTCGTAATCTGTAGTTCCCAGGTTCGAGTCCCAGCTGGGTCAGCGTTGAGATTTATCTCCGCAAAATTCCCCGCCCTGCCCACGGTCAGCAGGGGCCACGGTCTTGGAAAGACCGCCGTCCGTCGGATAGGACGTTAAACTTTGGCCCCGTGTGTGGGAGAGCCATACCCTGTGCACGTTAAAGAACACGCTGGATGGCCTTGACGGGAGGCTACCATCTGTCTCCCAACAGCTGTTCCAGTGGGTCCCCTTCCCCAACCTTCTCTGAGCCTTCGGGGTCCATGTGACCTGGCCATTTAGCCCATGGTGTGTAAAAAAGTGCCGCTCAGAGGTAAAACAACCCAACCCAACCCTGTCCTCGGTGAAAAAGAGGTCACCGATACCTTGGAAAAGTCACCGTGCGTCGGAAAGGATATTAAGCCATGGTTCAGATAATCATGGTACAGGAAAGCCATATCCTCTGAACATTAAAGAACACGCTGGATGGTCATCTGTCTCCTAACAGCTGTCCAGTGGGTCCCCTTCACCTACCATTCTCTGAGTCTTCGGGTTCCTTGTGACTGGGCATTTAGCCCATTGTATGCAAAAAGTGCTTTCCGAAGTAGAACAAACCAATCCACCACGATCAAAATAAGTTCACGCTTTCACCTTCAGGCTGGTAAGGTGAAATAACAATGATATTCTGTTTTTGAACCAACAGGCGTTTTGCTTGTTGAATTCTTGCAAAAAGGGACAAAATAAATGCTGCTTCTTATTCTTATGAACTTTCTATCGACTCTTAATGGATATACGAAGTAAAAAGTCATCTTTTGTTGACTGAAGGCGTGACGTTGTTGCATCACTCCATACTGAAAATCGAACACGCTAACTTTCGGAGCCATTTCATTGGGAAAGAATCGATCGTTTCCTTCCTCAATGTCCTCAACTCGCATCAACGACTTCAATTTGTTTCCAAACCTAAAGGATTGGGTTATTTAACTTTTTGATTTGCAATTATTTTTGCACACAATGATCTAAATGCCCAAGTCACAAGGTCCCCAAATGCTCAGAGACATTTTATAAAAAGGGATACTCTGAATACTTGTTAGGAGACATATAGAATCATACCCTTCTTTAACGTGCATGGGTTGGTTGGTTGGTTGTTTTATCTCTGAGCGGCACTTTTTTTGTACACAATGGGCTAAATGGCCAGGTCACATGGCCCCAGAAGGCTCAGAGAAGGTTGGGGAAGGGAACCCACTGGAACGGTTGTTGGGAGACAGATGGTAGTCTCCTGTCAAGGCCATCCAGCGTGTTCTTTAACGTGCACAGGGTATGGCTCTCCCGCACACGGGGCCATGGCCTACCGTCCCATCCGACGGACGGCGGCCTTTCCAAACCCATCGGTGTCCCCTACTGACCGTGGGCAGGGCGGGGAATTTTGCGGAGATAAATCTCAACGCTGACCCAGCTGGGACTCGAACCTGGGAACTACAGATTACGAGCCTGGCGCGCTACCGACTGAGCCACCCCCGCCCCTCGATATTAGAAAGATGTAACAAAGAATAAGAGCGATCCTTCTTACCTTGTATCCATGGTTTATGTATCCTTGGTACAAATCATTCTCTTTCCCATAAGCTGGTTTCGGTCCTCTCTCTCGGATCGGTGTGATCTCTCCATCGTCTCTGTTGGATGTTTCTTCTTTATCTGAGTCCCCTTCCGAGAGGGCAGAATAACCAGACTTACGTCGGGCGAAGGGCGTGCGTCGACTAGTGGGTCTGCCCCCGCGAGAATTTTGGCTTCTCTCCCACTCCTCCAGGGAGGCCTGGGAATCGGTGTCACCTTCGACGCTGGCCCCGCAACCCATTGGCTGCTGCCACGCCCCCTGGAAAACAAAGAGATTAGTCGGTCTAAAATTATCAGTAACCGGAGAGTAAGATTACGATCACACAAAAAGTAGTTTGAGTAGTTTAGCCTTTTTAACATCGACCTCAGCAAACTTGAGAGTAGGCATTAACTGCACTCTCTACTTTGCACACAGCAATTACACACTCTCTACTTTGCACACAGCAATTACACACTCTCTACTTTGCACACAGCAATTACACACTCTCTACTTTGCACACAGCAATTACACAACTCTCTACTTTGCACACAGCAATTACACAACTCTCTACTTTGCACACAGCAATTACACACTCTCTACTTTGAACACAACAATTACACACTCTCTACTTTGAACACAATTACACACTCTCTACTTTGCACACAGCAATTACACACTCTCTACTTTGCACACAGCAATTACACACTCTCTACTTTGCACACAGCAATTACACACTCTCTACTTTGCACACAGCAATTACACACTCTCTACTTTGCACACAGAAATTACACACTCTCTACTTTGCACACAGCAATTACACACTCTCTACTTTGCGCACAGCAATTACACACTCTCTACTTTGCACACAGCAATTACACACTCTCTACTTTGCACACAGCAATTACACAACTCTCTACTTTGCACACAGCAATTACACAACTCTCTACTTTGCACACAGCAATTACACAACTCTCTACTTTGCACACAGCAATTACACACTCTCTACTTTGCACACAGCAATTACACACTCTCTACTTTGCACACAGCAATTACACACTCTCTACTTTGCACACAGCAATTACACACTCTCTACTTTGCACACAGCAATTACACACTCTCTACTTTGCACACAGCAATTACACACTCTCTACTTTGCACACAGCAATTACACACTCTCTACTTTGCACACAGCAATTACACACTCTGCACTTTGCACACAGCAATTACACACTCTCTACTTTGCACAGAGCAATTACACACTCTCTACTTTGCACACAGCAATTACACACTCTCTACTTTGCACACAGCAATTACACACTCTCTACTTTGCACACAGCAATTACACACTCTCTACTTTGCACACAGCAATTACACTCTCTACTTTGCACACAGCAATTACACACTCTCTACTTTGCACACAGCAATTACACACTCTCTACTTTGCACACATCAATTACACACTCTCTACTTTGCACACAGCAATTACACACTCTCTACTTTGCACACAGCAATTACACACTCTCCACTTTGCACACAGCAATTACACACTCTCCACTTTCAATACAGCAACTGCACATTGCATACAATAACAGCAAACGCCCCCACTTTGCATACAGTAACTTCAAACGCTCCATTTTCAATACAGCAACTGCACACGCTCCACTTTGCACAGTAACTGCACACTCTACGCTGAACAGAGTAATTTTATTTGAATATTAGGCAACAGCACTGAATTTCAAGAGCTGTCAGAAGTTCGTGTCACAAATTGAGTAACTGCACACTCTTCGCTTCACTCAGTAACTGCACACTCTACGCTGAACAGAGCAACTGCACACTGTATGCTACATACAGTAACTGCATAATTTACACTGAACACAGTAACGGCACACTCTTTGCTTCACTCAATAACTGCACATTTTACGCTGAACACAGTAACTGCATACTCTGTGCTGAACACAGTAACGGCACACCCTAAGATCTGGGGTTCGGAAGATCCGGTTCCTAGCTGCGGTGGGTTGGGTTTGAATGCGATGCAAGTGTCCAAAATTTTGTGGGGCCCTGCCGTTGCTTGCAGTAACTGCGCACTCTTCACTGCACACTGTAACTGCACACTCTTCGTTGCACATAGTAACTGCGCACTCTTCACTGCACACTCTTCGCTGCACACAGTAACTGCACACTCTTCGTAGCACACAGTAACTGCACACTACTCTGCACACAGTACCTGCACACTACTCTGCACACAGTACCTGCACACTACTCTGCACACAGTAACTGCATACTCTACGCTGAACATGGTAACTGCACACTACGCTGCACGCAATAACTGCATAGTCTTCGCTACACACAGTAACTGTCAAAGCTTTACTTTGCACAGAGAAACTGCACACATTGCACCCCAGTAAAAATTATAAGGTAGCGTCGCCCTTGTGCTCCGATTTGACTGCAAACTGGTCATGACGTCATCCTGCCATTGTCTTTGGTGAGAATACAGTCGTTCACATTGATAGAAATCCATAGTTACTTGTGAATTTGACAGGTCTGCAATTCTTTGAATCATACTTAAGATCATTTATGTACATAAGAAACAACATAGAAGTCGCAATTCGCATTATAATTTTTTTTTAGTTTTATGTAACTCGATATAATGACTCAGAGGAAGTAGGCGTATTCAGAACCGGTGAGCGGACACTTGTTTAAGTCCGGGGTGACGTCACCAGTGGTGGAAGTCATCTGCTCTCCATCATTCCGCAAATACTGGACAAATCAGGCCCTATTTAGTGTAGTGGACCCATTTAGTTCTGGCTACATAGGGTTCAGGAAATCCGGTTCCTAGCTGCGGTGGGTCGGGTTTAAATGCACTGCAAGTGTCCAAAATTTTGTGGGGGCGTTGCCGTCGCTTAATTCATGAATGGCGAACAGAAAGTTATGAATGGAGTAGTATGTTAGCGATCCGACAAGTTATCAATGAACAGACTCCAGTTTAGGCTTGACGATGCCCAACTAGCTAAGTAAGGTTCAGGTACCTGCGATGGCCTCTGATTAGGATTATCCACCAGCTGATATAAGGTATCCCATGCCTCTGTTCACTTAGAGCTGGCAACCCAGAAGCAAACAGAAAACACAGCAGCAGACTCTCCCTCAACAGATGCCCACCAATGCAGCAAGTCTAGGATCCATAATCAAGCTCAAATCCATAAACAAGTCCAGTCTAGTAGGTATGAATGATCAGCACCAGGACCCTGTGAAGTTGACCACTCCTCAGCAGGGTTGAAAAAAAAATAAAAAAGTGTCCATAGATGACGAGATCAGTAGGTCATACTGAACTGGCAGCCCTCCAATTCCGTTCCCTTCCAAAAGAGAATATCTCTTTTGAAAGGTACTAACGGCCTGCACCACGAGAAGGCGGGGTCGGACATTAGGTGCTAGACCTGGCCGGTTCTATGCATCATCACTAGGGATTGGTACACAGCTTTCCTTCCAGTTTATGCCTAGCTACTTTTCAAATTTTTAGAAGAATTAAAAAACTACTTGCAAGGATCCACGATTCTACAGCAGTTAAATGCATTGTCTTTTGGCAATCCAACGTGAACTTTTAATGGACGTGGATTGTGAGAATACATATTTGCTCATAAACGGAGTAAAAAATGGAGCAGAAAAACATTTAAAAATAAACACTTTGATCTCATGTATTACTGCATATTTGAATGTTTTAAATTCCCAATTCCTTAATATATTAAATAATATTGCATTAGTTTTTATGGAATTTGATAGCGAAGTTATGATTTTTAACAAGAATATAATTTCCATACTTTTAATAATAAATAATTAATAATTACGATTTTTTTTCTTTGCACAGTTTTGCAACATAAATAACACAAATGTATATGTTGCTATAAAAATTAGAAAAAAATAATACAGGCAATATAATTCGCTTTCAAAATCAGGGTCAGAGGTTATAATGATTCCTCTCAGTCTTTAGACATTCAACTTTCTTTTAATTTTAGAGAATATTGAAGAATTATTTTTCTGTTTTTAGGTGTCAATAAGATATTCACATTTTTGTATTGGGTTGTTTTACCTCTGAGCGGCACTTTTTTGCATACCATGGGCTAAATGGCCAGGTCACATGGACCCCGAAGGCTCAGAGAAGGTTGAGGAAGGGAACCCACTGGAACAGCTGTTAGGAGACAGATGGTAGCCTCCCGTCAAGACCATCCAGCGTGTTCTTTAACGTGCACAGGGTATGGCTCTCCCGCACACGGGGCCACGGCTTAACGTCCCATCCGACGGAGGGCGGCCTTTCCAAGCCCATCGGTGCCCCCTACTGACCGTGAGCAGGGCGGTGAATTTTTGAGGAGATAAATCTCAACGCTGACCCAGCTGGGACTCGAACCTGGGAACTACAGATTACGAGCCTGGCGCGCTACCGACTGAGCAACCCCCGCCCCCACATTTTTGAAATCTCTCAATAGTTTGTATTTCTACTATTAGTGGTTGCATTTCGAAAATGACAAAATTTAAATAAATATTTTAAACAGCCTATGCACACTAGAAGCTTTAGATTTAGGTTGTCGAATGCGGTGTCGAATGCGGTGGCGAATGCACAAACAGCCGCTTAAGGAAATTTTTTTCGGTTAGAAAAGACTAATAAAAGAACTTCGCGTTTCTGAATTTTCCACTAGTCCCATGGCCGAGTGGTTAGCGCGCTTGGCTACTGATCTAAGGGACCTGGGTTCGAGCCCCGGGTAAGGCATGGCTGTTTGTGTCGTTTTTCTGCTGAAGTCCTGCCATCCTCTCAGACCTTCTACTATGGCATATAAACTGACAGGCTCCTGTCAGACCTCTGTGGCAAGCAGCTGCTTGAGGGGGTATTTATTTATGATTTCACGCCGTTGGAGGGTATTAAAGTTTGAGAATGATAGACTTTATTCCCTTTTAAACGATCATTTCATATTCTCGAGAGGTGATTTGACTTTTTAGCTATTGTAAACAAATATTTTAAACATATAACCAAATAAAAAATTGAAAAGTATGAATTTTTTTCAGTTACCCTTTTAAAATTTTAAACACTCCTATCCCATCTGCAATCTCAAATAATATACTGAACAATTCCTGATATTTTGGTGTAAATCTCTTCAGTAATCTTTGACTATGTAGGATATTTAGATTACTAACATATGAAATTAAAACTAACAATTTATATTTTACCTATTATCAGAATACTGATATGTAACGTAACTTTGAGGAGAGAAAGCAATAATTGTTTTAATGGATTAACAATCATAAATTCAAATTAAAGAAAACCATAAAGCAATTTTTTTGTCATGATCGAAAAAAGAAACTTTATTGGGTTTGTTAAAATTTACAAAAAATTATTCGTGTAAAATTCGTAGCATTTTTGCTGATATCTTAATTTTTTTATTGATATTTACACACACCATAAATTTTAACTATTTTTACTGACGGTTTGGCAACTCTGATGAGTCACAACATCCCTGATGTTCCTTCCACTTTCAAAAGATTCCTTTTCCATCAGACAGACTAGAGTGTTGCTTAGGGAGGCAAATTATCGATAATTAGGTAATATTTTTATACAGACAGAGGCGTAGGAACGTGTTGGGTTCGGAGCAGTTGCCAAGGGCGCCGTAATCACAAGCCGGTGCTGGGGCGGCAGGAGTCGTTCCACGATATCTGACGTTTATGTGCAAAATAAAATCGAATGATTAGCCGCCCGTACTTCGTTGAATTTTAATACGTATTGTTTATACCGTCGTATCATCAAGACAGCATATTATAAACTTTTGTTATTTCCTACAAAAATTTTTTTTTCGTTTTATCGGCGGACAATTAGCCCCCCCCCCCTGCACAGCGCATGCCATAAAATAGCTTTGGGGTGCAATTTCCAACTGCTCATATTGCTTTTACAAATCATGCCGCTACAAAATAAAATTTTGTTAGATAGGTATCTTTTCCTTTGAACGGGAGTTCATAGTTTTATGCAGATGATTTTGATTTCCTGACTGGAGAAGTGCTTCATTCATTAACAAGTGAAGATTTGGAAACCGAGGGAGTTTCATTATCAAAAAGGTATCCTGAAATAAATGGATATCAATTAACAATTGAAATAAAATGTCTAAAACACCAAATAAATCAAATTTCGAGAGAGGAAAATAAATCTAAATTGTATCGCTTGGATGTATTAAATATACTTGGCAGATGGGAATTACAAGAAAGTTACCCAAATATAATAGTGGCTCTAAAAATATTATTGACCATGCGCCTACAACAGTGGCTACAGACGAAAGAAGTTTCAGCAAATTAAAACTTGTTAAAAATTATTTAAGATGAACATCAGGACAGGAGCGTACATCATTACTTTATTTCCTATCTATCAATCGAGAGAGAACTGACTCAAAAAATTAATTTTGATGAGATTATTAACGAAAAATTAAATTACTGAAAAAAAATAATTACTTGCATAATTAATTGCAATTTATTTTGCAATTATTTATGTGCAATTAATATTTATTCATGTAACTCTATTAAAATAATGACAATAAATATATAAAATATAAATAACATGTGTATTGTTTTTTTTATCAATAACTGAACAAGGGCGAACAATTACAAATTTGCCAAGGTCGCCAAAAGCCTCTGGAGACAGGGAACTGTTGCTAACGTGGAACAAAAATTAAACATTCTAGAAAGATTGTATTGAATGATAAAATATTTTGAATCAAATCGCGCAGGAAAATTCTGCATTTTAGAATCCTCTGTTCCGAATTCAGAAGATAATAGAACCCTTTGAAAAGGCTGAATGTGTTTAATTTTGCTAAAAAAAACGATTAAAGTAATCAATAAATAATGCTCAGTTCTAATGACCGTTCAGTTTATACATTTAGTTAACAAGTCTTTTTATGGATAATTTAAACAATAATTCAACTTCTCGATAATGTGATGAGATCATTATTTGCTTAGGAAGATTAAAGCGCTTTTACATAACAGCTATATTTTCTTCTAAATCCACCTCCATGTAAACTGTTTTTATTTATTAATATTTTCTTCATTTTATTTTTTTTTTAAATAACAATGGGTTACCTATTCATTTCCGGCAAGAAATCTATCTCAATTAGATTTACTCACACTGGAATTTGAGGAGTCTTTAAGAAGAAATTAAAAGTCTTTTAATATACATAAAAAAATGTGAATTCATCGACACAAAATGTATCCAGATACAATTCTAAAAAAGAAAAAAAATCTGGTCACCTCTGCTTTCATTATTTTGAAAAAAGCCTCATACCTCTCTAGATCTGATCCCGAACGAAAAACTGAATTCTAAACTTCATGCAAATAAGGGGAATAAAAAATTACTCCTAATTTTGCCCTCTGGTGTAGTAGTTAAGTATACTAACCACCAGGAAGTGAAGGGGTAGAAAAAACTACCAAGGCTAGAAGGGTCTAACCTAGATGGGAAGGTCTACAATTTTCCAGGGCAAGGTGGCCATGCCCCCCTTTCAGAATGGTAGTAAGGATAATAAAGGGGAAAAATTATTATATTTATTTATATTTCGTGTAATTTTCAATAAATTTTAAAAGACCTGCAAAACGGAGTACGAAATGTTATATTGCATTGAAAAATACAGTCTCTTGCACTCGGGGAGGGGGTTATATTTTTACGCGTTTCTTGCCCCCTCTCCCTCGACTATTTCTAGATTCTGGCCTGCTAACCACTATCCCTAAATGGTCCAGTGGGTAGCGTACCTGACTGCTATATCAACGGACATGTTATTTATTTATGGTATGAAAATATAAAAGCCGTCCCGTGGCCGACTGGTTATTCGTGCTTGGCTACTGATCTAAGGAACCTGGTTTCGGGCCCTGGGTAAAGGTATGGATGTTCGTATTGTTTTTCTGCTGAGGTCCTGCCATCCTCACAGACCTACTATGGCATATAAACTGCCAGGTTCCTGTCAGACCTCTGTGACAAGCAGTTGCTTGAGGGAGTATTTATTTTATGAAAATATAACTGAAGATCTAGGTTATTGGCATCCTTTGTGTAAATTAATAAAACAAATATGCTTTATTGGTTTTGCTTTCCCCTCCGGTTAAAGTACCTTCGTTGAATGCATGAGATCTCAAGGTCACGACGACACTCTTGCTATTTAAAGCGATACTCACGATGCCGAGCTCTAGCTTTTCGCTGTGATGTGCTGTCCACTATGCGCAATGCAGACCACGCGGCTCGATGATGTTGTCCAGTTGCAAATAGTGAGGACGCCCGAAAATAGCAACATAGCATATACGAGGCTCGGGCATAAATTTTAGAGAGAGTAAAATTGCAGGTTTTTGGTCCCCAATATCGGTAGTGATGTCACCCGTATGGCAGTGAATGCAGACGTGATGGGATGCGACTGCAATGGCGGAGGAAGAAGCTGTTGTTGCCAGTTACGGTGGCAAAAAAAAAATGTCGAGCACGAAAGAATAACGCTGAAAATTATCGAAACAAACTTTTGAATCTGGCACGGATGACATCTGCAATAATATTGATATTCATCTTCGTTTAACATTATGCAGTATTACATTACTTAAATTTTATACATATGAATTAATATAAAATTTTTAAATTAGTAAAGATTAGACAAATTTATTTGCTGTTATAAAGTTATCTTGATTTTTTTACTTATATACATCTGAATAATTTAATATAATTTATTATTATGAAGTGATTTTTTTTATACATTATGCAAAAAATTTAGATTTGGAATCATTTGCATTGCTATAAAAATATTGTTCATATCAAATATTTGACCTTATCTTTTTCTCATAAGAATATATTTGGCCATTAAAACTGGTCACAACTATACTTTAAAAAAAATAGAAGTTACAGCAAAATAAAAAAATCCTACTTATGTTCTTAAACGTGTAGCCCAAACAAACAAATAGCACAAAAGGACTGAAAATTTCCAGATTTTCTTGAATAACATTTTAATTCACGGTTTTAAAATTAATTTTTTTTGTTATATATTATTAACAAATGTTTAAAAAAATCTTTTTTTTGCATTTCTATATATAATCTGGCAATTTTCTTGTGCACCGCACGATGGCGCTGTATGTCCAGTGATTGCATCAGGAAAGTCTTCAGTTTCCTAACTGTGGCGTCTGCTGATCAACCTCAAAAAAATTATGGAATCTTTTGTTTTCTAGAAATTTTATCAGCCTCCTTGTCATACGTTATCTGTGGATACAATTATCATCGTTTCTAATAGCCGTATCATTTTACAGAGCAGATGTCTATATTAAATATAAAAAATTTAAGATTGTAACCAATAATGTATACATTTGTATATTACAATATCAGGTAGGGACAATGAACATATTCCTAAATGTTCGGTAGAAGTGCAGTTGCAGAAAGTCTGTAATAATTTTCTAAGAAAAACCATATTGTGAATGAATAATTTTCTAACATCAACTTCCTCGATTTACATTTAAATAGTCCAAACGTTTCTATGCCTTCTTCCCGTATCCCATTAAGTTTCTTTGCATCTGTAAAAGTTAATAATTGATATATATCGAATTGATTTCTAAATCCAAACGCTATTTTTGAATGCAAGTTGAAAGCAGAAAAGTTGAAAGTTGAAATGCCCTCTGAAAGCAGTTGTGATAAATTTATATGTGTTGATTTAGAAGTGCTTCTTACACTCACAACTAAAACTAATTTAAAAAATTTTCTTCCAATACAATTTTGTCTTAAGATATGTTTGTAACTTTTTGCCAATGATTATTTTAATAATTATTTTGCCAACGAAAATAATGATTATTTTGCCAACGATTTTTTTAAGTACAAGTGCAGGACATTTTGCTGAACCTGTGTTTCCTTTAGTAAAAGAAATTCTAATGTTTTCTATCTAAGAAGCCATTTTTCCCGAAATGTAAATTCTAAATGCACTCACTACTGCAAGATTTCTTCGTAAAATTTTAAAAAGCTTCCCGTTCCCCCCAAAAAATAGCAGAATTGAAGGATCCAATCACATCTAAGTCTGCATAATGAAACGCAGTGAATGAATCCTTGAAAAGTGTCAAAAGAAATATGGAAAGGGAGTCGCTTACTTGGCATTTTTAAATAACTGAACGATAAAATCCAATTGAATGGAAAAACATCGGCTTTTCTCTTGAGGAAATGTCAAAATCTAAACACTGCTTCCAGCAAATTTCAGTCTTCCTTTTTTACAGAATCGTGGCACAAGCCCTCCTTTTTTCTTTTAGAAGATTCACGTTGAAAAAAAAAAATTACAGAACTGGCAAAGCCCACTAATGACATTGGTTTCCAATGTGCGCAAAATCTGTTGTTTATGGAACCACAATTGAATTTCTCGTCTGATGGACGGCTTCTTTCTCACCGTGTGAAGATGTGGAAAATGAACCCCAAAAACCCTCTTTTAGAAGGTCAATAACGTTCTTTTGAATGGAACAGGAAATTTTTAGAACCGAATATGTTTACATTCTTACATAATCATGGTTAAAAGAAAAAAAGTCTTAATTTTTAACCACCAGCAAAAGTATTTCACGCACTAAAAATATAACTTATTTTTCTTTACACTTTTCTTAAAACAAAGTCAGTCACTAGGTAATTTATCAATGAGCACATTTTCTTATCAACATTCTACCAAATAAAAAAAAAATTACCCCTCTTCGACTGCCTGGATAACTTATTATTGTACTCTAGTAAAGTTAATTTACCTCGTACAAAGCAGAGAATTCCAACAGCAAGACGGTGTCTTATTTTATTCCCTTTTTTTGCAGATTCCATTCATCCCTAGTAGCGCTAATCATGCTGGATCCAATCTCGTATGAATTTCAAACAAGAGGCGCCATAACGATCTTTAAGAGGAATCCATCTCAACCGTGTAACTAAGAGCACAAACGACGACAACTGAAATAATCCAAAAAATCGACGTCTCCTAAAGGGGAGCGATAACGCCATGCTAACAAAGGGACGGGCCACCCTTAAGCAGAGAGGGTGCAGAGCGTTGGAAGCGATCAATATATGACCTCAGAGAGCAATAACTGACGGGAGCTCCCTCTCTCACAGGGGGATCATCTCCGTAGCCTCCTCGGATGATCCACCCTGTTCGTGATCGCCAACGTTTGAGGCTTAAGCATTAGATCATTGATTTTTACGGGATGGAGCGAAAAATAAGCAATGATCCACCAGTGGGGGAACCAGGTTTCATATCCAGAAGGGGAATATCACTGGGCATAATATATTTATGCCCAGTGGTGGAAGTAGATTTTATTTCTTATTGGTACTATAGCGTATCAAACTGACAGGCTCCTGTCAGACCTCTGTGGCAAGCAGTTGCTTGAGGAGGTATTTATTATTTTTTTATACTCTTCAAAGCATAGCTGTGTGACTCCACTGAAGCCATCTGACAGGAGTAATAAAGTGAGGGGTATCGTGGTAAAAATGAACTCCCCAGTATTTTCTATTTCTTCCTATGATTTCCGTAAATGGCGAATGATTTAGGGTTTTTGTGATGTGGTTCTGGGTTCTGG
Organism: Ryuthela nishihirai; assembly: GCA_038380435.1. NCBI lineage: Eukaryota > Metazoa > Arthropoda > Arachnida > Araneae > Heptathelidae > Ryuthela > Ryuthela nishihirai. The sequence continues at coordinate 42,194,630 of JAWZYU010000017.1, read as the reverse complement.
TGAATGTGATCTGGGTTCGAGCCCCGGATAAGGCATGGATGTTTGTGTCGTTTTTCTGAGGTCTTGCCATCCTCTCAGACCTTCTACTGTGGCATATAAACTGACAGGCTCCTGTCAGACCTCTGTGGCAAGCAGCTGCTTGAGGGGGTATTTATTTTATTTTTTTTATATAAATATTTATATGCCTAAGTACTTGTTGACTCTGTTGTAATTGAGGATTTAGGTCTTGTTGAAAAAATAATAAGATATAGGGTAAATATTAAAAACATCTGAAACAAATTATCGCTGATGCGGCGGGAATCGAACCCGCAACTCTCTAGATACACGCCAGAGCGCTCTGGCATATATACTAGAGAGTTGCGGGTTCGATTCCCGACGCGTCATCGATAATTTTTTTCAGATGTTTTTAATAATTGTTGAAGTCTACAGGTAATATGTGTATTTACTATGGAAAGATGCATGGTTTTTCATTAGATTCTATATTACGCTACTGCAGTAACGTAATGTAAGATGATTAATTGGTAAAATTTTGAATAAGCAATTCAAGAATTTACATCAACGAAAAGACTTAGAAAACTTTCATTCTCCTCCCCCCTCCTCAACCTACCTTCAAATCCATTACTTAAATTTGTGGTGGCATGTGTCCAATTGCTTCCATTGAATTTCCTTCCGTGATTCTAAGAAATGTTAGAATTTTCAATTCAGGAGAATGTGAAATTATTTGCAAAAATATATCTATAAGACGAAAACATGAATATATATATATATATGTTACCGTTAAAGCTCGAAAGCCGTTAATGTGCACATTACCTAGCTAATCTGCAGATTTGCTCCGTTAAAGTGCGGAATCAAGAGTTTTCCGCATTTTACCTAGGTAATGTGCACATTAACGGCTTCCGTATCGTTAAAGTTCAAAAGTAAAAAAAAAGACTATTTCTAGTGTCCGAGAGTAGAGTTGAAACCAGGTCATCCCTCTGTCAACATGAATCAGTCGTCCGAATTATAAAAAACGCCCCCAAAATGAGCAGGCGAAGTGAAAACGAATCACTTTACTGATTCGTTCTCACTTGGCCTCCGCTCATCCGGGGCATTTTTTATAATGCGGACGACTTAATCACGTGACACGAAGATTCACATTCAAGAGATTCACCACTTTACGGATTCGTTCTTACTTGGCCTTCGCACATTAGGGCAATTCCAAATGCCATTTTAGTAATCCCTGTTGTAACGAATGATTTTATTGTGTCTATATAAATAACATTTTGTGTGCTGTATAATTCATTCAGATTGTTTATTTTACACTTTAATTGTCTATCTTTAGTTATTTCATAGAATAACTAGTTAAAGTGTGGAATTATTAATTTATTACACGCTTTAACTGATTTGATCAGTTATTTCATGAAATAACTAGGTATTCTAAATAACTGAATTATACATTTTAACGGTAACATATCGACTAATTTGTTGATTGTTTGATTGTATAAACTTGATTCTTTAGATATCGAAAAATAAATAAATAACATTATGTTAATTTAAGCGTACAGAAACGTTGCTGTGTTCCAGTAAAGATCTTATTTTCACTTTAACGAGTGCCTAGTAGCTAATGTGCAGATTATCTAGGTAATTTGCAATTATCTAGGTAATTTGAGAAATGAAACAATTTTCCGCACTTTAACGGATCACCCTAGTTAATCTGCAGATTATCTAGGTAATGCGTACATTAACTGATTTCTGCACTTTAGCGGTAACATATATACACACATCTCACAACAGATCGATTAAGATTTACATAAGAATTTAAAAACCACAAATATCGCAAATATTCGCTATTAATATCTTGCAGTGCAGTAATTTCGAAGTCGAAGTCAGTTCCAGGGGTGGAGCAAGTAGGAAACGATTCCCGGGGAAAGACGTTTTCGGGGGGTCCCAAATTTTCAATAGCAGTAGTTTTGTATACTGCTAAGTTGTCAATTTCATTATATTCTTTTCCAAAATATTTTTCAAAAATTTCTTTGATCTAAATCAAACGTTGGTTTAATTTCAAGCACATAATTATTACGTGGTAAAAATCTCTTCAGTCTAGATGCTATTGTTAAAGACTGAATGCTAAGTGAATATTACGTTGAGAATATGAGGTAAATTACGAATTAGGGAGCATAAAAATACGATTATTAAGGATTTATTGGGAAAATATATTACTTTTCATAGGGATTAACTGAATGTTAAAAGTCCTCTGTAAACTCCCGTGTTGTTTTTCTACCTACTTCCTTTGTATGATCTGAACTATAGGAGAACGCATATTGACTCTGGCGCATATAGGAATCTCGTTTTCCAAGTGAATGAAGTTTTTCTGACACCCCTCTGAGAAAAGGGGGCAGATTGTTGGTGTCAGTGTAATCTCTCTTGACACTCTAACATCAAAATTTCGAATTTCTACCATAAACATATCACTTGCAATATTCATTAAGTTTTGCTGTTTCTATATTTAGTTACCTTTAAGGATGAAATTTAAAACTACTTAAAGATTTAAAAAATGCTAATTAAAATATTTCATTAGTACTATTTCAAATAAATATCAGTTTGTCAACTATCTCTTAAAAAAAATTGCGTTTTCTACCCCCCGGGCATAAAGGGTCAACTCATTGTTGCCAATGAAATCTTCATAACCTTCACATTCCACCACCAAAATTTCATAATTCTGGAATAAATACAACATTTTGAAATTTTCCTTAAAAAATTTAGAATTTTCGAAAATTTCCGTCATTAGAGAGAGCATTTATAGCTTTTGGGAGATTCGAAAAGTTCAAATCGTAACATTTCATCAACACCTATCGAACCCCAAAAAATTATTAATTTTTTCTAAAAACGAGCAGTTATCTTTTTAAAAAGTGCGCTTTTCCACCCCTTGAGAGTAAGGGGTCAAATTATTGTTGCCAATGGAAACTTCATGACCTTCGTATTCCACCACCAAAATTTCAAATTTCCATCATAAATATATCGTTTGCAATATTGGTTTCATTTTTCGGAATTTTCAAATTTTCCCTCCATTTGAGAGTGGAATCTTTTGGCATAAGGATATTCGGATATTCGGAACGTCCAAATCGTAATGTTTCATCAATACCTATCCCAACTGGAGAAGAATTTTTAAATTATCTCTAAGAACAAGAATATTCGATGTCGGCAGAGGAACAGCCAGATAGACAGGGTTGGGTTGTTTTACCTCTGAGCGGCACTTTTTTGCACACCATGGGCTAAATGGCCAGGTCACATGGACCCCGAAGGCTCAGAGAAGGTTGGGGGAGGGGACCCACTGGAACAGCTGTTGGGAGACAGATGGTAGCCTCCCGTCAAGGCCATCCAGCGTGTTCTTTAACGTGCACAGGGTATGGCTCTCCCGCACACGGGGCCACGGCTTAACGTCCCATCCGACGGACGGCGGCCTTTCCAAGCCCATCGGTGTCCCTCACTGACCGTGGGCAGGGCGGGGAATTTTGCGGAGATAAATCTCAACGCTGACCCAGCTGGGACTCGAACCTGGGAACTACAGATTACGAGCCAGATAGACAGACAGACGACAAAGTGAAGACATCATCTCGTTTTTTCTTTGAAAACGAGATAAAAATCGGAAGTACTTTTATAGAATCGAAAACATCTGCATATGAATAATGAAAAAAGTGAACATTGCTGTTGTGCGCTATTTAAATGTATAAAAGAAAGAATGCAGATAGAAGGAAGAAGAGGTAATGATTCTTGAAATCATAACAAAGGGTGCCGGAGAGCAAGTACTACGATCATATCTTTCTTGTGTTTAGCAATTTCCTGTCCAGTTTAATTTATATTCAACTAACAAGTACTAGTTTCCGCTACTAATTTACTCCGTAACTAATTAGCGTTAAGAAAACTGTTTCTAGAAAACCAATCGGGGCCCTGTCACCGAGCCGCGGGTTGGGTTGTTTTACCTCTGAGCGGCACTTTTTTGAACACCATGGGCTAAATGGCCAGGTCACATGGACCCCGAAGGCTCAGAGAAGATTTGGGTAGGGGACCCACTGGAAGTTCTAGTTACGCCATTCGTCAGTTAATTTTTTCTATTTGTCACCGCGTTTTGCCAGTTTTGCTCTAGTACTAATTGTCATGTCTTTCCAATTTGTTTTATTATCTTAATAGCAGATTTACCCCGCGTTGTTCGAGTCCGAAATTTTCTAAAATGTATAGTATACGGCACTCCCCACGTCGCAAGCTTTCATTTGGCATAAATATCATTACATTCGATCTCCTACCCCTCCGGGGGGGGGGGGGGGGTAGCTCAGTCGGTAGCGTGCCAGATATGTAATCTGTAGTTCCGAGGTTCGAGTACCAGCTGGGTCAGCGTTTAGATTTATTTCCCCCAAACTTCCCTCCCTGCCCACGGTCAGTAAGGGACACCAGTGGGCTTGGATAGGCCTGTCTGATGGATGGGACGTTAAGCCATGGCACCGTGTGCGGGAGAGCCATATCCTGTGCACGTTAAAGGACACACTGGATGCCTTAACGGGAGACTACCATCTGTCTCCCAACAGCTGTTCCAATAGATCACCTTCCCCAACCTTCTCTGAGACTTCGGGTCCTTGTGACCTGGCTATTTAGACCATTGTGTGCAAAAAAATGACGCTCAGAGGTAAAACAACCCATTCTCCTCCAGTTAAAAATTTCTCCCTCTCTTTTAGGGGAGAAAAGAAATGGTCATAGTTCGAGGTACCCATAATCCTCTCCACGTCAGAAGTTTCTAAACCAAACACCGGAATTTCCTCGCTCACATAATCGAACTTTTCAAATCACTTCGTACCCACCAGAGTTCCTCGGATACAATTTATCAGGCATATGTAACTTTATAGCAAAGGAAATTTAACTATTGTCTGAGGTGCATAAAAATGTAAAGGTACAAAAAAATTAATATTATTCTTAAACAAAATTATTTGTTACTTAACATAACGTTTAAAACATTTATTAATTATTTGTATACACTTTTATTAGTTTTTGCATATTTTTAAAATTAAGTTAATGATTTTAACTTCCGATACGAATTTAGGTTTTGAATCTCGTGTTCTGCTCGTGCTTAATTAGAACGATTTCAATATCCACGAACGCTCGCGCTCTTGACCTAGCAAATTGAACAAGGACATTATCACGCGAAATTAGAAAGAAATTAGTTTGAAGCATTCATTATTTCAAATTTAATGGTGGCAACAGTTATTTTGAATAACTTTCTACCGTTAATGTTAAGTCTAGGGAATTTTGAGAAATTCAAACACGCCCACCCCAATTTTGGTTGACCCCAGCGAGTTTGCACATAGCCTATATTCTTCACCTGGGTGAAGGGAATGTTCATGCAAAGTTTACAGACAAACAAACTTTCTTTTTAATATATTAGATTTATTGTTCTTGTACATATCTCTGCTCTATGCGTATTTTCAGATCTTCTTAAATGGGAATGTTGCTCATCAGTCATCATTCTTGGTCTACCTGTGAAATTTCAAGATGCTCACGAAAACGATTGCGGCAAATGTCTTTCTTGCACCGTAGTTGCTGGCTAGACTCCCCTTCGTATAACTGGAGAGGTTACGATGTTAATCATCAAGAGAGGAGAGCATGAGATGCGGCAATGACCAAGACAGAAAGATGGTGGCATAGAAATGGAAGAGTCACATTGGTTTAGCCGTCAAAGTGACATAACTCTTTCTCAAAAACCCTAAAGGAGTAGGGTTTGGTTCTGTGTGGACCAGGTTATGTAGGCAGGGATTTCAATATCCTCTTGCCGAGTTTTGAGATCTGTAAAGCGATTTCTGTACGAAAAAGTACTGATTTCCATCTCATTAAGTGAATGCCTGCAAAAAGCATATCAGCATTCAAGCTACGACAAGCCGATTGGAGAAAGTCTCCAAAGCACATCAAATTGGGCCATTTGATCCAACAAGGTGAGGAGCACAGCTAAGACCCACAGAATCAAGTGCATTCCAATATTATATTATAGACATAAGTGTGATTGTAAAAAGCGTAAATTAATGGTGTGTCGTCCTCTACCTAATGCATTGGACATTTAATTCTTTCCTCCAAAGCACAGTCATTGTTTTGGGTTGTTTTACCTCTGAGCGGCACTTTTTTGCACACCATGGGCTAAATGGCCAGGTCACATGGACCCCGAAGGCTCAGAGAAGGTTGGGGGAGGGGACCCACTGGAACAGCTGTTGGGAGACAGATGGTAGTCTCCCGTCAAGGCCATCCAGCGTGTTCTTTAACGTGCACAGGGTATGGCTCTCCCGCAAACGGGCTACGGCTTAACGTCCCATCCGACGGACGGCGGCCTTTCCAAGCCCATCGGTGTCCCCTACTGACCGTGGGCAGGGCGGGGAATTTTGCGGAGATAAATCTCAACGCTGACCCAGCTGGGACTCGAACCTGGGAACTACAGATTACGAGCCTGGTGCGCTACCGACTGAGCTACCCTCGCCCAAAGCACAGTCATGAACATCCATTTCAAACAGAGAAGAACATCACATTCAGCGATATAAATTCTGAGACACATCGAAGCACGGGTATAACAACCAAGGGCTCTGTGGATTCACACAGAATCATGAATGAAGATCAGTTAATTGAAATAATTAATTAAAGAAGAAATTAAAAGGAAGTTCGAGAGATCTCCAACAGAGAGAGGTCAGGACATTTGGCGCAATCTTAAAGGATTGTTTGATGTGCTGAAGAAATTTTTTTTTTGTGATTCTGTGAACTATGCTATAAAACAAAAAGCTTCAAGTAGTTCAATAAACTGGGCCTCGTCCAGTTAAGTGTGGTATAAAAGCATGAATCTCATTGGTATTAAATATCACATGAGTGCCCCGATACTTAATCACATGGTAAAAGCTTCACAACACAACTTTTCTTAAGCAAGTGTGAATTTCCTCCTCCTTAGCTTAAATGGTAGAGCAACTGGCGGGTAACCGAGATCCTGTTTTCGATTCCGGGAGGCTGAGGGATGGTTTTTTCATACTTGCCTAATTATTAGAAATGAATATCACTATGGTGAGCTTCATTCCTTTCTGAAAGAATTTCTAATTTACTTCAAAAAAAAGTTTGATGTTTAGAGATTAACCCTTTCAGGACCATAAGGTTTCTAAGAGTAAATATTAGTATGTAACTGTTTATTTTAGTTTGTTTAGACGTAAAATAAATAAAAATCATAAGAAAAATACATAACAATGTGTAGTTCTTTTGGAATTTTATGGGAAATATTTTTCCCAATGGACTATAAAGGTAACACAAATTATAGTTAGGCTTATTACGCAATGTCTTTTATTTATTGGTTTATTAGAACAAAATGTTAACTAAAATAATACAAAATTATGAAATAAAATTACTATACAAAATGATGTGCTAATTATTATATTCTGCGAAGCAATTTCTTTTGGTAGTGAGGCAAAGATGGACATTGCACATAGTACATATATTATGCGTCCTGACAGTTCTGTTTTTGTTTTCTAAACGTTCCCGTTTACGTAATTGCGTTCGTCATACGTTCTATTTTGACATTCTGTATAAAAAATGCGGATAAGGTTATAGTTAAATACGACAATCACCAATTTTAAAATGGGGAAATGTTTCCCTTAGTCGTGAAAGGGTTAACAAAAGGAAAAGGGTAGCTCTTTCAAAAAAAGAGCCGAAAATTTTGTATTTTATTAATATTTTTCTGTTGTTGTGTGAAATTGTGATGCAATTAGAAATGTAAAAATATTATAATTAATTTATGGTCATGTTAAAAATCGAATATATGTTTACCATTTATCTTTATTGATTTCCTTCCTAAGACAATATTTTTTCTTCATTGAAAATATGTATATTTTCCATGAAGAATAAAATATTGCTTAATAAAAAAAATTACGTATTTTAATCAGCTTTAATCAGTTTAATTATTACTAAACAAATTAATTAATAAATTTATATCATTAACAAGTGATTCTAGTTCAATTATGAATGAATAAATAAACGCATTTAACAAATTGAATTAAGCGTGTAATTTATGCACTTATATTCATGAAACATATGCCACTGGTGGCAAATGGCACAAAAATGTTTAGTTAAACTTTCCAAAAATTTTTACAATTTTTCACGAATATATTTCTGCTCAGTAGATTATATCAGATAGTTATTATCATCAAGGAATATCCAGTGCATGAGATTAAAAAAAAAACACTTTGGTTACAAATGAAAATACTGAATAATTCATTTCTTTTCGTTTTTTTCATTTCGAGTTTATGGAAATATCTTTTGTATTCAAAACGAAATCGATATTTGCGGAAATCACTTCTGTGGTCTGCTTCTAAAGGCCAACAATGTATTGCCATAACAACGCAATCGTTGAGATGCAATTATGGGTTCGGAATCTACCGATTTAGAATCATCATTTACTTCGTTAGATTTCTCTCTAAATGGAGTGCTAGAAGATACTATTGGAAAGCTAATCTCCTCATAACGTATTCAGTTGTACGAAACACTTAAAGAGTTGGAGATCTTGACTTCTCGATCTTCGGAATATATTCCGCTTTTCGTACAAGAGTAAGTTGATATTGATCACATGATCAAAGAGCATTAGCGATCAGTCTCATATCAGTTTTCAATAGAAACTGAACCTGGATATTTAAATCTGTGAGTCACCTTGGCTGGAGACGTACTAATATGGTCCGTAGACCCCAATCTACAAAGCTACTAACCACAGGTTTCTGAAACTCTAAGGGGCGGGGGTGGCTCAGTCGGAAGCGCGCCAGGCTCGTAATCTGTCGTTCCCAGGTTCGAGTCCCAGCTGGTTCAGCGTTGAGATTTATCTCCGCAAAATTCCCCGCCCTGCCCACGGTCAGTAGGGGACACCGATGGGCTTGGAAAGGCCGCCATCCGTCGGATGGGACGTTAAGCCATGGCCCCGTGTGCGGGAGAGCCATACCCTGTGCACGTTAAAGAACACGCTGGATGGCCTTGACGGGAGGCTACCATCTGTCTCCCAACAGCTGTTCCAGTGGGTCCCCTCCCCCAACCTTCTCTGAGCCTTCGGGGTCCTTGTGGCCTGGCCATTTAGCCCATGGTGTGCAAAAAAGTCCCGCTCAAAGGTAAAACAATCCAATCTAATCTGAAACTCTAAACATTTCCCAACAATAAACCTGTGAAAATATTTTATCTATACATCCCTTACCCCTTTCTGAATCTACACTGCTCGTTACGCAGTTGGCCATCAATCAAATTTTAGTACAAAAAGTATACGGCACAAAAGATCACATACTTTTAACCTCTTACCAAGAGAAATATTGTCCATACCCTCTTTTACATTATTGAAACCCAAATTTAAAGTCCTAAAAAATTAGAAAAAAAAAATCAATCACTATATCCAATGTTAAAAATATTTACTCTACTATCAATGTTCTATGCCAATGTAACTAATTTCAATGTTACAATTAATAATTGTCACATGTCAATATCAAAATTATAAATATCGTATGTCAATATAAAATAATATTGTCAAGCAATATTAATGTCGTCACATGAAATGTAAGAAAGCTAATCATACTATTGTAACAAATTATAAATTGAGTTTTTCTGTATCCTGAAGACAAGCTTTAAACTTTACGGGTCATCTGTAATGATATAATTTATTTGTACTATGAACAAAGAATAATGATAATAAAATTTTACAATCCCCCGAATTGGCAAGCTCATTAAAAAACAGTAAATCTGCTTATTTACTATTGGTTGATATCCCTATAGTTATCACAAGAACTGCGATCATCTTTTTTTTAAAATAGGGATAATAATGTCTCTGGTAAAATCCTTAGGAACCATGCCTTTATCATAAAAGATATTCAAAATTTCCGTCAGCCATAACAGAAACTTTCCCAGCTCTAAGCATTTCAGAAGTAATTTCATATATTCCTGAGCATTTGTGCAGTTTTAATTTATAAATAGCCAAATTAACTTGGGAATGGGATATAGGGCCAACATTAAGCCAGTAATCAATCTGTCATCATTACAAACAATGGGAGTAGAACTAACTAAAATGTTTAGTATATATCTGAAATTATCAGCCCACTTAGCCATCACAGAATCCTCACCTTCAACCACCTTACCATGTTTATCCCTCAATCCCTGTGTACCTGTCAGTTTCTTTCCACACAAAACTTTAACTATCTGGTATACCCTGCTGTTGCTTCCTCTGCTTTATCAGCCAAGTTATCAAGCCAAAGATTCTTATCAGCTGTCTCTTATCAGTTAACTGATCCTTTACACATTTATTAAGTTCGTTCTAATGCCATCTGTTAAGAATACTAGGGTGTTGGGGGCGGGGGTGACTCAGTCGGTAGCGCGCCAGGCTCGTAATCTGTAGTTCCCAGGTTCGAGTCCCAGCTGGGTCAGCGTTGAGATTTATCTCCGCAAAATTCACCGCCATGCCCACGGTCAGTAGGGGACACCAATGGGCTTGGAAAGGCCGCCGTCCGTCGGATGGGACGTTAAGCTGTGGCCCCGTGTGCGGGAGAGCCATACCCTGTGTACGTTAAAGAACACGCTGGATGGCCTTGACGGGAGGCTACCATCTGTCTCCCAACAGCTGTTCCAGTGGGTCTCCTCCCCCAACCTTCTCTGAGCCTTCGGGGTCCATGTGACCTGGCCATTTAGCCCATGGTGTGCAAAAGAGTGCCGCTCAGAGGTAAAACAACCCAACCCAACTAGGGTGTTGATTCATATTAATCATGCACTTCATTCTTTCAGAAATAAGTTCCACAGTCTTATGACACAAACAATTTTGCTTCCTCTGTTCCCTTTTACCCAAAAGAGTGTCAAGAAAAGCCTGTTTAAACTGATTCCATTCTTTCTCAACTTCAGTAGTAAGCAAACCACGATTGCCATAATGACCAAGTAGCCTATCATGATATGCTTTGGCTACACCTGTATCTTTGAGACCTTCAGTGTTAAAGGTTCTTAACCTGGCACAACATTTCTGAAGCTTCAGTTGCAAGACACTTTTTGCCAGGTAATGGTCAGACGCAATTTCAGCTCTCCTGCGTGACCTGGTATTCCTAGCCGAACTAGCCCATTTGATGTTAATTAAAATATAATCTTTCATATTCCTGTGCAACCCATCAGCTGAAATCCATGTGTATTTATAAATGTATTGTTGTTTGTAGTATGTGTTAGTTATTCGCAAATCAGTAAGTTTACTTACCAGTAGAAGACGTTCTCCATTGCCGTTGGAACTACCAATGCCAAAGAGACCTAAAACTCCTGCCAAAAGATTAGAGACAGTACGAACTTTAGCATTTAAGTCACTTAGCACAAATGAAATATTTCCTTTCTTCACAGAATTCAAAATATCCTGAAACTTGCTGTAAAACGTATCCATCTCGTTCTCATCAGAGTCCTCTGTGGGGGCATAAAAACAGATGACATTCAAGTCTTTAATTTTTGTTTTAAATTTTGCTCTAAGAAAGCCTTCATTAATGCAGTCATATCCTAGAAGAGCATCACTGGCGTGTCTGCTGAGAAGCAAACCTACACATTGGAGATGCTTTCCATCCTCCCTCCTGAAAAGAGAAATTTAAAGTTATTTTTAAGTATCTCACCTTTACCTGTCCATCTGATTTCTTGCAAGCCTATAACATCTAGGTTATAGCGCTGGAATTTCTGGATGGGGACATCAAGAAAATAATCTCTAAGTTCTCACGTTCCACGTATATGCAGAGAGAAAATGATTAGTAGGATTTTTAAAGAAAATAGATTTATTGAGAGAGGTAAGACCAACAATATCAAACCGCCCCCTGATCGGAGGCATCGGGGAAAGATCTGTTCCTCCTCCGCTAAAGGCTGATATCATCCATATATCCATGCTGATAGGAATTTTAGGCACCACCTTTTCAAGAACCAGAATCTAGGCAGAAATTGACCTGCCTGAGACATTATTTTAGGGTACGATTGACGATGCAGAATTAGCTAAAGAAAAGGTTCAGGTACCGGTAATGGCCTCTGATCAGGATTATCCACCAGCTTATATAAGGTATCCTGTGTCTCTGATCAGGATTATCCACCAGCTTATATAAGGTATCCTGTGCCTCTGCTCACTTAGAGCTGGCAACCCACAGGCAAACAGAAAACACAGTGGCAAACAGAAAACAGAGTGGCATCAACAGAGACCATCTAGTCAGCAAGTCCAGGATCCGCAATCAAGCTCAAAGACATAAAAAATTCCAGTCAAGTGGGAATAAATGGTCAGCACCAGGACCCTGTGAACTTGACCATTAGTTTGATCCACAAGTTTGATCAGTAGGGCACACTGATCTGGCAGCCCTCCCCTTCCAAAAGAGAATATCTCTTTTGAAAGGTACTAATAGCCTGCACCATGAGAAAGTAGGGTCGGACATTAGGTGCTAGGCCTGGCCAGTTCTGTGCATCATCACTGGGGATTGGTACACAGCTCTTGTTCCAGTTTATGTCTAGCTACCATTTACAGAGCAATAAATTAATATTATAAATTGAATATGATTAAAATAGATAACTTTTCAGGTGATCTTTAAAAGTTAATAGTCATAATTAATTATCCCATCGATAACTTCATTCATGGCTCTCAGCTATTAATGCACAACTCAAGTCACAAAATCCTGCCAAACCTACAGGGGTTTATGAAAAAATGGAAACACCGACGGCGACTGGAGTACACGCAATGCGCCGTATGCATATCACAGACGTCACCCGCGATGTGAGGCATATAAAGAGAAGTGTGATGTCGACTACCACGTAGCATTGCCACTGGCGCAGGTGAAACAGCTGTTGTGGTGTAATTGTCGACAATGTCAGATCTCAGTGACTTCCAAAAAGGCATGATCATTGGTGCACGCCTTGCTGGATCTTCAGTAACCAGAACGACTGAAATAGTAGGTGTAACATGAGGAACTGCATCGAAGATTATGACTACCTATCAAAAAGGACAGTGCTTGCCTGCCTCCATGTGGGGCGGGGGTGGTTCAGTCGGTAGCACGCCAGGCTCGTAATCTGTAGTTCCCAGGTTCGAGTCCCAGCTGGGTTAGCGTTGAGATTTATCTCCGCAAAATTTCCACGGTCAGTAGGGGACACCGATGGGCTTGAAAAGTCAGCCGTCCGTCGGATGGGGCGTTAAGCCGTGGCCCCGTGTGCGGGAGAGCCATACCCTGTGCACGTTAAAGAACACGCTGGATGGCCTTGACGGGAGGCTACCATCTGTCTCCCAACAGCTGTTCCAGTGGGTCCCCTCCCCCAACCTTCTCTGAGCCTTCGGGGTCCATGTGACCTGGCCATTTAGCCCATGGCGTGCAAAAAAGTGCCGCTCAGAGGTTGGGTTGGGTTGTTTTACCTCTGAGCGGCACTTTTTTGCACACCATGGGCTAAATGGCCAGGTCGCATGGACCCCGAAGGCTCAGAGAAGGTTGGGGGAGGGGACCCACTGGAACAGCTGTTGGGAGACAGATGGTAGCCTCCCGTCAAGGCCATCCAGCGTGTTCTTTAACGTGCACAAGGTATGGCTCTCCCGCACACGGAGCCACGGCTTAACGTCCCATCCGACGGACGGCGGCCTTTCCAAACCCATCGGTGTCCCCTACTGACCGTGGGCAAGGCGGGGAATTTTGCGGAGAAAAATCTCAACGCTGACCCAGTTGGGACTCGAACCTGGGTCAGCGTTGAGATTTTTCTCCGCAAAATTCCCCGCCTTGCCCGCTCAGAGGTAAAACAATCCAATCCAAGCCTGCCTCCAAACGTACATATTGTGGACGCCATACGAAGTTGTCAGATAAGGATAGATGAGCGTTGGCACGGATTGAACAACGGAAGCGCAAGATCACGGCATCATAAATAGCAGCAGAGTTGAACATCAGTCGCAATGATCCCGTTTCCGTCATAACAGTTCGTCGGGAACTTCATCGTGCCAATATTTATGGCCGTGCTACAATCCATAAACCTCTGATTTCCAACATCAATGCAACAAAACGTGTAAGATGGTGCAAAGCACATAAAAACTGGGATGCTAAAGATTGGCAACGTGACATCTGGTCTGATGAATCGTGCTACACATTGTTTCCCACCACTGGCAGATGTACATTTGGCGAAAACCTGCAGAAGCGTACCACCCCGACTGTTTGGTTCCGACTGTAAAGCATGGAGGTGGATCTCTGATGCTGTGGGGTGCCATATCATGGTATTCCTTAGGGCCATTAGTTATTCTGCAGGGTCGTGTCACATCCGCAACGTGCCAATCCTTTCTCGGGGACTACCTGAACCCAATGTTGCGGGCATTGTTCTCTAATGACTGTCTCTGGTTACAAGCGGATTATGCACCCGTGCTTTGTGCGAAAGGTGCCAAGTTGTCGTTTGCAAAGCGTGAGAATGAGGTGGCCAAGGTACCAGCAGCTACCTTGGCCACCTCAATCTCCAGACCTCAATATTATTGAACATTTGTGGGAATATCTCGAGCGGAAGGTCAGATCACACTTTCCACTTTCAGCATCACTGGCACAGTTGGGCCATATTTTATAGGAAGAATGGTCCCACATTCCATTTCCGTATGTGCATGACTTGTATCAGTTTATTCCAAGTCGAATTGCGTCTGTTCTGGACACTCGAGGTAGGCCTACAGTTCATTAATAAAATGTTCTCCCAAACAGTCCCCCATCACCAACACCACCAAATTTTGGGACCGATCGTTCAAGAAGCCGTGGAATCATAGGGAAACAATTTCTGCCACCGATGACGTCACACATATCCGTCCTCCGTTCGTTCGCCCGGAATTACGGCTATTATACAGATATACATTACCAATATAATAATAAAAAGCCAATATAATAATAATAATAATAATAATAAATAAATACCCCCTCAAGCAGCTGCTTGCCACAGAGATCTGACAGGAGCCTGTCAGTTTATATGCCATAGAAGGTATGTGAGAATGGCAGGACCTCAGCAGAGAAACAACACAAACGTCTATACCTTATCTGTGGCTCGAACCCAGATTCCTTTGTTCAGTAGTCAAGCGCGCTAACCACTCGGCCACGGGACGGCACTAAAGCCAATATACGGGTAATTTTAAATATTAGTTTAAATGTTCAAGTAGCTTGATGCCCTAACCAGGCTGAATGCTAAAACCAATGCTAACTCCTTGGATTTGATATTTTCACACGAATTCAAACTTAATCCACCAGTCACTTCTGCCGTTTACTCCTAATGGATGGTTTGCGAAAGTCATTCGAAATTTACAGATTATTGGGATTTGTTTTTATCTAGAATTATTTTTTCTCATGACCATCTCTTCCATCACCAGTGACGTCATCCCAATTTCTTAACAAACGGCTCTCTTCAGCTATAATTTTATTTTAACATTATTTTGCATATACAGTGGACCAACGCGTGACGAAGTCATCGAACAACGAATTTTTGCTTAAGGAATTTCCTCTCATATGATCTCATTGATTCGCATAACGAACAGATTACAAATTCATGCGGTCGCCAAGTTTGGCCAATCAGAACTCTCTTAAGCAGGGTCGGATCTAGAGAAGGGAGCATATGGCCCCTCTCCTTCAGAATGCTGTAAAAGAGGCAAAAAAATAAAAAAATAAAAAATAGACTTACGAATTTTTCGTGCATTTTTCGAAAGTTTTTTAAAAGTACTCTAAAAACGGAGGAAGGAAATGTTATACTAAAACGAAAAGCCAATCTCTTGCCCCCCCCCCTCCCCCTTTTTTAACCTTTTTCCAGATTCTATTGAATTTCTTAGTTGCTTTCTAGATACGCGCCTGCTCTTAAGCAATTATTTCAGCAACTCTTCTCCAATTAACGACGCCCATTTATGAGCTCGATTGCTGTTGTTTACAATGTCTCTGTGTTTTGGATTCGTTCTATTTTGTTGCGATCTTATGCAATCACAGCAATTCCCGATTCCGCCTGAAAGCACTACCAGTTATGAAGAGCCGTGCCTATCTAGAGCCGGGGGCAAGGAATACGCCATATAATAGACGCACCTCAACCCCGGCCTCACATGGCAGCAGTCCTATAGAAGGAAAGCTAACCACCGGAAGAAACCTAACTTTGATCTGTTCCCCGGTTAGCCATGAACAAGGATATGTAAATCCAAGTTCGCTCGGCATCCGGGGTAGAGACTCTTAGTAAGGTACTTTGGTGAGGGCTCGACCTACTGGGGGACAAATCTTTTCAGAGCCCTCGAACTGCTCACCCAGAGCACCTGATAGGTGAGGTCTCAGACACCGTCACCATCCAACCGGCTTAGGGAACCGGTCTTCTTCTTCTTCTTTCACATCCATCGGTTTCTGGACCTCTTTGTAAAGAGAGCCTCGGCCCTCTTATCATCAGGTCCACGGGCAAAGTGGGCAGTAGGTGAATATGGACAACATTGAAAGGGCTGGCACAGTGATAGGCCAGCAATCTTACATTTTGGCTTATGGGCATTTGGCCGCAGGCCGCCCTGTGTCTGGGATGCAAAAGTAAGGGGGGAATCCAGTTTCATGTCGGGGGGAGAGAAGTTATGTGGAATAGAGAGAGCTGATGTGTTGGGTGATATGTGTAATAGGGAACCGGTCGGCGGCATCGTCAACCTCGGTTGGTCTAGGCTGTGTCCATCCGGGGACCCAATCAAGTGGCACAGCCTTCGACCGGGTTGCTGGACACTAGCCCCCCCCCCCCCCCCCCATCACGACAAGGTGGTCGCCTATTGGGAGGGGGTCTGTGTTTTGGATTGTGGAAAGGCTATCTTGAATTCATTCAATGTTTTCCCTTTATAAGAGAATTATTATTGATTGCAATAGCCCATAAAGGTAATTCGCCAAAGGTAAGAAAAGTGGAAAAGGAATAACCCTTGAAAAAAAGAAATCAATAAGTTTTCGAGAAGTTTAAAGAAGTGGGCAAAATAAGAGTGTTTGCCACGGAGTGTGCTATTATACTATAGAGAAGCTATTTTCTCTCAATCAAACATTTCCGCAATCCTGCTAAATAACGACAAAATAAAAGCTACCAAATTGATCGATGCCGTTGTTATAATATTTTTATGTTTTATTTATTGATCCTTTACTATGCTTTTATTAATATTACTCTTATCAAGAATTAGTGTTTAAATTTTATAAACTACGTTTTCAAGTCAAAAATGTTAATTTGCGATGGTCTTTAAATGAATTAGGCCTTTAATATGTATTTCCTAAATTCCCATAATGAAAGTGTTCGTAGATGGAATGAAATTCTTTATGCGAGCTCTACTGTACAACGATATGAAATGCATTTAGAGAAATTACCTTTTTAAGAGGTAGTAGAACGAAATGACATCGACGATGATATGTCTGAGACCCTTGAAATGTTTTGAACAGCTTTTGGATCGGGTTGTTTTACCTCTGAGTGCCACTTTTTTGGCACACTATGGACTAAATAGCCAGGTCACATGGACTCCGAAGGTTCAGAAAAGGTTGGGGGAGGGAACCCACTGGAACAGCTGTTAGGAGACAGATGGTAGTCTCCCGTCAAGGCCATCCAGAGTGTTCTTTAACATGAAAAGGGTATGGCTCTCCCGTATACGGCTTAACGTCCCATCCGACGTACGGCGGCCTTTTCAAACCCATCAATGTCCCCTACTGACCGTGGGCGGGGAATTTTGCGAAGATAAATCTCAACGCTGACCCAGCTGGGACTCGAACCTGGTTTTGAACAGCAAAGCAACAAGAAACATGTTAATTATGCGTAAATTCAAATACAGAAACAACAAATACAGTAATCGGAGGAAAAAGGGAGGGGTGAAAACGAGGATTGAATACATTTTTTAAATTATTTTGAGAAAATGAATTCTAAAAGAGGGAACTTCATAGATCTGATCAAATCTCATGATTCTCTTTCACGATGTTTATCATACTGCTTGTGAGATAGTGGGATGTTGAACCACGTAAAATTCAGCTGCCAGTCGATTTGGAACAGTTAAACCGTAGTAGGAAAATATAAAGTCAGTTATTGAGGTTTTACTTTTTCAAAATTCTATGCCCCTTGTCATGTCCTTCTAATTTCTTTCATTATCTTATTTATTGTTCCTGTATATATCTCTGCTATATGTGTATTTTCAGAAGTGTCTTCTTAAATTGAAAATGCTGCTCGTTAGTCATCATTCGTGGCCTATTATTTAAATAATTCGTGGCCTATTATTTAAATTGAGAATGCTGCTCGTTAGCCATCATTTGTGCAGTTATCAGATGCAAATGGCAGCGAGTGAAGAAAATGGTTTCACTGCACCTTCGTCGCTTGCTAACTCCCTTCGTATGGGGGGCGGGGGTGACTCAGTCGGTAGCGCGCCAGGCTCGTAATCTGTAGTTCCCAGATTCAGGTTCCAGCTGGGTCAGCGTTGAGATTTATCTCCGCAAGATTCCCCGCTTTGCCCACGGTCAGTAGGGGACACCAATGGGCTTGGAAAGACCGCCGTCCGTCGGATGGGACGTTAAGCCGTGGCTCCGTGTGTGTGAGAGCCATACCCTGTGCACGTTAAAGAACACGCTGGATGGCCTTGACGGGAGACTACCATCTGTCTCCCAACAGCTGTTCCAGTGGGTCCCGTCCCCCAACCTTCTCTGAGCCTTCGGGGTCCATGTGACCTGGCCATTTAGCCCATGATGTGCAAAAAAGTGCCGCTCAGAGGTAAAACAACCCAACTCTTCGTATGGTTAGAGAGGTTTAAGGTGTCAGTGACCAAGAGAGGCGACGGGGAGATGCAGAAATAACCAAGGCAGAAAGAAAACAGTTTAAGAACGGAGAAGTCACGTTCGTTTAGCACGTCAAACTGACGTAGCTCTTTTTCAGAAAACTCTAAAAGAGCAAGGTTTGGTTCTTTATGAAGCAGGTTACGTAGGCAAGGATTAGGATATCCTTTAGCTGATTTCTGAGGTCTGTAAAGCGATTTTTGTACGAGAAGGTACAGATCCCACCTGATTAAGTGAATGCTTGAAAAAGCAACAAAAGCCACATAATCAAGTGCATTCCCATATTCACTTGATTATATTCATATAGTCATCCAATGCGTGACGAAGTCATCGGACAACGAATTTTTGCTTAAGGAATTTCCTCTCATATGTACTCATTGATTCGCATAACGAACAGATTACAAATTCATGGGGTCGCCTAGTTTGGCCAATCAGAACTCTCTTAAGCAAGGTCGGATCTAGAGAAGGGGGCATATGGCCCCTCCCCTTCAGAATGCTGTAAGAGAGGCAAAAAAATAAAAAAATAAAAAATGAACTTACGAATTCAATAATTCAATAACGATTCAAATAATTCAAATTACGAATTCAATAATTTCAAATAATAAAAAAATGAACTTACGAATTCAATAATAAAAAAATTTAAAAAAATAAAAAATGAACTTACGAAATATACACTATATGATCAAAAGCATACGGACACTCGCTCATCCACAATCTCCCGGAAATAAGAAAGGAATTCATATCGCGTTGGTTCATCCTTTGCTGCTATTAGAGCTTCCACTGTGCGGGGAAACTTTCCACTAGATTTTGGTACGTAGCTGCGGGAATTGCATGCTATACTGACACAAGAGCATTAGTGAGACTGGCCACCGATGTTGGTCAGTTCGGTCGGAGTTCCAATTCATTCCAAAGGTATTTCATGGGGTTGATATCAGAACTCTGTGCAGGCCAGTCACGTTCTTCCACACCCATTTCATCAAACCATTCGTTCACTGTCCTCACTTTGTGGACGGGGGGGCATTGTCATGTTGGTACAGGAAAGAATCTTCACCGAAGTGTTGAGATAAAGTTGGGAGCACAGAATTGTCAAGAATGTTATTATAGGCAGTGGCTTCAGGGTCCCATTCACTGGAACTAGGGGACTCAGCCCGAACCATGAAAAACAGTCCCAGATCATGATGCCTCCTCCACCAAACTTCACAGTTGGCACAACACAGTCAGGCAGATAGCATTCCCCTGGCATCCTCCACACCCAGACTCGTCCATCGGACTGCCAGATGGTGAAGTGTGATTCATCATTCCAGAGAACGCGGTTCAACTGCTCAAGAGTCCATTGGAAGTATCCGGACATCCCTTCTGAGTAGTGGATTCTCCCATATACGCCGCAGTCATGACCCAAACAGATATAAAAGGATGCACTGACGCTTGACATTGATCTAATGCAGGTGTCCCACAAGGCTCCTTGTTGGGCCCTGCTCTATTCAACTTCTATATGCACGATCTTCCAGATCTCCATTCTGTCACTTCTGTTTAAATGTTTTAAATTTCTGTTCCCTTCTGTCTCTTTCCCTATTCATTTTATTTCTACTTTCCTCTTATTTATTATCTTACTCTTTTATTACGTACATGCTAATCACAAAGTGTACTTTTGTATA
Organism: Ryuthela nishihirai; assembly: GCA_038380435.1. Classification (NCBI taxonomy): domain Eukaryota; kingdom Metazoa; phylum Arthropoda; class Arachnida; order Araneae; family Heptathelidae; genus Ryuthela; species Ryuthela nishihirai. The sequence continues at coordinate 42,174,205 of JAWZYU010000017.1, read as the reverse complement.
AGATTTTCTTTTCTTGTTTTAATATTTGTTCTCTTCTGTTTTTCCCTTCTTTTCCCCTTTAATATATTATCTCACTCTATTATTCTGCACATTCAATTAAATTTAAAATTTAAATTGATATTTTTTAAATTTTCAATTTAAATTGATACCATATTAAATTACTATATGTCCTTCTGATTAAGCATTTTAAATTTCTGTTCATCTCTTTTGCTTTCTTATCTCATTTTATCTATTTTCTTTTACTCCATCCTGTACATGTTAATTACTTTGTGAAATTCTGTAAAATTAATTTAAACTCCAAAACATCTCTCTTTCTCTCTTTATTCTTTAACATCTTTTTTCTCAACTTTTTTTTATTACTTTTTTTTTATTATGGGGTAGAGGAGGTTCAGTTGGTAGCTGCCAGGCTCGTAGCCTGCAATTCTCAGGGCACGGCTTAAAATTCAAAAGTCTCCATTTTCTTGAATTGAATAACCGGACGGATCTAGACAACTGTTGTGTAATGCAGATCTTTTTGCTAGGTTCCTTCTCCTCTGTTTCGCAGCTTGAATGTCAGTTTTCCTTTTGCATCGATCAGCATACGAGAGTGTCATGTGATGCCTTCCATTCATACGAGAGTGTCATGCGATGCTCCACTATACAGGATAGTACTACACCTGTATAGTGGAGTACTATCCTGTATAGTGGAGCATCGGACAGCATCACTCAACCATATTTCCTCTCTTCATCCCTGAGCCCTAGCCTGGCTATCAAAAGGTTGCAGCTTCGGATGGACAAAGTAGAGCGCTGATACTCCAAATGGAAAATCAAGATTAACTCAGATAAAAGCCAGTTCTCTTCTCTAGAAAGAAGATTGTTAATCCTAATTCTCCTAAACTTTTTGGAGTTGAAACATCCTGGACACCAACGGGGAAATACCTTGGTGTCATTCTACATAAAAAAAAAACTTTGTTGGAATGCACATATTGATCATGTTCACTCAAAGGCTCAAATGATCAGATGTAAACTTGTACCTCTAATGGGTGGAGCTCGAAACTGCCTCCAGAAAAGAAATTATTTCTTTATAAGACTCTTCTGCGGTCAGTCCTGACATATGCCTCACCAGTGGGGGGTAATACTATTAACACCAATGTCAGGAGGCTTTCAGAGTTTCCAAAATAAAATCATCAGATATGTGGTCAGTGCTCCCTGGTTTGTGAAAAACAAGACCATTCACACTGATTTGAGCACTGACCACATATACACCCACATTCGGAGGCTCGCGCAGACCCTTTTCGAGGCAGTGGGAGATAATCCTTTTGATATAATGAGATCTTTGATTGATTATGATCCGTTGGTTTTTGAACCAGTTCAAGAGTCCTAAGTTTGCGGTGTATGAAACCCAGATGCTTAACTTTTAGTTGTGCTTCTTTAACAAGCTTGTTTTGCCCATGTAGCCCCTTTGGGGTTTATGTGTTTTACTTTTGTTATTGCTAGTCACGCACTATTTTAGACTTCGAGATATAAGCCATAGGCTTGGAGCTCTCAATATAATTAAAGATATCAGATATCAGATGACGGTGATGTTATTGATGTTAGACTTGTGTGCGGCTGCTTGGTCATGGAAACCCATTTCCTGCAGCTCGAAACGCTGGCGTTGCTTCCAGAGGCATTTTGGAACTCGGTAGTGAGTGCTGCAACCGAGGAAAGCGATTTTCTCGCACCATCCGCTTCAGAACTCGGCGGTCCTGCTCTGTCATTTTGCGTAGTGTACTGAGTCGCGATTGCACTGCTGTTGTTCCTAGGCGTTTCCACTTCACAATAACGTCACTTAGAGTTGATCGGGGCAGCTGCAGCAGGGCCGAAATGCCCCGAATTGACTTGTTGATAAGTTGGCATCGTATGACCGTGCTATGTCGAATGTCACTGAGCTCTGCTGGACGGCCCATTCTCCTGTTCATGCGCGTCTATGAGACTTGCCAGGCCATATGCATCCTTTTATATCTGTTTGGATCATGGCTGTGGCATATATCGGCTAATCCAATACTCAGAAGGGTGTCCGGATACTTTTGATCAGATAGTATATGTGTGTGTGTGAATGTACAAAGCGTAAATTCACTGGTTTCCATAAATTAAGGAAACTCCCTCTGTTAAGTCAATGGGAATCTAACGTCAAAGCTCTATAACTTTTAAAATAAGTTTTTTTTTTTGTTTTGAAAAATGTGATTGCAGATAAATATCTCAATCAAATAAATCAATATCTCGATTTTCAACAATATTCGTTCAGTATTTATGGAAAAGTCTGAATATTTAGCGATAACAATGCCAGCCACAAAAATTTACTTCAGAAGTTAATTAAAACTTAGTAATAAGTATTGTATCAAAGTATTTAATAAAATAAGTTTTGTATTTTAGAACTTTGTGTAAAGAATTCTTTCACTATTCATCAGTTTTGTATGAGTTCTTAAGACCGGCATTGCTGTTGTTAAATATTCACGCTTCCATAACTCATTAAATACTGAACGAACAATGTTGAAAAATCGATATATTGATATATTTGATTGAGATCTTTATCTGCTATCAAGTTTAGCCATGGCTCTATAACTTCCAAGATAATTTCTCCACAAGAAAAAATTTATATTAGAAGTTCTAGAGCAAATAGGAACGCGGGCTGCAAAACGGAACGCGGGATGTCAAAGAGAGCCTAGTCTATGTCTAGAGCCTAGACTAGGCTCTCTTTGACATCCTAGAGCCTATGTCTAGAGCAAATAGGAACGCGGGATGTCAAATAGGAACGCGGGCTGCAAAGATACTATAAAAAAGAGAGAGTAATTATTATTTTGTATCTTTCGCCATACTAAAAGACGCTGACAAGTGAGATTTCACAAACGTAGTAAATTACGCGCGTACGTAACCATAAAACTGCATTAACTGCTGGTTTTGGCGGGACATTATAAAGATAAATAAATAGATTGCGTCCTGTTTGATTGTATGGACAACAGATATAATATTTCTAATTTAAATTAAATAGTTAGGGTTAAAAGAAAATTTATGAATTTTAATTTTATAATTAAGTATTTTTTTATAATTTGATAAATATTTGCCAAATGTTGGCGCGGGCCGCGTGTTTGACACCACTGTTCTAGAGCTTCGTAGAGCTTCAGCGTTCGCTTCCCATTGATCTAACATAGGGTTGTTCCTTAATTTATGGAAACCAGTGTATTACGAATTGGTGGAAACCAAAATACCCCTACTTAGCAATACATGGCCGAGTGATTAACATGGTTGGCTGCGGGTGAAAAAGACCCGAGTTCAAGCCTCGGATAAGGAATGGATCTTTTTCTCGTGTCGTCTTTTTAGTGAGTCGTCTTCCTAACAGATCTCTGTGATGTACTCTGCAAGCAAGGGGGGGGGGGGGGGGCAGCTGCTTAATTAGCGATTACTGTATTGCTAATAAAGTATTTACAAAGGGGTAAATTAAATATAAATAAAAATAAATAAATACCCCCTCAAGCAGCTGCTTGCCACAGAGGTCTGACAGGAGCCTGTCAGTTTATATGCCATAGTAGAAGGTCTGAGAGGATGGTAAAACCTCAGCAGAAAAACGACACAAACAGCCATGCCTTACCCGGGGCTCGAACCCAAGGTCCCTTAGATCAGTAGCCAAGCGCGCTAACCACTCGGCCATGGGACGGCAAAAATAAATACCCCCTCAAGCAGCTGCTTGCCACAGAGGTCTGACAGGAGCCTGTCAGTTTATATGCCACAGTAGGAGACCTGAGAGGATGGCAACTTAAATTTAAAAACAGTTCTTTATGAGTAATTTTACAACAGAATGCGAATAAAGGCATTTCAAGTGCAGTTAGATATTACGTATTTATTATTTTGACTTCTTCAGATGTACGGTTATGGTCAAATAGCACATGGAGTGATGAAAAGAGAATTTTACAATTTCAAGAACTGAGGCTGTAAATAAAAAGAATATTTCAACTGTGATGACCTAAAATACAAAATCAGTGCAAATACTTTTAAAAAACCTTATTGCGCAACATGCAAAAAAACCCTACACAACAACAACAACAACAGCTTACCTTTTCTCTCCCCTTTTCCGGTTTGTAATAACCACACTACATTCCGCTATATCTTAGAAATAAAGTCGCTGAGGAGAAACGGTTTTCAGAATATAAGCAGCGTTACTAAAAATTGCTTCTTTCCTAACAATAAATATCTGTGTATAAGACTTGACGATCTTGACTACGAGAACTTGGAGCTAATAGTCATGCCACGGGATGGTGCGAGACATGTCGCTGAGGATCATCGTGATATGGATGTTGTCTTTGTTGGGCTTCTACCAATACTGACTGGTCAATTTGCTGGTTACCTAGGTAATGGAGATCGATTTGCTGGAACAAGTGAATGGCAGTGGTCGGGCAGTCCTAGCCAGTGCCTGTCAGTGCTAGGGTTTTGAAAAACTTTGTACTGCTTTCCACGTGGGAGGGAGGCAATCACTATCACCTGCTAACATGCGCAACGGTATACATTTCCAATAAACACTACATGTACAGTTTCTAGTTACAGCAGAATTTAATCTGCTCCTACTTAAATTTTCTATAAAGAAACAATTATTTTACATAGTGAATAAGTATTACTGTCAATGTTTGTAAATTATTAATTAAAGTTTTGTCAAACAAATCACTGTTTTCTGCATAAATGACACTAGAGGTGATTACCCTGTCCGAAAAAACGTTATTTAGCAAATGATGCTTCGTTACTTTAGTCTTGCTCAGTCAGTGTATTAAAAGGTAATGTAGGAAGAACAGGGCTGGGGTTTCCTCAGTTGGTAGCGCACCAGGCTATAAAGTTAACGTTTCAAGTTTCGAGTCCGGCTTACGTTGAGATTTTAGACGTTAACTCTCCCTCTGCCTTCATTGAGAATGTAGACATCAACAGTCTTAGAAAGGTCTTCGTCTGTCGAATGCTAGGCTAGGGAATGCATTGAGTCGTTGACCCGTACGCAGAACAGTCACACTTTGTACATGTTAACACTTATATTTTGTGCAGTTTCCGTCAGTCTCCTAATATTTTTTCAGTGGGTCCTTGACTCGTACGCAGAACAGTCACACTTTGTACATGTTAACACTTATATTTTGCGCAGTTTCCGTCAGTCTCCTAATATTTTTTCAGTGGGTCCTTGACTCGTACGCAGAACAGTCACACTTTGTACATGTTAACACTTATATTTTGTGCAGTTTCCGTCAGTCTCCTAATATTTTTTCAGTGGGTCCTTGACTCGTACGCAGAACAGTCACACTTTGTACATGTTAACACTTATATTTTGTGCAGTTTCCGTCAGTCTCCTAATATTTTTTCAGTGGGTCCTTGACTCGTACACAGAACAGTCACACTTTGTACATGTTAACACTTATATTTTGTGCAGTTTCCGTCGGTCTCCTAATATTTTTTCAGTGGGTCCTTGACTCGTACGCAGAACAGTCACACTTTGTACATGTTAACACTTATATTTTGCGCAGTTTCCGTCAGTCTCCTAATATTTTTTCAGTGGGTCCTTGACTCGTACGCAGAACAGTCACACTTTGTACATGTTAACACTTATATTTTGTGCAGTTTCCGTCAGTCTCCTAATATTTTTTCAGTGGGTCCTTGACTCGTACGCAGAACAGTCACACTTTGTACATGTTAACACCTATATTTTGTGCAGTTTCCGTCAGTCTCCTAATATTTTTTCAGTGGGTCCTTGACTCGTACGCAGAACAGTCACACTTTGTACATGTTAACACTTATATTTTGTGCAGTTTCCATCAGTCTCCTAATATTTTTTCAGTGGGTCCTTGACTCGTACGCAGAACAGTCACACTTTGTACATGTTAACACTTATATTTTGTGCAGTTTCCGTCGGTCTCCTAATATTTTTTCAGTGGGTCCTTGACTCGTACGCAGAACAGTCACACTTTGTACATGTTAACACTTATATTTTGCGCAGTTTCCGTCAGTCTCCTAATATTTTTTCAGTGGGTCCTTGACTCGTACGCAGAACAGTCACACTTTGTACATGTTAACACTTATATTTTGTGCAGTTTCCGTCAGTCTCCTAATATTTTTTCAGTGGGTCCTTGACTCGTACGCAGAACAGTCACACTTTGTACATGTTAACACTTATATTTTGTGCAGTTTCCGTCAGTCTCCTAATATTTTTTCAGTGGGTCCTTGACTCGTACGCAGAACAGTCACACTTTGTACATGTTAACACTTATATTTTGTGCAGTTTCCGTCAGTCTCCTAATATTTTTTCAGTGGGTCCTTGACTCGTACGCAGAACAGTCACACTTTGTACATGTTAACACTTATATTTTGTGCAGTTTCCGTCAGTCTCCTAATATTTTTTCAGTGGGTCCTTGACTCGTACGCAGAACAGTCACACTTTGTACATGTTAACACTTATATTTTGTGCAGTTTCCGTCAGTCTCCTAATATTTTTTCAGTGGGTCCTTGACTCGTACGCAGAACAGTCACACTTTGTACATGTTAACACTTATATTTTGTGCAGTTTCCGTCAGTCTCCTAATATTTTTTCAGTGGGTCCTTGACTCGTACGCAGAACAGTCACACTTTGTACATGTTAACACTTATATTTTGTGCAGTTTCCGTCAGTCTCCTAATATTTTTTCAGTGGGTCCTTGACTCGTACGCAGAACAGTCACACTTTGTACATGTTAACACTTATATTTTGTGCAGTTTCCGTCGGTCTCCTAATATTTTTTCAGTGGGTCCTTGACTCGTATGCAGAACAGTCACACTTTGTACATGTTAACACTTATATTTTGCGCAGTTTCCGTCAGTCTCCTAATATTTTTTCAGTGGGTCCTTGACTCGTACGCAGAACAGTCACACTTTGTACATGTTAACACTTATATTTTGTGCAGTTTCCGTCAGTCTCCTAATATTTTTTCAGTGGGTCCTTGACTCGTACGCAGAACAGTCACACTTTGTACATGTTAACACTTATATTTTGTGCAGTTTCCGTCAGTCTCCTAATATTTTTTCAGTGGGTCCTTGACTCGTACGCAGAACAGTCACACTTTGTACATGTTAACACTTATATTTTGTGCAGTTTCCGTCAGTCTCCTAATATTTTTTCAGTGGTTCCAATGGTGAAAGTAGATATTATTTCTTAGCGGTACGCTTCAAAGCATTGCTAGGTGTGGAAAATCACACATAGGCGATCCCTCCACTGAAGTCGTCTTACAGGGGTTAATAAATTGAAGTGTGTGGCGACGAAAGTACGATGCTCTTAGATTTTCTCACTTTCCATATGTTTTCCGCAAGTAGTGAATGATTTAGGGTTTTTTAATGTGAAATAAATATTAATATTTTTAAATACTTTCTGAGTCCATTGTATTCTTGGATTTCAGTCTTATTAAAAAAATAATTATATGATTTAGATGTTTTTAAGATATTTTTGGTACTTAAAGAAATTTTTTAGAAAGGAAAATTAACGTTTCGCTCGTATTGCAATTTTGAATACTCAACTTGCATATTTTAAACTCTGAAGCCAAATATAGTATTTTTTTATAATAGCATTTATCAGTGATTTGGAATAGACGTTAAAATTTATAAAGCTTAATCAATGATTACATGGCATACGGAAATTTCTCGCTTCTGACTTATCCCCGATAATAGATGCGAAATTGCAGAGTGTCCGCATCCAAACTGAGGTAGGAAAAGAGTGACTTTTGTCAAAAAAAAAGTTGCGAGATGATTTTGTTGAGTGCTCTTGTGTGTCAAGCAAAATCATCTAGCTTTCCACTCTTGTCTCGAGTACTATAGGTTGGCCATTAATGCAGTAGAAAAATTAATCATTTCACTTTTACACGTGATATACGTATTTGTTGGCACACTTTACATTATGATTTGACCTCAATATAGACTTTGTCTTCACCTTAATGAGAAATGTTTAGCGATTCAGCAACGCTAATACCACAGGTGAAAATGGCAACTATTAGGTTGGCCGTGTGTGCATGGGATTTGGATACCATCGTAGCCCGATATGCAGAAGACCATTGCATCTCGAACTCTCCTCATCTCTCATGCTTGCTTCCTTTCCCCCTTAAGAGGTAGCCGCTAATTGTAAACAACAACGCCACTCTTCTATTGGACCTGGCAGAATTCTTTTCTGTTCTCTCCTAACCTTAATCCACTCTCATAAAAGGTTCCAAGAAAAGTAACCTCGCTTTTCTTTAATGCTAAACTGTTGGGCTTTTTCTTTCAGTTCCACAGCATTATTCGCTAAAGCAGAACCCAAATCATGCTACAGCATTATTTTTATATCAAATTTATTGTTGGTGTAATTAAAAAGTTGATAATAATTTTATCAATATATCTAAGGAAAATCATCTTTATTATAAATTGATATTATAATTTCTTTTTATTATAACGATTCTGATATTTGGGGATCTGAAACGGCTCGACGTATCTAATATGTATAAAAAAAAATAAATAAATACCCCCTCAAGTAGCTGCTTGCCACAGAAGCCTGTCAGTAGAAGGTCTGAGAGGATGGCAGGACCTCAGCAAGAAAACAACATAAATATCCATGATCTACGGGACCTATGATCCATGATCTACGGGACCTACGAGGATGGCAGGACCAATTATCTACGGGACCTGGGTTCGAGCCCCAGGTAAGGCTCGAACCCAGGTCCCGTAGATCATTAGCCAAGCGCGCTAACCACTGGGCCAAGGGACAGCTTAGTATGTATACAAATGCTATAAATTCTGATACTCAAGGTTGAATTCCAAGGGATGCAAATGATGAAAAAGAATTAATTAATTAAATTATTAATGTTACAGTTCTCAAACAGCTGTTTTATCACTGGTCTGATAAGATCCTGTCGATTTAAGACATCAGATGACCTATTACGAAGACGAGATCTCAGAAGAAAGAAAATAGCCATACCTATAGGGTCTCGAATCCAGGTCCCATAAACTTGAAGCGAAGCGTGTAAACCACTTGATCACAAGGCGATGTCAAGCTCAATGAATTTGACAAATGGCAGTTATCAACGACGCAGTTTTTGTTAATCATTTTGAATCTTATGTGGGCCTTATTCTTGAACCATTTTCTTTATCATTAGCTATCCATTATTTTAAGCTTCTTTTTTACAGACGACAATGTTGACATGCTGCGGGTCAATACTAACAAATATGCTAAATTCAGTGAAAATGATAGTGGTTATTATAAAAGTCGAAACTGGTAATTCAGTATAAATTACTGATGAAATCTGAGGAGAATTCATCATTGCAATTGCCTTGTGAACCTCACACTACAGGTAGGTATTAAGAGTCAAGAGATTTTTCAAAAGCGTTCATTATTAATATTTAACATAAAACAAACAAAAAAAATATTGGAATAATGTTACATAAAATTGGAAAAATTTACAGCAATCTGAAGTTTTCTCTTCAAACTCTATAAACAAATTAACTGAACTGAAATAAAAAACGCTTTCCCCTGTGGTATATTGGCGACAAGACTCAAGTGGAAAATATTTTTTGAAGTGCGTAAAGGTAACTTATGAGGAGCGACGAGGGAGAAAGTAAAAATTCGATAGAGGTATAATAACCTATATTTCGTATTGAAATAAACTTATCTAGAGTAAATAAATATATTTACTTTCTTTTGTTAAAATTTATAATTAGATTCAAATTAAAAAATTTAAATTAATATAAATAAATACCCCCTCAAGCAGCTGCTTGCCACAGAGGTCTGACAGGAGCCTGTCAGTTTATATGCCACAGTAGAAGATCTGAGAGGATGGCAGGACCTCAGCAGAAAACAACACGAACATCCATGCCTTACCCGGGGCTCGAACCCAGGTCCGTAGATCAGTAGCCAAGCGCGCTAACCACTCGGCCACGGGCCGGCTTAAATTAATATACGTTAAAATTATTTTTTTTTAAATCTTTCAAATAATTTCAGTCGTAGAGTTTAGCAGAGTGCGTATTCTCTTACTGTGTATATGTGTGTGCATACTCTGAATATATGTCTATTTAGAACCCGCAGATGTTTAGGAGATGACGAAACAGACCACCAGTTTTTGAAATGGCTAGGAAGGACAACTTAATAATTAAAATTCATAGCAAATATTTCCTGCCTTAAAATTAAGGGAGATGTGCTAAGCAAAAATTATGTTTAAAAAAAGATCTGCTAACTTTTGTAGGATAATAAAATTAAAAAGAACGTGTATTAGTTTTTTCTATTATGGTTACTCCAGTAGCGTAATGTAAAGTGATTAACTGACGAAATTAATTTTTAAAAATCAGTTTTTCCATGATTTTACATTAAAAAATCCCCCCCCCCCTTCAAATTCATTACTTAAATTTGGGGAAGCATGTGCCCCATCGCATTAAACTGCATTCCGTTATTTTCAGAAACGTTTAGAATTTTCAATTCAGCAGAATATAGAAAAATATATTTTGAAAACAAAAATTTTACCACAAGTACACGTTGCTTTGAATGGATTTCAATGTCTAAGTGAGTTCATATCCTTTCTTTGATTTGCCACCCCGTTTTCCCAGTTCTGCCTCCAGTAGTGATTAAGACCGAACCCAGACAGCTAAGGCGGATGGGAACGTGCATTGTCCATAACCTCTTAACGACTCCCCGAAATACGTATTTGGTTGGAGTCACCTTTGTCTGTCTAGTTCTGCTCTCTATACCCGATTTCCTTGCTAATCGTTCCGAGAGAGAAAGCACTACCTCGCTGTCGGCAGAAATGGAACCTCAAGTATCCGGTTTCTAAACAGCTTGGTATCTAAAGGGTGAAACTGTAGTAATGCAATTAAAAACCGTCGAGTTTTTCTTAAAATGGTCCGCTTTTAAAAAAAATTTAAGTCTCGGTTGCAAATCCGTAGGAAGAGGAGGGAGCCAAAATAAGAAAAAATTTCTTTCCGTTTTAATGATCTTTAAGAAATTTCTTGAAAAATGAGTGCTATATATATTATATAAATAAATCCCTCCTCAAGCAGCTGCTTGCCACAGAGGTCTGACAGGAGCCTGTCAGTTTATATACATATACTGTACGTATTTACAGTGTAATTTTTGCGTATTTACACTGTAAATGTTTAGCGTATTACTGTAAATTTTTAGCGTATTTACTGTAATTATTACACTGCAAATTTTTGGCGTATTTACACTGTAAATAGGTATATATACATATACGTATTTACAGTGGCGGACTGGTAAATGGAAACAGCCCTGGAAAAAAAAAAATCAGTGGATTGGCTTCCGGATACGTACATGATCACCCTCAGAATCTTTTTTTACCAGAAGGGGGGAGGGAATGCAATTATATATATAAACTACAATTTTATGGCCGGTGTCTGAGTGTATGGAATACCCCCTATTGGGGGTAACCAAACCATCGCCTCCAGGAATACCCCGAATAGGGGGTATTCCTTGAGGAGATAAATGTTTTGAAAAGAAAAAAAAAATATCCCATTTTAAAGGTCATTTTCGCATTTTGCAGCTGGACCGGCTTCTCATAGTACTCGTGAGATACACATGAATGAAATTGACCCTCTGCCTTCCTGCAACCAAAAATTATGGAAATTGCTTGAACATTTCCTTTTCAAATTCTTAGGAGTAGTTGCTGGAATTTTACGTCTTTTGCAATCTCGAATCGGGTTCATTCTGAAACATCGTTTTTTTCTCTCTCGGACATTTCTGAAATTTGTGATTATTAAAAAGTTTAAAAAATTACTTTTTATATACAACACTTCACAATTTGATTAAGGCACTTCAGAACACTATTACTGGAGACGGAACAGAACACTATAACATTATTCTGGAACATTATTACGCCGCACAAGTATTATAAGTATAGGGAAAAAATTGTCTTGAGCAGGGAGAGATTGTGGAATTGTCTTGGGTGGTTTTAACAAGGGTTCGGACCCTGTGTTAAAACAACCCAAGTTAAAAAAATATATATATATTTCACTTATTTAGTAATCTGCAAAACACAATGTCGGATCGAGATCGGTCGTAAAATGCACATTTCAATCCGAAAAAAAATATTACATGATTATATTAAAATAATTCCCTTCGTGATAGTGATTGGTGTCTATATGACTATTTTGCGTGAAATACAAGAGAATGCAAAGCGCCTTTTCTCGCTCGTTGTTGATGGAGCCCATGGTGCCATGTAAAATTTCTCCTTTGAGGGCGAGTGCGAGGACGGTATTCTTAAATTACAATTAAATCGCTAAAGTCAAAACAAAATGTAGATTTTATATTGTCAAACAAAAAATTTAGCTATTATATTTTATATCTGGTGCGCTTTTAGCGACCATATTAGTAATATAAGATATATTTAACTAAAATATCATTATGCACATACGAGAAAGCATAGGTATATAAATTTCTAAATTCATTTGAGATAGTAAACTCCTTTGTCTGTTCTTTATAATATTTTAAAGAGAAAAACTTCGTTCACACGCAACCTGATTAGATTCCAATGCAACAGCATATTTATGTGCCATATAAATATTATTCTAGGCACTAAAATAAAACTCTACTTAGAAAATATTTGAAAACGCATAAATACAATCTTTACGGCATGATTTTAGTGTGACGCACTTCTTCACGTCGCTGCCAATTCTTTCTCAACCAGACTCGTCACTGGATTCGTCTAGTTTATATCTTTCATTAATTTTAAAATGTAGCATTTTGAAATCAGTTCTTCTAATTCTTCCCTTAAAGCTGTTGTCGCTTTTTAGTATTTTTAAGCAAAGCACTTGAATTCTTCATAGAAATTTCTAGACAACCATTTTGCTTAAATTTCTTTCGATCTAATAAGTGGCAGATTATGGTATCTGAAGACTCGAGGCCAAAAGCTTCGGAAAGCCCTTAGAGCTCTAGTGGAGGTTTCATTCAAAAAAGTTTTTTACAACTTATGAACGGCAAAAAAATGCATGCAGCAGGTTAATGAAATTAAGTTACAGAAATGCATAAATATAAAATTCAATATGTATTGTATAAACTTGTACAAACCGAAAAATAAAGAATTATAAATAAAACTAAGCTTTTCGTAATGTATGATTTACCCAAAAAATAAGAAACCTAATCAAGAACAGGAGATGTGTGCATAAGTAGTAAGATTACACTGATTGTTGTTTGCGAAATATTTTAAGGAATAAAATGTTGAAAAGAAAAAACGAGTTTTGACTGCTTTGAGGCCCTCATGGATGTCAAACCCCCACACAATCGCCTGTGCGATAATTCGCTACTGGATCACTTCTATGTCGGCGAAAATGTTTTCATGATTTTGAAAATTCGCTCGATTGTTTATTGTGCTGTCCATAATTACATGAAAAAACTTACCTTGGCAATGCTGTATTGTAACATGTAACTCGTGGTTGTTAGTTATTTCACCAGGGTTTAGTATTCATCATCATTTTCGCACTCTCTTTTCGGGAAATTTTCTTCTACTACTAGATCAGTGTTAATGTCTGAACATTCCATAAAAACATTAAGATTTCCAATTATCTACAAACACATTAACAAAGATTATACATATAGATATTTATATTAAACAAAGTTTTAATAAGTGTATGGAGAGTTTGTGAGAAATTTATTTTAAAACTGTTAAGACGAGAGCAAAGCCTTGCATTGTTTCCGCTACTAGCTTTAAATATTCGATGCATATTGCTGAAAATCCAGATTCTCATAGATTTCATTTATATATTTTACTCATCTGTCACATTTTTTTACTAAAAACTTATATAAGAGGATACGAATCTTGCTTTGTCATCGATGTAACAAGAGTTGGGTTGTTTGGGTTGTTTTACCTCTGAGCGGCCCTTTTTTGCACACCATGGGCTAAATGGCCAGGTCACATGGACCCCGAAGGCTCAGAGAAGGTTGGGGGAGGGAACCCACTGGAACAGCTGTTGGGAGACAGATGGTAGCCTCCCGTCAAGGCCATCCAGTGTGTTCTTTAACGTGCACAGAGTATGGCTCTCCCATACACGGGGCCACGGCTTAACGTCCCATCCGACGGACGGCGGCCTTTCCAAGCCCATCGGTGTCCCCTACTGACCGTGGGCAGGGCGGGGAATTTTGCGGAGATAAATCTCAACGCTGACCCAGCTGGGACTCGAACCTGGGAACTACAGATTACGAGCCTGGCGCGCTACCGACTGAGCCACTCCCGCCCCCAATGTAAAAAGAGACATTCTACTTTAGACTGTCTCTGTACTATAATATAAAGATATTTTTCTCCCAGAAGAGCTCCTAATTTTTTGCAGATTACAAAGGTTATAATCTGACGATTTGCACCATGTGAACTGTAGCTTGGAAATCGTGTGGATTTTTTACCATTTTTCACTATACACAAAATTATGCCATAAACACTCTTCACAGACAATATTGTTTTATTTCAAGTCATGGTAATGAGCAGGAAAATTTTTCTTTTCAAAAACACTGAAAACATTTGAAAAACAATGTTTTCAATTGGAAAAATTGCATTTCTCAAAACCTCAAGTGTAGGAGTAAAAAAAAAAGGTTATATCATTAAAAAGTAAAAAACAAAATGGCAATTACAATAACAAAAGGGAATTAGCTTCAATATGATATATAATTTTTGTGATTCGCATTTTGGTCTTTTCTCAATACTTTTTCGCGTTGAATCACTTCGAAACGGCGGCCTCTTCCTTCGTGTCTGCATACAGTCTGCGTTTTGCAACTCTGGCCCGCGGGACTACGCCACACGGCCCTGTGATTTCAATTCCATCTTTTATACCGATACTGAACAGAAAAATGGAAACATTCTCATGTTAAATTAATGGAGAATCAAATTCGAAGATCCGTAATTTCTACAATAAGCTTTTTATAGGAAAATAAATAAAAAACAAATAAATAAATCCCCCCTCAAGCAGCTGCTTGCCACAGAGGTCTGACAGGAGTCTATCAGTTTATATGCCACAGTAGGAGATCTGAGAGGATGGCAGGACCTCAGCAGAAAAACGACACACACACATCCATGCCAAATCCGGGGCTCGAACCCAGATCCCTTAGATCAGTAGCCAAGCGTGCTAACCACTCGGCCACGGGAGGAAAATAGGACTAGATAAATTTAAATCTCATTGAAATATATTTAAATCTCGATTTTCGACAATATTTGTTCGGTATTTAAAGAGCTATGAAAATTCGAATACTTAGCAGCAGCAAAGTCAGGCCTAAGAAACTTCTGTAAAACTGACAATTATTGAAAGAGCTATTTGCATAAAATTCTAAAACATACACTTATTAAATGGTTTGAAAAAATACTTTTTTTTTAATTTTAAATAACTTCTGATCTGAATTTTATAATTAACATCTCTGTTTTTCAATATTCGAACTTCTATAACTCTTTAAGTACCGAACGGATATTGTTCAAAATCGAAATTTAAACGTTTAATTGACATCTTATATTTATCTTCAGTAATATGTTTCTATAAAAATTCATATAACTAATTTCGGAGCCTCAAATATGATTCTCCATTGACATAAGACGAGGTTTTTTGGTTTGCTTTACCTCTGAGCGGCACTTTTTTGCACACCATGGGCTAAATGGCCAGGTCACATGGACTCCGAAGGCTCAGAGAAGGTTGGGGGAGGGGACCCACTGGAACAGCTGTTGGGAGACAGATGGTAGCCTCCCGTCAAGGCCATCCAGCGTGTTCTTTAACGTGCACAGGGTATGTCTCTCCCGCACACGGGGCCACGGCTTAACGTCCCATCCGACGGACGGTGGCCTTTCCAAGCCCATCGGTGTCCCCTACTGACCGTGGGCAGGGCGGGGAATTTTGCGGAGATAAATCTCAACGCTGACCCAGCTGGGACTCGAACCTGGGAATTACAGATTACGAGCCTGGCGCGCTACCGACTGAGCCATCCCCGCCCCCATAAGACGAGGAAGTTTCCTTTTCCTGTCCATTGCCTGTATTTTCCACTAACCCATTCACATTTGACCATGATGCTTGCCCATTATTTTTTAATTAATTAAGAATCAACTATTGACCTACCGGCTTCGAGGTAAGATTTTGTGACCGGCCACCGGGAAATCTTCAGGTGTCCCGACGGTTCAGTCCGTCACTGTATATTTAACGTTTTTTTTTCGCGTCCGTTTCGGTTATTAACAAAAAAATGAGGGGTACACAGATTATGAAACAGATTGACACACTTCCATGTTATATAAATGGAAAACCATATTTCAAACTTCATCATTTTCAAAAATGTTTCTTTACAAAAAAAAAAAACTGTTGCAGGAGATAAATAATAGATTCGATCAAATTTATCCAAATCTCGATTTTCAAAAATATTCATTTAATATTTAAAAGAGTTATTGAAACCGAATTATTTGACAGCAGATGCTGCTGTTACGCTCACCCTAAACTCAGTTTTAAAAGTAATGGAAACTAAAATGCACGAGGTGGGGAGGGAGTAGTAAGTAGTTTAGTCGCACTCCAGGGAATCCCACAGTGTTTCCCCCTATGACGTCACTAACCACAAGTGCGAACACTTTGGACTTTGACCCTTATGTCGCAATTGCCAGGATTTTGACCCCTATGTTGCAACTGTCATGGGATATGGCACCACCACCCAGTCGTGTGATATGTCGCAACCACCCCGGACTTTGACCCTATGACGTCACCGGCCCCAAATGCGAGGCCACTTTCGACTTTGACCCCTATGTCGCAACTGTCATGGGATATGGCACCACCACCCAGTCGTGTGATATGTCGCAACTGCCAGGACTTTGACCCCTATGTCGCAATTGTCCACATTGCCTTCTCAGATTGAACTTTGACCCCTATGTCGCAACCGACCATGCTCCCTTCTCGAAAAGTCTCGTTTTCTTGATTTCAGACCCCCTGGTTGATCCACCTATATTTTAAGCCCCCCCCTCCAATAATCTCGATTTTTCTTGATTTCAGACCCCCTGGTTGACCCACCTATATTTTAAGCCCCCCTTCTCGAATAGTCTCGATTTCAGATCCCCTGGTTGACCCACCTACATTTTAAGCCCTCTTTCTCGAATAATATCGTTTCTTCTTGATTTCAGACCCCCTGGTTGACCTATATTTTAAGCCCCCTCTTTAATGACGCCCTGGTTGACCCATCGCATGGTAAATCAGTTTTCTATGCGCATTTAATCAGTGTCATCCAACGTCCATACTATTTTTAGTGCGTCTCCTGTATTTAAAAAAAAATTTGCTTCCGACACCGTGATTTGAACCCGCTACATCGGTGGCGCACTCGACTATACCTTGTACTTGAGAATGCGACTTAGATGTGTCTCAATCGGGGGATAACCCATCGTTATAAATTACCTATCTCTTTATTACAGTTTAAGGAGTTATTTCACGACCAAGGGAAACATTTTGCCCATTTTAAAATTGGTGATTGTCGTATTTAATTATAACCTTATCTGCATTTTTTATACAGAATGTCAAAATAGAACGTATGCCGAACGCAATTACGTAAACGGGAACGTTTAGAAAAAAAAAACAGAACTGTCAGGACGCTTAATATATGTATTATGTGCAATGTCCATCTTTGCCTCACTGCCAAAAGAAATTGCTTCGCCGAATATCATAATTAGCACATCATTTTGTATAGTAATTTTATTTCATAATTTTGTATTATTTTAGTTAATATTTTGTTCTAATAAACCAATAAATAAAAGACATTGCATAATAAGCCTAACTATAATTTGTGTTACCTTTATAGTCCATTGGGAAAAATATTTCCCATAAAATTCCAAAAAAACAACACATTGTTATGTATTTTTCTTATGATTTTTATTTATTTTACGTCTAAACAAACTAAAATAAACAGTTGCGTACTAATATTTACTCTTAGAAACCTTATGGTCCTGAAAGGGTTAACGTAGGTATTTTTTTTTATTATCCTACGTTTTTTACAACCTTCGTATTTATTTCTTTATAACTAGCTTTTTTCTGCGTAATCTTCGTTTATTTTTATAACCTACGTATTTCTTTTAATTAACTCCGTTACTGTTGGTTGTTGCATTTTTACTAGAAGAAGGACTATTCTACAGTAACTGTTTTAAAAAACTGTCCCACAGAAAAATGCCGTTTCGTAAAAAGAAAATGCCGTTTGGTCAACGAAAAAAAAAAAATAACAAAAGGAAAAAAAAAAATCTGATTTAAAAACTTAGTCGTCATTATGTAAAAAGGGGTAATATGGTCTGGTGACCTGTATGGGTGACATAAAAATCCCGCTTTAGAACACGCATTCAGCACCGGACCATGTTTTATTGACGGATGGTTAAGTCCTGTGAAATTAAAAAATATTAAACGGTGAATCACAAGGGGACCACGATTTACTGATGGTTTTACCATCCCTTTGACGATCATCTTCAATAAACTCGTTAATCATTAAAAAGTCCTCCTTTCTTAAAAACCCTACATTAATTAAAACTCTTATCAAACGTTCCACCCCCCTCGTTAACAGTTCCATCCACTTTTAAGGACTATCCCGCAGTAACTGTTTTAAAAGCTTGTCCCGCAGAAAATGAAAAAATGTCATGGGGTAAAAAAAAATTAATAAAACGAAAACGCTGAATAAAAAATCTGATTTAAAAACTTATTCGTCATTATGTAAAATATTGAGGGAAATATGGTCTGGTGACCTAAAAGACCCGTGTCCCTCACCACAGATCGCGTTTTACTGTCGAATGGTTAAGTCCTGCGCAATTAAATATTATTAAACTTCTACCCTCATCTGAATTTTTCGAAGTCCACTAAACTTTTTTTGAATAGCAATGATCAGAATGTGTGTTGCAATTCTTGAAATAATTACCCATATTTTGCGAGTTCGACCTTTCATTAAATCGTGTGATGGCATTTTGCAACAAGCGGACTGTGTATGTGACAAAGTCACTTTAATTTCCTTCATTAAAAATAGAAACTTGGTAAATAATTCCGTTGCACTCTAACTCCGATGTTTACATTGTATCTCATGAGGGTGTTATCGGATATTGGAGAAGGTGACCTTGATCATGTCGAAAGACGTATTAAAGGTCATTTATGAGACAACATTTGCCTGTTTATAAACACAGCACCCTCACTCGCTAAGTCATTCAGTGCAACTGGTTATCCATCTGCTGTCAGAAAGTTTTGCTCTCTGTTCCCAGTCTACCATTGAGAGAGATGTCAACTATCAGAGAACTTGCATATGCTACTGAGATGGCTGCTGAGAGGAACGATGTAACCCATTCGTTTAAAGACTTTCTTGCCCCAGTACGTGTATTGGATGGTGCGGTCAAGCAGCCTTCATCACCTGAGGTTCCAGCATCCAAACGTGTTTGTCTATCCGCCATCCAACTTGGAGGAAAGGCGCTTCAAAGAATGAGGAAACTCTCATTAACTACATGCCGCCATGCTGCATCCGTCGCTGGGCAGGCTGATGCACTCCCCTACATCCCGCGCACCCGTTAGATGGAGCTGTTCCAGGTCCTTCGCGCTCTGATGACGTCACATCTGCATTCTCTGCTCCTGCTGTGAGTTCTTCAACCGTGCCTCATTATACCATCACTAACATTCGCAACTTCAACTCTACGATGTTCAAGATGCAATTTGTGTCAACTAGGGTGCAACTTGGCGGGATGGACAATGTTTAGGCCCATGATTTCCTTCCGGTGCTACACTCCATGCATGCTAAAATGCTTGAAGATGTGGTGCCTGAAGACAATTACAGTCACGTCCAGTTATGCTTCAGATCATCGGACTTGAAAAATCCTGTATATTTAAGCTTGATCCGATGTAATGAAGTGACCGCGGAACAGTTCATGACTGCCCTGGACCGTGTCGTACAGTCTAACGAATCTCTTGGAGTGCACAGTGACCTACAATTCGACTTTGTTTGTGCCAATTTGGAGCGTCAGGGTAGTGGTCGCACTGCAATTGAGAAGCGTGCTATTGCCGACATCAAGTCATTTGTGAGCAAGAAGGGCAGTGTCAGAAGAATTGTGAACAATGATCAGATCTGTCTCGCTAGAGCTCTCGTCGTCGCACGAGAGCTCTGTTTAAAAAGCAAAGGCCTGCCTAACCACTATACGTCAATCAGTGATTATCATTACCCTGTACAGCAGACAATTGATCTCTATGTTGCGATCTTGTGCAACCACGGCAATTCCCGGTTCCAGAAGCACTTAAACTCCATCTGGATGCAGGGATCCCTGTCGGTCCCTGTGGTCTACCTGAAGTAGGTAGTTGTTTCAGCAACATCTGCCAGCAACATCTGCCAGCCTTTTAGGTAGTTGTTTCAGCAACATCTTGTCAGCCAGTTCCGGATTATTGTTTATTCTGCTGACGACACCTTTCCACCTATTTTCATCGGTCCTGAAGGTGAGGATAACCTTTACTTATTGTTTAATGCGGGACATTACGATGTGATAACAAAATCATCGGGGTTTTTCCGCAGCAATGAATTCTGTCCGAAATGCTTAAAAGCTTATAATAATGGTCACGTTTGTAAGGGCACCTACAACAGGTGCCTGTCAACCGATGTGCTTCATACTGGGGAGCCACTGCTCTGCACGTTGTGTCATGTGTATTTGCGAGGCACTGAATGTTTTCAGGCGCACCTTGTGATAGCGTGTCAGATGCGGCATCGCTGTGTTAAATGCATCAGCATTCACGATCTCCAGAAAAAACATGTTTGCAAGGTTGATACTCTAAAATTCGTCGAGCCCTGCAAAATTGACCCTATCGGTCAATCCTACCTTTACTTTGACGTAGAGACAGTGCAGTGTGCCGACGGATCTTTGAAACCCATACTGTGCGTTGTCACGTACCAGGTGGATGAAGAGTGGGTTTTCACCTCATTCCCAGAAACGGACACCTTCATGGACTGGCTTCTGGCTGAAGAACGTCCCGGGGTTCAATGATTAAAGGATGTCACAATCCTAGCACACAATCTGAAAGGCTTTGATGGCATGTTTATCATCAGTTACCTGTACAGAAAATTTTTAAAACCGGATCTTGTATTCGATGGGTCTAAGATTTTAGGTATCTTTTTACCTGGCCTTAAAATAAGATTTATCGACACATTATCCTTTATTCAGGCTCCTCTTTGCTCCTTTACAAAGACCTTCAATTTGGAGACAGTGAAAGGTTTCTTCCCCTTTAAATTCATGAAGAAGGAAATTTGACAGTATGTAGGATCCATTCCGGATCGGCTTTTTTTCCAGCCCGAAGACATGGAGCCTGGGACTCTGTCAGTGTTCAATCAGTGGTATGCCACAGCAAGTCTTGAACCCTGGGAATTTCAACAACAGCTTTGTATTACTGTAAGGCAGATACAGAGTTGTTATGGCGAGACGCCCAAGCTTTCCGTCAGAAATTTTTAAATCTAACAGGCACACAATCTGAAAGGCTTTGATGGCATGTTTATCATCAGTTACCTGTACAGAAAATTTTTAAAACCGGATCTTGTATTCGATGGGTCTAAGATTTTAGGTATCTTTTTACCTGGCCTTAAAAATAAGATTTATATCTTATTTTAAGGCCAGGTAAAAAATCCCCTTCGCACGTGACCTCACCATTGCCGGCGCTTGCTTACACATTTTCCGTATGAAGTTTTTGCAAAAGAATACCCTTGGTGTGTGCCCCACCCAGGGGTATTCTGAAAATAATGACCAGCAGTCCTTGAAAGCTCTCGCATGGTTGAAGTTCTGCTTGTTGCGATCTTATGCAACCCGATTCCGGGTTCCAGAACCGAATTCCCGATTCCGCCTATACGACACTACCAGTTATGAAAAGCAGTGCTATCTAGAGCTGGAGGCAAGGAATACGCCATATAGACGCACCTCAACCCCGGCCTCACATGGCAGCAATCCTATAGAAGGAAGGCTGACCACCGGAAGAAACCTAACTTTAATCTGTTCCCCGGTTAACCATGAATAAGGATATATAGATCCAAGTTCGCTCGGCATCCGGGGTGGAGACCCTTAGTAAGGACCAGACTTTGGTGAGGGCTCGACCTACTGGGGGACAAATCTTTTCAGAAGAGCCCTCGAACTGCTCACCAGAGCACCTGATAGGTGAGGTCTCAGATGTCGTCACCACCCAACCAGTCAGCGGTATCGTCAACCTCGGTTGGTCTTGGCTGTGTCCAACTGGTGCAGCCATGCCGATCAGCACAGCCTTTGACCGGGTTGCTGGACCCTAGGTCCCCCACCACAACAAGGTGGTTCCCTATTAGGGGGACGCATGGTTGAAGTATGAGGCTTCCAAGGATAATATCGAAAATTCAGACTGTGCGATTGCTCGGAGGTGAATATAAAATTGGCCAGTACAAACTGGACAGCGTGTGCCACAGTACCCATTGTTTTTATGAATTTTTAGGGTGTTACTTTCATCATTGCTTGAAATGTTTTAACCCTGAAAAAATAGATCAGCATACTAGAAAACCATTTGGTTTGTTAAACACATGAACCATGGATCGCCTTGAGGCCTTGAAACTGCTGATGAACGGGTACACGTGCAAAAACACGTGGAAGCACAAATTCGATGAGTTAATGCGCAAAAACCAGCCGCTCGCATTAATTTATAAATCCATCGAGCCTATCAGGTGCATAGAGGCCGTGATTACCTCTACGGCGGGCGCGTGGAGGTGTTTTCAATCTTTGCATTGGCTGACCGAGGATGTAGCCTTAATTATGTGGATTACAACAGCTTGTACCCTTATGTTTGCAAGAAGGCTCCTTTCGGTAAAGGTCACACGGTTCGAATCACCTCCGATTTCGCCACGGACCTCGCCCACTATTTTGGCATTGCACACGCCACATTGCGAGCACCAGACGACCTGTTCATACCTGTGTTACCTTACAGGTGTAATGGGAATTTACTTTTCACCCTTTGCAGGACCTGTGCAGATGGTCAACTGGCACCTCCTTACCAGCACAGTGTGAACCAGTGCGTGTTGACCGGTTCATGGCCAACGTTTGAGATTTACACCACTATGCGCGCTGGATACAAACTTCTCAAATTCCATGATGTGTGGCATTTTAAGACCATTCTGCAGTATGATGCTGCAACAAAAAAGGGAGGTGTCTATGTGGGGTACACTCGGTCAAAAAAGTATCCGAACGCTATGGTTGATTAAGGAATTCAGAAAAAATATCTGGCAACGATTTTTTTAGAAATTAGTGATCAGGCTACCTTCGTGTACAGTACACAAAGGTTGCCAGATCATTAATTTCTAAAAAAATTGTTGCCATATATTTTTTCTGAATTCCTTAATCAACCATAGCGTTCGGATACTTTTTTGAGCGACTGTACATAGATACTTTTCTGGGGTTGAAGCAGCGCTACTCTGGGTTTCCCCCTGATGCGCAGACCGACAAGCAAAAGGAAGCCTTTTGTGAGGCCCTCTTCCAGGTGAAGGGGGTTCGAATCCTCCCCTCGGAAGTTGAAAAAAACAGCCTTAAACGTACTCTCTCGAAGGTTTTGCTGAATTCGTCATGGGAAAAATATGCGCAGAACTTGAGTCGAACCCAGACTACCATCGTGAGCTGTCCTGTCAAGTACATGGAGCTCTTGATGGACGCCTCACTGGTTGTGACTGACATCGCTGTCATCAGTGATCAGGCCGTGTTAGTCACACACAAGCCTGCGGAGTCTGCTACTCCTCCAAACACCAGTGGAAGCCTGATTCTCACTGCAATGGTGACGAGTCACGCACGACTTAAACTGTACGAGCTTCTGTCAAAATTAGGAGTTCATGCACTGTATTCGGACACAGATTCGGTGATCTACACGACGTCTCCTGCCGATACCTACACCCCTGCACAAAACCCATTTCTCGGAGGTCTTGTCGATGAAATTACATCGAAATATGTAAGTGATGTACACATCACTGATTATGTCAGTGCTGGAGCTAAAAGTATGCCCTCCATCTGATTAATGGCGACGAGATTCTGCGTGCCAAAGGCATATCTCTCACGAAGAAAAACCGTGAAAAGTATAATTTTGAACTGCTAAAATCCATGGTTTTAGAACAGTCCCCCTCCAACAAGACCTTCGATGTCCCTTTCAACCTGGTTCATAATAAAGTGGATGGGTCGCTTACGAATAAGCCCATGGTAAAAAGGTTTAAGGCCAACCTTGATAAGCATTCTCCCAGCTCAGGTTCAACTGTTACTGTACCCTATGGGTATAATGATCTGGGATTGGATAACCTTATTCAGCTCATGGATGAGTAAATATAGTTTTTATTTCATTGTACATAGTGACTCTTAATTTATTATTTCAATGTTCATAGTAATTCTTAATTTATTATTTCAATGTACATAGTGGATCACACATATTTCAATGTCCTTAGTGGACCTTAATTTATTATTTCAATGTCCTTAGTGGATCTTATAATTTTTATACTGCTAAATATAATAATGAAATATGTGTAGAAATATAATAATGAAATATGTGTAGAAATACACATATTTCATTGTCCTTAGTGGACCTTAATTTATTATTTCAATGTTCTTAGTGGACCTTAATTTATTATTTCAGTATCCGTAGTGGATCTCATGTATCCGTAGCAGATCTTATAATTTTTTTTATACTGCTAAATATTTCCATAATATCTCTTATAACACACGGCATCGTCAGCAGCTTTTGAAATCTGTATTTTTTTATACGGATCTTATATGTGTATTTTTATACTCCTAAACATTTTTGAATTAGCAGCATCATTGTCTTTGAAACCTGTTAAATATAACGTAGTGATTTTATACTGTTAAATATTTCTGCAATGGATCTTCTTTAAAATTGTCATATGAATTATCATCACTGTTTTATAATTGTAACTGTTGATATGTTTAATAAAAAAGGTTTCAAAAAATCAGTCTCTTTATTTCCCAACACTAAACGATATCTATGTGGGAGGGATAAAAGCAAGAGGTAACTTTGTTTTACAGGTGATCTAAAAATGGTGTATTGTCAGCAGTGCAGCGCGACTTAGGGGGCCATCTACCAATCAATCGCTGTGCGATGGCAATATTTCCAGCATTCATGCTACAGAAACTCAATGAGACGACGGCCCCCTAACTTGTTCTGCAGAACGCATTGATTGGTTCTCCTCTGCGTGCTCTCTGCATGCACTCAGTGCGATCTCTCTATATGTACTAGCGATGCTGTAAAAACTAATTCACTGAAAGAATGAACAAGAGGCGTATATCAGTTTTAATTTCTTTTATTGGATATCACAAATTTTTAATACATTGTTTTTATCACACATTTTTAATACATGGTTTTTTAATACAGAATTTTTATACATGGTTTTTTATCACAAATTTTTTACAGAAGTCTTGGAAATACATTGTTTTTTTACAGAAGTCTTCAAACAGATATCTTCAATATGAAGTCCATTCAAATAATTTCCTTTTCTTACGTCGGATGGGAACAAAGTCGCTAATTGGAGGGTGAGCAAAAGTCTCTGATATTGGTTGTCTGGGAATGTTGACCTTTACTTCGTGGAGGATGCTGACCTTTACTTCGTGGGGGGCTTCCAATTGTTAGTTAAATAACAGGTAATTTTTCAATACAGTCAGGTACTTTTCAGTTTTATCATTAACGTCAGATTCAAGTATTTTCTTCATCTCAGTGTCTAAATCACGCACTTTTTTTCGTATGTTTCACCTTTGAACAGCCTTCACTGAAATCATTTTCGAAATAGAGACCCCAACAGTGGTAAGGCTGCTGTAAGAAGGGGAAGTAGAAATCCCGATCCCTTTTGCAGAAGACGTTTCTTGTAACGGACAGATGCACATTTCGAAGCTAAACTTCTTATGACAGTCTTGTGACTTCGTAAATTCTTTAATACTCAATTGGAGACAGGCACATTTCCTTTTAAGAAATTAGTACACACTTCACATAGAGCATACATTTGAGGGTCAGAGATGTGCTTCAACAGAGCTGTACGTTGCTTTCCCGCAAGTTTTGGTAAACACTGAAGGAACGGGCCTTGAGATCTAACTTTCATTTGGGACATAGAGTATCTCGGGTTCTTCAGAAGGGAGGATCTTGGCACGGAGCCTTTCAGTATCTAACGTTCTGGGATGGAGGTCCATGCACAAATAGCCACAGGGAGGTTGTGTAGCTAGTCTATAAGCATCGGTCAGGAGTTTGGAATGATGTGGAAATACTTGTCTTGCCAGATGCGTTATTTGTGAAGAATCCCGACAGTTGCAAAATAAAAACATATAGTGAGCATTGAGTGATATAGTCCTCGAATGTCTTCCCTTTAAAAACAGATTTTGCAAGATCAGGACAATCGTGATATTTTTATGATGACCTCCACGAATAAACAATTGAGATATGCGTTCGATGGCCACAGACTGTTCCATCAAGTCGTCCAGCACCAGAAGCGTAGGTCTGAGGGGGTCAAATTCCAGATCTACAGGTAGTCCTTCGTAAGATTCAACAGTTTTCTAAAGGGTTCAAAGGCAGGTTGCCACTCCCCGTAGCAGTAAATGACACGTAGGGGCTGGGGTTCAAACACCTGAGCAGCTTCTTTGATGAGTTTCAGAGTGAAAGTCGTCTTTCCACACTGTGTAGTAGCGGCAATTAAAATATTTGAAGGAGTTCGGAGAGCCATCTTACCACCATACAGTCGTTAAAGTCTACTCGACACGTGTAATCACAATGCAGTACTGTGGGAAGAGTCGAACTGCTCACTCTTTTTAAACAGGAAATACAGGCAGTGAGTACCGCAAGTGTCTCCCGTGGGGTCCTGCAGAGGTATCGAGGGATGTAACACGTGATGCATGCCTAGCTGGCTATACTATTCTTGCATGGAGACATCGGGACTTGTTCCCAGGGGGTCAAAGTGATCCACGTGCATTCCTTTCTTGTAAACAGCTATCCAGTGGGTTCCGGGCAGGGAGGACGGATCAGTATTGCAGATAAACAAGGTTTCTGACCAGTCGATTCTGCGAGGTAATCTGTTACGTGGAAACACATCTAGACTTGTAGGTAATATCGAGAAGATGGATTCTAACTGATAGGTATTCATGAGCTGTAGTCCAACAGGATTTTACGATCCAATGGGATTTCCAACAGATTCTGGTATTTTGCATACAGGATCACAGTGACTGACGTGGGTAGTGGTCTGGCAAACTTTAATTCGACTCTCACACTACCGCTCTTTATTAAAGAAAACACTTGATTACATTCACGTTGCTCGGGGGTCAATTGGAATCCAAACAGTGTAAAACCCTCGCCATACGCTTTTTCGCAATAAGTTAATACCACTATCAGATTTCCATGCGTCCACAACTTCCAATAATCTTTGGCAACATCTGAGATAACGTCCATTCGTAAAATCTGGGGTGTAGGACTGCTGATCACTGTCAATGTGAAGGCTGATGTAGTTTAAGTCGAAATGTTGGAAGTTGAAGGGATTTTTTTCGTACGATCCATTCAGACTGGTACTTTCCACCATACCCAGTATCAGACATACAGGAAGTTGGCCCAGAAATAAATTCTCACGGTTCACACTCGTCAGACCTGCAGCGATGGAGAACATGTGTAAACCCGTTCTTCGCAGGGAGTACTTGGTACTCTCTGAACCCAGTATGCGAGTGTGTGCAAGGATGACACCGGAAGTGGGTTTGACTTTGCGCACGAAAAATTCAGCTTCATGAATCTGTACTTTATGAGGGGTCCGCTTCACCTGTCACGAGACAGAATTCGGGTTTGGACCCTAACAGATGCAGTCTCAGATCGACCTGATTGAGTAGGTAACGTTCTTGATTGAACAGGTCGGCATGGATCCACAAGATGAGTTCGATACCTGTTGACTTGACGTACCCCCTGCGCTGATGCCATCCCTCGTTCTCCCGACTGGTCAGTTCTATTTTACCGGGGGTGTCGAGGTACCAGAGTGACATACCGAGCTGACTTCATGTGGCATCGGTACCGTAATTCAATAGAGTCTCCAGGTACGCCCTATAGGGGTACATGGTGTGTGAAGCACTCACTAGGTGATTGTTGATTAAGACGTCTACTTGACTGAAGAGGGCGTGGAAGAAATGATTGCAGGGGGCGACCGCTTCCGACGGAGCTGTACCATTGGATTTCACAATTTTCAAGACGACGCACAGGTGACAGCGGGATAGATCAATGTAATCGTCTGTCCCCTTCACAATGAATTCAAGTGGAGCATTATCTTCCAGTGATGCCACAGGTAAATAATTGACATAGCAGCCTCTTTCCAGTTGAGACAGTGGGGGAACCAGAAACAGGTCCAGTTCGGAATTGGCACAGTTACCAGAATCAGCGTGAATTTTCTGAATGCTCATGATGAAAACACGTCCTTCACAGTACAGTCTCTTCACTTTATGAACACTAGGATGATGATGACGGCGATTTATCCCTTTTCCACCCTGCCACTTGGAACTGGCATATTGTAATAGGTCTACACCGGTTTCACGAAACCCTGCTTTGGCGGCCGTTTTGAATTTTTGCCCCTGAGCCATCTCTGAAACGAACCGTAGCCCACCCTTACGTAGGGTGGACAGCGCCGGTCATATGAGGGCTGATGAAACGTCCAATATTGGCAAAGATGCTACCGAGCCCATCACCTCTCTGATAACGAGGGCCCCTGAACACACCCTGCCCAGTTTGGTTCTTGTGTAGCTCACATAGGTGTCTGCAGAAGGGGGAACGAATTTAACCCTCATGGCAGAAATGTAACTTGACTAAAACTTTACCAATTTTAAAATGCAGAGGTTCTCCTGTATCGGTACGAAGGAAGATTTTCACACTCTCGAAACTGTTTCTTGCCAGGGGGTAGTAATCAGGTTGTTGATACACTGCAGCAATGGCTTCGTTATTACTGGTTCTGACGGCAGGATTCACAACACGCAACAGTTCACCATGAGTATCACCTAACAACTGAGGTGCAATCAGGTCTGAATACAAATAAATACCATACATTCCTCTGTTCATATCGATGGGGTAGTCACCCAGGGCTTTATTCAGTGGCATATCTAATTTAGTAATTCCTAGCATGTCTCCTAATCCGGGGTTCGATCGAGGAAATTTAATGAAATGTGACTTGTCTGTATCCATCAATATGGTGTGATCTGCCTGTTGCTTGAAACGGTAAGCTTTTCTCAGCCTGTAGGGTAATATCTGGTTCATTGCATCGAATAATGATTCGACAGTTTCATATCGTCCGTGGGGTAACTTTAGTTCTTGGAAACTACCTGGGGGGATCACGAAGAAATAACACTTGTCATCTATGTCGAATGTTGCCGTATTGCAAAGTTTGCTAGCAAATCGTTGGTGGAAGGGTTTGTCAACTTCTCCCTCACCGATACACAGAAGTTTGCCGAAATTCGTTTTAGGAAACATCAAACCGTATCCCTCACTGGGTTTGAATACCCAGTAACCGCTGTTATAGGAAATTATTTCTTTGGGGTGTTATGTGGTGAGACGTGACAACAATTCCAATCGAGTTATTTTGCCTGGTTTAAGCTTGATTTTCCAGTATTCTTCAAAGGGGGCAGAAGTGTAATATTCATACGTGTCATTAGAACTGTCCACATTGTACCAGCTCACAGGTAAGTGAACTTCTGCTAGTCCCACTTTCCATTTTCCGCTGTCTTAGGGGTTGTGCCAGACGAACCGTGAAATCACTCTGTGAATTGTTCGGATAAATATTCCGACTAGCTGTGGAGGGGTCAGGTAGAAACTATCAATTTTTTAGGAATCCAGGAAGGCTTGGGATAACCGCGAAATTTGACCAGTGCCTTTTGACCTTTTCTCTCGATTATTTTCTCAACAGTGTAAAGTTCGGGTTCGGTCACTTTTCGACTGAACCCGAATTATAGAATGTGCCCTTCAACACTTCTCCCTCAGAATCCCGTATGACGTATACAGGGGGCTGACATTGTAACACCTTGTCGACTATAAAAATTTCTTCGGTCCACAAATGCGTACCTGCCTTCTTGAAGGGTACTTTTAGACTGGCTAGTCGAACCATATTCCCCACTTTAAATGCCGGTTTTTCTTTCACTACAACAGGACTGCGGTAGAGTTGAACCCAGACAGTGTCCTCATTGTGTAAGGTCACGTCCTTGGGAGCCATATCGTGTGCACTATGAACTGTGGCATTGTACTCTCGTACAACACGCTGTAGTACGTCCAAGTACAGGTATGTGTTATGGCGTGTATAATATCTCCCGTCTCTCGCGTAGAGTGCGATTCCATCTCTCCACCAAAGCTGCTTTTTTGTCAGAGTAGGTGACAAAGAACCGAATACCTTTCTTTTTCAGGAATTTCTGTAACACTCTGTTGGTAAATTCGGTACCTTGATCCGTATTTAAATTCATGGGAGATCGTCCCTTGGAAAGGATCTTTTTGAAAGCCAACACCATTTCTTTCCCTGTTTTTGCACACCCATACCTTCAGAACACATCGATGACCGTCATTGAAGCGAGTTAGTTTTTTTACAACTACGAGATCGACTTGCCATTGTTCGTCTAAACCTGTGATGTAAACTTTGTTACGGGGGAACTTTCTGCGAACAGGTTTATGTAACGTGTAGGCCGGTTGCTTTTCTAACCACTCTCGGACGAGTTTGAGTGGCAGCCCTGTATTCAGAGCTAATTTTTTTTACACTACCGATACCTCTTTCAGGGTCGAAGTAATGGTACTCCAAAGTTTTGTTTCTGCTGCACCCAGACGTCGTATCCCACCAGGTTTTGCCGTTGATGTAACGAAAGTGTAACACCTGTCACTGTAGGGACGTCTCCTATAAGAAGGTGCTAGCTACTGTTGGATGTCCACTGTTAAGTTACACACCCGAATTTTGTATTCACCAAGGTTTTTGACCCCCCACAATGAATATTTTTACTACGGGCCACAAGTTCTAATACAAGCACCACTATCGTTAACACTGTTACGATTATGCTTCCAACAGTAGCTAGCACCTTCTTTCTCCTATCCATTTTTATTTTTTTAAATTTAAATACCCCCTCAAGCAGCTGCTTGCCACAGAGGTCTGACAGGAGCCTGCCAGTTTATATGCCACAGTAGAAGGTCTGAGAGCATGGCAGGACCTCAGCAGAAAAACGACACATAGATCCATGCCTTACCCGGGGCTCGAACCCAGGTCCCGTAGATCAGTAGCCAAGCGTGCTAACCACTTAACCACGGGACGGCTTTAAAGTTAATATACACAAGTTAAAACAACTTTTCAGTTAACATCATCATCCTCCTCAAGCAGCCATGAGCTACGGAGGTCCAACCAGACCGTGCAATTTCGTTCTCCAAGCAAGTCTATCCTGAGCTACATCTACTGCATCTGGCCACTGCACACCAATTCTAACAAGGTCCTGTTTGACATTGTCTGCCCACCGCATCCTAGGTCTCCCCATCTTTCTGAGGCCTTTAGGCGCACTGTTCATAACCCTATTCGCCAATCTATAATTATTCATACGGGCAACATGGCCAAACCAACGGAGTCTCTCTCTGCACAATATGCTGCTTAAAGGAGGTTGCAAACTCCTTTGCCTAATCTCATCATTAGTTACAAAGTTGAACCACCTAATGCCCAAGATACTGCGTAAGCATCTGGAATCAAAAGCATCTAGTTTCCTGTTATCTTGTTTACAAAGTGTCCAAGTTTCACTACCATAACTAACCCTAGAAAGAACCAAACTATTATACAGTCTAATTTTAGTCTTTAGGTGTATACGCCTATTTCTCCACACTCTCCATAGGTTCTTAAAAGTCCCGGCAGCAATCCCTATTCGTCTGTTAATCTCATGCCGCACATCACCATTATCTGTTACATAGCTCCCAAGATAATTAAACTGTGACACCTGCTCAAGACTGCAACCATTCAGATTAACTGAATCACAGCCTACCTGACCAATTTTCATCACTTTAGTTTTCTCTCTGTTTATAACCAAACCTACTCTACTACCAGTCTCATCAACAGCTCGAATGAAAGAGTTCATCTCATCAACATCATTTGCCAAAAGGGCTAAATCATCAGCATAATCTAAATCAGAAATTTTTGTATCTCCAGTCCATTTAAGACCAAAATCTTTCCCTTGAAGTGAATTTCGCATAACATAATCAATAACCAAGCTAAAGAGAAAAGGAGACAAAATGCACCCTTGTCGAACACCAGAAGTAATGCTAAACCAATTGCTACAAGCCTTACCAACTCTCACACACGATTCAGTGTTATTATAGAGAGCTTTCATAATGTTAACTAACTTGTCTGGTATACCATATGATCTCACAATCAACCACAAATTATGACGATCAACAGAGTCGAAAGCCTTTTTGAAATCAACAAAGCTAGCAACCCAAGGTTTCTGAAACTCTAAACATTTCTCAAGAATCTGCCTAAGTGAAAATATCTGATCCACACATCCCCTACCACTTCTGAATCCACATTGCTCATCACGCAATTGACTGTCAACCAGATTCTTAATTCTATTAAGCACAATCATGGAAAGAACTTTACCTGGAACAGAGAGTAGGCTGATACCCCTATAGTTATCACAAGAACTGTGATCACCTTTTTTGAACATAGGGATAACAATAGCTCTGGTAAAATCCTTAGGAACCATGCCTTTATCATAAAAGATATTCAGAATTTCAGTCATCCAAGTGGTAACCGAACATTCCCAGCTCTAAGCATTTCCATAGTAATTTCATCCACCCCTGGGGATTTATGAAGTTTAAGTTTAGAAACAGCCAAAAGAACTTCAGATTGTGTTATAGGGCCAACATTAAAGCCACCAATGCATCTATCATCATTGCAAACAATGGGAGTAGAACTAACTACATTGTTTAGAACATCACTGAAATGCTCAGCCCACCTAGCCATGACAGAATCCTCCCCTTCTATAACCTTACCTTGTTTATCCTTCAATCCTTGTATGCCTGTCCATTTTCTACCACACAAAACATTAACTATCTGGTACA
This sequence comes from Ryuthela nishihirai, assembly GCA_038380435.1. Classification (NCBI taxonomy): domain Eukaryota; kingdom Metazoa; phylum Arthropoda; class Arachnida; order Araneae; family Heptathelidae; genus Ryuthela; species Ryuthela nishihirai. Next base: position 42,141,187 of record JAWZYU010000017.1, on the reverse strand, counting down.
GCTCTCTGCTGTTGTGCTGTCTAACTGCTTCCTCGGCTTTGTCAGTCAAACCATCAAGCCAAAGATTCTTATCAGCAGCTAACTGATCCTTTACAAGTTTATTAAGGTCTCTGTAATGCTTTCTATTAGGACTAGTAGGGTATTGATTAAGGGCATTCCTGCAGTTCTTTCTTTCCGAAATAAGCTCAAGTGCCTTATCACTCAGATAATTTTGCCTCTTCTGCTCCTTTTTTCCTAAAAGAGTACTGTTTGTGTCCAAAAACGCCTGTTTAAAATGATCCCATTCTTCCTCAACTTCAGTAGTAAGCACACCATGACTGTCATAATGACTAAGTAACCTATCACGGTAAGCTTTGGCTATAACTGGATCTTTCAGAGCTTCAGTATTAAAAGTAAATTTTTTAACCCTAGCACAATACTTTTTAAGTTTAAGTTGCAACACACTTTTAACAAGGTAATAGTCAGATCCAATTTCAGCTCCCCTATATGCCCTGGTATTCCTAACAGAACTAGCCCATTTGCTGTTGGGTTGGGTTGTTTTACCTCTGAGCGGCACTTTTTTGCACACCATGGGCTAAATGGCCAGGTCACATGGACCCCGAAGGCTCAGAGAAGGTTGGGGGAGGGGACCCACTGGAACAGCTGTTGGGAGACAGATGGTAGCCTCCCGTCAAGGCCATCCAGCGTGTTCTTTAACGTGCACAGGGTATGGCTCTCCCGCACACGGGGCCACGGCTTAACGTCCCATCCGACGGACGGCGGCCTTTCCAAGCCCATCGGTGTCCCCTACTGACCGTGGGCAGGGCGGGGAATTTTGCGGAGATAAATCTCAACGCTGACCCAGCTGGGACTCGAACCTGGGAACTACAGATTACGAGCCTGGCGCGCTACCGACTGAGCCACTCCCGCCCCCCCATTTGCTGTTAATTAATATGTAATCAATCATATTCTTATGCAGCCCATCAGGTGAAACCCATGTGTACTTATGTATGTCGCGGTGTTTGTAATAAGTGTTAGTTATTCTGAATCCATTTAGTTTACTTACCTGTAGGAGACGTTGCCCATTGCCATTGCAGCTACCAATACCAAAAGGGCCTATTACTTCTCCCCAAAGGTCAGAGTCAGTACCAACTTTGGCATTGAAGTCACCAAGAACAAGGGTAATATCTCCTTTCTTGACAGAATTCAAAATATCCTGAAGTTGTTCATAAAACCTATCCTTCTCATCCTCATCGGCATCCTCAGTGGGGGCATAACAGCAGATAACATTCAAGTCTTTAATGCTTGTCTGAAATTTTGCTGTAAGAAACCTTTCATTAATGCACTGATATCCTAGAAGAGCATCACTAGCGTGTCTGCTGAGAAGCAGACCCACGCCTTGGTGATGCTTATTGTCGTCCCTCCCTGAAAAGAGAAATTTAAGATTATTTTTAAGAATCTGACCTTTATCTGTCCATCTGGTCTCTTGCAAGCCGAGAATATCTAAATTATAACGGTGGAATTCTTGTGTGAGGACATCAAGAGAAAAAGCTCTGTGCAGAGTCTTTACATTCCAACTACCTATGGAGAGAAAATGGTTAGTGGGATGTTGAAAGAAACTATGTTTATTGAGAGAGGGAATGCCGACAATATCAAACAGCCCCCTAATCGCAGACATGGGGCAAAGACCCGTTCCCCCACTACTAAAGGCTGAAGCCATCTACACTGGAAGACTTCCTCCAATGTAGAATTTGACGATGCCAATAGAAGCAAAGAGTTCAGGTGCCTGCGATGACTTCTGCTCAGGATTATCCACCAGCTGATAAACATATCCTGTGAATCTATTCACTTGGGGCTGTCAACCCACAAACAGACAGAAAACACAGCGGAAGATTTTCCCTCCACAGAAGCCCACCAGTGCAGCAAAATCAGGATCCATAATCAAGCTCAGAGCCATATATCTGTCCAGTCCAGTAGGTTTATATGGTCATCACCAGGACCCTGTGTGGTTGACCACTCCTCAGCAGGGTAGAAAAAAAAGTAGCCAGAGTTGTCCAGATCAGTAGGCCACACTAATCTGGCAGCCCTCCCCTTCCATTCACTTCCACAAGAGAGTATCTCTTTTGAAAGTTACTAATGGTCCGCACCACGAGAAGGCGGGGTCGGACATTAGGTGCTAGGCCTGGCCGGTTCTATGCATCATCACAGGGGATTGGTGCATAGCTCTCCTTCCAGTGACTACCTAGCTACCATTTACAGACCAGTTAACATACAAACTATTAATCCAGTTGGTTATTACTTAGCTCCAAAGCACCTTATAAACTGCCTTGTGACACAAAGTTTATAAAGTGGTAGTATTTATAACACACTGCCATGTTTAAGCAAAGATATTGACACAGTTTTATCATAGCTTTTGGCATTATTTAAACCAACATACACTTCCACAATTTCAAATTAAAAAGCAATAGATGAAATATATGAATCCAGTTGAAATTTCTTTTAAAAATATCTTCATTTCAAAATTTTAGCAAAATTTGATAGTTTACTAGTACAATAATACTAGTCAATGAAATAATAGTACACAGGTATCACAATAAAATAAGCTTCTTTATATGATATTTTTACGAGGACACACTTCCCTGGAATCTATTGAAGTAGTTTTTTGTAAAATGGAAATAAATTTATTGATTTATAGTTTTCAGCTGTGCCTCCATTGAGTTGAAGCATAGTTTACCTCACCTTAATTTTACCATCATCGTTGATCAAATATGTTTAGCAGAAAATAAGTATGCAGTAATTATCAAAGACTTGCAACAGAACGTAATTATAAAAAGTTTTGAAAACAAATTTATAAAAATTAAATTTAATTAAAATAAAAATCCAAATAATAAAAATCATAAAAAATTTAATAATAAGGAAAAGGAAAAATATGTAACATTACTATTAACATTAAAATCATCAAAAATTTGTTTAAATAACTGTAAAATCATGAATGAATGAATACACTAAGTTATGCTAGACATTTAGCATTTAAAATTTCCATTCTAGAAGTATAATGAATGTTCAGCCAAAGATATATTTCAAGTTTGGCTGAAAATTTGATTCAGTTACATATGAATCTAGAATTTTATATGATCTCTGGATTAATTTCTTTAGGGAATAGCTATGGAATATTTTCATGCAGTTTAAAACTTGCATAGTACAATCATCCAATAGGGGTTGGGTTGTTTTATCTCAGAGAAGAACTTTTTGCACAGAATGGGGTAAATGGCAAGGTCACAAGGACCCCAAGGGTTCAGAGAAGTTGAGGAGAGGACCCACTGGCCATTAGGAGACAGATGGTAGCCTTCTCTCAATGCCATCCAGTGTTCTTTAACATGCACAGGGTATGGCTCTCCCAAACATGGGGCACAGTTTAACATCCCATTCAACAGATAGCAGTCTTGACAACCCCATCGGTCTCCTACTGACCAAGGATAGGGTGGGGAGTTTCGTGGAGATAAATCTCAATGTTCGTCCAACTATACAGTTACCTAAACTTAGAAGAGGTCAATATACTCGGGTTGGGTTGTTTTTTTGCACACAATAGACTAAATGGCTGATATACAGGAAACAGGTTATTGAAAAACATATATTTAGAGTTTGGCTGAACTGTTCACTTCAATATACTTAACATTTATAATATTCAAAATAGGTAGATAGAGAAATATAGCCTTTACTTTTTTGAGCTTCTGTGGCTTTTTGTAGTTGAAGGTATGTATATAATAGTTTTTTTATGAAAATATCCTTTCAATTCCATGTCATTATCATTGTACAACTTAATTATGTGAATATTTTGAAATGAATTGTTAAAACTGAAGCATATTTTAAAACCAGTTATTACTTCTATTTTTTTTAATGTTTCCCTCATTATTTCATAATTTTATAAGTATCATATTTCCAAATATGAGCACTTTTTATGAAATTTTCTATGAATTGTGTTGAAAGTGAAATTATTTTTTTTTTTTTGCAATAATGCCAATATTTACATATTTACATGAGAATAGTAAGAATTACAATTAAAGACAATTTTCAACACATAGATCAGCATGAGTGACCACTTCATCATGTCCAAAGAAATTACCACATATAGGACATTCTACTAAAGTTTCTGAAGCACTACTGTTATCACCAAAGTCAAGAGAATCCCGAGATTTAGTGGTTCCTGCCTGTCCAGAAGTGTCAGATAAATCTTCAGAATATGAACCAACACACGTAGCTGCATGTTCTTCAATGTCTGAACGGTGAAACAAATCTATAAGCAAAAATAGAAAACAAAAATACAATAAAAAAGGAAATTTTGGGTTCGTATACAAAAAAAAAGCTCAAATAAATACTTAATTTCAAAATCATTTCAGCTTTAATAGCTCACAGCAGAAAAATAATACAGAGATTAAAAAACAACAAGTGGGTACATCATACTCTGTAAGGTAGAAAAGGGTTGGAGACTTGATAAATACATATTATTTAAAGTGCATATTCTCAATATTTGGTTATATACTGTTACTGATGTGATAGCTTCTACTATAAAAAAAAAAGTACCATTAAAGTGTAGTTTGCACATATACCCAGTCCCTGATAAACATAAATTCTATCAAAACGATTTTTAATATAGGACTGGTTTTTCGACTGATCATTTGATTTAACGTGATTTCTCCACTACTTCTCTACAATCATTTATATCATTGTATTTACCATATAAGAAGTCATCTTGGATCTTACTGTCTCACCTCTCACCTATTCTTGTTCATAATTTCAGTACCTCCAAAAAGAAGTTTCACCTTTGACTATACAAATTAGTATGGTTAAGCAACTATAACATGTTTATAAACAATAAAGAACATTTCAGTTGTTCCTGACCAATGACAATATACAGATACACCCTGATTAGTTAAAATTACAACTTGTTTAATGTAGAGTTGGAACACTTGTAAACACAGAGTAAGTCATCTTCATTATTCAACAATATAGTAGATACTATATGTAGATTCCCAGTTATCCGGCATTTCTGAGGGATGGGGGTTGGCAGTTAAATGAATTTGCTGATTGGATGAGAAATATTTTTATTGAAACCAAATACAGTAAGTACAATCTTATATTCAGACCTTAGGTGAAATAAAAATGCAGTTAAAAAGAATGATAATAAAAACAAAGTATAATTCCCTTAATACAAAAATATACAAAACATAATTATTTTTATATGTATTTTTACACTTAATTAATGTCTAAATTCATGTGCTTAAAAACATCACAAAATATTTCACTGAAAGCTATCATGGTAAGAATTTTAATTTTGGTTGCCAGATCACCGACTATTGGTAGTATTGTATTTTCTTAATAACAAAATTTGAAAGAGAATTTTTGAAAGGTAAACTACGCAGAAAAGCATACACAAGACAAAAAATAACCATCTGAGATACAAGAACATTGAAATCTAGCTAACTTTAATTTTGAAGAAAAAAATTACAATGCAAATTACAATTACAAATTACAAATGCAATTACAAATACATTACACACAATTACAATTACAAATGCAAAAGTAATTGTCCTATTTTTTAAAAATTCTCTTTCAAATTTTGTAATTAGTAAAATACAGTACTATCAATAGTCAGTGCTATCTGGCATCCAAAATTAAAATTCTTTCCATGGTGGCTTTCAGTGAAACAGTTCCTGATGTTTTTAAGTGCATGAATTTAGACATTCATTAAGTGTAAAAATACATATAAAAGCAATTATGTTTCATATATACACAGTTGTATCAGAATAATATGACCACCTACTATAGTATATGTATGGTAGGTGGTCATATTATTCTAATACAACTGTGTATGTGCAGTGTAGTGTAATGGCTAGTGGTTCTAGAAACTTGGATGGCATTTCATCAGGGTCATCCACTAAACTAGCATTTAATTCTTGAGCACCAGCTGATGTCGAGGGTTGAGAAGACATAAAATTAGGTCTGGTAGCTTTTTTTTAAATAAATTTCTTATGTCTGCCTGCTTACATGCTTTCCTTTTCTCATGCAAAAATTTAGAATGCAAAAAGTACAATTTGAAATTTATTCCAATTGCATAAGAATTCCGCATCCTTGAGTACCAGGAGTTTACTGTAATATGTATTAAAATACAACTGCATTTAACCATTTTTGTTTCTACCTTTATCATTCTTTCCTGTAAAATGCATAGCATGTACAAAACGTATATACATATATAAAAGTAATATGCCAGAGAATATGCCATGATAAAGGAATAAAATTAAAAATATGTCAATCAGGTTAGGATTCTGGAACACAATCCCTCATTTACATTATTTTTCATGAGCAATTCGTGTCCAACTAAAACGACTTCATCCTTCAGGAATATTTTGAAGAACATATCCATTGTGTTAGTCGGGAACTGAATGCATGCTGCACATCAAATTTCATTTTGCTATCCATCTTTTTTAGACTTATTGGAAAATCAAAACTATTGTGCCTAAAATTAAAACTGCTTCAAAATTTAGGTGTTTTGAAGATACAGTGGTGTGACCAAATCACAATTTTTCAGATGTTAATGATCATAAATACCAAAAATAGCAACTTCACAAAGGGAAATATATTCAAAAAGCATTATGCATTTCTGCTCTAAAAAGTAAGGAGAAATTTAATGTTTTCAAAGTAATCACAGTGATTACACATACTCAGTACATTCTCACTATTACACTGTATTCAAAGTATAGATGAAAAAGATGTGGTTACCAATACATCTTTGACTCACTTTTGCATAGTTTTTTTTCCCTTTATACCCGAGGGCGACACAGCGGCAACATCTTGATTTTATCGTAAAACTTGTGGGTACCATAGCAATGACACATTATGGTTAGTCTAGTGCTAATGTCCTTAGCAGATGGTTGTGTGTCATATCTGAGCTCCATATTATTATTATTCATGATCAGAATTTTTACCCATAAACATGGCAGATAAAATAAAATACTAGTGATAGAAGTTATAGCACGATTGATAGCAGTGATGATGACTTTGTTTTCAACAACTGTGATGAAAGCGGAAAACATGTAAAAAATTATAAGTTGTGGTTTTTTTTTTGTATATGTATATTTTACATTGTTTTTTTTCATGATGTTTGTTTTGTATTTATTTATTTATTGTAAATCACTGTTATTTTTGTTCCATAAATATGTATAAAGATCCTTATTAATAAAAAAAGTTTTGCAGGCAAGTATTTTGATAATATTTATATTTAAAAAATTTTAAGCTACAATATGAAAAAGCTATTTTTTTATCAATATTGTTTCATGTAACTGGTAACACTTATAAAAAAAAAACTTCTAGTGCAAAGGGTTAAAAGATATAATCCCATGACAGAAGTCCCTATGATTTTGCACTTTATCCACAGTTTGGGTTTCATCTTTCTTGCAGTGGTAGTTAGCAGCACCATCTTCAGTTGTAATGGCACTGCACTATTCACAAAGGGACACTGCAGGTTTTTTGCACAATCTTGGTATATGTGTATATCCAATGAAAAACACACAAAATATAGTTATTACTCAACACGTTTTGGCTGCTGGGCAGCCTTCTTCAGGAGTGCTAGTTTTTTTAGTGTTACATAGGTTATATCCACATACTTGTAAATACACATGTGCAATTACAAGTATGTGGGTATAACTGATAAGATGTGTTGCAAACCACATCTTTATCATCTATACTATAAATACAGTATAATAGAGATAATGTACTGAGTCAATGTGCTTTTAGAGAGGATAAGAAAAAGCTATGGACAGTGCTTTGAAATAATAAAAAATGTTCTTTCAAAGAAAAAAAAAATCTCACCAGAGCATAAAGGGCATTCAATATAAGTAAGCTCACTTGAAGTGGTAGGTTTATTGTTATCAAATTCCAGTGATCTTTCAGACCTAGGGGGGAAAGAAATCAATGAAAACAAAAATCTAATATTATACACATAAGTATCATATACTTTAAGCTTATCTTTCTGAAACCAGTAAGCTTTACAGTTGCTGTAATTCCTTAACTGTCATTAAGGAGGTTATCATATGTAAAAAATATCAATATTCAGATCAATATTTCACAAGTTATATTTATTACATGAACATATTTTTCAAAATGCTATCCATCTACTTTAGTTAACCTGTTTTGCAATTTTGCAGATTAAGTTACTGCTTAGAAAGAGGAACTATAAGTTCAGCATTTATTCAAAGTAAACTAAATGAATTTAATTAACCTATTATTGAGAAAATTAGTTTTGCAGATGCTAGTATAAAAAAAAGCATTCAGGTATTATTGTGAATTAAACTAAACAATTGGTTTATGACACAATTATAAATATAACAGTTTTAATAAATATAACTTACTAAAAATGTAACACTATTCTTAACATTATTAATATTGGTAAGAAACTGCAGAGTAAGCATTACACACATCACAGCATGCATATCCCTTTATTCCAAATCAGTGCAAATACAGTAAAATTTCAATAGTCTAACACAGTGCTATCCAACTTCTCTAAGACCACAGGCCACTTTTTCTTTTGTCAATATTTCGCAAGCCAAAAAAAGAATAGGATCGGATAGGACCTATCCGATCCTATTCTTATATCACCAAATATCCACAGTGAGATCAAAATTATCTTTTCTTTAGCGATTAGTTTTGTCTGGCAAAATTCCTCACCATATGTATGCACAGTGAGTGCAATTCGTGCTGTCATTAGATCCTTCTTATTACTGCAGCTTCATAAAAACATTTGTTTGATGATGCCGCACCACTCTTAAAAGTTTCAGAAGTTTGTCGATTGGCTTAAGAATGTTTTGTAAACTTTATAGAATGAGTAAGTTGAAGATTGCACACCAAGTAAAGTAATATTAAGTTGACAAAAAATTATAAGGTGAATTACAGATATTTATTTAAAATTTGAAGTAAAAACTTGATTTTGTTAGCGGGCTACAAAAATCCTTGTGCGGGCCACTAGATGGACAGTGCTGGTCTAACACCATTGGACTTTAATGGTGCTGGATTATTGGACATTTTGGACTACTGGATGATACACCTAAAAACAATCCGACACTTCAAGACACTAAGTTCACATTTTTACATGTCAGATAGCATTAAAATAATTGCAAAACTGTAATTTAAGTAGCCCCCTCTCTGACAACAGTATTTCATTGTAGTCACCAATATTGTAGGTAAAAGATGTCTTGAGAAATGATCCAAAGCAGTAGATTAGTGTGCAGCACAGGTTATACTGCATACAACTTATAATAAAGCACATTGCAGTACAACTTAAACAATGCTTTATACACTTATTCAATATTTATTATTCATTCACTTGCTACAACTTATGCACAGTATTCCTAAGCTTTCCTGTGTGCTATAAATCATTTCAATTCTGTGATGAGTTTTAAATTCAAATTCTGTGAATGAAGAAGTTGGCAAATGAGAAAGCAGCAAGGGCATAATTATACAAACTTTTCTGTGAGCTGTAGCTAACATAAACATAAAGCATGATAAACAAAGCACTGCAGTTCAGAAGCATGGAAAATGGTGAACTAATTTTACAAATTTTATTCTACTTATCTACAGAAAAAATTATATATGTACTAAATGATTAAGTTTACAGATTTTCTCAATAATACCTAAATGAGTATCATTTGTTGAATACATTTCTTTTTCTTTTAACAGATGAGATAAATAGAACAAATAGCATTGAAAATTGCATTGTTCCTCTCCCTTAATTTTTTACCCTGATATTCACCCAAAAACTTGCAAGCAACAGAAATATGGAACAGTGGAATCTGCCTTCAGTAACAAAATAAATAGGACTACAAAGATTTTAGAACAAACATATTAGTGAAATGTAGATATAAGGTGCTGTTTCATAATAAAAAAATAGACAGTGAGAAAATGATGTTTTTTAAATTGCTCAGTGTAAGTCATATTCAACATATGACTGAATAAATAGCATAAATGCCAATCAATAGCGATAATTCAAAGCATAAATCATTATACAGTTCCTTTTAAATTTGTCAGATGATAAGCAAAAAAAAGCAACCATCTAATAAAAGTTAAATTTGTCAATTGACTAGTTATTTTGGATTAATTTTATTGCCAGGCAATCATAAAATTTAGTTATTAATATTATCTTTATTTCATAATAACCACAAAATTATACTATTTTCAGAGAATACTGCCCAGGAAATGTTAACAGTGTATTCATAGGAGTAAATAAAATTATATATTTCATAATCCTTCATTATGTTTCATTTGTAGGTGAAAGAAATACTTGCAGGCTGCCAGTAACAATGTCTCTGAGATATCAATAATATGTGAAATTTTATGAATCAACTTTGAATTATATAACATTAAGTGTGTTGTTGCATGTAGTGTATAGTCTTTCATAAAATACTTCTTAACAGAGCTTTAATAAAATATAGCTTTTATTCAAATATTCTTTAAACAATAAAATGATTATATATCACCATGATGGCTTGCAATATTAATCTTTATAGCACCCAGCCTAAAAAAACTGGAATAAATTCACAGGTCCAAGCAATTCTGCACTGTGCTCAGAAAAAAGAAAATTAAATTTAGGACTTTTTTTTGTCAAGTAACTAATGAACATGTATATTCCAAATTAAGCAGAAATTAATTCTGAACTTTTTATGAAAATAAAATATTGAATAAAAATGAGAAATGTCTTAATTTGAATAGGTATTTTCAGAGTGGTTTAGGGGGAAAAAAGGGGGGAAGGCAATATAAACAACAATTTATTAAAAATAACTATGGGATGAAAATAACTATAACATATATGAATACAAAGGAAATTTCTTTGCAAATAATAGGAAAATAAATTTTTACTTGAAACATGAAAACTACGCTTTTCGTTATTTTTTTTTTCTCAGTGATATACTTTTAGAAAGATTCTGGATTTTTATCAGCTGTGTTTAGTAATATAAAGAGCTTTAGAATTACTTTTGCCAATCAATCCAAAGTGAATGCACAATATTCCCTGTTAAGATAGACACCAAACATTAATTAATAGATTCTGAAAAAAATTCATCGCCGGCGTGGCGGCGATGAATTTTTTTTCAGAATTTATTAATTAATATTTTTGCCAATAACCAGTCAACAGAAATAGGTTGTTAAACAGCTTTTAATGCCAAATTTTATGAAAATATGAAATAAAATTACAAACATTAATTTAAATGATTTTTTAGTCATATAGTGTGTGTGGGGAGGGGGGGGCATTCCAGGTCTTGTGAGACTTTTAACAGTTAATATATAAAATTTTATATCAATTGGCATTCAAAATAAATAATCATTTACACCATATGAAAAAAACCTACTTTACTGGTAAGAAACTTTTAAGCTACAAGGAAGTCATCACCCAATCTCATATTATCACTGTTAAACTTCCTATACTAATATTAAACTAAATTAAGTATATGTAAACAAAATAACAGCTAAATAAACTTTACAAAATTAAAAACATGACAGCTTACAATAAAAATAATCATTACTTTGTATATTATTAGAATTGAATTACCTTGAAACTCTAAAATCTTTATTAAAATATTTTTTATCATGCTCCCTAGAAGATCTTTTGCCATTTTTCGTTTTGCAACCATTAGTATTGCCCTGGAATGGTGATGCATCAAATTTACTCTTCTTATATTCAAAATCAAAATTAAGATCAAAGACAGGTAACTCAGAAGGTGCAGAATCAGAAGGTGGTGGAGTTAAGCTTATCTCACTTTCAGACTTTGGCGTATGTGTACTGATAATTTTACCATATTTTTGCTGATGCCCTACCTTTCTATGCAAATTGCTAGATTCAACATCCTTTTCCTCAGAATAATTTTCATTATGCTGATTCAATATTCTTTTTCTTAAAATACTATCACTCATAACTAATTTTGTTCTGTCTGAATATGGAAATTTTTCAGCATAATCATTATTACTAAAAGAATTTTCATTGTTTTTAACATTTTTATCTTTTAAACAACTTGAAGAAATGTTGCAAACTAGGTTTTCAAAAATATTTCTTTGCTCATCAGTTAATTCAACACTTCTCTCTGTTTCATAAAATTGCATCACACCTATTAAAAGAAATAAAATAAAAATAAAAATAAAAAATCAGAAAAACACACATTAAATATATAAAGTAGTACATTTAAGAATTTTTCATCAACATACATTATTCCATTCTTTTAAACAAACTACACTAAGAGACATTTTTAAGCATTACATTCAACCCAGAACTAGATGCAGGCTTGCACAAGGTGGTGTCCTTCATCCCTGATAGTTAATATACAAATAATATGGATTAAAAGAAAGCCAATAAAAAAGCAGATTTTTCGATGGAAAAATATTTAGAGTGGTGATAAATGGTCAAAATCAATACAATTCTGATGACCAACAAAAGTGAAAACTGAAAAGAGGAAAGAAGCTGATTATTAGCAAGTACAATTTGATGTCAGACACTGGACATGGGCTTTCAGCTTTTCATACTAACAAAAATTAGACATAAATACAAAAGATTTAATTGAAGCTATTTTTAAGGTGTTTTTAAAACAGTATATTGAAAGAAAAATCATAGACATTTTAATGAATAGTCATTTACACCAGAGTTGGCTTGAGGCACAGGTAATATGTTAGACTGCACTAAATAATTAATGCTACAATTAGAATTTTACACCCATCCAAACCCTTGTGTATTGCTATATTGCATTCTGTACTTTTAGTATTTCTAAAAAATTTATTTTGTTGCATTTTTAATGCAACTTTATCATGGGTTTCAAAAGACCCACAAAAATATCTATGGCATCTGGTCATATACACAGTCATATCAGAATAATATGACCACCTACCTAATAATGGGAATAATCACCCTTGGCCTGGATGACAGCAGCGAGACAGTGTAGCATGGACACAATGAGGCCCTGGAAGGTTGCCAGAGGCACACATGCCCATTCGGACTCCAGCAGAGCACGGAAGTTCCAGAGATGTTGTGGGTCTGCACACCGAACCTGTCGATCCAAATGGTCCCACAAGTGCTCTATGGGATTGAGGTTGGGCGATTTCCCCGGCCAAGGGAGAATGGAGATATCACTGTCGTGTTCCTGGAACCAGTCACGCACCACCTTAGCAACATGGCAGGGCGCATCGTCCTGTTGATAGACACCATCACCACCAAGGTAAACATCCAACATGAAGGAATGCATATGGTTAGCGAGGATGGACAGGAAATTTAATTGAATAACAAAACCCAGATGTATCGCAATTCAAGGACTGCACTACATCTATAGGGATAATGCCAAAATCTCCACAGGTAGCCATTGGCATTCAGGGACTCATCCAGTGGTACCAACAGTCCCAGGTCATACCAGGAAAACATCCCCCAGACATGCACACTGCCACCGCTGGCTTGTACTTGACTGACAAGGGTGTCCAGATGTTGGTTCTCATGTGTCTGACACCGTATCCATCACCACCTGTCACTTCTGTGTAGTAGAAACTTCGATTCATCGGAGAAGGCAAGCTTTTTCCACTCTTCCACTGTCCAATGACGGTAGTCCAGTGCAAACTGCAGGCATCGTTGCCAATGGACCTTGGTTAACATGGACGCCTTTACATAGTGTTGACTCTGGAGACCCATGCATAATAGGATTCGCTATACTGTTATCAGGGACACCTACCTGGGTGCCCCAGCATTCATTTGAATGGTCAATTGCTGCACTGTTGTGCATCGATTGCCCTTTGCCAATTGACGGAAGCGGCGTTCTCCTCTGGGGTTGATGGCCTTTGGGGCTCCACAGTTATGCCTGGAGGTACTTGGTGTGCCAGAGGTCCATTCTTGGTACACCCTTACTACAGCACTTCACGAACAGCCCAAGAAATCTCCTGTTTCTGAGATGCTTCCATCCTTGGTGTGTTAGCCAATGATCATTCCTTTTTGAATGCCCATCAAATGAATACCTCTGCCTATTGTGCTTACGTTATGCACTATGGTTCATCTGTTCTGGCTGGCCGCTTACATCTCTGTGTGGTTGTCATGGGCACTGTGTGACGCGCCTGGGTGGGGACACTGTGATTGCGTGGTGGTCATATTATTCTGATACAACTGTGTAGATAGTGATGTATGTTCCAATTTAAATTTAGTATTTTTGTTTCAAATTACAGTACATACTGTATGTCACTGAATATTGATCTATTATTTGTATTTGCTAGGCCAATTAGTGCAGAAACAGCATATAATTATGAGTCTTTGTTGGGATCTTAAATGTACATACAGTTGTGCATTCATAAATTAGAGATTATTGATGGCAGCTATTTATAAACACAGAAGTGAATGAAAAGACAACTGTTTTGGTATATTAGTATTATTTATATGTATATTTTCTTTAAAAAAATTGCTTATATAGGTTTATAATAAGTGATAAACATTAATCATAAAATAGGAAAACTATTTTAAAAACATAGTAATAATATTTAAATTAATAAAATACATGGTATATAGAAGTTAAAATTAAATCTCTACAACACTGCAATAAAAGTTTACTAGTCACAGCCTAAAACTATTTAAAAATAATGCTCAACTGGTCTCATATATGTCTGATATGTCATAGATGACACAAAATGATGTATAATGTATCACAGCTTCAGCAGATCAAGCCCTTTATAGTTTTTATTAACAATCAGTAGGTCACTGTTTTTCAAAATGAGTGCTTTTATATGTAGGTTGTACCAAAAGTAATGCCTGTCAAGTAATGTCTTTATTATAATGAATAAAAGATTCAGTTACATGTATGTGCATCAATTGTTGTGCTGCACGAAACTACCCTTCAAACTAATATCCGGCACATGCAATTGCATCACAACTAAACCCAAGACTGGAATCCGGTTTGAAAAAATTGTGGTCAGCAGTATCCATTGTCATCAGTGGCTGCAGTTGACAGCCTCTGATTTAATTCATGGTTTTTCCACAACGGTTCTTTCCCCTTCAGTAAATTTCTTCACCCACCTTTGCACACAGCTGAGGTTAATTGTCTGCTCACTGTACACCTTGGATAGCCTAGTATAAATGTAGCAAAGGCTGCACTCTTCCATCATCAGGAACTTGATGGCAGTTTGTTTTAGCTTCATATTCATGTTTCATGTAGCAGCTGAAAAAGGGCTTACAGGAGTGCATAACTTTCACATTGATGATATCAGTATTAATATGGTAATGCTTAGAGCTAGGAATGTTTCGGTTACCACTTGGATGACTGAAATTTTGAATATCTTTTATGATAAAGGCATGGTTCCTAAGGATTTTACCAGAGCTATTGTTATCCCTATTTTCAAAAAAGGTGATCATAGTTCTTGTGATAACTATAGGGGTATCAGCCTACTCTCTGTTCCAGGTAAAGTTCTTTCCATGATCGTGCTTAATAGAATTAAGAATCTGGTTGACAGTCAATTGCGTGATGAGCAATGTGGATTCAGAAGTGGTAGGGGATGTGTGGATCAGATATTTTCACTTAGGCAGATTCTTGAGAAATGTTTAGAGTTTCATAAACCTTTGGTTGCTAGCTTTGTTGATTTTAAAAAGGCTTTCAACTCTGTTGATCGTCATAATTTGTGGTTGATTGTGAGATCATATGGTATACCAGACAAGTTAGTTAACATAATGAAAGCTCTCTATAACAACACTGAGTCATGTGTGAGAGTTGGTAAGTCTTCACACATGACTTAATAACCAAATGTCAAACAGGACCTTGTTAGAATTGGTGTGCAGTGGCTGGATGCAGCAGATGTAGCTCAGGACAGATATGCTTGGAGAATTAAACCACACGGTCTGGTTGGACCTCTGTAACCCATAGCTGCTTGAGGATGATGATGATATTAATTTTTGTAATACCAGTTGAGTGATATTCTTAATGGTTTTAAACTATGGCTAATAATAAACTTTAAATTAAAAATTTTCAGGTCAACTTTTAAAAACGCAAATTTTTCCAGAAAAAGTAAAAATAAATGTAAAATTTCAGATTTCAACTGTAATACTAAAATTTATGAAAGTACAAAAGACATTCTGACATGTTCAAGATTAAAGCCACATTTTTAAATGATTTCAGACTTTTAAATAATTAGGCAAATCTAGTGACATATAAAATAAAATCGGGGTAGTTGTTAAAAATGTAATTCCAAGAATTTTCTCAAATATCAGTGCTCTGTTACTTTGGAGCATTTTCAAGTTAACATTTATTAAGGATTTAAGGATACACCAACCATTCCTTACATGGCCTTAAACCATCTTAACTGGTGAATGAAAGAATACAATTCAAAAGGGGTAATTCAATTTTAATTCTCCCAGGGTCCAGAATGAAAAACTGGTTTGCATCAAAAAGCCCAGTTTTTCTTTAGTGTGCTCAGGAAAAAAGAATTAAATTTAGAACTTTTTTTGCCAGATAACTAACGAGGAGAATTATGACATGTTATATGCAAATTAATCAGCTTTTAATTTTGGATTTTCTAAAAACATTTCACAAAAAAGATGGATAATTTTATTTTAATATGACTTTTTTTGAGTCATATAGTAAAAAAAGCATCTGACAATGTAAATAAAAATCTACTTAAAAAAAATAAGAGAAATAATTATAATGCATGTGAATAGAAAAGCCATTCATATCTGAATAACAAAAAATTAAATTTTTACTTGAAACAAGAAAATTGCTCTCTTTTTCTAATTTTTATCTGGCTACTATACTTTGAGAATAGCACAGGCTTTTTGCCTACTGTGAGTCAAAAAAATATAAATGAAAGATTTTAAAAAATACCTATCTTCCTATAGGGCCCAAAAACATAGAAGATAAACTTAAAGCATATTGATGGCACAATCAGTCACTGAGTTCGTATTCACTTTGAAGAAAGAGAGGGACCGGCAATATTGTTGAGTAGGTAAATTGTCGCCCTATCTTCCTTCAAAGTGAATGTGAACTCAGTGAATGATTGTGCCATCAATATGATTTAGGTTTATTTTCCACTTTTAGGGCCCTATAAGGAAGATAGGTATTTTTAAAATTTTTTAATTTATTTTTTTTCTGTTGTCACTAAAAATCACCTATCTTACAAAACTTTGATGTACGACTCATAAACATTGAGCACATTTACCTACTTTTGGAGTCACATTTGAGGTAAACCATGACACTGTAGCCAAATCGTCAGAAGGATTGGATACCATGACCTCTGAAAAAATCCACCCTTCCCCACATTTTATCAAGGGAGAATAGTGGGGGCAAAATTCAAAAAGTTTACAATCATCATTATAGGAGCTTTCATTTGACACCTAATTCATAACTGTAGGCCCTATATATAGTAGATGATATAGTAGAACAACTTTTAGATTTCCCACTTTTTGGGGGGGGAAGAATGCATGGGGGTCAATATTTCATAGCCTACAACATTCCTGGCGTCAGAAACTTTCATTCGACTACTAGCTTGTTATTTTCAGCCTTCACATTTTGAAGATATAGCTTAAGAATAGTTTTCACATTTTACCTTTTTTAGGGGGGAAGAAAGCATGGGCGGCCTTTTTCTATAGTCTATGATACTCCCCACATCACAAGCTTTCATTCTACAGATAGCAAGTTACTTTCAGTACTTGCATTCAGAAGATATATGGGAACAATCATTTTCATCATTTTCCCCTTTTTTTAGGGGGGGGGGGGGAGGAAAGAAAGCATGTGTTTTTTATTTTTGTAGCCTACAACATTCCCTGCATCAGAAGCTTTCATTTGACTACTAGCTTGTTAATTGTTAATTTCAGCCTTCGCATTCTGGAGATATAGCTTAAGAATAATTTTCACATT
Source organism: Ryuthela nishihirai (assembly GCA_038380435.1). Classification (NCBI taxonomy): domain Eukaryota; kingdom Metazoa; phylum Arthropoda; class Arachnida; order Araneae; family Heptathelidae; genus Ryuthela; species Ryuthela nishihirai. The sequence continues at coordinate 42,123,311 of JAWZYU010000017.1, read as the reverse complement.
TCCCCTTTTTTAGGGGGGGAAGAAAGCATGAGGGGTCAATTTTTTTATAGCCTATGACACTCCCCCGCATCACAAGCTTTCATTTGGCACATAAATCATTAAGTTTCTCCATCACATTCGAAAGATATGGTGGAACAAAGTTTTCTGTCAAACCGACAAATATCAAAGCCAAAAGCAATAGGAAAATGGGTAATAAACAAGTCAATTTTAGAATTTTTATAACAAATAACCAATCAACAGAAATAGGTCATACTATATACCATATTAAACAGAATTCTGAATTTTATGAAAATAAAACAATTTACAAGCATAACTTAAATGGTGAATGAAAGACACAATTTCACTACTTTTCCCCAGTGATGTAGTGAAAAAATGGATTTGGTAGGACAATTAGGGTTTAATTTTGGAAAACCTGAAGAATAAAAACAGTTAAATTATAATATTAATGGAAAGGAAATTTCTTTCTGAATAATACAATAAAAGAATTTAATCATTGGGTGGTACATTTTGCATTTTTGGGATCTTGGGTAAAATGCCAGAAAAATGATAAAAAAAACTAAGGATAAAAAATTTCAATATCTTCAGATATCACAACCAAGATTTTTTTTTGGGGGGAGGGGATTAAACATTGAATAAAAACTAATAATTTCTTTGGCATAAAGCTTTGCCAAAGGAAGTCGGGGGAGGTAAAATGTTTTTGACAAAAAATGTCCTCCTAATCATAGTATACTGATTTACATCTCAACAAAGCTCTTTTTGTGTCTGTATCCAAGACTTCATTCATTTTTGAGAAAAAATTACTTTTTTTAACTGGAAAACAAAGAAGTAATAAAAAAATTAGCACATAACCTAATGAAATGTTAAAAAATATCCACAAGTAACAAGTTGTAAGTGGGCCATCATCTTAATGATGTCACATAACTCTGAACCAGGAATGTGGCATTAACTCTGAAAGATTAATGATGACATAAATCTATGGAAATGAAATCAAAATAGATCTACCCACAGCAATGTCAGATCCAGGATTCATGGTGCCTAGGCAAAAAAATAGAAATGCACCTTTTTATGTTTAAAACATTTAAAATATTGACTTTTAAAATTAAAAATGAAATTTTTTACACGGGAAAATAATAAATAAATAAATCCCCCCCCCCTCTCAAGTAGCTGCTTGCCACAGAAGTCTGACAGGAGCCTGTCAGTTTAATATGCCATAGTAGCCTCAGTAGAAACACAACATAAACATCAATGCTTTACCCGGGTTGGGTTGTTTTACCTCTGAGCGGCACTTTTTTGCACACCATGGGCTAAATGGCCAGGTCACATGGACCCCGAAGGCTCAGAGAAGGTTGGGGGAGGGGAACCACTGGAACAGCTGTTGGGAAACAGATGGTAGCCTCCCGTCAAGGCCATCCAGCGTGTTCTTTAACATGCACAGGGTATGGCTCTCCCACACATGGGGCCACGGCTTAACGTCCCATCCGACGGACGGCGGCCTTTCCAAGCCCATCGGCTTTACCCGGGACTCAAACCTAGTCCCTCTGACCAGTAGCCTAGCATGCTAACCATTTGGCCATGGGACAGCATATACTAAAAGTTATATGACTTTATAATGATTGTTCTTACAATCTATAAAACAAATCACTGCACTAAAAAAATATAATACATATTTTACTAATTTTTCTTGCTTTTATGTTAGCAAAATTGTTAGCATCTCATTCTTGAAACAAATCACTTTCATCAAATAAATGGCTAAAAATGATGCTAGAAAGATTTTTCTATGTATATATAAGATGATAATATGTAAAAATGTTTTGATGGCACCTATGGCCAGGGTCATATTGGCCATAGCCTAATATGGCTCTGATTCCCAGTAACAAGCCAGCCCTCATCAAAACAACTGATGTAGCATACCTCTGAAAGATCAATAACAACATATAAATCTATGGAAATGAAATCAAAACAGATCTATTTGCAGCAAGCCAGCCATCTTTATACCTAGTGATGTAGCATAACTGAAAGATCAATGATGACATATAAATCTAGGGATATAAAATCAAAATAAATCTACAGAAATTAAAATGAAGGTTTAATCATGGAAGTATAAATAAAATACCAATTTGATGAATGCAGACAATGTCCAATTCGATCAGGCTGAAGCTGTAAACAACTCAATATGCAAGCCACGGAACATATGACTCGCATATGTAAGTAGCTAGTGAGGTCTGTGCCTTGCACTCTGCTGGGACCTAGTTTGCTTGCTTTGATTTCAATCTCTAGAAATGATACACTGAATGCTGGGATGAATGATAAAAACAATTCTACACATATTTAAAGCTTTAAGGCAGAAAAAAAAGTGTAAAAAAAGAGATACATACTTTGCAATTGCTTCCATAATCCCCAAATTTAAAAAATAGCGTTTTCGATTAATATTCAGGAGAATTTAGAAACTTTAAGAAAAATTAGTTTGCAATGGTTCTAATCAAACTCTTGAGTTTAAATGAGATTACTTGAATGTAGAAAAGTGGAAACAAGCAAATTGACTTTGTAGTATTTTGTATCTAAAAGATTGATCAGATCACTTTAAAAAATTAATTTCATCACAGCTTAATAAATGAAAAAAAAAAGTATTTATTTTTCAAACTTGAATTGTGCATTTTTATGATATAAGTAAAAAAAAAATTCAAATGGCAATTTCTATTTTTTTTTTAAATCAAAGTTTTATGTGTTGTACCAAAAATAGATATAGGCATTTCAGGGCTCTCATTTTGGATTCTGCCAATATGTGTAATTGACAGGAACACTGGAAGAGTTAAATAAATGTATCAAGGAACAAAAGTTTAGAAACTCATTAATGTTCCTAAAGTGGCAATATGCCTTATTAATTCACAAGAGTCAGACTCATAACCAGAGGTTTACATCCCAACCTCAACAGTTTGATGAGAGGTTTCTATCTGCACCTAGCAGCTATCCATGGATTCCCCACTTCCCAAACCCTTGATGAGTTCTGAGATCTTTGTGACCTAGCCATTAAAGCTTGCTGTGCAACAAAAAGTGGTATTTAAAAGTAACAAAACTCTGAAAATGAGTACTGGGGATGCACTTGATAGGGTATTTTACACAAATATCAAACAATGATTGTGATAAATGCAATTTAATGGAAACATTAATGAAAGTATTTAAGGTAGTTTTAAGTATTCTCTGTGATATATGGACATTATGGGTATCACAACTGAAATATAACTAGGTAAAAATGTTACTAATCAAAAAATGGATGACAATGTGATAAAATACATGCAAGTCACTTGCTAAATATTTTAAACACATTTTTTTTTCTATATATATATATTAAATAGATTATTCTTTATGTAGGATTATTTTATTTATGGTGTTATAATCAAAGGCTAGAGAGCTACTAAGTATTTTGCTTAAAATCTATTAGCTATATAATATCAGAAAAATGTTTTGATTATAGTGTGTGATAAATATTGTGTGGTACTCTTACACTTTTTAAACTTTCTTTTTTCAGCACTTAAATCAGGGCTACTCATATGGTAGCTCATGCAATCTTAAAAAGAAACTTCGTGGATTCAAAAAATATAGGAATAACATGGGAACAACAACAACAACAAACTGTTTAAAAAAATGTATAAATGGATGAAAAATATTAAATTTAAAATATAAACTGTAATTGCCTGTTGATTTTTTTCTTTTTAGTCTTTTTATGTAAATGTCTTCCCCTCTTGGGTATAAACCCTGCCACCACCACCAAGAAAAAAAAATGGTTTTCATGAAAATGTAATTGAGTAGCCCTGCTAATAATGGGGGTTAAAGGTTGGCTCATTCTGTAATGCAGCAACTTGTAATCTGCAGTGCCAGGTTGAGTCCCAACTGTGCCTATGTTGAGATATTTCTCCATTAACTTCCATTCTTCTGTCAGTGAGAGAGGGGACATCATTGGACTTGGAAAGGTCCCTCCATTGAATGGGATGTTAAACCATGGTTCCCTGTGTAGGAAAGCAACACCATGTGATGTTAAAGACACGCTGGATGGACTTGTTGGAGGCTTGCATCTTTCTCCTAACTGCTATCCAGTGATCCCCTTCCCAACCTTCTCTAAGCTCTTGTGGCCTGGCCATTTAGTCCACATGTGCAAAAATATGCAGCTCGGAGGTAAACAAATCAACCCTGACATAAAAAAAAATGGAAATTTGCCTAAAATATGGGGTGGGGGTGGGGATATCTTAAGTATCTTGACCATCCATATTGGATTTCACTAAGTAAACCAGTACCATGTATAGTTTTAAAATATTATATAAAACTGACACTTCAGAATCAACAGCTTACAGTTTGAATGATTTACCTTTAAAACTTCGCTGTTCAGCTACATAATCAGAATTAAAAGAAGTCAGAAACAGAAGAACATCTTCTTCAAACTGAAATAGCACATAATCATCAGAAGTTATGAACACAAACTACAGTCATGACAATTATTTACATATAAAGGTCATTCATATGAAAACCATAAAACTGTCATAAAATGTGTCAGATGCAAAAAATAAAGAATCTTGCATTATATCATTGATTAAAGTCTTCGGGCAACACTGAATGAAACTTTTTGGCTCTATCTGCTGGCATTATTTATAAACAATCGGTCTTAAAGATAGCAGCACCCTTACAATCATGTACCAAGATAGGATGTGATCAGTAATTCAATTTCTATAATCCGAAGGAATGGAATCAGCTGAAATTTATCACAGAATGTTGGCTCAAAATGGTGGATGATGCATGAGTCAACAATATGTCTATGAATGGGTGAAAAATTCAAGAATGATATTGACAATGTTCTATGACCCAGGCTACAGAAACGATTAAAGATTTAACCATAAATATTTTTCAGGAATCTATGAGAAAATTTAGAACACTGAAGAGATTCACTTTTGCATGCAAATGACATTTTCATTTCATAATGCTTAATAGTAATTTATTATTGTTTAATGGTTCAACTATTATTAGAAACACAATGACACCAAAAAACAAGTCTTTGTTTCATATATATTAATCTTATCCAAATATATAAACATCCATCCTAGCAACCAATCATAAGTTTAATCTCTCTACACTTCAAATAATAAATATATAAATAAATAAATACCCCCTCAAGCAGCTGCTTGCCACAGAGGTCTGACAGGAGCCTGTCAGTTTATATGCCGTAGTAGAAGATCTGAGAGGATGGCTTCAAATAAGGAACAATAAAAAAAACTTGCAAATTTTGAAATATTACATGGCTATTACCAAATACAAATTTGGGATCTCCAGCTAGCAACCAGTTCAATCAACTGAACTAAGACTGCACTCCATCATACTTACTTAGAAAAGTTATAAATTGCAGAGTCCAGTATGGAGTGCTGTATCTGTACATTTGTATCTGAAGCACTGCTTTATTTAGAGGAACTGGCATATTGCTATGAGATCCATATTTTATGACATGAAATTTTTTTGCACTTGTTGAGTACTCAATCATCTTTCTTCAGTATATTCTTTTCAGCTCCAAGATTAAATAATTTCAAATGTAAAATAGTTCAATGATTATAAGACCTTGAATTAACTTCACAATTTCATTACCTTTTACATAATTTATATAGGTAACTTGATTTACACCTTATATACTTGATATATAACTTGGCTGGTACCTAAAATAAAATAACTGCTTTGTAGTCCCATAGAGGTTTTTGTTATATAATCACATGATTGCCACCAAAATACAAACTTTAGATCTCATGACAGCTATTAATGTTACTGGTACTTTCCTAAACCAGTGAAATGCCTATGTAGACCATGACACTTTCCTCCTCATAAGCATCTCTCTCAACAACATTTGATGGTGGTATGTCCCTTGCTTACTCCAGATAATTATAATATACTATATATATATATGACTAATATATGATTGGGGGAATACAAATAGTAATAATTTATTAATACCTATATAGTATTTAGAGTCACTCTGCTTACAAATCTAGACTCATCAGTAAAGAGCAATGAGTGAAACTAGTCCGCAGTTCAATTATGTTGTTTAGTCCAGTTGCTCCCTTCTGTGATATGGGACTGGTAGGGTTATTTTACCAGTGAGCAGCACTTTTTGCATACAATGGGCTAAATGGCCAGGTCATAAGGCCCCAAAGAGCTCAGAGAATGTTGGGGAAGGGGACTCACTGGGCAGCTGTTAGAAGACAAATAGGAGCCTCTAATGAAGACTATCCAATGTGTTCCTTAACCATTAATGTGCCAAAAGACACTATAGTTCCCAGAGCCAAATTCAGTCTCATATCCAGTGGGAACTATAGTTCCCAAGAGAATATGCTCAAGTTTCCATTTTTCCCCCATAGAAATTGTCAGTTTTTAAGATTTTTTTAATCCTGAAAATTTTCAAATTAAATTTGATAACAAAAAAAAATACCTGATTATTTAGAAGCTTTGTAAAGTTGGAAAAAAAAAGAGGAAATATTATGCAGTTGTGGAGAAATTTTGGTGACTTCATTTCACACCAGTGTGTTAAGTTGTTTTCTTCTTTCTGGTAAAGATTCCAAACTACAATTTCATGCAGAATATTCTTTGAATAGTTGACATTCGACTATTTCTTAAATTTTTGGAATTGCCTCAAAATAAAACTGGCAAAATGGATGTTTTTTAAATCGAAGATATATGCATCATTTCATAAGAATGCACATATCTATGTGTTGAATCTTTAGTAAATTTCTGGTTTTTAAATTGTTTTGCAGTTTGCTAAAATGTTTTAGAAAAATCTATATTATGTAAAATTATATGCTTCTTCATTTAAGATATTACTTGTCATCTTCTGTTCATTTGTTATTTCAGAATAAGGCTCAGATCCAATGAAATTCCACTTTTTTTTACTATATTATTTTACAAAAATTCTATTAAAATTAATATGTTTGCTATTTGTATCAAATATTTTATTTTATAAATATTCACAATTAAATGCTCTTTATTTTGGTATAGGGCAGTTAAATGGCCAGGTCACAAGGACCCCAAGGGTTCAGAGAAGGTTGGGGAGGGGATCCACTGGACAGTTGTTACAAGACAGATGGTAGCCTCTCATCAAGGTCATCCAGCATATTCTTTAAGGTGCATATGTGAGTAAGACTCTCCCACACATGGAGCCATGGCTTAACATCCCATCCAATGGACAGAGGCCTTTCCATGCCCATTGGTGTCCCCTACTGACTAAGGGCAAGGCAGAGAGTTTTGCAGGAGATATATCTCAACGCTGGCACATGCATGACTCAAACCTGGGAAGTGCAGATTAAGAGTCTGGCATGTTACCTACTGAGCCATCCCCATCTCAGTTATTTTGGGATATTCTATTTTTCTCCTGAAAACACTTCAAAAGTAACTTAGCCATCAGAAAGAATTCTTGCTTGACAAACCCAGCATGTTAAGGGTAATGTGCACAAGGTATGGATCTCCTGCACAAGTGTCCACAGCTTTGCATTCCATCCATGTGATGTGGGGCACAACATATTGGTCAGTGTGTATAAAGACCATCTTTGTGAGGCCTCCTGCTAATGGTGAAAGTTGGAATGAGGATTCCAGTAAACCTCAAAGGCAACACAATTGACCCAATGTTATGTGATTACATATCTGAGTTGCAAATAGCAGATGCCCATCTTCATTTACTGTTGTTGCCCTTAGGTAACTCCTCAGTGTTCTTCTGGAAACATTATTTGTCTCTTGAAGCTATTGCCATAGCCTGTATTGTCTGCAGAAGTGCTTACATGTCAACAAAATGTGTGCTCCATTGTGTTGCAGAAAATCATCTTTCAGTTGGGTCAGTCTTTTTAAATCTGAGTGACACGTTTTGCATGCAATGGGTTAAATGAACAGGTCACAAAGAACCCAAGGACTCAGAGAAGGTTGGGAGAGGGGACTCACTGGACAGTGTTAGATGGCAGATGGAAGCTTTCAGTCAAGGCCATTCAACATGCTCTTTAACATACACAGAGTATGCCTATCCTACACATGAGGCCATAGCTTAATGTCCCATCCGACAGACAGCAGCCTTTTCAAAACCATCTTTGTCCCCTTTCTGACCAAGGACAGGGTTGGGGTTTAGTGTGGACAAATCAAAATGCTTGCACAAGTGGAACTCAAACCTGGGAACTGCAGCTTATGAGACTGATACACTACTGACTGAGCCAACCCCTGCCTCACATTTCAGTAACAGAACTAGCCAAATGTTAATGATAGAATCAGATTCAAGAGCATTTATCAAGATAAGGTGATGTGTGTCTGCACATTCACAGAGTATTCATTTACATGTAGTTATCATATTTAATGATTTTATATACTTATTGCAGCATATTTTGGTTACATATTATGGATATTTTGAATTATTTCAAGGAAAATATTAAAATATATTAAATTACACATATAGAATTATTTAAAAAGAAATACTACTAAATTCTTTTTAAATTGCAAGACAGTGCAATTTTAGGTTGCTATTAATAGTAATCAAATTTTATACTCTAGAATATTGCAATGCAATTTTATACAGAATATTTTTTAAACTTTTACAGATTAAAAGATTATTAGTATTATTATTAAATGGTCATATTACTATTCTTATTATGCATACATTGTAGCAAGAAAACAATTTACACTCTTTGTTCTCTTTCTTCTGCTTTGCTATATTAACACTTACACTAAGTGATCATTAAATAATTAAAATATGAAAATTATTTGAAAAGGGGAAAACTTACAGATTCATAATGAGTTTTAGTTGAAGCTTTTGCATTTCTTGAAAACTGAGAATCCTTACTATATTGGGCCTTAGCTGATTTCATCATATTGTAGCCTCGAGAAAAAGTCATACTCAAGTTATTCTTAGGCTGTGGCAGTCTTTTTGCACTGGATCCAAGTGATGGACTTGGAAGTGAAAAATAGCAATTAAATTCTGCACATGTGAAATAAGCATATTGGTAAGTGCAAACAATTAATTTCAGTAATGTATTTGCAATTCATGATTTTTTGCATTGAATATTAATTACACAAATTATTGAAAAAAAAAAAAGATTTTCACTCTATGCTTGATGAGAATGAAACAGACATAAATATGCAAACTATTCTGTGTTCAAGTTCCTTATTGGCACATTTATACCTTAAGATATATCTTAACTTATTTTCAAAGAGAAATTTATTTTCTGCATTTAGCACCCTTTAACAGTGAAAGAGTTGAACTAATATTTGATTGGAAAATGCACCAGTGTGTCCCATTGTGTGGAACACACATTTACATGTTTAATATCCAGAGCTGCCAACCTTATACAATGAAAATTACAAACTGGAAGAATGTAAATTGGGAGCACATATGTGAACTAATAAATCCCAGTATTCAGTACAAGTTATGTAATATATCAATATTAATCAATGCAAACTAATACATATTGATTAATATGTTATAATAATGTTATATATAACTGATTATTAGTGATTAAGTTATTTAATATCGAAAAGCCCATAAGTACTGATTTCTGTTGTAGTTTCCATAATCCATCAATTCTGAAGCCATATATTGCAATTGCCAGTCAAAGCACTTTTATAAAAAAAAAAAACAGGTGATTGGTATTTTTTGTCCCTCCTTCTGTAGTGTAGTGTTAATTTATGCAATATTTAGGTTAACTAATTGTTAACCCTTTGTGTGTTGGAGCCAGATTAATCATCTTTATTTTTCAAATTCTAGTTACCTGAAAATGATACATTACTTCTGTAGTACAGGGTTGAAAATAAAATTTTTAGAATGCAAATTGGCCCTATTTTTTTTTACCAAACTTTAAAAAGGACATGTAAATCTATAAATATTTTTTACTTGATCAGTGTGAAAAAATGGTCAAGTTCAAAAATAATCCATTTGCACTTGTGCTACACAAGTGCAAATGGATTATTTTTGAACTTGACCATTTTTACACTTACTGCTTGAGTCACTATAATAGCATGAAGCAGCAATACATTAGTTTACGAGTTTCCTCTGTTGTACTGTACCCAGATTATTGATTGATTTCCACGAATTTGACCTAATTTACCATCTAGCAAAGCTGTAATACTTTCTCTACTTTTAATGTAAGATATACTAATTTTTATTAGTACTGGAAGTTGTATCATCCAACAATTATGCACATTGCTTTTGATCAATATTTAATAGATTTTTGATTTTGAAATTTTTTTACTTTGCTGTTTCTAGTTCCTAGAATTATTTTTTTATTGCTGCTCATATATATATATTGCAATTAACATGAGTAACAATTAATTTGAAACTGCTGAAAATATAACTATAAGTCAGAAATTGCTTTCTACAACACGAAGCTATCTGAAATGACATCAATTACAGATCATTTCGGAAAACTCAATCCTTAAAAGCTATGGCTCATTTTAGTGGTGTAACTAAACTGAAAGTAATATCGTGATTAGAATTATGAAATTACAATTTTTAAATGACATTTTTGCTATTGCTATGAATTTCAATTTTTGTGTTACAGTATTTATATATAATGCAACTTGAACCAAATGTGATTCATTCTCATATTTCAATGCTTTAAACGAAATATTTTAAATTTCTTTGCAGCCATTTACTTGTTTTTAGTTGTATATTTTCCAGTTTTTATTTGTAGTGTTTTTAAAGCAAAATAAATTTTTGAAAAATACTTCCCAAGTCTTGAATTTCCCAATTCCCAAAAATCTAAGCATGCTATGAACTAAAAAATTTAGAAAAAAAACTCTAAATAAATGAAAATTCAATAATAGAAACATTTACATTAAAATAATAAAAAAAATTAGAAATGCAGCAAAAATAATTTTTTGTAAAAAAAGTTTATTGAAGTTAAATTTTGAAAAATGCAATTAATTTTGTAATTAAAAAAAATGCTTTAAAAGTTTCAACTACATTTCTTTTTCTTTTAATGTTTGCCATTTTATTAATCACAATTAAATGCTTTCTTTCTTGGTTAACTTGGTATAATATGCCCTATATCTATTTTTAATTACATTGGGAAGAGGTTTTAATGTTTATTTTCTGAAAACACTTCAAAATAATTCATTCAGTTTCAGAAATCTCACACTGTAAAAATTAATTAATGAATAATGCCAATTAATTGTGTTAATTATTAGTGATTCAGTTAAATTTCCATATCAAAAAGTACACATCCCTAGGACTTGGGTTATATGGATGCCGAGAGTAGTCTTTGCTGCATTCCCTAACAGCCTTACAAATATCAAACTGTATTATGAGTGAAACTAAAATATACCTTTGCATTTAGGTGATCAAAGTTCAGTAATTTGATGGACATTAATGGATTATGATTTAAATTTTCTATCTCAAAATAAAGAGATTGAATCTCTTTATTTACATTTCTGCAGTGTAGAAAGTCTGCAGCAATGCATACTTTTTGATATTAACAAAATTTAATCACTAATAATTAACAATCAATATGTAGGCATCCTTCAATGAAAACAAATAAGTAATAAATAAATGCTGTGATAGTTCACCCATTCACTTTTCCTTAACCAGTTTTACTTTATTTTCATTATATATATTATTTTGGGGCATTATATTTCAGCTGGATCATCATTTTAACTCACCCACACAGCAAGAGAGGTTGTCCATGTTCAACTCAGATTTTTATTGACAGCCACTAATGTGCACCAGGACATGCACCCTCTTGCATCATAGTGTACATTCATCAAATTATGCATGAATTGTCATTTATAAGTCAAATTATGCAAATTATGCACTCTATATCATGAGTGTGCATTCATCAAATTATGCAAATGTGACTTTCCCAGCATACAACACATACATCATTTACATGCCATTGTATATAGTAAGTGACATTAGGTCATGGAGTTAGAATGTTAGAGCTCAGTGTAGCAATGCTAGAGTTGCTCAGATATTTTTGTAGGACATTGCATTTTGGTGAGTCTGGATTTTTGAAATAAACTTTATTTGTTTTATGAAATAGTTTTTGACTTTCTTATTTTTTTCTCTTGAGCAGAGTTTAATATTTTGAATAGAATGAATTTTAATGCGAAAAAAACATTGACAATCTTTTAAGTTCTTTCTGAAACATAATGCTAATTATACTAAGAGAAGAATGCCCATTTAACTTTACTGGCAAGATTAATTGCCTGGTGCCCGATCAGCTATCCAGTACTTAACATATATTTTTGAGCATTACAATGTCCTCTCAAGCAGTTGCTTGTCACAGAGGTCTAAAAGGGAGTGTCAATTTCATATATCATAGGGATCTGCAAGGAAGGAGAGACCTCAGCAGAAATATATCACAAACATCCATGTCTTACCAGGGTTCGAAACTAGGTCCCTTTGAACAGAAGCCAAGCACTTGAAAAAAATTACATTACAATACATAGGAAATAGCCCTAATTGGTGTAGTGGTTAGAGAACCTGACTACTATGTTAGAGAGCACGCCCTTATGTAAGTGTTTGCATGTTGCATGAGAAATTTACACAAGCCAAAAGCTTACAGGTTATTTCTGTCCTTTATTTAAATAGCAACAGATATCATTGTGGAATCCCTTTTCCAGTTATTTTTTGAGAAATTTCTTGCAACCACTGCCAGTGCCAGTGACACATTGAAGCAGTGGTTAGAGGTAGCCACAACCAAAGTCTGTGGCAGGGGTGATGAACCTTTTTCAGCATGTGTGCCAAAAATACCTAACATTTATTTTTTGCTTTCTACACCAATGGTCATTTTTTCACATATAAAAATACTCAAACTTGTTTGCATGACACATAGGATATGGTTTTCTTTCTGTCATAAAAACATTTTAGATAGAGTTAAATTTTTCTAACTCTACCTAAAATCACATTTTGTGTTTAACCAAGCACCAGACCTCATCAACAGACTAAGAATTTTTATTGCTTTTAGGACATAAACTAGTGAGCTGCATAAAATATCTTTGTAGATGGTAAAATGAAGATTCCTGGCTTTGAAAAAAAAAAGCTTAAATGCTGGCAATGGAATCTGGGTACTTTTTCAAAGAATAATCTCTCTCTGCTAATAATTAAGTTTATACAAATTAATTTCCATGACACATACATTTTTTTTTTAAATTCCTTTTAACAATGCACTTTTTATTGCAAAATTTAAACCACTGGTCCTGCCAATAATGCACTTTGTTGTTTAAAAAAATTCAGTTTTTTTTTTATTTTGTAATATGCTGTTTTTTTGGCAGTATCATTGAAAACTATGATATTAGGATTCTGATATTTTGAAAAAAAAAGTATTAATAGAAAATAGCCACATTTACAAATTGAACTTACTATAATAGGACTAATATACAACAAAAAGCCATAAAAATTATTAATCAGATCAAATTATAAATATCAGTTCATTAAAATTAAAAGTGGAGACCTCTCTATCTGGTTAGTTTGGTTGTTTGGGGTTTTATGGTGCAAGGGCAACTAGGTCGTATTGCCCCAAATGAGATAAACAGGAAAAGAATAAAGAAATAAAAATCACATAAACCCACAACCAAAGTTAAAAGCTAAATGCAATAATCATAAAAGATACTACATAAAGATAATAAAATTAGCATAAGAAGGCCAGTGTCAAAAGCAAAAACAAGTATAACATAAAAGCTCAAAGGTAAAAAAATTACAGATGTTTAAAATACCCAGTAAAATGTAAAAAGGAATGATCATATAAAAGATGACTGATTGTAAGGACCTTGGACTGTAAATTAAATACACCATTTGAAGTTAAAACAAAGACATTCAATTAAAAGGTTTCATGATTAAAATGGTGTGAAAAACTTGCACTTAGGATCATCATTTGTTGTAAAAGAAATGAATATATTATAAAGGAAGTACGTCTTTATCCTTATGATTCCTGTGAAAACATGACTATCACAGTTTGATAATAAGTTGATCTGAGTTTATCATCACCTGTTCCTACCAAGACCTGCCATTTTGCCCCAGAGTTCAATGGAGAAACACTTGCCAGAAGTCCAAATATGGGATCAGCAGTGGAGAGTCAGACAGGGCCAACTTGGCAGCAGCATCACCTAAGTCATTGCCCCTAATGCTGACATAACTAGGCATCAAACAGAAGTGAATAGTCGATGTGGTGGCGAGATCATGGAGTTGCTGGTGGATCTTGGAGAGAGCAGGGTGAGGCTGAGGCATCTTCAAGATTCAAAGCCTGTAGTGAGCCAAGCGAATGAGTGTAAAACATACTGACAATAATGCTTAGTCACTTTGTGGTACAAGGTAATGAATGATATTATATCTGGTTAATGGACTGAGTAATCATTGTATCCTCATATGGGGGAAAAGGGTTATAGATGGATGAAATTCAAGAAATGAGCGACAAAAATCAGCTTGAAAATGACAGATATTGTATGGGTTCCTGAAAACCCCACCTGGAAACATCCAAGGTTGAATGATGTGTGGTATGCTGAAATTTTAATTTAACTATCAGGTCCACTGTTGATTGATTGTGGTGATATGATCAACTTACAACAATACTGTGAAACTATGGGCTTTCAATGACAAGCAATACAGTCAAAATGGTTATGATAACATCCATTCTCATACTGCCCATATAACAATAACAATGTTGGATAAGTATGGTTGAAAACATCTGCAACATCCTTTGTACCCCTGGCATTCTCCTATTAGATTTTCACATTTCAGGACCTCTAAAAGATGTCATTCAATACATGTTTATATATTTTATATTTATGTTATGTTCTGCTTCTGGCTAAGGGGAATTAAGTGATATAGTTAAAAAAATATATCCCTCAAGCAGTTGCTTGACACAGGAGTCTGACAAGAGGTTGTCATTATATTGCACCATATAGAAGATATATGAGGAAAGTGAGACCTCAGCAGAAAGACAACAGAGAATCCATAACTTATCAGGGACTCAAACTGGTCCCTTTGATCAGTAACCAAGTACGCTAACCACTTGGCCATACTACTCTAAATGCTGGTATATTGTTTTCCCATGGATTCAAGTAGTATTTATAAACTAGAATGCCATACTCCATGAATAATCTTAATTTCTGATATTTGACACACTGAAGTAATACTGAAAAATCATTCAATCAGTAATTAAAAAATTATTGACCCTTGTTTCTTGCAGCACATTTATCATATTTTATAAACACATTAAAGAATTATAACTAACCTTGTGGCTATCTGCTTATCATCGGAGCATGAGATACCTCTTCCAGACATCTTATCTGCTAGCTCAGAAATAATGATTGTGTCTTTATTACCAAAACGTAAGAAGGAGAGTCCAAATTGCATGTCTTTTCGAAATGGTTGACAGCAAATAACTCTTATTCGATCCCACTTTTCTTTTGTAGTGTCATTATTTAAATCTTCTGCAATACAAAGTTGTTACAAAAAAAAAACTAAAATTAAAAGCAATTGATATTACATATATATGAAAAATTGCTTGCTGAAGATTCAAAGTTAAAAATAAATATTATTTTTCTAACAGACAGAATTTTCCTGCTGGTTCAATTATTTTAAAAGCATTTTCAGCAGGCAAAAAAACTTTACCTTGGAGTAACTAAGAAGCAGAAACTGTTATATTATCATAAATATTCAAATATCAGCCCTGGCTATAATTTGAAATTTGTTGCTTGCATCCTGCAACAATTTGAGCCCAGGCTACTATTAGGTTGTTGCAAATGAAATGTCTGAAATGTTTGTAAAACATTCAACAGCTATAATTTTGCTAAAAATAACTTTACTTAATCAAAATACACACCAATATATTCAATAGACTTCTCCCACTGTAAAACAACTGCATTTGTGCCACTGGTAAAAAAACTGAGTTCCTGGAAATGATGAATTCTTTGACGGTGTTTTTAACTGCAGTCTTATTGCTGGATGTTTTCCCCACTAAGAAGTGGTCGAGATGCTTGAGGAAGTGGTAGTCAGTTGGTAATAGACCTGGCCAATATACTGGGTGAGCTAGAGTCTCATACTGATGACTGTAACTGATGGAGTTTCCAGACTGTTATTTGTGAAATGTGAGGTAGAGCATTATCACGGAGCAGTAGGATGTCATGTCTATTGACCAATTGCAAGCTTACTACTTGCATAATTGGTCATGCATTTTTGGAGTTCTGCTCTGCATTGTTTCACTCAGTTTTAGGAATGAATAATAGAAACACAGGTTGCAGACCACCAAACAGTCACTACAACCTTCTTCAGGTGAAGATTAGGCTTGGGCATGTGTTTGGGTGCTTCCGTGATGTCCAGCTATTGAACAGTATGTTGCTGATTGTCATATAGGATCCATTTTTCAACACATGTTAAGACTCTATGCAAAAAACGGATCCCTTTGGTTTCCTGTGAGAAGGGAAGTGCACACTTGAAGTCAGCATGCCTTATGAGTGTCCATTAATTCGTGCAAACCAGTTTATCCAACTTTTTCACTTTCCCAATGGCTTCCAAGTGCTGGAAAACTGCTGAATAATCAATCATGGAAAACTGCTGAATAATCAATCATGGAAAACTGCTGAATAATCAATCATTATCAATCGCTTCTTCAGGTTGACCATGTGGCTCATTTTGAAGGCTGATATCACCTGACTGAAAATTTTCAAACAAACATTGTGCTGTCCATTTACTAGCTGTGCCTTCTCCAAATGCTGCATTCATTCATGTTGCAAGTTGCCTTCTAAGTGTAGGATTCCAGTTTTAACTCATAAAAGAAGAGAATATAAATTTGACTCTGACCCATTATTCCCTTTACGCTCTTACAATCCACTTACCACAAAAATCTACTGTCGAAATGCCTACTGTGTTATCATAAGCAGACTTCATGATTTAGTATAATGTATCACATGCAACATCCAGTAACATTTTCATTTTACTTTTTTTTTTGCAATATTTTTTGTAACTATAAAAATATTTAATTCATTTTATAATGTTTTGTATATCTGTTTGTAGTTGCATTCCTTGTGTAAATGTTTGTATAGTGTACAAGAAATCACCATAAGCCAAAAGCTTACAGGTTATCTCTGTCCTTTGTGTTAAAAATAAATATTTTTCTAAAATATTTCAGCTACAAATATTTTTTGTTTCCATCATTCCTTAAACCTATTATGTAATTTCTGAAAATTCTATACCTTCACATATATATAAACTAAATAGAAAGTACTGAATTTTAGGTTTACTGGCAAATTAGCTTAGCTTATGTAATATTACAGAAAATTTTGCCTTAAAAATAAGTTAATTCAAATTATATATCTAAAAAGAGATAAAAACTTCTAAAAGGATCAAATATAAATATTGCATTGCAATATAAATGAAAATGAAATCAAATCTGCTTCTAGATCAAGTTCACTTTACTGCTAAAAAAATTTGCATTCTAAAACTATATTGAAAAAAACTCATTTCAAAATCATAACATATATGAATTTAAATATAATTATTCAGAAAAAACCTTACAGTTAAAAATGCACCAAGACAAATACAGAGCAGTATGTTACTATGATACACCAGCCAAAACGAAATAAAAAGTTTTGCTATGACACACTATGATTGCAAAAACTATTTTACTTTAAAATCACATATGTTTAAAAGTGATAAATATTATTCCAATAACAGCAAAATAGGTTTAAAAATGAAAATTAATATAAGATAAATCAAAATGTATACTTGGTGAAAACTGTATACCTCACTAAAAATATTGCCCAAGTATTTGAAATTGAGAAATTGTGATAGCTTAAAAAATAGTTCTGATCTATAATTTATCTGTGTAACTTTTAAATTACAATGAAAACAATCAAATTCATGCACTGCCATTAAATGAATGCATGATTGATCAATGGATATATTTTCAGTTTTAGCATTTTTTTCATGTGAAAATTAATAGATTAAGTTTTACACTTCAACATCTAAAACACTATGATTTAATTTTGAACAATATTAAGAAGCCTATTTCTTTTTGGAAAAAAATTACAACCACAATCTACAGCATTAATGTTATTTAGCCCTATAAATTGAGAATAATAAAGGGCAAATATACTCCACAGATATATAAATGGTTAGAGACAGCACTGGGCCACCTGCAATGCAAAATTTTTTTTTGGATGATACTCACCCAAACATTGACAGAAACTGCTATTGATGACCGTGTGCCATTGTGGCATGTGGATTTTTGTGTGTCCAAAACTTGAGAATTGTGCACATTAAACACATCCTCACATGCGAAAGAGGTCTCATCTGAGAACACGAGCCAGAAAATTGGGCTGCACTACGGTCTGCTGCAGAAACCAGTGCACAAATTCCACACGAAGAGGGTAATCCTCAAGCAGGTAGTAATATCTAGACTCTCTGATGAGGAAACGGATGTAACTGCTGCTTGTGCAACACTCTCCCACGAGGTCCTCGATCCGCTGTAGGATCTCTTCTTCCATGTCAGGAGTGCACATGGTTCTCTCCTGACCAGTGTCATGCACATTTGCATGGAATGTTCCAGCTTCTCACAGTTGCCGGTGCAAATGCACAAATGTTTGGTGGTTTGGTACATGTCTGTTTGGGAAGCACTGTCAGTATAATCTCACAGTAGCTCTTCTATTTCCATTGGTAGCCCGATGTGTCAGATGCATGTCAGCCACCTCAACAGTTGTGAAACACTCCATGTTACATGTAATGTGTCATATTTATGAATGCCAATAGCAAACACAAGTCTGTTCTCTGTTCCCACTTCCCCCCTCTAGCCAATTGCAGTGCTGCCAAACAGCACCATCTAGCACCGAAGGATTACTTTAGCAGACATACATTCATAGACGAAAAAGGTTTGTCTTGGTATTCCCTATCTCCCATTGAAATTTCTAGAGAGTTTTGAAACACCCTGTATAGATGATACTTTGGAAATAAAAATTTTAAATTGAAATTGAAAAATAGGTACACGATTTAATGCAAGGGTGCACAAATTATTTTAGTATCAGGCCAAGTAAAAAAATATTATGTTGTAATATAATGGTAAAAACATTATGTATATGGGTAAGGGCCATATCTAATATGGGGGAAGGAGCTACCAAGGGGGTAATTTACTCTTAAACATCATGTTTTGAAGTCATAATATAATTTAAGAACTGCAGAATTTAAAGAATACCATCTGTCATATATAAAGAGTAGATTTTGAAGCCAATGCATTTTTTTTTACTCTACTCTATAAACTAGTTCAAGATTATCAGCCTCCAGCATCCTCAACATTGCCTATGATATATTCTAATCTATTAAAATTGTTTGGCATTCCCATATCATCAACAGAAACCCACTTCTAAGATCTGTAATTTTTTAATTTTTTTCACAGAAAAATGAGATTAAAGGAAACAAAGATATAAACGAAATCCATCTAAATCTTGATCTTCAAAAATATTTTTAATATTAGTCACAGAAGCTGAAAATTTTAGCTGGAATGTAAGTAGTCATAAGAATTTATCCCAAAACCATTTACTAAGATGTGTATTTGTTTCAGAACTTTGGTATGATTCTTTTTGTTTTTTTGTAAATTTTGAAAAAGAAATATTTTAGGCATGAGTAATGCAGCTGCTAAGGATACAACTTTTACAACTCATTGAACATTTAGTGAATGTTGGTAAAAATATAGAAAAAAAATATATTTGATTCAGATCTTCAACTTAATTAAATATTTTTATTTCAGAATTCATCAATTTTGGTACTTGGGTTCCATTGAGATAACATGAGATATCCAAAAAATTTTGGTAGTATGATGTGTATAAATGTGTTTAGAATTACCAAACTGTTTCCATCATGGACAAATTTTTTGCTTGCCGATAAACTGATTATTTTATATTTAAACTGTATGCAATTCATTGTTACAAATTGATAAGCCTCTCTACTTCATATAAAACATACTAGAAGTATTTATATACTTCACTAAATTCAAGAAACTTAACTGTCTCAAGATGAATTGTGATTATTCAAAGCAACTATGGAACAGTTGTAGTTTAACTAATAACAGTATATATTAAACATTTTCATACCTGGAGCAAACATGCGGACAGAAGTACGTTTTTCAGCATTCTTGCTCTCAGCAAAGGTCATCAGATTTACAGCAGGTAGTAAAGTTACATATTTTTGGCTTATTGGCCAAGATGATCGACCCACTAATATTTCTATTGTGCAACATCCATAATTACCTGCAGTAAAATTAAAAAGGAATAACTTGTAATGTACAATATACAGAAGTTCAAAAAATGTAGAATATTCTATCTAGAATTAATTTTGCACTTTAAATCAAGAGTAAAGAACAGAAAAAACTTACTTATTTCACATTTTCTGTCTTTCTATTTCTATGATTAATAACATATCTCATAAAGATCATCACCAAAGTACTTTGAAACACTGAATACAATTCTTTGTGACCTAGTAACACACCAAATAACACACTTAATAACACTCATAAGCACATCACATTACCTTGTGATATGCTTATGAGTCAAAATAGCTTTGTAACTTGTGTATTTTATATATCATTATTCCTAACTAATTTCAAATTAATGCTTTTCATAATCTATCATCAAGAATATTATCAAACATGGTTATGCTTATATAGTTTTGATGCTTGAATATACAGCCTCAGCTGCTCTTTTGCATAAAACCCCAACCAACCGATGCTTGAATATATGGAAGGAAATGTAATGGAATACTACAGAAAAACTACAGAATACTATGGAAAGAAAATAAAAATTGCAAAATTTTAGCAGGACCAATGCTGAAAGCAGTGCCTTGTTTTGTCTTGTTTGGAATTTGAGAATTTCTCACTTACACTCTTTGAGTATTTCTATTCTTGCATTGTTCATGTGAAGTGCTTGGTTGTTTTACCTCTGAGCAGCACTCTTCTGCACACAATGGGATAAATGGGACATATGTCAGGTTCAATCTTTTATATATGGTGCAACATCACTTTTTTTTAACATTTCAAAATTTTCACTTTTTTAATTTTTTTTTCAAAACCATATTAAATTTATCGAATTTAATTGTTTTAATGAATTAATAAGGCAAATCTACATCAGTACACGAAGTTTGGTCTTCTCATCTACCATAGAAGCAAAGAAAAAAATTATAAAAAAGTTTAATCACAATTACAATTTTATATTTCCCTCTGTTAAATGATTATAACTCCTTATAACAATTTTTTTGACTCAAAATATTTCAGACAATTAGACACCTTATATGTACTAACATTTATGCCAAAGATCTTGAAATCTGTGATGGGCAGTGAACTGGTCTGGTTGAATTGACATGGAATGACCTATATATAGTTTAATGGTAAAGTGCTCTAGCGTGTATCTAGAGTTGCAGGTTTGATTCCTGGTGTGTCAGCAATAATTTTTTTCAGACGAATAATTGTTGAATTCTATATCCACAGGCAATCTGTTTATTTACTATGGATGGATTTTTAATAATAATGCTCAAGCATGAGTGACCTCCTCATTAACATCTAAATCATTAGCAACAATTGGAAAAAGTTGCCTCTCCCGAAGTATAGATAGCACAAGGTTTGCCATATCTCAAAGATTTATAGGTCTTGGAAGCTTATGAGTTCTGATGTGTGGTTTAATGGTAGTGCTGTAGAGGTATCTAGAGATTTGTGGGTTTGATTCGTGCTGCGTCAGCAATAATTTTTTTCAGATTAATTGTTGAACTGTTTTAGAAACCAAGAAAATTCTCTTGCAGGCTACATTTGACCAGTAGTTGTATCTGATGCAGGCCTGATCCGAATAACCATTCCTTTCCTGATGTACCAAAAAACTTCACCTTAATACCAGCCAATTTATCTCACAGGCTTGATATAAGATGAACCCTACCTTTTACCATCAGTTTTCTTGAAAATAGTCTTACCTTACATTCAGATTAATACAGTACACTACAATTATTTACTCCTATTACTTTTCTAGGTAAAATGGTGTCAACTGGAAACCTGTTGAGGAACATTAAGTTATTTTTTTTCAGTTTGCAACACTATATCATATTCATGTCTTGCACATTCTTTTCAGAATACAAACTCTGATATAATTTTTAATATTCTGAATAAATTATAAAAACTTATGCTTACCAACATCTACATAGTGTATTAAAACAGCTCTGTCTGTCTGAAATTCAGCTTCTAAAAGACCAGATTTGTCCAATGGAGAACAAAGCCAAGGTTTTGTTGGCCTATCTCCAAGATTTGTCATAATATTCTCAACAGGGTGCTTGTCATCCTATAAAAATCGTTTATAGAAAAGGATTTTTTTTACATATTAGTTTATAATGAACAAAACAATATAACATGCAATCTACTTTCACCATAAACGATATAATAATACTTATCCAAATAATAATTTAATTATGATAACGCTAAGTAAAACAATGGGTTGGGTTATTTTACTTCTGAACAATACTTTTTTTATATATTTTTTTAAATAGTCAGGTCACGAAGAACTGAGAGTTTAAAGAAGATTGGGGGATCCAATGGATAGATGTTAGGAGACAGATGGAAGACTTTCCATCAAGATCATCCAGCATGCTCTTTAACATGTACAAGGTATGGTTCTCCTGCACACAAGACCATGACTTAGGGTCCCATCTGATAGATGGTGGCCTTTCTAAGCTCATCAGTATCCCTTTCCTCAATGAGAGGATGGTGGAGCATAGAAGAAATAAATTTCAATGGGGGGAATAATTTTTAATTTAAATCTGGGAAATGTAGATAATGAGCCTGGCATGCTACTGACTGGAGACACCTCAGAGCAATGGGTATTTTGTGGCAAGATAATGTTAAAACAAAAATGCAGCTCTTACAGGCAAAAAAAAATTCTATTTCAAATTTGAAAAGATTCAAAATATTTTAATTGATTCTTTGCATATTGTTTAAAATGCAAAATAAAGTTTTTTTAATCTTACTACTTAGCTTATTGTGTTTAGTATGAGAATAAGTATAATTAGATGTGGATAATTATTTAGTTTAGCTATTTGAGAATACTAGTACCAGAAAAGAGATGAAGAAAAAATTAAACATATATTACCCAATTTTTTTTCAAGAAATTTGTCAAAGACCACAAAAATGGAAGGAAAAAAATATACTAGAATGGTGTTCCAGTTCATTCCTGTTTGAGTTTGCCCATCAAACTCACACACTTACTGTTATTTAGATCTGCCCGCTGGTCAATATATGATTTATTATGCTCCATCATTAGTTTTTACCATGTTTATTTAAGTTGGAAGAAGGGGGGGGGGGCAAATACTTACTTTTACAAGCATTAAAAAATTACATCAATTTTAAAGAGAGGTGCACTAATAATAATACTAATCAATTAATAATAATTGGAACATGTACATAAAACAGGAGAAAGCTTTCTAACATTAAAAGTAACAGCCCATGCAAGAAACTTCACTTGCAATTGGTGAGTGAGCAAGTGGATTTACCCAGCTCTGCTACTGTTCTATAGTTAGAAATGAAATCTTAATGTCCACAAACCAGTATATCTCATATGCCCAAGAATATAGAAGAAATAGAACACAAACCAGTATATCTATAATGCTGCCAGAAAAAAAAAATAATCATGCACTAATTTAAAAACTGTCTAATCGTATTAGTTTAAATAAATCCTAAAATAAGTAGTATAATTAAAATTCTAGGGTGTCAATGACAGTGTTTTCCCTACTTTGCAACTGATGTTACTCATTTAAATGCAACTATTAATCATTATATTAGATTAGGAAAGCAAATATTAATGTGATTTATTAGAATTCTATTTTAAAACTGCTATGTAATGATTCTGAAAATTCTGCCTTATTAATAATACAAAAAAATTTTTAACTTCAAAGAAATCATTTAGAGAACATTTTCTTTTCTATGTTCTAAACATTTTACAGAAATTTATGGTTGTATTCATGGATTGTCATCAATACAAACTCACCTCATTCTATTTCAAAATAATAAAAACAGGTTTGAAAAGTCATTCTGCTAATAAAAGTGTGCAAGGGATTTAGATTACATTATTCTTCTAATCATCAGAATAATTATAACTATCTATATTTCATACAAATTCTGGAAGAGAGGCAATGATGGGGTGTCTGTTTATGGAAATCAGTAACTTATCCAACCTTCTTTTTGTTTGCTGCAGAAATATTCAGGCCAGATTTCAGCCTGCTTGGATATAATTTTTATTGTTTGTCCTGTATTATTCATGCAATGTCATTTATCACAGGATTGTAATTTCTTTATTAGTTCAGATTCTAATCAGTTGTAATTTCTTTATTAGTTCAGATTCCATCTATCCAGTACCTTTTATGAACATCTTGTAAATTGTTTATTTCCATTTTTAATAGTAATTGGAGAGATATGGCATGACAAATATGCTTGGGATAAATTTTAGCCTATGATTAAATAGGCATATTTTTTAATCTTTTTTTTTTCATTTTACAACTGCAATTCTATATGATGAATTTCACATAATGAGACTCTAGAAAAAATATTAGAGCTGACTACTAAAAGTTCTGATGAAAACAAAAACACATTACAGGTCATAAGAAACCAATGGAAGAAGAAATGAGAAAATGTGGCAGGAGAATGAAACATGACTCAGATCATGACATTAAATATGAGATATTTGTATAGTATTAATGTATCTTTGTTTCAAATAATTTAGTGCCTGAAATAAACACATTAAATAGTACAACCATCTTAACTGTGTTCAAACAATATGCTCATTATGCAAAAAGAAAATATAATGCCATTTTTATAATTATATATATATAGCAAAATGCTTTGAAGCAAAAAATACCTCATGATAAAACTAAATGTATCCAAAAATGGGCAATTAATACATGATTGAACAAATTCTAAATAGATTATTGTAAACATTGAAGTAATATATACTACTCTGAATATTATACAACACAGAATCAGTGGTGAAAAAACTATAAATCAGGAATACTAAATTGAGGTTCAAATATATTTTCAAGTGGGCAGTATTTTTCCTTCTTGGAATATGGGGTTCTTTCCCAGACAACTGAAAACAAAAAACATACACAGGCCAAAAGTGAAGATACATGAAAAATTATATTTATACAATATATTTGATTTTTTACCCTTTAGTTCTATTCATTTTTTTTGCACTTTTCTCACATTCTCGTGGGCCATAAATTTTCGGCCTTGAGCTAGATGTGATGAGAGGCTACCATTTTCGTAGCCCAGCTGTAACCACTTTGGTATTGCTATGTTTTTTTCTTGCAGTTTTACATACAAAAACGATATTTTCTTCTTAGTTTTTATCAAGGGACAAGTGATCCCTTGTATATCAAAGATTTAACATATGAGCTTGGTTCAAAATATCAAGGGGGATCATTTAAACAGATGTATATGTTTGTGTTGTTTTTCTGTTGAGATCCTGCCATCCTCACAGATCTACTCTGGCGAATTAAACTGGCAGGTCCTGTGAGACCTCTGTGGCAAGCAGCTGCTTGAAGGGGTATTTATTTTTACTTTTATAATAAATCTTTTAATGGAAAATGCGATTTGAATATGTAACTCGATTGAACTGTTTATAACGATAGTGCGATACTGCATACCGCAAGCTTCAACCCCGCACAGATACAAGTGTCCTTCCCAAAAAAATAGGGTAAATGATAAACTTTACTATTAAAATTACAACTTCTTAGTTGCATACACTGACTACGATCTGTTACATATATGTGACTTCTTACAAATACGAAGTAATAACACTTTAATTCTTTATTACCTGAGAACTAAATGACACCACATGTTGTAAGCGTATAATACCCATATATCAAGGTTAGAAAGCTAAACACGTTTTACTCAATAACTTTTATACTTCAGTAAACATAATTTAATTAAACCGCGAAAACAGTCACAAAACAGAAATCTTTATAATTGTAACTTTAAAGACACGGTTGCGGTATTTTTGTGGTTTTCCCACGACAGATTTAGACCGGTCGTCCCGTGGCCGAGTGGTTAGCACGCTTGGCTACTGATCTAAGGGACCTGGGTTCGAGCACCGGATTAGGCATGGATGTGTGTGTCATTTTTCTGCTGAGGTCCTGCCATCCTCTCAGATCTCCTACTGTGGCATATAAACTGACAAGCTCCTGTCAGACCTCTGTGGCAAGCAGCTGCTTGAGGGGGTATTTATTATTATTTTATTTATTTGTAAAAATCCATCCATAGTAAATAGAGAGAAAATCTGTAGAAATAGATTTCAACAATTGTTAAAAACATCTGAAAATTTTTTTTTCAGATGTTTTTTAATTATTTTTTTTCCCACCAAATATAACCATAAAAATGAATAAGCGAATTTCAAATTTAGTATACATTATTTGCCATATCTAAACCAACATAATATTCCTTTTATATTCGCTTTGTAATTCTGATTTATCGTGTTACCTAGGTAATCACAGCATTTACTTTGCGAATCAGGGCTACTTCGGCTAATGCCGTCACCCAGAATCTTAGCATTTTATGTTATAACGATTACACAAATGCGTAGAATTAAAATAGAGATGATTTTAAGAGATTGATTAATATAATTTTTGGGTTGGATAACTATTGATGAAATATTACGATGAGACCTTTCCGAATCTCCCAAAAACTGTAATTCTACCCTCTAACGGTGAAAATTTTTGAAAATTCCAAAAATTGAAGCGAATGTTGTAAACGATGTACACTATGTGATCAAAAATATCGAGACATTCGCTCATCCACAATCTCCCGATAATAGGAAAGGAATTAATATCGTGTTGGTCCACCCTTTGCTGCTATCACAGTCCCCATTCTACAGGGAAAGCTTTCCACTATATTTTGTTATGTTGCTGTGGGAATTGAATTGCCAGCCATTCTCCCACAAGAGCATTAGTGAGGCCAGACACTGATGTTGTGTTGTTCGGCCTAGCACACAGTCAGCGTTTCAATTCATCTCAAAGGTGTTCCTTGGGGTTGAGATCAGGTCTCTGTGCATGCCAGTCAAGTTCTTCCCAGCCATCTAATCAAACTATTCCTGCATAGTTCTCGCTTTGTGACGGAAGCATTTTCATGTTGGTGCGGGAAATGATCTTCACCGAACTGTAGCCATAAAGTTGGGAGCACAGAATTGTCGAGAATGTCATTATAGGCCGTGGAGTACAGAGTCCCATTCATTGGAACTAGAGGGCCAAACCCGAACCATTAAAAACAGTCCCAGAGTATGATGCCTCTTCCACCATATTTCACAGTTGGCACAACAGTCAGGTAGGTAGCGTTAACCTGTCATCCTCCACACCAAAACTCATCCGTTGGGCTGCTAGATGGTAAAGCATGATTCCTCACTCCAGAGAACGCGGTTCCACTTCTCAAGAGTCCACTGGCGTTGTGCTTTACATCACTCCATCCAATGCTTGGCATTGATCTTGTTGATGTTAAGCTTGTGTGTGGCTGCTTGGCGATGGAAACCTATTTCCTGCAGCTCACGATGAACTGTTATGGTGCTGGCGTTGCTTTCAGAGGCATTTTGAAACTCAGTGGTGAATGTTACAACCAAGGACAGGCGATTTTGTCGCACCACCCGTTTCAGCATTCGGCGGTCCTGCTCTCTCATTTTAAGAGGCCTACTGGGTGGTGATTGCATTGTTGTTGTTCCTAGGCGTTCCCACTTCAACATGATATCACTTGCAGTTGATTGGTGCAGCTGCAGCAGGGCCAAAATATCCAGAACTGACTTGTTGCTAAGGTGGAGTCCTATGACAGTGCCACCCTGAAAGTCACTGAACTCTGTCGTAAGACCCATTCTCCTGTGAAAATGTGTCTGAGGATTTCAAGGCCATGTGCGTCCTTTTATACATGTTTGGGCCGTGGCTATGGCGTATATGGGCGAATCCACTACTCAGAAGGGGTGTCTCGATACATTTGATCAGATAGTGTATTTATGTTACAAATCTGAAAATTTGTGGTCGTGAAGTTTCCATTGGAAACAATGAGTTAAGGGAAAGCAATTAACAAAAGCACAACTGCAACTAAGTTGAACATGGTTCCGTTACTCTCTGCTTCCGAATTATTGAACCAGAACTCCATTCCACTACTTGATGTTTCTGAATCACTGAAATGGAACACCATTCCACTACTAGATATTTTCGAATCATTGAACCAGAACAGTCTTCCAGTACTTGATGTACCTAATCGTTGAGTGAACATAGTTCTATACCTTTTAAATCAAATGTTAGTAGTATTTATACAGTATAGTAGCGAAGTAGGGGTGGAGTTGAGAGTGCAATCTCCCCTCATTGAGGAAAGTTATTTTTAACAAACTGTTCATCAGCGTTCTGATGGCCAGGTTGTTAGTGTGCTTTGCTATTAACCTTAGGAACCTGGGTTCAAGCTCCAGCTACAATGCATGAATGTTCTCTTTCTGCTGATGTTTCACCTTTCTGATTAAATCTTCCCTATGGCATATTGTACTGACAGGCTCCTGTCAGATTTCTAGGGCAAGCAGCTGTTTGAGAGGAAATTTGTTTGTTCATTAACTAGTATTAATAAAAATGTTAACAAAAATTTTGAAAAACCCTATACTTCCAAAAAGTAGAACTGACAGGGTATTAATTTGATTCTCATTTAATTTAGCCTAATTAAATATCATAAATTTAATACATTTAAATACTGTGCAAAAGCACTATTATGTCCATAAGGTTAAATAAACTTGTATTATGTAAATACTGAAAAGCCAAAGCGTTTTTTGTGTGATTGAAAAACCAACATTATTCATAATATTATATATATTTAATACTTTACAATTTTCACTCATTTGCTTTTTTGTCCCATAGCCGAGTGGTTAGTGTGCTCAGCTATTGATGAACCTAGGTTCGAGGCCCGGTTAAGCCATGGAAGTTTGTGTTGTTTTTCTGCCATTGTTCCGCCATCCTCCTGTCTGCCCTCTGTGACAAGCAATGGCTTGAGGGATGGGGTATTTATTTATTTTTATTTTTTTAGACAGGGCCGAATCACACCTCATGCATCTCTGAGCACAGTGGTAATCCGCCGTTCACAATAATTCTTTAAATTTCATATAAAAGTATTTTCCTTCTTTCACAACTACTAATAATGGAAATAATGTATCGAAATAAACGAATGTGGAAATTGTAAAAATAATAGTTTTGTTAATAAATAGTGAAAATAATGTAATAAATTAATATTATGGATAACATATAACTTGTTGTATTCAATATGGAGTAATATCACACAATCAAATTAACAATTTAAATTTTAAAAAATTTTCCTCTCTTTAGCATTCTAAGAATGATTAAATTACACTTAATTATCAAAAATATTAAAACCTTTCATATTGAGCGAAACCATATTCGAATCTCCTTAACTATGAATTAAGCTTTGGTAGCAAAATGTTACAAGAAATGGAAAATCTAAAAGTATATCTAAAAGAACTTGCAAGAATTTACCTTAACCCTTTCGCTACCGTTCCGGCTGTACCGGCCGAATCCCTTTCGCTACCGTACCGGCCCGTCGGCCAGGAGAAGGTAGGTTGAACGGGTGAACTCTTCCTCCCCTCTTTGTGCATCTCTCGCTCAGAGGGTTCAAACGACCATCAATTAACGTTTAAATGACAAACTGCCTGCATCCCTCCAGGCAACAGGGGGACTCTAAAGGCAACCAGGCAACAGGACAACTCTCCAGGCAACAGGAGTCGATTGCAGAATGTGGTGTGTTTATTTCCTTTTTGAAACTTGTATTCAGCAAAAAGCAAAGGAAACATGGAATAATTCTTTTGGATTTGAAGGGGAGATCAAAAAGTCTTAGGACTGAATAATAAATTCATGCATTAATAGTTTCTCAACAGAAAGTAGAAACAGTTGAAATATTAAATGTTTGATCAAGAGGGAATCAAATTCACAACTCTACAATTTCTTAAAAGTGCTTTTTATAGAAAAATGTGATTATTGGCAATCATATTTGAAGATCTGACTGCGGTCTGCCTAAATACCTGCTTTTGATATTTTTAATATTTAATGAGTTATAGAATCTGGAATATTTAACATTTACTTACCTTGTTAACCAAAAATCATTCAAAATTCATATACTGTTCAATCATTAGATCTTCTACTGTGGCATATAAACTGACAGGCTCCTGTCAGACCTCTGTGGCAAGCAGCTGCTTGAGGGGGTATTATTTTTTACAGAATGTTTCTTTTTCATTTTAATATGTTGCAATAATTTTTCAGGTTTTAATTGAGTACATTTTCCAGCTTACAAAATTATTTGGATACTGAACAATTATTTGTGAATAATTCTACATTTAAAGAGATTTGATAGAGACCTCAAGTATAACTATAGTCATATTTTGTCCATATTAATATTACTTAAGATGTTACTGATATCTGAATATGACTCCATATTCAAATAACATGAAACGTTTTTTCTGTTCAGTACCTACGTATAGATATAATGTTTAGACAACAATATAAAAGAATTTCCACATTTCATTAACAGAATGCTAACTTTTGAAGCTTTCTAACTTGAAATATTAAACTTTATGGTAAAATGCTACAACAAAACAAAAAAGAAGATCTACATTTAGTGGAGCTAATTCTTAAAATTCAATAATATTCTCTTATTATTTAAGGAGTTTCGTATGCTGGAATATTTAACAGAAACAATGCATAAGGAACTTATACATATATACACTGCACGATATTGAAATTGCCCTAACCAGAAGGAGTGAGGGAATAGGGGTGAAATGTAGCACACACATAGCAATATATATTGGCATACCATGATCTAATTTGCAACCACTTACAGTGGTTAGAAGATGAGATCATGCAACACAATGTGACTGCCTCAGTAGGTGGTTGCATGCCGTGAATGGCAATACAGGCAGCAATACGGCGTGGCATGGAGTCATACAGTCGACGGATATGGTCCTGAGGAATTGCACACCAAGCAGCGTTGACTTGCTCCCATAATTCATCGAGATTTTGCGCCAGTCGCTGAGGGGTTTGCAAACATCGTCCAATGTGGTCTCACAGATTTTCTCTTGGGGATATATCTGGAGATCGTGTTGGCCACGGTAATACTTGAACATGTTGTAAACATTGTCTGGAGATCGTAGCAGTGTACACAGGCTTTGTCATGCTGTAAAATGGGCTGCTGCCTGCCTCCCAAGAGCGGTAACAAAACGGGCTGCTGCATGCTCCCAGGAACGATAACAAAACGGCCTGCAGAACCGTGATAACATATCGTGCAGCTGTCAGTGTTCTTGTGATGCGGATAAGAGGTGACCTGCTGTCATATCCAACAGCATCCCATGCCATTATGTCTGGCTGACGGGTGGTGTGCCAGTCACGAACAAAAGCTGGATCCATCCTCTTGCCATACATGGACCCATCGATAGTCAGCTCCCAGTCAAAAATGGGATTCTTCACTAAACACAACAGTGTTCAATTCATGGCCCAGTTTGCACAACTTCGACACCAAGCCAGACGAGCGCTGCGATGGTTTACAGTCAATGGCAGTGGACGTAATGGTTGCCCAGAGCACAGGTGTGCCTCATGTAACCTTTGGTTTACCATTCAGGTGGTTGTGGGGACATCCATGGTTGCTGACACAGTCCGTCGAATATCGCCTGCAGTGCTCTGGGGTGACAAACGAGCATGTCAAACAATGTGCCTATCAAGCAGGGCTGACGTCTGTCGGATGGTACCACTCCCTCTGTGACACATGCTAGAACCTTCATTTCACCACTGTTGCCAACGGCATTCAACAGTTCGTGCATCCCGATGAACATGGACAGCGACACAACCTGTAGTCCATCCAGCTTCACATAGGCTTATAATTCATCTCTCTCAAACGCATCTAAATGTTAATAAACATGACGATGGCGTGTACCAGGCATTTTCGGCCTTCGCTGAACAATTTCTAAGCAGAATTCTAATCTCAACCGTTCCAGCACCGAATCTCAACCTTTCGCACAACTTCCACCTGCATAAACACAATACCATCCCTGTTTCTTCTTGCACCTTTTCTCTTGAGCCACACACGTCATTGGCTCTGGATTATCACCATTTGCACATTTCAACTGCTCACACCCACCCTTCTATTTGCATGTTTGTACATGTTCTTCGGGGTGGGGCACTTTCAATGTCGAGCAGTGTATATGCATACGCATATCTAGAAATTAAAATAACTCCCAATCGATATATGCGATATTACAAAACGTTTTCCGACATTTGCATGTTATGCGAATGGAGAGTCATATTCAGAGATCCCTAAATGTAAAAATAATATTTTTTCTGGAAAACGTCACTGAGTATAAATTAAGGATCTCATTCAAATGTCTCTAAAGCTCAATTTTCAGCAATATTCTTTCGATATTTAAAGAGTTTTAGAGCCCAAAGCATTTAAAATCAGCGTCACCGAACATAACAATTAACTTCCAAAAGCCCATTAAAACACAAATTATATTTGTTATAACAAGCCGCTTACTGAAATAAATGCAAATTTAGATGTTGGTGTAATGATTCTTGCAGTTAATTAATTATCAGTCCAGTAATTAATATTCAGCGGATCCCCTTCCCTTGTCCCGAGAAGGTTAGAGGAGGGGACCCACTGGATAGTTCGGAGATAGGACGTATCCTCCTGTCAAGGCCATCCAGCATGTTCTTTAACGTGCAGAGGGTATGATTACCTTCATACGAAAATTTTCAGAACGAATTTAAGAGCAGAGTTTGCTGTTAAACGTATCCAACTTAATAACTGTAAAAATTTGAGGAAAATTGTTGAAAATCGAGAATTAGAAAGATTTGAGGGAATCTTCAATTTATCTTGAGTGACGTTTTCCCGTAAAAAAAGTCATTTTCAAATTTAGGGAGCTCTGAATGTTACTTTCTATTCACATAATAATATGGAAGTGTCAGGAAAACGTTTTGGAGCATAGAATACTTTTATTTTAGTTACGAGGGCCGGGGGGGGGTGTGCTGAGTTGGTAGCGCACCAAGCTCCTAATCGTCAGTTCCCGGTTCGAGCTCTACCTTGGTCAAGCGTTGAGATTTACAGCTTCGAAACTCTCCTCCCTTTCCTGGTCAGTAGCAGACACCGATAGTCAAAGAAAGGCAGCCGTCCGTCAGATGGGACGTTAAGCCATGGCATCGCATGCGGGAGATCCATACCTTGTGCACGTGAAACAACACACTGGATGGTCATGACGGGAGGCTTCCACCTGCCTCCTAACAGCTGTTTAGTGCACGCCCTTCCCCCAACCTTCCCTGAGCCTTTAGGGTCCTTGTGACCTGGCTGTTTAGCTCATTGTGTGCAAAAAAGTGTCGATCAGAAATGGGTGCTCCATAATATGAGTTGAGTCCCGTGATTCCAGCGATAGGCATTGCCCTTCTGATATTAGTTAGTAAAACCCAGAGGTTAAAAGCTCTCACTAGTTGGAAGAAACGGTTGGTTTGATCTTATTAGAACTGAGCGCCACTTTTTTTTTGCACGCGATGGTCTAAATGGGGGGACCCATTAGAACAGCTGTTTTGGGAGACAGATGGTAGCCCCCGTCATGGCCAGCCACAGATGGTAGATGCCGTGAATGCCGTTAAGCCGTGATGGCCGCAGATGGCCCCGTAGACCTAGCCACAGATGGTAGCCCCCGTCATGGCCAGCCACAGATCTCCCGCAGATGGGGCCACGGCTTAACGTCCTACCTGATGGATAGCTGAATTCCTTTCCAAGGCCATCGGTGTTCCCTACTGACCTTGGGCAGGGCGGGGGAATTTTGCGGAGATAAATATCAACGCTGACCCAGGTGGGAGTCGAACCTGCGAACTGCCGATTATGGCTCTCTACCCACTGAGCCAATCCCTCCCTCACATTAGTTGGAATGTCCATTCGCTTTTGAAGAAAACTAAAATCGAACAATTACGAACTGCTTTCTCTTTGAAAACTATAGAAGGATATTTTTTTCCAGCTGCTACTTTTCCAATCCTCACATCCATTTTTTTCCTTGTGCATTCTTATTTGCGCTCCTATTGTAACATTACATTAAACCATTTCTACTGCTTGTTTGCAGCCGCAAGTCATTGGAACATTGAAAAATCCCGGTAAGAATTGACTTAAAAATAGACTGCGCCAGAAGCGGAAATAACGCAGGTCTCTATTACGAGAAAGGAAATGAGATTGCCCTGCCCGAACTTGGCCAGCTATGGAGAAGACGGCCAGACGCAATACGGCTGAAAGTGAACCAGAGGACCAACTTATTATTGGGTGTCATCTACTTCTGAAAGGATAGTGTGTTGGAAGATACGGTTGCGGTTTTTTGGTTTATTATATATATAAACCAAAAAAGCATTTGCAGCACAAGTGCTGCATTTTTGAAAGCGAACATGTGTAAGGGTAAAACGGGAACTAGGTCTTAGGATAAGAAGGGGTTTGTTTTTATTTGGGAAGTCCAGAGAAAATGAAGCAACCAATTCGGTGCAGTTTAATAAGGATATTATACTGCCCTATAAAAGAATTAAATATTAATTAAATCATTACGCAAACTTCTAAAAATGAAGATTTTTTTTATTCCTTGGTTTGGAACAATATTTATTAGTTTAGTTTTTATTTATTACTGTTTTGAAATATTACATCTTCTATTTAAGTAATGAACGAATAGTGTTGAAAATCGAGATTGAAATATGCAGATTTGATCATGTTCTTTATTTTATTCTCAGTCACATTTTTTTCCATTAAATACACATTTTAGAAGTTACAGAACTTCGCAGTTAGATTCCCATTGACATAACCTGGAAATTCTTTGATATACACTGCCCTGCCAAAATAATATATATATGTGTAATAAAATATATTTTTATACATTTTTATATAATATTATTTTACTATTTTAATATATCTATAATAGAAATAAGGAGAAAATTGGGACTAGATTATTGCAATAAGAATGGGAACTTATTTTTGTTGGGGGAGGGTGGGTTAATAAAAACTGAGATAATGAAATAGAAAATTCTACAATTCAGTAAAAATATTATTTAAAAAAATATTTCACAATTTTTTTGTAGTTCTTTTAGAAAACGAGCTCATGTCATCGTTTTGTTGTTTGTTTTCTCCGTCTGTAGACATTCAACTTTTTTGTTTTAAGAGATAAATTTAAAATTCTTTTTGAATTGGATAGGTAAATCATACGATTCGCCTTTCAGAATCTTCCAAAGGTGTTAATAGTGCCCGCGAACTGTGAAAAGTTTTTGAATTTTCATAGTTTGAATTTCTACCGTTAGAGGCCGTTAAATAGGCCGCGCGAAAGTTCCGATCATAGGTAAAACAACCCAATCGACCCTTATGTGACCTTGAACACAAAACCGTAACGGAAGTTTCTTAACCGTCCTGAGTTCTACGACCATAAATAACTCGACACACCAATTC
Organism: Ryuthela nishihirai; assembly: GCA_038380435.1. Classification (NCBI taxonomy): domain Eukaryota; kingdom Metazoa; phylum Arthropoda; class Arachnida; order Araneae; family Heptathelidae; genus Ryuthela; species Ryuthela nishihirai. Next base: position 42,087,825 of record JAWZYU010000017.1, on the reverse strand, counting down.
TCCACTTACTAGCAGATAGATACATAGACAAACTCGAGGTATTCGAAGGATCAGAAATACAGTGCCGTTTTCAAGATGTAGAAACCAGCAGACATCATTTGGAATTTCAAACTCCCACGTGGATCGAAATTCGACCTCTGTCGACTTCAACGGATTGGTGTATCCAGAATTTCGCAACTCTTCAGAGATGCAGGACTCGAATACCCCTGTACATGATGTTCCACGTTTCTGTTAGGTGTAGTTATTATTATTATTACAGTTTGACTGAAATATGACCTCTAAATGGAGACGTCGGATCCAATTTTTCATAAGCTTTCTAAGATCTACGACAAGAAATATCCTCGTAGGCAGGGGAGGTACAGTCGCTCAAAAAATATCCGAACATTCTGTTTGATTACAGAATTTAGAAAAAATATCTGGCAACGATTTTTTTCGAAATTAAAAATCTGGCAACCTTCGTGTACGTACACGAAAGTTGCCAGACCACTAATTTCTAAAAAAAATTGTTGCCAGATATTTTTTCTGAATTCTGTAATCAACCATAGCGTTCGGATACTTTTTTGAGCGACTGTACGTCCCTGCCTACGGGGTGTCATCAATACCCATCCGATTCAACAGGAATTTTAAATTAATCTGTTAAAACTAAAAAGATGAAAGTGTACAGACAGATAAAACAAACAAAATGATGACATTAGTTCGTTTGAAAAACGAACTACAAAAAAAAAATTGCAAAAATATTTGTGAAATAATATTATTAATGAATTGTGTAGAATTTCCTTTTTCATTATCTCTGGGTTTTCATTAACCCACCCTCCCTCAATAAAAATAAGCCCGCTGAGAACCCTGTCGTCTTCTACTAAATATCGAACTCGTCTATCTGCTTTGAACTCCAAAACAATTGTCTTTATTTCGTTCAGTTTAAAAATATTAAAAAGAAATTGAACAATAACAGTTGGAAGTTTTGTACAACTTTATCTTAGCCCCATATGTTATTCTGACACTAAAAATATATTAAAACAACAATTATAAAATCTCATATAGAATATCAATTTAATCTTTCCTGTTCGGTGGAATGTTTTAGTAACTGGGAAACCCTACTCAAGGCTTGTTCTCAGACCGCCCCGAACTAAATTCTAGGTACGTCCTTACCCGTAGGCATCAAATTAACTCTCTAAAATTGGTAAATTAAAATTTAATTTTTGATCTCGAAGACCCAACACACAAAGAATCCGAGATTTTTAAAGCTTCTGGGATCTGGGATCCGAAGTAGTCCTATATACCAATATTCACATTTCTAGCACTTTTACGTCAAGCTTTGATCTCTGCTTCACCTCTCTCTGACTTTGAAGGACAGGTCGAAGATCGAATTTCGGATTTTTTCTCCCGAGAACTACGATCTGAATTACCCCTAAGTGCAGATTTTCAGAGCTTTACAACTTCTGCATGATGGTCGTAATTAGCGTCATCCTTTGTCACGCACTAACTCACAATCAGCTAATTTTTAATTGTCAACTGAAATTCACGAAATAGATGTCTATAAGAAAATATAGAGGTAAAAAACATATCCTATTAAAGTATTCCGATCGAGAATGATCGCTGAAAATAAGGCAAAATCTAGCGAATTTCTGCGATCCTTTTCTTATTTGGAAAGAAATTCCTGTGATCCTAATTAAACCAAAAAGAAAAATCCGTTTTAATGTCCCCTAAACAGCGTCATGGGCCTACTTTTCCACTGTTCAATTCTAAAAAATTGGTTTTTTGGGACCTAGAATTTCAGTTGTGAGCCAAAAAAAATAGTGCCACTCGGAGGTGGTGTTGATGGTGGATATCCCGCCTGGATCGTAATCTGCAGTTCCCAAATTGGAGTCCCAGCTGAGCGAATTATGTCCGCAACTTATGTCCGCAAAACTTCCCACACTTCCCTCGGTCAGGAGGGGACACTGATGGGCTTGGAAAGGCAACTGTCCGTCGGATGGGACGTTAAGCCGTAGCCAAGTGAACCTGAGAGCCATAACCTGTGCACGTTAAAGAGCACGTTAGGTGAACTTTACGAGAAACGACCATCTGTCTCGTAACAACTGTCCAATGATTCCCCTCCCTCCAAACCTGCTCTGAACCCTCGGAGTCCTTGCGACCTGACCATTTGGACCATTGTGAGCAAAAAAAGTGCCGCTCAGAGATAAAACAATTCAACCCTTTCCTGTATCTACATCTGACCCATTAAGTCCTAGTGACTTCATTTGGCCAGTGAAGGTAAAAAAAAAAAATCATGCTGACAATTAATACAACCCAACCAAAAAATAATAATTAAGACCTTTCATTTTGAAATCAATAGGATATGAATGATATAATAATAATTTAACGATTTGTTTCCATTTTGAAAGTTTTTAGAAAAAAAATTTCGAAAAAATGTTTTTTTTTATTTATTACTTTTATTCCAACGTTAATCTAAATATTTCAATTGATTTCTTCAAATCATACGGAAGCCCGAAAAATTCAAAAACACGAATATTCTAATTCACGCAATTGACCAACAATATCAGTGTAGAACAATGTCACGTAACAGCCAACAGATCCATTATTAGAATGCGATCACACTGTGTCGTAACGCAAGAATTACAATCAGAGAATATCCGTTTTCAGAGCGGCGGCAATCATTCAGCCTAAGATGAGACTGCGCAGTTGACGCTTTCGAAAATTCTCGTATATCATTGGTTCACTAACAGGAAAAGCGATCGTGTCGACCTATATGACCTATGAGAATTTTCAAGACGTTAACTGAGCACTCTTCGCCCCCCCCCCCCCACCCTAACGTGACCCGAGCCGTTGGTCTACTTTGGTTGTTTTACCTGTCAACGGCACTTTAGTTCGCGTAATGAGCTAAATGATCAGGTCAGAAGACCCAGGGCTGGATCTGGGGGGACCGTGCCTTGATGTATCCTCTGACGTGCGACCGTGCCTTGACGTGTCCTCTGACGTGCGACCGTGCCTTGACGTGTCCTCTGACGTGCGACCGTGCCTTGACGTGTCCTTTGACGTGCGACCGTGCCTTGATGTGTCCTTTGACGTGCGACCGTGCCTTGATGTGTCCTCTGACGTGCGACCGTGGCTTCACACGGACCATGACCTGAAGTTCCTTCCGATGCTTATTACAGGTATGTAAATAAGTACAAACTGTTTTACTAGGAGCTGCAACTTTTTTTACATACAATGTACTTAGTGATCAGATGATAAGGACCGCAAAGGTTCAGAGAAGGTTGGGTGAAGGGAAACTACTGGGTAGCTGTTAGGATACAGATCGTAGCTCCCGTCAAGGCCATCCAACATGGTCTATAACATTTGTTTTGTTATTCTATAGCATGCACAGTGTATGGCTTTTCATGCATATACCCATGTGCATGAAAGCCATACACTTTGCATGCTATAGAATAACATAACAAATGTTATGTCATTTGACGGACGGCGTCCTTTCCAAGCCGATCGGTGTCCCCCTATTGACAAAGGGCAGGGCGGAGAGTTTTGCGGAGATAAATCTCAACGCTGACCCTGGTAGGACTCGAACCTGGTAAATTCAGATTATGAGCCGGGCACTTCACAGACTGAGTCACCACCAACCCAATACCTTTAACAACAAAACTCAGGTTGATGCCTTCATAGCAGCGATGGCGATCTTATGACACGCGTGCCAAAGGTAACATGAACGATGATTTTTGTTGGCACTCCCTTGAGAGGTGAAGAGAAATAGTGACTACGGCTAGTATAGAGAATTAGAAATAATGGCCACAGCAATTCAGTACATGTTTATGGATGAAATCATTGGTAGCAAGATGATGACTAGGTTGTTATAATTAGTTACTTATTCATTTACGAATTTCAATTGTGCATTCACATGTTTAAAATATCTCGCCAAATAACTGATTACATAATTTTTCTAAAAAACAGGATCAAACACAGACGAATTAAAGCTATCAACTGTTCATTAATTTCCTTTAAAGCACTTCTGTAGAACTTAAAATTTAGTTAAGGTTTCTGTTTTTGCTTCAGAGAGATGTTGTACTCTGTCACTTATAAAAATTCACTTCATTCTATTAAAGGTATCGAAATATCAGTGATGCGTTGAGCACAGTAGTTGAAAGTAGTATGTGAGTTTGTGCGTGTGAAGGAATGATTTTGATTTTCACTTGTGTATGGTAGCTAGGTAGTCACTGGAAGGAGAGCTATGCACCAATCCCCTGTGATGATGCATAGAACCGGCCAGGCCTAGCACCTAATGTCCGACCCCGCCATCTCGTGGTGCGGACCGTTAGTAACTTTCAAAAGCGATACTCTCTTGTGGAAGTGAACGGAAGGGGAGGGCTGCCAGATTAGTGTGGCCTACTGATCTGGACAACTATGGCTACTTTCCTTTTTTTTCTACCCTGCTGAGGAGTGGTCAACCACACAGGGTCCTGGTGCTGACCATATAAACCTACTGGACTGGACAGATATATGGCTCTGAGCTTGATTGTGGATCCTGATTTTGCTGCACTGGTGGGCTTCTGTGGAGGGAAAATCTTCCGCTGTGTTTTCTGTTTGTGGGTTGACAGCCCCAAGTGAATAGATTCACAGGATATGTTTATCAGCTGGTGGATAATCCTGAGCAGAAGTCATCGCAGGTACCTGAACTCTTTGCTTCTATTGGCATCGTCAAATTCTACATTGGAGGAAGTCTTCCAGTGTAAATGGCTTCAGCCTTTAGTAGTGGGGGAACGGGTCTTTGCCCCATGTCTGCGATTAGGGGGCTGTTTGATATTGTCGGCATTCCCTCTCTCAATAAACATAGTTTCTTTAAACATCCCACTAACCATTTTCTCTCCATAGGTAGTTGGAATGTGAGGACTCTGCACAGAGCTTTTTCTCTTGATGTCCTCACACAAGAATTCCACCGTTATAATTTAGATATTCTCGGCTTGCAAGAGACCAGATGGACAGATAAAGGTCAGATTCTTAAAAATAATCTTAAATTTCTCTTTTCAGGGAGGGACGACAATAAACATCACCAAGGCGTGGGTCTGCTTCTCAGCAGACACGCTAGCGATGCTCTTCTAGGATATGAGTGCATTAATGAAAGGTTTCTTACAGCAAAATTTCAGACAAGCGTTAAAGACTTGAATGTTATCTGCTGTTATGCCCCCACTGAGGATGCTGATGAGGATGAGAAGGATAGGTTTTATGAACAACTTCAGGATATTTTGAATTCTGTCAAGAAAGGAGATATTACCCTTGTTCTTGGTGACTTCAATGCCAAAGTTGGTATTGACTCTGACCTTTGGGGAGGAGTAATAGGCCCTTTTGGTATTGGTAGCTGCAACGGCAATGGGCAACGTCTCCTACAGGTAAGTAAACTCAATGGATTCAGAATAACTAACACTTATTACAAACACCGCGACATACATAAGTATACGTGGGTTTCACCTGATGGGCTGCATAAGAATATGATTGATTACATATTAATTAACAGCAAATGGGCTAGTTCTGTTAGGAATACCAGGGCATATAGGGGAGCTGAAATTGGATCTGACCATTACCTTGTTAAAAGTGTGTTGCAACTTAAATTTAAAAAGTGTTGTGCTAGGGTTAAAAAATTTACTTTTAATACTGAAGCTCTGAAAGATCCAGTTATAGCCAAAACTTACCATGATAGGTTACTTAGTCATTATGACAGTCATGGTTTGCTTACTACTGAAGTTGAGGAAGAATGGGATCATTTTAAACAGGCTTTTTTGGATACTAACAGTACTCTTTTAGGAAAAAAGGAGCAGAAGAGGCAAAATTATCTGAGTGATAAGGCACTTGAGCTTATTTCGGAAAGAAAGAACTGCAGGAATGCCCTTAATCAATACCCTACTAGTCCTAATAGAAAGCATTACAGAGACCTTAATAAACTTGTAAAGGATCAGTTAGCTGCTGATAAGAATCTTTGGCTTGATGGTTTGGCTGACAAAGCCGAGGAAGCAGTTAGACAGCACAAGAGCAGAGAGCTGTACGAGATAATTAATGTTTTATGTGGTAGAAAACGGACAGGCATACAAGGATTGAAGGATAAACAAGGTAAGGTTAGAGAAGGGGAGGATTTGGTCATGGCTAGGTGGGCTGAGCATTTTAGTGATGTTCTAAACAATGTAGTTAGTTCTACTCCCATTGTTTGCAATGATGATAGATGCATTGGTGGCTTTAATGTTGGCCCTATAACACAATCTGAAGTTATTTTGGCTATTTCTAAACTTAAACTTCATAAATCCCCAGGGGTAGATGAAATTACTACGGAAATGCTTAGAGCTGGGAATGTTTCGGTTACCACTTGGATGACTGAAATTCTGAATATCTTTTATGATAAAGGCATGGTTCCAGGATTTTACCAGAGCTATTGTTATCCCTATTTTCAAAAAAGGTGATCGCAGTTCTTGTGATAACTATAGGGGTATCAGCCTACTCTCTGTTCCAGGTAATCCTCTCTTTCCATGATTGTGCTTAATAAAATTAAAAATCTGGTTGACAGTCAATTGCATGATGAGCAATGTGGATTCAGAAGTGGTAGGGGATGTGTGGATCAGATATTTTCACTTAGGCAGATTCTTGAGAAATGTTTAGAGTTTCAGAAACCTTTGGTTGCTAGCTTTGTTGATTTCCAAAAGGCTTTCGACTCTGTTGATCGTCATAATTTGTGGTTGATTGTGAAATCATATGATATACCAGAAAAGTTAGTTAACATAATGAAAGCTCTCTATAATAACACTGAGTCGTGTGTGAGAGTTGGTAAGGCTTGTAGCAATTGGTTTAGCATTACTTCTGGTGTTCGACAAGGGTGCATTTTGTCTCCTTTTCTCTTTAGTTTGATTATTGATTATGTTATGCGAAATTCACTTCAAGGGAAAGATTTTGGCCTTAAATGGGCTGGAGATACGAAAATTTCTGATTTAGATTATGCTGATGATTTAGCCCTTTTGGCAAATGATGTTGATGAGATGAACTCTTTCATTCGAGCTGTTGATGAGACTGGTAGTAGAGTAGGTTTGGTTATAAACAGAGAGAAAACTAAAGTGATGAAAATTGGTCAGGCAGGCTGTGATTCAGTTAATCTGAATGGTTGTAGTCTTGAGCAGGTGTCACAGTTTAATTATCTTGGAAGCTATGTAACAGATAATGGTGATGTGCGGCATGAGATTAACAGACGAATAGGGATTGCTGCCGGGACTTTTAAGAACCTATGGAGAGTGTGGAGAAATAGGCGTATACACCTAAAGACTAAAATTAGACTGTATAATAGTTTGGTTCTTTCTAGGGTTAGTTATGGTAGTGAAACTTCGACACTTTGTAAACAAGATAACAGGAAACTAGATGCTTTTGATTCCAGATGCTTACGCAGTATCTTGGGCATTAGGTGGTTCAACTTTGTAACTAATGATGAGATTAGGGAAAGGAGTTTGCAACCTCCTTTAAGCAGCATATTGTGCAGAGAGAGACTCCGTTGGTTTGGCCATGTTGCCCGTATGAATAATTATAGATTGGCGAATAGCGTTATGAACAGTGTGCCTAAAGGCCTCAGAAAGAAGGGGAGACCTAGGATGCGGTGGGCAGACAATGTCAAACAGGACCTTGTTAGAATTGGTGTGCAGTGGCCAGATGCAGTAGATGTAGCTCAGGATAGACTTGCTTGGAGAACTGAATTGCACGGTCTGGTTGGACCTCCGTAGCCCATGGCTGCTTGAGGATGATGATGATGATGATAATGGCGAGCCTAAAACTTAGTGTTCCGTATCCTTATATTTGAACCGTTATTTGAACTATTTGATTTGCATTGTATGAGGAACTGATAGGTTTCGTCCGTTAGATTTTGAAATAATATAGGTTTTTATTTGTTATAATGTTCAATCGTTCAATAAATTTTTCTTGTAATTAATTTTGTTTTGTGGCCTGAATATATATGATTATATAGTATCGTGGCCAGAGTTTTAATTTTTGTCATGGCATGATAAAAGAAATGTTACTTGATTCAAAATGATAGTAAATCGTGGGTTTATAATGGAAAAATCTATCTCGCCATGTTAAAAAATGTTGAACAATGCTCTATGCATTAGTATTATACACTGAACGGCAGGTCAAGAGTAACTCATATACACAGTTAAGTAACTTCTTAAATAAGATTTGTATGAAAGAATTTAACAAGGAAAAAGCGAAAAAATATATTTATAATGAGATAGCAATCAAATCTTGTAAAATCTCGGTTTTCAACAGCATTCTTTGGGTAGTTACGGAAATGCGAATACTTAACAGCAGCAAAGTAATTACGAAAATAATTAATTTGAATTGGAAAATAATTAATACGAAAATAATTGATTTGGATGAGAATTTAAAAAGGTTAAAAGAAAGCAATAACCGCTATGGAAACTTTAATAAGATATGTAGCTATATTTTCAGTAGATCGAGTACTGATTAGTTAAATTTTCCCCAATTTGGAATTTTTTTTGCAGAACGAGATAACTTGCTAACGTTTCAGTTTCAAAGACTCTTTAAATATTGAACAAAAGCTTCTATAAAATCAAGATTCAAGTAGTTTATTACTGCAATTAAATCTTTAGCTAAACACATATTTTCCTATTAAAGCATGCATAATATATTATTTGTGAAATGTCTGAGCATTAGTTTTTTACTCTAAATTAAAAACATCACCAATAACAAAAGTGACCATGTACAGTCGCTCAAAAAAGTATCCGAACACTATGGTTGATTAGAGAATTCAGAAAAAATATCTGCAACGAGTTTTTTTTAGAAATTAGTGATCTGGCAACCTTTGTGTACAGTTCACGAAGGTTGCCAGAATACTAATTTCTAAAAACTCGTTGTCAGATATTTTTTCTGAATTCTATACAAATCAGAATAATAAACATTTACTACTTATATTTGATAATATTATTCGAAATAGTGAGTTCAAAGTAATCAATTATGTATTTACGTAAGCAGGCGTATTTACAAACACGTCCAGCGGATTTATTGGTTCTAAATTTTCAGTTAATTCTAACTTCTATTTTACATTTCAATCTATTCCTTTGCCTTTTAGGCCTACGTTTCAAAACATGATTGATTAAAATTTCAACATTTTATTGTAAAATATCAGGAAAACTCCAAAAGACGTATAGGGCGATCCAAGATGTAGCTCTACACACTGAGGCAAGAAATACACTCAAATACAACGGATAACACACAATAATTCGGCACTGACACAAATATCACACTGCACCACTACGGCTGAGGGTCCAACCTAGTGAAGTGGAGGGAGAATATATTCAAGTACATATTCCGACCGTTTCAGCTTTCTAAATACACAACTTTTAACCCTCTACACTCTGCACACACTAAACACAATAGATGACGTAATCGAAAGAAGCAGAGTAATTAATCCGCTCTGTGATCTAATGACTGAATGTGATCTATTGCTTCTGATGAGAGTGATTGCCATTTGCTAAAATGGCTGAATGCAGACAACTATTCAACCAGTGTCTCTCGAATAACAAATCCATTCACAGTCTCAAATAGGTATTTGACTCATTTCACTTTCCTATTAATAACCTCTCACACTTTGCACTATATGCAAAACAACACACTTCCGACGCTAATCCAAACGGACAAAATAACTACTCCTTTGTGCGCTCTTATTACTGCACGTTTTCTATAAGATTTGCGGTAGGAGATTGCTGTTCGCCCAAAGGGCTGAACGCAGTCACCTATTCAACCAGTGACCCTCACCTACATATAAACAGTTTAAAATATGTATTTGTCTGCTTTCACCCTTTGATTAACAGATCTAACATTTTCCACTAGATACACAACAACACGGTTAAACGCCAATGAATAGGGATAACGTAATTATTCCGCTGTGCGCTATAATGGCTGCATGCGTTCTATATCTTCTGTTGAGAGAGATTGCTGTTCGTCCAAAGGGCTGAACGCAGTCACTTATTCAACCAGAGACCCTCAGATACACATTGACAGATTAAAATACGTATTTGTCTGATTTCACATTTTGATTAACTGCTTTAACGCTTTCCACTAGGTACACAACAACACACTTAAACGCCAAAGAATAGGGAAAACTTAATTATTCCGCTGTGCGCGTAATGGCTGCACGCGTTCTATATCTTCTGTTGAGGGTGATTGCTGTTCGTCCACAGGGCTGAATGCAGTCACTTATTCAACCAGTGACCCTCAGACACATATTAACGGATTAAAATTCGTATTTGTCTGATTTCACACTTTGATTAACAGCCTTAACCCTTTCCACTAGGTACAGAACAACATACTTTATCGCCAATGAATAGAGATAACTTAATTATTCCGATATGCGCTATAATGGCTGCACGCGTCTTATATCTTCTGTTGAGGGTGATTGCTGTTCGTCCAAACGGCTGAACGCAGTCACTTATTCAACCAGAGACCCCCCAGGCACACATTAGCAGATTAAAATACCTATTTGTCTGATTTCACATTTTTATTAACTGCTTTAACCCTTTTCACAAGGTACACATCAAACACTTAAACTCAAATGAATAGGGATAAAGTAATAATTCCGCTGTGCTCTATGATGGCTGCATGCGTTCTATATCTTCTGTTGAGAGAGATTGCTGTTCGTCCAAAGGGCTGAACGCAGTCACTTATTCAACCAGAGACCCTCAGATACACATTGACAGATTAAAATACGTATTTGTCTGATTTCACATTTTGATTAACTGCTTTAACGCTTTCCACTAGGTACACAACAACACACTTAAACGCCAAAGAATAGGGAAAACTTAATTATCCCGCTGTGCGCGTAATGGCTGCACGCGTTCTATATCTTCTGTTGAGGGTGATTGCTGTTCGTCCACAGGGCTGAATGCAGTCACTTATTCAACCAGTGACCCTCAGACACATATTAACGGATTAAAATTCGTATTTGTCTGATTTCACACTTTGATTAACAGCCTTAACCCTTTCCACTAGGTACAGAACAACATACTTTATCGCCAATGAATAGAGATAACTTAATTATTCCGATATGCGCTATAATGGCTGCACGCGTCTTATATCTTCTGTTGAGGGTGATTGCTGTTCGTCCAAACGGCTGAACGCAGTCACTTATTCAACCAGAGACCCCCCAGGCACACATTAGCAGATTAAAATACCTATTTGTCTGATTTCACATTTTTATTAACTGCTTTAACCCTTTTCACAAGGTACACATCAAACACTTAAACTCAAATGAATAGGGATAAAGTAATAATTCCGCTGTGCTCTATGATGGCTGCACGCGTTCTATATCTTCTGTTGAGGGTGATTGCTGTTCGTCCAAAGGGCTGAACACAGTCACTTATTCAACCAGTGACCCCAGATATATTAAGAGATTAAAATACGTATTTCTCTGATTTCACATTTTGATTAACAGCTTTATCCTTTTCCACTAGGTACACAACAACAGACTAAACCGCCAACTAATAGGGATAATTTAATTATTCCGCTGTGTGCTATAATGTCTGCACGCTTTCTATATATTCTGTTGAAGATGATTGCTGTTCGTCCAAAGGGCTGAACGCAGTCACTTATTCAAACATTGAACCCAAGATATATATTAACAGATTAAAATACGTATTTGTCTGATTTCACACATTGATTAACAGCTTTAACCTTCTCCACTAGGTACATAAAAACACACTAAACCGACAATTAATAGGGATAATTTAGTTATTCCGCTGTGCGTTTTAATGGCTGCACGCGTTCTATATCTTCTGTTGAGGGTGATTGCTGTTCGTCCAAAGGGCTGAACGCTGTCACTTATTCAACCAGTAACTCCTAGGTACATATTAACAGATTAAAATACGTATTTGTCTGATTTCACACTTTGATTATCAGCTTTAACCTTTTCCACTACATACGTAACAACACACTAAAACGCCAATTAATAGGGATAACTTAATTATTCCGCTGTGCGCTGTAAAGGCTGCACGCGTTCTATATATTCACTTGAAGGTGATTACTGTTCGTCCAAAGGGCTGAACGCAGTCACTTTTTCAACCAGTGACCCCTAGGTACATATTAACAGAATAAAATACGTATTTGTCTGATTTCACACTTTGATTATCAGCTTTAACCTTTTCCATTAGGTACACAACAACACACTTAAACGCCAATTAATAGGGATAACTTAATTATTCTGCTGTGCGTTATAATGGCTGCACGCGTTCTATATCTTCTGTTGAGGGTGATTGCTGTTCGTCCAAAAGAGCTGAACTCAGTCACTTATTCAAGCAGTGACCACCAGATATACGTTAACAGAATAAAATACGTATTTGTCTGATTTCACACTTTGATTAAAAGCTTTAACCTTTTCCACTAGGGACACAACAATACACTAAACCGCCAATTAATAGGGATAACTTAATTATTACGCTGTGCGCTATAATGGCTCCACGCGTTCTATATATTCTTTTGAAGGTTAGTGCTGTTCATCCAAAAGGCTGAACGCAGTCACTTATTCAACCAGTGACCCCCAGATATATATTAACAGAACAAAATACGTATTTGCCTGATTTAAAATTTTAATTAACAGCTTTAACTTTTTCTATTAGTTACACAACAACACACTAAACCGCCAATTAATAGGGATAACTTAATCATTCCGTTGTGCGTTATAATGGCTACACGCGTTCTGTATCTTCTGTTGATGGTGATTGCTGTTCGTCCAAAGGGCTGAACGCAGTCAATTATTCAACCAGTGACCCCCAGATATGTATTAACAGATTAAAATATATATTTGTCTGATTTCACACTTTCATTAACAGCTTTAAACTTTTCCAGTAGGTACATATCAATACACTAAACCACCAATTAATAGGGATAACTTAATTATTCCCCTGTGCTTTATAATTGCTGCACGCGTTCTATATCTTCTGTTGAGCGTGATTGCTCTTCGTCTAAAGGGCTGAACGCAGTCACTTATTCAACCAGTGACCCCCAGGTACATATTTAAAGATTAAAATAACTATTTGTCGGATTTCGCACTTTGATTAACAGCTTTAAACTTGTCCACTAGGTATATAACAACATACTAAAACGCCAATTAATAGAGTAATTTAATTATTCCGCTGTGCGATATAATGGCTGCACGCGTTCTATATCTTCTGTTGAGGGTGGTTACTGTTCGTCCAAAAGGCTGAACGCAGTCACTTATTCAACCAGTAACCCCAGGTACATATTAACAGAATAAAATACGTATTTGTCTGATTTCACACTTTGATTAACAGCTTTAACCTTCTCCACTAGGTACATAACATCACACTAAAACGCCAATTAATAGGGATTACTTAATTATTCCGCTGTGCGCTCTAATGGCTGCACGCTTTCTATATCTTCTATTGTGGGTGATTGCTGTTCGTCCAAAGCGCTGAACGCAGTCACCTTTTCAACCAGTGACCCCCAGGTACATATTAATAGATTAGAATACGTATTTGTCTGATTTCATTTTGATTAACAGCTTTAACCTTGTCCCCTAGGTACATAACAACACACTAAAACGCCAATTAATAGAGTAAATTAATTATTCTGCTGTGCGATATAATGGATGCACGCGTTCTATATCTTCTGTTGAGGGTGATTGCTGTTTGTCCAAAAGGCTGAACGCAGTCACTTATTCAACCAATAACCCAGGAACACATTAACAGAATAAAATAGGTATTTGTCTGATTTCACACTTTGATTAACAGCTTTAACCTTCTCCAAAAAGGTACATAACATCAGACGAAAACGCCAATTAATAGAGTAACTTAATTATTCCTCTGTGCGCTATAATGGCTGCACGCGTTCTGTATATTCTATTGAGGGTGATTGCTGTTCGTCCAAAGGGCTGAACGCAGTCACTTATTCAAACAGTGACCCCCAGGTACATATTAAAAGATTAAAATAGGTATTTGTCTGATTTCACACTTTGATTAAGAGCTTTAACCTTCTCCACTAGATACATAACAACACACTAAAACGCCAATTAATTGGGATAATTTAATTATTCCGCTGTGCGCTATAATGGCTGCACGCGTTCTATATCTTCTGCTGAAGGTGATTGCTGTTCTTCCAAAACGCTGAATGCAGTCACTTATTCAACCAGAGACCCCCAGGTACATATTAACAGATTAAAATACGCATTTGTCTGATTTCACACTATGATTATCAACTTTAACTTTTTCCATTAGGTACACATCAACATACTTAAAGGTCAATCAATAGGGAAAAATTAATTATTCCGCTGTGTGCTGTAATGGCTGCACGCGTTCTATATTTTCTGTTGAGGGTGATTGCTGTTCGTCCAAAGGGTTGAACGCAGTCACTTATTCCACCAGTGAACCCCAGGTACATATTAACAGATTAAAATACGTATTTGTCTGATTTCACACTTTGATTAATAGTTTTAACCTTTTCCACTACGTACAAAACAAGACACTAAATCGCCAATTAATAGAGTAAATTAATTATTCCGTTGTGCGCTCTAATGGCTGCACGCGATCTATATCTTCTGTTGCGGGTGATTGGTGTTCGTCGAAAGATCTGAACGCAGTCATTTATTCAACCAGTGACTCCCCAGATATATGATAACAGATTAAAATACGTATTAATCTGATTTCCCACTTTGATTCGGAGTCGTTCTCCGTGTATATCACTTTAGAAATAAAACATAATGAATCGTCAGGTAGCACAGCATCTGGTTTAACAAGTTTCCTTTCGGACCTCTTATTAGCGAGGGTCTATGGATAACTGCTATTGCAATTAACATTGCTTAGATAGGATAAGGCACTCATTGTCTAAAATAAATGAGTGTAGGGTTTAAGTAGGTTAGTGTAGTCAAATGGGGGCCAAAATCAGATGCCGTGACCACCTTTTCCTTTTCCCTATGATGTGACTATAGGTAGGTTAATTCGAACTAACACTCTTAATGTCTATATACTTTTTAGGTGAAGGTGATAAAAATATATATTCAGCTGTTACGATAACAAAATAATTGATTGGGAGTAGTTCTCCGTGTATGTCACTTTAGAAATAAAAGATAATGAATCGTTAGGTAGCACAGCATCTGGTTTAACAAGTTTCGTTTCGGACCTGTACTAGCGAGGGTCTATGGGTAACTGCTATTGCAATTAGCATTGTTTAGATAGAATAAGACACTCATTGTCTAAAATAAATGAGTGCAGGGTTTAAGTAGGTTAGTGTAGTCAAATGATGGCCAAAATCAGATGCCGTGACGACCGTTTCCTTTTCCCTATGATGTGACTATAGGTAGGTTAATTCGAACTACCACTCTTAATGTCTATATACGTTTTAGGTGAAGTTAACAAAAATATATATTCAGCTGTTTGCGATAACAAAATAATTGATTCGGAGTCGTTCTGTCACTTTAGAAATAAAAGATAATGAATCGTTAGGTAGCAGAGCATCTGGTTTAACAAGTTTCGTTTCGGACCTGTATTAGCGAGGGTCTATGGGTAACTGCTATTGCAATTAACATTGCTTAGATAGGATAAGGCACTCATTGTCTGAAATAAATGAGTGTAGGGTTTAAGTAGGTTAGTGTAGTCAAATGATGGCCAAAATCAGATGCCGTGACGACCGTTTCCTTTTCCCTATGATGTGACTATAGGTAGGTTAATTCGAACTAACACTCTAAATGTCTATATACCTTTTAGGTGAAGGTGATAAAAATATATATTCAGCTGTTACGATAACAAAATAATTGATTGGAAGTCGTTCTCCGTGTATGTCACTTTAGAAATAAAAGATAATGAATCGTTAGGTAGCACAGCATCTGGTTTAACAAGTTTCGTTTCGGACCTATATTAGCGAGGGTCTATGGGTAACTGCTATTGCAATTAACATTGCTTAGAGAGGATAAGGCACTCGTTGTCTAAAATAAATGAGTGTAGGGTTTAAGTAGGTTAGTGTAGTCAAATGATGGCCAAAATCAGATGCCGTGACGACCGTTTCCTTTTCCCTATGATGTGACTATAGGTAGGTTAATTCGAACTAACACTCTAAATGTCTATATACCTTTTAGGTGAAGGTGATAAAAATATACATTCAGCTGTTACGATAACAAAATAATTGATTGGGAGTCGTTCTCCGTGTATGCCACTTTAGCAATAAATGATAATGAATCGTTAGGTAGCACAGCATCTGGTTTAACAAGTTTCGTTTCGGACCTGTATTAGCGAGGGTCTATGGGTAACTGCTATTGCAATTAACATTGCTTAGATAGAATAAGGAACTCATTGTCTAAAATAAATGAGTGTAGGGTTTAAGTAGGTTAGTGTAGTCAAATGATGGCCAAAATCAGATGCCGTGACCACCGTTTCCTTTTTCCTATGATGTGACTATAGGTAGGTTAATTCGAACTACAACTCTTAATGTCTATATACGTTTTAGGTGAAGTTAACAAAAATATATATTCAGCTGTTTGCGATAACAAAATAATTGATTCGGAGTCGTTCTGTCACTTTAGAAATAAAAGATAATGAATCGTTAGGTAGCACAGCATCTGATTTAACAAGTTTCGTTTCGGACCTGTATTAGCGAGGGTCTAAGGGTAACTGCTATTGCAATTAACATTGTTTAGGTAGGATAAGGCACTCATTGTCTAAAATAAATGAGTGTAGGGTTTAAGTAGGTTAGTGTAGTCAAATGATGGCCAAAATCAGATGCCGTGACGACCGTTTCCTTTTCCCTATGATGTGACTATAGGTAGGTTAATTCGAACTAACACACTTCATGTCTATATACTTTTTACGTGAAGGTGATAAAAATATATATTCAGCTGTTTGCGATAACAAAATAATTGATTCGGAGTCGTACTCCGTGTATGTCAATTTAGAAATAAAAGATAATGAATCGTTAGGTAGCACAGCATCTGGTTTAACAAGTTTCGTTTCGGACCTGTATTAGCGAGGGTCTATGGGTAACTGCTATTGCAATTAACATTGTTCAGATAGGCTAAGGCACTCATTGTCTAAAATAAATGAGTGTAGGGTTTAAATAGGTTAGTGTAGTCAAATGATGGCCAAAATCAGATGCCGTGACGACCGTTTCCTTTTCCCTATGATGTGACTATAGGTAGGTTAATTCGAACTAACACTCTTAATGTCTATATGCTCTTTAGGTGAAGGTGATAAAAATATATATTCAGCTGTTTGCGATATAAAAATAATTGATTCGGAGTCGTTCGGTCACTATAGAAATAAAAGATAATGAATCGTTAGGTAGCACAGCATCTGGCTTAACAAGTTTCGTTTCGGACCTGTATTAGCGAGGGTCTATGGGTAACTGCTATTGCAATTAACTTTGTTTAGATAGGATAAGGCACTCATTGTCTAAAATAAATGAGTGTAGGGTTTAAGTTCGTTAGTGTAGTCAAATGATGGCCAAAATCAGATGCCGTGACGACCTTTTCCTTTTCCCTATGATGTGATTCTAGGTAGGTTAATTCGAACTAACACTCTTCATGTCTATATACCTTTTAGGTGAAGGTGATAAAAATATATATTCAACTGTTACATTAACAAAATAATTGATTGGGAGTCGTTCTCCGTGTATGTCCCTTTAGAAATAAAAGATAATGAATCGTTAGGTAGCACAGCATCTGGTTTAACAAGTTTCGTTTCGGACCTATATTAGCGAGGGTCTATGGGTAACTGCTATTGCAATTAACATTGCTTAGATACAATAAGGCACTCATTGTCTAAAATAAATGAGTGTAGGGTTTAAGTATGTAAGTGTAGTCAAATGATGGCCAAAATCAGATGCCGTGACCAACTTTTCCTTTTTCCTATGATGTGACTATAGGTAGGTTAATTCGAACTAACACTCTTAATGTCTATATACGTTTTAGGTGAAGGTGATAAAAATATATATTCAGCTGTTTGCGATATAAAAATAATTGATTCGGAGTCGTTCGGTCACTATAGAAATAAAAGATAATGAATCGTTAGGTAGCACAGCATCTGGTTTAACAAGTTTCGTTTCGGACCTGTATTAGCGAGGGTCTATGGGTAACTGCTATTGCAATTAACTTTGTTTAGATAGGATAAGGCACTTATTGTCTAAAATAAATGAGTGTAGGGTTTAAGTAGGTTAGTGTAGTCAAATGATGGCCAAAATCAGATGCCGTGACGACCTTTTCCTTTTCCCTATGATGTGATTCTAGGTAGGTTAATTCGAACTAACACTCTTCATGTCTATATACCTTTTAGGTGAAGGTGATAAAAATATATATTCAACTGTTACAATAACAAAATAATTGATTGGGAGTCGTTCTCCGTGTATGTCCCTTTAGAAATAAAAGATAATGAATCGTTAGGTAGCACAGCATCTGGTTTAACAAGTTTCGTTTCGGACCTATATTAGCGAGTGTCTATGGGTAACTGCTATTGCAATTAACATTGCTTAGATAGAATAAGGCACTCATTGTCTAAAATAAATGAGTGTAGGGTTTAAGTATGTAAGTGTAGTCAAATGATTGCCAAAATCAGATGCCGTGACCAACCTTTCCTTTTTCCTATGATGTGACTATAGGTAGGTTAATTCGAACTAACACTCTTAATGTCTATATACGTTTTAGGTGAAGGTGATAAAAATATATATTCAGCTGTTTGCGATATAAAAATAATTGATTCGGAGTCGTTCGGTCACTATAGAAATAAAAGATAATGAATCGTTAGGTAGCACAGCATCTGGTTTAACAAGTTTCGTTTCGGACCTGTATTAGCGAGGGTCTATGGGTAACTGCTATTGCAATTAACATTGTTCAGATAGGCTAAGGCACTCATTGTCTAAAATAAATGAGTGTAGGGTTTAAATAGGTTAGTGTAGTCAAATGATGGCCAAAATCAGATGCCGTGACGACCGTTTCCTTTTCCCTATGATGTGACTATAGGTAAGTTAATTCGAACTAACACTCTTAATGTCTATATAAGTTTTAGGTGAAGGTGATAAAAATATATATTCAGCTGTTTGCGATAACAAAATAATTGATTCGGTGTCGTTCTCCGTGTATGTCACTTTAGAAATAAAAGATAATGAATCATCAGGTAGCACAGCATCTGGTTTAACAAGTTTCGTTTCGGACCTGTATTAGCGAGGGTCTATGGGTAACTGCTATTGCAATTAACATTGCTTAGATATAGATAAGGCACTCATTGTCTAAAATAAATGAGTGTAGGGTTTAAGTAGGTTAGTGTAGTCAAATGATGGCCAAAATCAGATGCCGTGACCACCGTTTCCTTTTTCCTATGATGTGAATATAGGTAGGTTAATTCGAACTAACACTGTTAATGTCTATATACGTTTTAGGTGAAGGTGATAAAAATATATATTCACGTCATTGCGATAACAAAAAAAATTGATTCGGAGTCGTTCGGTCACTATAGGAATAAAAGATAATGAATCGTTAGGTAGCACAGCATCTGGTTTAACAAGTTTCGTTTCGGACCTGTATTAGCGAGGGTCTATGGGTAACTGCTATTGCAATTAACATTGCTTAGATAGAATAAGGAACTCATTGTCTAAAATAAATGAGTGTAGGGTTTAAGTAGGTTAGTGTAGTCAAATGATGGCCAAAATCAGATGCCGTGACCACCGTTTCCTTTTTCCTATGATGTGACTATAGGTAGGTTAATTCGAACTACAACTCTTAATGTCTATATACGTTTTAGGTGAAGTTAACAAAAATATATATTCAGCTGTTTGCGATATAAAAATAATTGATTCGGAGTCGTTCGGTCACTATAGAAATAAAAGATAATGAATCGTTAGGTAGCACAGCATCTGGTTTAACAAGTTTCGTTTCGGACCTGTATTAGCGAGGGTCTATGGGTAACTGCTATTGCAATTAACATTGTTCAGATAGGCTAAGGCACTCATTGTCTAAAATAAATGAGTGTAGGGTTTAAGTTGGTTAGTGTAGTCAAATGATGGCCAAAATCAGATGCCGTGACGACCGTTTCCTTTTCCCTATGATGTGACTATAGGTAGGTTAATTCGAACTAACACTCTTAATGTCTATATGCTGTTTAGGTGAAGGTGAAAAAAATATATATTCAGCTGTTTGCGATAGCAAAATAATTGATTCGGAGTCGTTCTCCGTGTATGTCACTTTAGAAATAAAAGATAATGAATCGTTAGGTAGCACAGCATCTGGTTTAACAAGTTTCGTTTCGGACCTATATTAGCGAGGGTCTATGGGTAACTGCTATTGCAATTAACATTGCTTAGATAGAATAAGGCACTCATTGTCTAAAATAAATGAGTGTAGGGTTTAAGTATGTAAGTGTAGTCAAATGATGGCCAAAATCAGATGCCGTGACCAACCTTTCCTTTTTCCTATGATGTGACTATAGGTAGGTTAATTCGAACTAACACTCTTAATGTCTATATAAGTTTTAGGTGAAGGTGATAAAAATATATATTCAGCTGTTTGCGATAACAAAATAATTGATTCGGAGTCGTTCTCCGTGTATGTCACTTTAGAAATAAAAGATAATGAATCGTTAGGTAAGCACATCATCTGGTTTAACAAGTTTCGTTTCGGACCTGTACTAGCGAGGGTCTATGGGTAACTGCTATTGCAATTAGCATTGTTTAGATAGAATAAGACACTCATTGTCTAAAATAAATGAGTGTAGGGTTTAAGTAGGTTAGTGTAGTCAAATGATGGCCAAAATCAGATGCCGTGACCACCGTTTCCTTTTTCCTATGATGTGACTATAGGTAGGTTAATTCGAACTACAACTCTTAATGTCTATATACGTTTTAGGTGAAGTTAACAAAAATATATATTCAGCTGTTTGCGATAACAAAATAATTGATTCGGAGTCGTTCTGTCACTTTAGAAATAAAAGATAATGAATCGTTAGGTAGCACAGCATCTGATTTAACAAGTTTCGTTTCGGACCTGTATTAGCGAGGGTCTAAGGGTAACTGCTATTGCAATTAACATTGTTTAGGTAGGATAAGGCACTCATTGTCTAAAATAAATGAGTGTAGGGTTTAAGTAGGTTAGTGTAGTCAAATGATGGCCAAAATCAGATGCCGTGACGACCGTTTCCTTTTCCCTATGATGTGACTATAGGTAGGTTAATTCGAACTAACACACTTCATGTCTATATACTTTTTACGTGAAGGTGATAAAAATATATATTCAGCTGTTTGCGATAACAAAATAATTGATTCGGAGTCGTACTCCGTGTATGTCAATTTAGAAATAAAAGATAATGAATCGTTAGGTAGCACAGCATCTGGTTTAACAAGTTTCGTTTCGGACCTGTATTAGCGAGGGTCTATGGGTAACTGCTATTGCAATTAACATTGTTCAGATAGGCTAAGGCACTCATTGTCTAAAATAAATGAGTGTAGGGTTTAAATAGGTTAGTGTAGTCAAATGATGACCAAAATCAGATGCCGTGACGACCGTTTCCTTTTCCCTATGATGTGACTATAGGTAGGTTAATTCGAACTAACACTCTTAATGTCTATATGCTCTTTAGGTGAAGGTGATAAAAATATATATTCAGCTGTTTGCGATATAAAAATAATTGATTCGGAGTCGTTCGGTCACTATAGAAATAAAAGATAATGAATCGTTAGGTAGCACAGCATCTGGTTTAACAAGTTTCGTTTCGGACCTGTATTAGCGAGGGTCTATGGGTAACTGCTATTGCAACTAACTTTGTTTAGATAGGATAAGGCACTTATTGTCTAAAATAAATGAGTGTAGGGTTTAAGTAGGTTAGTGTAGTCAAATGATGGCCAAAATCAGATGCCGTGACGACCTTTTCCTTTTCCCTATGATGTGATTCTAGGTAGGTTAATTCGAACTAACACTCTTCATGTCTATATACCTTTTAGGTGAAGGTGATAAAAATATATATTCAACTGTTACAATAACAAAATAATTGATTGGGAGTCGTTCTCCGTGTATGTCCCTTTAGAAATAAAAGATAATGAATCGTTAGGTAGCACAGCATCTGGTTTAACAAGTTTCGTTTCGGACCTATATTAGCGAGGGTCTATGGGTAACTGCTATTGCAATTAACATTGCTTAGATAGAATAAGGCACTCATTGTCTAAAATAAATGAGTGTAGGGTTTAAGTATGTAAGTGTAGTCAAATGATTGCCAAAATCAGATGCCGTGACCAACCTTTCCTTTTTCCTATGATGTGACTATAGGAAGGTTAATTCGAACTAACACTCTTAATGTCTATATACGTTTTAGGTGAAGGTGATAAAAATATATATTCAGCTGTTTGCGATATAAAAGTAATTGATTCGGAGTCGTTCGGTCACTATAGAAATAAAAGATAATGAATCGTTAGGTAGCACAGCATCTGGTTTAACAAGTTTCGTTTCGGACCTGTATTAGCGAGGGTCTATGGGTAACTGCTATTGCAATTAACATTGTTCAGATAGGCTAAGGCACTCATTGTCTAAAATAAATGAGTGTAGGGTTTAAATAGGTTAGTGTAGTCAAATGATGGCCAAAATCAGATGCCGTGACGACCGTTTCCTTTTCCCTATGATGTGACTATAGGTAGGTTAATTCGAACTAACACTCTTAATGTCTATATGCTCTTTAGGTGAAGGTGATAAAAATATATATTCAGCTGTTTGCGATATAAAAATAATTGATTCGGAGTCGTTCGGTCACTATAGAAATAAAAGATAATGAATCGTTAGGTAGCACAGCATCTGGTTTAACAAGTTTCGTTTCGGACCTGTATTAGCGAGGGTCTATGGGTAACTGCTATTGCAATTAACTTTGTTTAGATAGGATAAGGCACTCATTGTCTAAAATAAATGAGTGTAGGGTTTAAGTTGGTTAGTGTAGTCAAATGATGGCCAAAATCAGATGCCGTGACGACCTTTTCCTTTTCCCTATGATGTGATTCTAGGTAGGTTAATTCGAACTAACACTCTTCATGTCTATATACCTTTTAGGTGAAGGTGATAAAAATATATATTCAACTGTTACAATAACAAAATAATTGATTGGGAGTCGTTCTCCGTGTATGTCCCTTTAGAAATAAAAGATAATGAATCGTTAGGTAGCACAGCATCTGGTTTAACAAGTTTCGTTTCGGACCTATATTAGCGAGGGTCTATGGGTAACTGCTATTGCAATTAACATTGCTTAGATAGAATAAGGCACTCATTGTCTAAAATAAATGAGTGTAGGGTTTAAGTATGTAAGTGTAGTCAAATGATGGCCAAAATCAGATGCCGTGACCAACCTTTCCTTTTTCCTATGATGTGACTATAGGTAGGTTAATTCGAACTAACACTCTTAATGTCTATATACGTTTTAGGTGAAGGTGATAAAAATATATATTCAGCTGTTTGCGATATAAAAATAATTGATTCGGAGTCGTTCGGTCACTATAGAAATAAAAGATAATGAATCGTTAGGTAGCACAGCATCTGGTTTAACAAGTTTCGTTTCGGACCTGTATTAGCGAGGGTCTATGGGTAACTGCTATTGCAATTAACATTGTTCAGATAGGCTAAGGCACTCATTGTCTAAAATAAATGAGTGTAGGGTTTAAATAGGTTAGTGTAGTCAAATGATGGCCAAAATCAGATGCCGTGACGACCGTTTCCTTTTCCCTATGATGTGACTATAGGTAAGTTAATTCGAACTAACACTCTTAATGTCTATATAAGTTTTAGGTGAAGGTGATAAAAATATATATTCAGCTGTTTGAGATAACAAAATAATTGATTCGGTGTCGTTCTCCGTGTATGTCACTTTAGAAATAAAAGATAATGAATCATCAGGTAGCACAGCATCTGGTTTAACAAGTTTCGTTTCGGACCTGTATTAGCGAGGGTCTATGGGTAACTGCTATTGCAATTAACATTGCTTAGATATAGATAAGGCACTCATTGTCTAAAATAAATGAGTGTAGGGTTTAAGTAGGTTAGTGTAGTCAAATGATGGCCAAAATCAGATGCCGTGACCACCGTTTCCTTTTTCCTATGATGTGACTATAGGTAGGTTAATTCGAACTAACACTGTTAATGTCTATATACGTTTTAGGTGAAGGTGATAAAAATATATATTCACGTCATTGCGATAACAAAAAAAATTGATTCGGAGTCGTTCGGTCACTATAGGAATAAAAGATAATGAATCGTTAGGAAGCACAGCATCTGGTTTAACAAGTTTCGTTTCGGACCTGTATTAGCGAGGGTCTATGGGTAACTGCTATTGCAATTAACATTGTTCAGATAGGCTAAGGCACTCATTGTCTAAAATAAATGAGTGTAGATTTTAAGTAGGTTAGTGTAGTCAAATGATGGCCAAAATCAGATGCCGTGACGACCGTTTCCTTTTCCCTATGATGTGACTATAGGTAGGTTAATTCGAACTAACACTCTTAATGTCTATATGCTGTTTAGGTGAAGGTGAAAAAAATATATATTCAGCTGTTTGCGATAACAAAATAATTGATTCGGAGTCGTTCTCCGTGTATGTCACTTTAGAAATAAAAGATAATGAATCGTTAGGTAGCACAGCATCTGGTTTAACAAGTTTCGTTTCGGACCTATATTAGCGAGGGTCTATGGGTAACTGCTATTGCAATTAACATTGCTTAGATAGAATAAGGCACTCATTGTCTAAAATAAATGAGTGTAGGGTTTAAGTATGTAAGTGTAGTCAAATGATGGCCAAAATCAGATGCCGTGACCAACCTTTCCTTTTTCCTATGATGTGACTATAGGTAGGTTAATTCGAACTAACACTCTTAATGTCTATATAAGTTTTAGGTGAAGGTGATAAAAATATATATTCAGCTGTTTGCGATAACAAAATAATTGATTCGGAGTCGTTCTCCGTGTATGTCACTTTAGAAATAAAAGATAATGAATCGTTAGGTAGCACAGCATCTGGTTTAACAAGTTTCGTTTCGGACCTGTACTAGCGAGGGTCTATGGGTAACTGCTATTGCAATTAGCATTGTTTAGATAGAATAAGACACTCATTGTCTAAAATAAATGAGTGCAGGGTTTAAGTAGGTTAGTGTAGTCAAATGATGGCCAAAATCAGATGCCGTGACGACCGTTTCCTTTTCCCTATGATGTGACTATAGGTAGGTTAATTCGAACTACCACTCTTAATGTCTATATACGTTTTAGGTGAAGTTAACAAAAATATATATTCAGCTGTTTGCGATAACAAAATAATTGATTCGGAGTCGTTCTGTCACTTTAGAAATAAAAGATAATGAATCGTTAGGTAGCACAGCATCTGGTTTAACAAGTTTCGTTTCGGACCTGTATTAGCGAGGGTCTAAGGGTAACTGCTATTGCAATTAACATTGTTTAGGTAGGATAAGGCACTCATTGTCTAAAATAAATGAGTGTAGGGTTTAAGTAGGTTAGTGTAGTCAAATGATGGCCAAAATCAGATGCCGTGACGACCGTTTCCTTTTCCCTATGATGTGACTATAGGTAGGTTAATTCGAACTAACACACTTCATGTCTATATACTTTTTACGTGAAGGTGATAAAAATATATATTCAGCTGTTTGCGATAACAAAATAATTGATTCGGAGTCGTACTCCGTGTATGTCAATTTAGAAATAAAAGATAATGAATCGTTAGGTAGCACAGCATCTGGTTTAACAAGTTTCGTTTCGGACCTGTATTAGCGAGGGTCTATGGGTAACTGCTATTGCAATTAACATTGCTTAGATAGAATAAGGAACTCATTGTCTAAAATAAATGAGTGTAGGGTTTAAGTAGGTTAGTGTAGTCAAATGATGGCCAAAATCAGATGCCGTGACGACCGTTTCCTTTTCCCTATGATGTGACTATAGGTAGGTTAATTCGAACTAACACTCTTAATGTCTATATGCTCTTTAGGTGAAGGTGATAAAAATATATATTCAGCTGTTTGCGATATAAAAATAATTGATTCGGAGTCGTTCGGTCACTATAGAAATAAAAGATAATGAATCGTTAGGTAGCACAGCATCTGGTTTAACAAGTTTCGTTTCGGACCTGTATTAGCGAGGGTCTATGGGTAACTGCTATTGCAATTAACATTGTTCAGATAGGCTAAGGCACTCATTGTCTAAAATAAATGAGTGTAGGGTTTAAATAGGTTAGTGTAGTCAAATGATGGCCAAAATCAGATGCCGTGACGACCGTTTCCTTTTCCCTATGATGTGACTATAGGTAAGTTAATTCGAACTAACACTCTTAATGTCTATATAAGTTTTAGGTGAAGGTGATAAAAATATATATTCAGCTGTTTGCGATAACAAAATAATTGATTCGGTGTCGTTCTCCGTGTATGTCACTTTAGAAATAAAAGATAATGAATCATCAGGTAGCACAGCATCTTGTTTAACAAGTTTCGTTTCGGACCTGTATTAGCGAGGGTCTATGGGTAACTGCTATTGCAATTAACATTGCTTAGATATAGATAAGGCATTCATTGTCTAAAATAAATGAGTGTAGGGTTTAAGTAGGTTAGTGTAGTCAAATGATGGCCAAAATCAGATGCCGTGACCACCGTTTCCTTTTTCCTATGATGTGACTATAGGTAGGTTAATTCGAACTAACACTGTTAATGTCTATATACGTTTTAGGTGAAGGTGATAAATATATATAATCACCTCATTGCGATAACAAAATAATTGATTCGGAGTCGTTCTCCGTGTATGTCACTTTAGAAATAAAAGATAATGAATCATCAGGTACCACAGCATCTGGTTTAACAAGTTTCGTTTCGGACCTGTATTAGCGAGGGTCTATGGGTAACTGCTATTGCAATTAACATTGCTTAGATATAGATAAGGCACTCATTGTCTAAAATGAATGAGTGTAGATTTTAAGTAGGTTAGTGTAGTCAAATGATGGTCAAAATCAGATGCGGTGACCACCGTTTCCTTTTCCCTTTGATGTGACTATAGGTAGGTTAATTCGAACTAACACTCTTAATGTCTATATGCTGTTTAGGTGAAGGTGAAAAAAATATATATTCAGCTGTTTGCGATAACAAAATAATTGATTCGGAGTCGTTCTCCGTGTATGTCACTTTAGAAATAAAAGATAATGAATCGTTAGGTAGCACAGCATCTGGTTTAACAAGTTTCGTTTCGGACCTATATTAGCGAGGGTCTATGGGTAACTGCTATTGCAATTAACATTGCTTAGATAGAATAAGGCACTCATTGTCTAAAATAAATGAGTGTAGGGTTTAAGTATGTAAGTGTAGTCAAATGATGGCCAAAATCAGATGCCGTGACCAACCTTTCCTTTTTCCTATGATGTGACTATAGGTAGGTTAATTCGAACTAACACTCCTAATGTCTATATAAGTTTTAGGTGAAGGTGATAAAAATATATATTCAGCTGTTTGCGATAACAAAATAATTGATTCGGAGTCGTTCTCCGTGTATGTCACTTTAGAAATAAAAGATAATGAATCGTTAGGTAGCACATCATCTGGTTTAACAAGTTTCGTTTCGGACCTGTACTAGCGAGGGTCTATGGGTAACTGCTATTGCAATTAGCATTGTTTAGATAGAATAAGACACTCATTGTCTAAAATAAATGAGTGCAGGGTTTAAGTAGGTTAGTGTAGTCAAATGATGGCCAAAATCAGATGCCGTGACGACCGTTTCCTTTTCCCTATGATGTGACTATAGGTAGGTTAATTCGAACTACCACTTTTAATGTCTATATACGTTTTAGGTGAAGTTAACAAAAATATATATTCAGCTGTTTGCGATAACAAAATAATTGATTCGGAGTCGTTCTGTCACTTTAGAAATAAAAGATAATGAATCGTTAGGTAGCACAGCATCTGGTTTAACAAGTTTCGTTTCGGACCTGTATTAGCGAGGGTCTATGGGTAACTGCTATTGCAATTAACATTGCTTAGATATAGATAAGGCACTCATTGTCTAAAATAAATGAGTGTAGGGTTTAAGTAGGTTAGTGTAGTCAAATGATGGCCAAAATCAGATGCCGTGACCACCGTTTCCTTTTTCCTATGATGTGACCATAGGTAGGTTAATTCGAACTAACACTCTTAATGTATATATACGTTTTAGGTGAAGGTGATAAATATATATATTCACCTCATTGCGATAACAAAATAATTGATTCGGAGTCGTTCTCCGTGTATGTCACTTTAGAAATAAAAGATAATGAATCGTTAGGTAGCACAGCATCTGGTTTAACAAGTTTCGTTTCGGACCTATATTAGCGAGGGTCTATGGGTAACTGCTATTGCAATTAACATTGCTTAGATAGAATAAGGCACTCATTGTCTAAAATAAATGAGTGTAGGGTTTAAGTATGTAAGTGTAGTCAAATGATGGCCAAAATCAGATGCCGTGACCAACCTTTCCTTTTTCCTATGATGTGACTATAGGTAGGTTAATTCGAACTAACACTCCTAATGTCTATATAAGTTTTAGGTGAAGGTGATAAAAATATATATTCAGCTGTTTGCGATAACAAAATAATTGATTCGGAGTCGTTCTCCGTGTATGTCACTTTAGAAATAAAAGATAATGAATCGTTAGGTAGCACATCATCTGGTTTAACAAGTTTCGTTTCGGACCTGTACTAGCGAGGGTCTATGGGTAACTGCTATTGCAATTAGCATTGTTTAGATAGAATAAGACACTCATTGTCTAAAATAAATGAGTGCAGGGTTTAAGTAGGTTAGTGTAGTCAAATGATGGCCAAAATCAGATGCCGTGACGACCGTTTCCTTTTCCCTATGATGTGACTATAGGTAGGTTAATTCGAACTACCACTCTTAATGTCTATATACGTTTTAGGTGAAGTTAACAAAAATATATATTCAGCTGTTTGCGATAACAAAATAATTGATTCGGAGTCTTTCTGTCACTTTAGAAATAAAAGATAATGAATCGTTAGGTAGCACAGCATCTGGTTTAACAAGTTTCGTTTCGG
This sequence comes from Ryuthela nishihirai, assembly GCA_038380435.1. Taxonomy (NCBI): domain Eukaryota; kingdom Metazoa; phylum Arthropoda; class Arachnida; order Araneae; family Heptathelidae; genus Ryuthela; species Ryuthela nishihirai. The sequence goes on along the minus strand of JAWZYU010000017.1, from coordinate 42,058,783 downwards.
ACCTGTATTAGCGAGGGTCTATGGGTAACTGCTATTGCAATTAACATTGCTTAGATATAGATAAGGCACTCATTGTCTAAAATAAATGAGTGTAGGGTTTAAGTAGGTTAGTGTAGTCAAATGATGGCCAAAATCAGATGCCGTGACCACCGTTTCCTTTTTCCTATGATGTGACCATAGGTAGGTTAATTCGAACTAACACTCTTAATGTATATATACGTTTTAGGTGAAGGTGATAAATATATATATTCACCTCATTGCGATAACAAAATAATTGATTCGGAGTCGTTCTCCGTGTATGTCACTTTAGAAATAAAAGATAATGAATCGTTAGGTAGCACATCATCTGGTTTAACAAGTTTCGTTTCGGACCTGTACTAGCGAGGGTCTATGGGTAACTGCTATTGCAATTAGCATTGTTTAGATAGAATAAGACACTCATTGTCTAAAATAAATGAGTGCAGGGTTTAAGTAGGTTAGTGTAGTCAAATGATGGCCAAAATCAGATGCCGTGACGACCGTTTCCTTTTCCCTATGATGTGACTATAGGTAGGTTAATTCGAACTACCACTCTTAATGTCTATATACGTTTTAGGTGAAGTTAACAAAAATATATATTCAGCTGTTTGCGATAACAAAATAATTGATTCGGAGTCGTTCTGTCACTTTAGAAATAAAAGATAATGAATCGTTAGGTAGCACAGCATCTGGTTTAACAAGTTTCGTTTCGGACCTGTATTAGCGAGGGTCTATGGGTAACTGCTATTGCAATTAACATTGCTTAGATATAGATAAGGCACTCATTGTCTAAAATAAATGAGTGTAGGGTTTAAGTAGGTTAGTGTAGTCAAATGATGGCCAAAATCAGATGCCGTGACCACCGTTTCCTTTTTCCTATGATGTGACCATAGGTAGGTTAATTCGAACTAACACTCTTAATGTATATATACGTTTTAGGTGAAGGTGATAAATATATATATTCACCTCATTGCGATAACAAAATAATTGATTCGGAGTCGTTCTCCGTGTATGTCACTTTAGAAATAAAAGATAATGAATCGTTAGGTAGCACAGCATCTGGTTTAACAAGTTTCGTTTCGGACCTATATTAGCGAGGGTCTATGGGTAACTGCTATTGCAATTAACATTGCTTAGATAGAATAAGGCACTCATTGTCTAAAATAAATGAGTGTAGGGTTTAAGTATGTAAGTGTAGTCAAATGATGGCCAAAATCAGATGCCGTGACCAACCTTTCCTTTTTCCTATGATGTGACTATAGGTAGGTTAATTCGAACTAACACTCCTAATGTCTATATAAGTTTTAGGTGAAGGTGATAAAAAATATATATTCAGCTGTTTGCGATAACAAAATAATTGATTCGGAGTCGTTCTCCGTGTATGTCACTTTAGAAATAAAAGATAATGAATCGTTAGGTAGCACATCATCTGGTTTAACAAGTTTCGTTTCGGACCTGTACTAGCAAGGGTCTATGGGTAACTGCTATTGCAATTAGCATTGTTTAGATAGAATAAGACACACATTGTCTAAAATAAATGAGTGCAGGGTTTAAGTAGGTTAGTGTAGTCAAATGATGGCCAAAATCAGATGCCGTGACGACCGTTTCCTTTTCCCTATGATGTGACTATAGGTAGGTTAATTCGAACTACCACTCTTAATGTCTATATACGTTTTAGGTGAAGTTAACAAAAATATATATTCAGCTGTTTGCGATAACAAAATAATTGATTCGGAGTCTTTCTGTCACTTTAGAAATAAAAGATAATGAATCGTTAGGTAGCACAGCATCTGGTTTAACAAGTTTCGTTTCGGACCTGTATTAGCGAGGGTCTATGTGTAACTGCTATTGCAATTAACATTGCTTAGATATAGATAAGGCACTCATTGTCTAAAATAAATGAGTGTAGGGTTTAAGTAGGTTAGTGTAGTCAAATGATGGCCAAAATCAGATGCCGTGACCACCGTTTCCTTTTTCCTATGATGTGACCATAGGTAGGTTAATTCGAACTAACACTCTTAATGTATATATACGTTTTAGGTGAAGGTGATAAATATATATATTCACCTCATTGCGATAACAAAATAATTGATTCGGAGTCGTTCTCCGTGTATGTCACTTTAGAAATAAAAGATAATGAATCGTTAGGTAGCACATCATCTGGTTTAACAAGTTTCGTTTCGGACCTGTACTAGCGAGGGTCTATGGGTAACTGCTATTGCAATTAGCATTGTTTAGATAGAATAAGACACTCATTGTCTAAAATAAATGAGTGCAGGGTTTAAGTAGGTTAGTGTAGTCAAATGATGGCCAAAATCAGATGCCGTGACGACCGTTTCCTTTTCCCTATGATGTGACTATAGGTAGGTTAATTCGAACTACCACTCTTAATGTCTATATACGTTTTAGGTGAAGTTAACAAAAATATATTTTCAGCTGTTTGCGATAACAAAATAATTGATTCGGAGTCGTTCTGTCACTTTAGAAATAAAAGATAATGAATCGTTAGGTAGCACAGCATCTGGTTTAACAAGTTTCGTTTCGGACCTGTATTAGCGAGGGTCTATGGGTAACTGCTATTGCAATTAACATTGCTTAGATATAGATAAGGCACTCATTGTCTAAAATAAATGAGTGTAGGGTTTAAGTAGGTTAGTGTAGTCAAATGATGGCCAAAATCAGATGCCGTGACCACCGTTTCCTTTTTCCTATGATGTGACCATAGGTAGGTTAATTCGAACTAACACTCTTAATGTATATATACGTTTTAGGTGAAGGTGATAAATATATATATTCACCTCATTGCGATAACAAAATAATTGATTCGGAGTCGTTCTCCGTGTATGTCACTTTAGAAATAAAAGATAATGAATCATCAGGTACCACAGCATCTGGTTTAACAAGTTTCGTTTCGGACCTGTATTAGCGAGGGTCTATGGGTAACTGCTATTGCAATTAACATTGCTTAGATATAGATAAGGCACTCATTGTCTAAAATGAATGAGTGTAGATTTTAAGTAGGTTAGTGTAGTCAAATGATGGTCAAAATCAGATGCGGTGACCACCGTTTCCTTTTCCCTATGATGTGACTATAGGTAGGTTAATTCGAACTAACACTCTTAATGTCTATATACTTTTTAGGTGAAGGTGATAGAAATATATATTCAGCTGTTTGAGATAACAAAATATTTGATTCGGAGAATATTATATATAATATGTGCTTGCAATGAATATAAAGGTTATCTGCGATTTGAACATCAAATTATTGATGTGTAAACACGAAAATAATATATTTCAAAAACAAAACCCATATACAATGGATTCTCTTTACGTCTTTGAAGACACCACCCGTTACAAAGCAATATCACGATGCAAAGTCGTTTATCGCAGAGTAAATATTCTTTTTACACTAAAAGTACTATAACAGTTATGCATTGTCGCTTTTCATTCTTTTATGCAAGTTTTTAATGATAATTTCCTTGTCTGTAGTTTTCTCTATAACTATAAACCTCGCTTTCAATTTTATTGATAACGTCTATTACGCTTCCACATCAAATCACTTAACGTGCTTCTACATACTCCAAAGCTGAGGCATACGCGACATAATAGACTTTTCTTCGTTCCCACTGTTGTCATAAAACTTTTCTCATTTTTTCTATCCAGGGATTTATGCTTAAACTGTAATAAGCAAAGTATTTCAATAGCCTTTGTTTTCATAACCATAATAATAATTAACATAATTTAGTAAATTATAAGCATATAATTAATTTCAATGTAATTCTTCCATTTCCATATTCTTTTCTGAGCATTGGAGTCTTGTGACTTGGACCTTTATTCCATCGGCAACAATGAATTCTTAATGAAGCTAGAAAATAAAGCAGAGGAAGCCTTTTCTACATCTTTGAAGAGATCCTTAAGTGTCCTGATGCCAAAGGATAATTCAACATTTCTGAATCCATCTCTCGACCTAACCCTGCGTACATTTGTTTCAACACTCAATTTCATGTGAATCTTCTGTATTTTCCACATTTGAAGCAAGCGGCTACCTCAACGAACCGACACCGACAACTTATTAAGTGTAATAGTGTTGTACAATACGATATTTTGAAATAAATGTATATTTCATTCATTAAAATGTAGCCTTTTCCCTTCCTCAATGTATCTCAGGGTTGGATACATACTAGGATCTCTTCCGTTGAAGTACAGTCGCACAAAAAAATATCCGAACACTATAGTTGATTACAGAATTCAGGAAAAGTATCTGGCAACTATTTTATTTAGAAATTAGTGATCTGGCAACCTTCGTGTACAATACACGAAGGTTGTCAGATCACTAATTTCTAAAAAAATCGTTGCTTCATATTTTTCCTGAATTCTGTAATCAACCATAGTTTTCGGATATTTTTTTCAGCGACTGTACAACGCATTCTTGAATTGCAGAACTATTAGCTGTCTTGAACTCGGGTTTTATGATAGAAGCACAATTGTTATAATGCAATATGGGATGGCAGAGACGATATCATAGAAGGAATTTGGGGGAGGCACAGACAAGTCTCTGTGTAGCTACAAGGTTAGGAAAACAGCGAATTAAAATGTTTAATCAAACAAATGTACAAACGGGGTAAAGAAAAAGTATTATTCAATCTAAATCGCATACTGCTACAGATAAAGACAAAGAATATTAATTCAACACGGGGTGGAAGAAGGAAAAAAATTGCAAAATTGCGGACAAGAGATCAAGTATTTTAGGTATTGGAAGGGCCGAATTCTGTTTAAAAAAGGTAAATATATTTCGACAGTTTGTATAGTTATTGACCTCTCACTGATAATATTCGAAGCTAGTGCACGTTGGAAAACTTCAAAAAGTTACATCACCATGTGGGAAAACCATGCACTGTTGGGCAACCTACTTCAGGCCGCTGCCCATGCGCCCAACCATGAACGAGGAAATAATATTACCTTAACGTCACCCGGAGCTACCCATGGCCAGCGGGGGACAGCTGAGCTAAAGGATTATTATCGTCTGTTCTTTCGTTCCTTTCTTTGTACTTCGCTTGGTTAACCTTTCTCCTTAATATATTTTAAACTAAAATAGTGTTTAGATTAAACTTTATGAGAAGTAAATAATCGTGTACTTTTTAAAAAGTAGCACTTTTACATTTAAATACATCGTGATTTTTTTAATGTACATTTGCACTTGCTACGAAAAACAGCATTAAAGCCAGTTTCCGAAATTATTAGTTTTTATAGATCCGAATGAAGCATAATGCTCAAAGGACTAAATGGTAAAATGTTAGTTATTGCTCAGATAATGCATTTAGGAGTGCAGTGGCTAGAAAGTTTATTAAACTTTCTTAGCCACTGCACTCCTAAATACTGATAATTACTTACTGATAATTGCAAAACTTCAAATAATAAATTTTAATACACAAGCGACCTGCGTCTTTGAATGGCATTATGAAACAGTTCCCTTGCTAATCCCCATGCCTTCCACAAAAACTAATAAGGAGCAAAGATTACTGGAAAAGTAATAAATTTGGTACTTCGAATTAAAATGCAACTGAGGTAGAATTTCCAGTATTTAAACTTTGAACTTTTTAATACTCAAGTGCATCTTTCTCAAACAATTTGTTTTTACACATAATTTGGATTGCAACGTCTTGAAGATATTAAAAATTATGACTAAAATGGAAATTTGATTGCTTATATATAAAAGCAGTTTCGGTCATTGCTTACGAATATCAGTTCCATGTATAATGCTTATCTGTTTGATATTCCAAATCGAGTTATGTCCTGCCTTGTGGTAGTAAAATATTGAACTGAAGGGTTTGGGGAAAACAACTGACATTGTGATCAATCAGGGTCGAGTGTAGGGGGCATGCCTCCCACTTTAAAATGTAGTAAGTCTGATGGAAGCAAAATATTATTAAAATCGTGCATATTTCACATGTATTTCAAGAAAGTTTTTCAAATCCTCTAATCAAATGGGGATGGGAAAACTTTATATTGCAATGGAAATCAATTCTCTTGCTTGGACTCTGCCGCCCCTTTCTCCAGATCTCATCTTAGACATGAAAGTTTAATTTAATTAATTTTAATGTGATTTTTTAACAGACTGAAAATTTTCTCTAAAAAATAGGTCTTACTCATTCTGTTTAATCTTACTACAGCTATGGTCATTAATTTGCATGCAAATTTGCCGCCCCTAAAAAGTGCAACCCGTGGAACAACGCCGCCCCAGCTGACAAGCTGCAACTTCTTTGTTTTCTTTCATACGCACTTTCAAATAACATACAGTTTTTCCCAAAACAATGAACTGTGCCTATAAATACTTTTATCATTTTTCAATGAATTGAGCTTTCAATGAATTGAGCTTTTCAAATGAATTGAGCTTTCAAAGATTTTTTAGGGGAAATGCTTTAGCACTCTCCCCACGAATAGGCACCCATAACAGTCTGCCGAGTGGTTACAGTGCTTGGCTACTGATCTAAGGGACCTGGGTTCGAGCCCCGGGTAAGGCATGGCTGTTTGTGCTGTTTTTCTGCTGAGGTCCTGCCATCCTCTCAGACCATCTACTATGCAATATAAACTGACAAGCTTCTGTCAGATCTCTGTGGCAAGCAGCTGCTTGAGGGGGTATTTATATATTTATTTATTTGTTTTTTATGATAAAGGCATGTTTCCTTAGGATTTTTTCAGAGCTATCATTATCCCTATCTGCAAAAAAGGTGATCGTAGTTCTTGTGATAACTATAGGGGTATCAGCCTACTCTCTGTTCCAGGTAAAGTTCTCTGCATGATTCTATTTAATAGAACGAAGAATCTGGTTGACAGGCAATTGCATAAAGACCAATGTGGATTCAGAAGTGGTAGGGGATGTGTAGGTCAGATATTTTCACTTAGGCAGATTCTTGAGAAATGCTTAGAGTTTCAGAAACCTTTGGTTGCTAGCTTTGTTGACTTCAAAAAGGCTTTCGACTCTGTTGATCGTCATAATTTGTGGTTGATTGTGATATCATATGGTAAGTTAGTTAACATAATGGAAGCTCTCTATAATAACACTGAGTCGTGTGTGAGGGTTGGTAAGGCTTGCAGCAATTGGTTTAGCATTACTTCTGGTGTTCGACAAGGGTGAATTTTGTCTCCTTTTCTCTTTAGCTTGGTTATTGATTATGTTATGTGAAATTCACTGCAAGGAAAAGATTTTGGCCTTAAATGGTCTAGAGATGCGAACGTTTCTGATTTAGATTATGCTGATGATTTAGCTCTTTTGGCAAATGATGTTGATGAGATGAACTCTTTCATTCGAGCTGTTGATGAAACTGGTAGTAGAGTAGGTTTGGTTATACACAGAGGGAAAACTAAAGTGATGAAAATTGGTCAGGCAGGCTGTGATTTAGCTATTCTGAATGGTTGCAGTCTTGAGCAGGTATCACAGTTTAATTATCTTGGGAGCTATGTAACAGATATTGGTGATGTGCGGCATGAGATTAACAGACGAATAGGGAATGTTGTCGCGACTTTTAAGAATCTATGGAGAGTGTGGAGAAATAGGCGTATACATCTAAAGACTAAAATTAGACTGTATAATAGTTTGGTTCTTTCTAGGGTTAATTATGGTAGTGACCGTGGACGCTTTGTAAACAAAATCACTAGAAACTAGATGCTTTCGCAGTATTTTGGGCATTAGGTGGTTCAACTTTGTAACTAATGATGAGGTTAGGCAAAGGAGTTTGCAACCTCCTTTAAGCAGCATATTGTGCAGCGAGAGACTCCGTTGGTTTGTCCATGTTGCCCGTATGAATAATTATAGATTGGTGAATAAGGTTATGAACAGTGTGACTAAAGGCCTCAGAAAGAGGGTGAGAGCTAGGATGCTGTGGGCAGACAATGTCAAACAGGAGTTTATTAGAATTGTTGTGTTGTGGCCAGATGCAACATCTGTAGCTCAGGACAGATATGCTTGGAGAACTAAATTGCACGTTCTGGTTGAACCTTCGTACCCCATGGCTGATTGAGGATGATGAGGATTACAGTTTGTTACATATTTGTTGAAGATGGTGCAAATGGAGAGAAAGGGCTTTACGAAAATGCAATTTCTAAATCACATAATAATGATTCCACTGAAATATACTGAATATCTTAATCTAATATAACATGAGTAACTAATATTCTGTTATACCTAGGGTGTCCAGATTTCACTTAATAAAAACCAGGATATTTAAGTAAGTAATAAAAGCCAGGATATTTAAGCATAATAATATCAACCAGGATATTTAAGTAAATATCCAAACATTAGAAAGCTTAAACTAGTACAGTTTAGTTATGATTCCTATTTAATTTAAATGAATTAGTGTCATTTTCCCTTGGAAGTTGTAAACGCACAGAAAAAAATTAACAAAGGCAGTTGTACAATCAGCAATAATCGTTACGTTTGGCATGGCCCCATGAAGGATTATTTTTAGGAGGTTGCTGAACCCAAATTTTTTTAGTGGGGTGTTGAATCAAAATTTTTAGTGGGTTTCTGAACCTAAGTTCTTTTATGGGTGAGCGATGCTGAACCTAAGCCTTTTTATTGGTGAGGAATGCTGAACCTAAGTTCTTTTATGGGTGAGGGATGCTGAACCTAAGTTCTTTTATGGGTGGGGGATGCTGAACCTAAGTTCTATTATGGGTGGGGGATGCTGAACCTAAGTTCTTTTATGGGTGAGGGATGCTGAACCTAAGTTCTTTTATGGTGAGGGATGCTGAACCTAAGTTCTTTTATGGGTGAGGGATGCTGAACCTAAGTTCTTTTATGGGTGAGGGATGCTGAACCTAAGTTCTTTTATGGGTGAGGGATGCTGAACCTAAGTTCTTTTATGGGTGAGGGATGCTGAACCTAAGGGGTTTATGCTTAAACAACCCTAGCTCCGCAGGTGGCTCAGGAAACAAATATTGTAGAAAATAACTGATATTTTATTTGCTTTCTGATTAGTTTTTGCTTCATGTTTATCTTTCCTTACCATTCAGTAGAACTGGCATTCTACTGACTGGCAAGATGTTGGTTATATCCACCGTACAGATATTTTTAAAATATCGATAGCTAAAGACCATGGGCTTGTTAATTAACAAATCAAAAATGAAAGTAAGGGAAATTTTATTTCGAGAACCTTCAGTGAATGTGAATCTTTAAAATCAACGTATAATAGTAATGGTCACCTTTCTAAACAAGGAAGCTTATGGTTTCCATGGTTACGTGTTTTGTTTCGGTATTAGATATTACTTGTCTGTCTGAAAACAATGTGACTCTAAAATTTATGACTTTTCTTATTTCATTAGACTAAAATCACGTAAGAAAATAAATTAAAATTCATTTGTTTCCAGCTGTGAATCCAAGGGGTCCAAGGGGTGTCATCCACCAACCATTTGAGAATGCTTTTAATGGTAATTGAGCGAAGAAGTATTATTATTATTATGAATTTCTCGTGCATTTTTTCAGTAATATTTTAAAGATCTCTGTCAAGATTGATTTTATTTATTTGAGAGATCTGTTAGCCAAATGTCTTTTCTCGATCTTAATCACACAGTAGTTAAGGTACTCAATAAACCCATCAACTCGGTATCTCTTGGTTAAATAATACGTTTAATGAATAGCATTTTACGTTACTTACATACATATTTAATAAGGGCGCAGCTTTAATCCACTGCCCCACCAATAATATCCAGTGACACGCTCCAAGAGCGTTGACCCGACTTTATTGAAAAGTCTATCCAATGTTCTAGCTCCAAGAGCATAGTAAACCATTTTACTTCCGACTCTTTCAATGGTCAGGAAAGAAGTTGCTTTTTTTTAAATGTGCTGCACTCCCCATTTACTTTCCGCTGATCCCGCGTCACGGTGTTACACGATGCGCCGTCAGAGTTCCGCAGATCATCTGGGTCACACAACATTCTCGCCTAATAGAGCATACATCGGAGAGGCAACATGAAAGTCGGAGATAAGGATATTATATTTTGACTTTGGAAGAAGAGATCGCATTGTGCTTGGCTTAGACTCTAGAATTGTTTATTATGATTTCGAAAGTTTAGAAGAATACTGCAAACTTAATTTTTAGAATCACCACTGAATGTCACTGTTTCAATGGCAAAAATCCAGGGGACGGGAGTGGCTCAGTCGTAGCCAGCCAGGCTCGTAAACTGCAGTTCCTAGTTTCGAGTCCCAGCTGGATAAAACATCCCGCCCTGCAAACGGTCATTAGGGGTTACTGATGGGCTTGGAAACGCTGCTTTCCGTTGGATGGGACGTAAAGCCGTGGCCCAGTGTGAGGAAGAGTCATACTCTGTGCACATTCAATAACACATTTGATGGCCTTGACAGGAGGCTACCCTCTATCTCCAAACAGCTGTCCAGTGGGTCCCTCCCCCAACCTTCTTTGAGCCTTCGGGGTCCTTGTAACCTAGACATTTAGTCCATTGTGTTGAAAAAAGTACCGCTGCGAGGTAAAACAATCCAATCCAATATACGTACAAAATAGCCTTTCGGAAATAAGACAACACACTAAATAAGCAATTATCTCCATATGCTTAGCATGCAAGTAAGGTGGTAACAAATACATTTTTTCTATACCGATGCAGAACAAAGTTTTCTAAAAAAATATTTCGAAAAGGTGTTCTGGTGATTTTTCTTTACATCTAGACGCATTCCTTTACAATTTCTATCCAGACACGATTTGGTAGTGGTCATAGAGAAACAAATATTATCTACTGAATTATTACAAATAGTTTCAAAATAATTTTATAATGATTCTAAAGGTAGAAATTTCTTATAAAGCACTAATAAGGGAAACCCATGGAAATATTTCTTACTGTCTTGCAATTAGGTCTATTTTTACTCCCATATTTATTGTAGATTACTGTAAGAACTGGTATGATTTAATGTAGCTCTAGAGAGTAACTGATTTGCTACTTTGAATCACAAAAAAATTGCTTTACTAAGAATTTAAAGTAGACACAGATGCGTTACCTCACATGTGAAACCTTTTGAAACATCTCTAGTATCTTGGTCTTGTTAAACGAAAATTCAGAGGAAGAAATATGGGAAACCTCATTTGTGGAAAGCTTGTCCTTTGGATTTCTTTGTAGCCAAGCGGTTATCACGTTTGGCTCCTGATAGTAGTAGCATAAATGAGTGTTCTGAGCCAGTAAATGGGTCCAGAGAATTCTGTGAAAATCCATGGGAAAAGTTATGGGGGATGAGGAAAAAAGTATGTTTTTTGTGGGTTTTTGTGAAAATATGTGTGAAAATTAGAAAAAACGGGGGTAGTTTTTAGCATGTGAAAAACTAATTTAAGTTTTTTTTAAAGATGAGGTTTAAATTAATTTGTGAATTAGTTTAAATGGATTAGTTTGAAATGAGGTGTGTGTATATGAGATAAAATTGATGTGGTTTGTTGAGTTATCATACACTTCAGTGGATTATTCGATTGTAAAAAGCCATGAAAATCGGTGTTGTTTTTTGTGAAAATCAGAAAAAACCGGGATGTTTCATGTGAAAAAAAGGTAATTTAAGTTTTTCGGGCAGACGAGATATTTACAAATTTTCACAAAAATGAGGTGTGTGTGTGTGAAAGAGATAAAAAATGATGTGGTTTGTTGAGTTATCATACACTTCACTGGATTATTCGGTTGTAGAAAGCCAGGTAAATCGGAGAATTTGACAAATCGAGACAGTTTTGAGAAATTTGTTTGAAACATATGACAAATTCAACCGGTAAAATGACATTTTCGGGGACGGGGTCTGATGAAAAGATAGACTTTGAATATCTGTGAATGTATGAAGAGAGGGTAATAGATGAAAAAATATTTTTTTTGAAGTAAAAAGTAATTTAGGTTATTTTTTTTAAATAGTCGGAAAGATTTTGAAGTGAAAAGTGATGTCTTAACTGGCATAGTGGTTAGGCAGCTAGCGACTGTTTCCAGCAAGGCAAACTTTGTGTGTTGTGTTAGCTCTAACTAAGGCAGTGGTCAGCAGTGACTTCTGTCTTAGTAGGGCATGTCCTTGTATGAGAAGGCCTGTATTAAGCTAGGAGTAGCTTCCAGGATTCTTCTCTGTCCTATATGTCGCAAATCAAAAAAAAAAATATAGGTTAGAATAATTTTGAACATGTATGAAGTTTGGAAAGAGAGAGAAGAGTTTTATGTTATCGTGCTAAACGGAAATCAGTCTCGATCTCTACAAAAGAACAACGGGGTCGAGATTTATTTTCATTGAACTAAATGGTTCGAGAAGTTACACTTCGAACCAGTATTCATTCCGAATATCTTATTCGGTTCGATGCACGGCCCTTCTCCCTCTGTCCTCTCCTTCCTTCTGCCCTCTCTTCCTCTCTGTTCCCTCCTTCCCTCTGCCCTCTCTTCCTCTCTCTGTCCCCTCCTCCCCTATGTCCTCTCTTCCTCTCTCTCTCCCCTCCTCCCCTATGTCCTCTCTTCCTCTCTCTCTCTCCCCTCCTCCCCTCTGCCCCTTTTCTCTCTCTGTCACCTCCTCCCCTCTGCCCCCTCTTCCTCTCTCTGTCCCCTCCTCCCCTATGCCCTCTCTTCCTCTCTCTGTCCCCTCCTCCCCTCTGCCCCCTCTTCCTCTCTCTGTCCCCTCCTCCCCTCTGCCCTCTCTTCCTCTCTCTGTCCCCTCCTCCCCTCTGCCCTCTCTTCCTCTCTCTCTCCCCTCCTCCCCTCTGCCCCTTTTCTCTCTCTGTCACCTCCTTCCCTCTGCCCTCTCTTCATCTCTGTCCCCTCCTCCCCTCTGCCCCCTCTTCCTCTCTCTGTCCCCTCCTCCCCTCTGCCCCCTCTTTCTCTCTCTGTCCCCTCCTCCCCTATGCCCTCTCTTCCTCTCTCTGTTCCCTCCTCCCCTCTGCCCTCTCTTCCTCTCTGTCACCTCCTCCCCTCTGCCCCCTCTTCCTCTCTCTGTTCCCTCTTCCCCTCTGCCCTCTCTTCCTCCCTCTCTCCCCTCCTCCCCTCTGCCCTCTCTTCCTCTCTCTGTCCCCTCCTAACCTCTACCCTCTCTTCCTCTCTCTGTTCCCTCCTAACCTCTGCCCTCTCTCTCCCCTCCTCCCCTCTGCCCTCTCTTCCTCTCTCTGTCCCCCCTCCCCTCTGCCCTCTCTCTCCCCTCCTCCCCTTTGCCCCCTCTTTCTCTCTGTCCCCTCCTAACCTCTGCCCTCTCTTCCTCTCTCTGTCCCCCCTCCCCTCTGCCCTCTCTTCCTCTCTCTCCCCTCCTCCCCTCTGCCCTCTCTTCCTCTCTCTTTGTCACCTCCTCCCCTCTGCCCTCTCTTCCTGTCTCTGTCCCCTCCTCCCCTCTGCCCTCTCTTCCTGTCTCTGTCTCCTCCTCCCCTCTGCTCTCTCTTCCTCTCTCTGTCCCCTCCTCATCTCTGTCCCCTCCTCATCTCTGCCCTCTCTTCCTGTCTCTGTCTCCTCCTCCCCTCTGCCCTCTCTTCCTCTCTCTGTCCCCTCCTCCCCTCTGCCCTCTCTTCCTGTCTCTGTCTCCTCCTCCCCTCTGCCCTCTCTTCCTATCTCTCTCCCCTCCTCCTCTCTCTTCTCCCCCCAGATCCCCCCAAAGAGTTCTCATGTACTCAGATCCTCCCCTCAGATCCCCCAAAGAGTACTCTTGTACTCAGATCCTCCCCCCAGATCCACAAAGAGTTCTCATGTACTCAGATCCTCCCCAAGATCCCCCAAAGCGTTCTCGTGTACTCAGATCCTCCTCCCATATCCCCCCAAAGAGTTCCCATGTACTCAGATCCTACACCCCAGATCCCAATTGTCGTATCCCCTAGTTGTCATTATCCATCCAATTGTCGTATCTTCCCAGTTGTCGTATCCATTGTATTGCAATCCACCCAATTGTCGTATCTTCCCAGTTGTCGTATCCATTGAATTGCAATCCACCCAATTGTCGTATCTTCCCAGTTGTCGTATCCATTGAATTGTAATCCACCCAATTGTCGTATCTTCCCAGTTGTCGTATCCATTGAATTGCAATCCACCCAATTGTAGTCCACTCAATTGTCATAAAATTGTTCATATGATCAGTGCAGTTGACTCCCACTCAATTATCGTTGACCCATTTCATTACGCTATCATGCGATGGATGAACCTTTCCGTATTCATTCGAAATTTCGAACTCAATTTTCTTCTTAAAGCATAAAACATTTTTATTTTTTCAGTGTATAGACAGGTAACAAGATCCCGAAAGGCTGAGAGAATGTTGTGGGAAGAGGACTGACTGGACAGCTGTTAGCGAAGAGATGATAGTTAACAGGACCGGATCCAGAAATAATAAAGGGGGAGAGATCTTAAACACAATCAAATCGAAATAATGTAAAGGATGGGGGAATGCAAGAGACTGGATTTCCAATGCAGCAATTTTTGAGATCTTCCTTAAATATTTCTCGAAAAATGCATGAAATATAAATATGTTTAATAATGTTTGCCTCTGTTACCATTACTAGCATTCTGAAAGTGAGGGGGGGGCATGCTTCCCCCTAGATCAGGCCCTGGTGATTTAAATCCTCATGCTCTTTAAGGAGCACAGGATATGGCTCTCTTGTACACTGAGTCAAGGCTTAAAGTCTGATTTATGGACTGCGGCTTTCCCAAGCTATTATTATTCATCCCTTGGTTGCCCAGCACACTTGGTTCATGCTCGGGATTGAAATAACATTTACAGTGTTCAGGTCAGTCTCAGTGGCAATTTAAATTCTGAATTTGCTTATAACCGTGAAAAATGCAAAATATAATAGAAAAATGGGTTATGGTCGGTAAACAATTCATATCTTGAGCACGAAAGTATAGAATAATTCCCAAGTACTTCATTAAACGATTATGATATGATATATGCATATGGCCAAGTGGTTACAGTGCTTGTCTATGGATAAAAGTGACTGGGTTCAAACCACTACTGAAAATTTATTTTCCTGAGTTCTCGGCTTGCTCAGGCTTCTATGGTGTATTAAATTAACTTACTATGATGTTATTATTTAACTATGATGTATTAATCCCTAAAGGCTCTTGTCGGAGTTCTGAGTCAAGGAACTGCTTAAGGTTAATTTGTTCTTTCCTTATCAATACAAGTTATGGTTTTCACAATGTTACGATAATCTCTAACGCAACTCTTCATTACTCTCACACGCGAGAACTTCTCGAGTGGGAGTTAGGAAATTTTAGTGTTAACAATTTTGCTTCTTTTCCCATTTATTTCAAAACCTTATGAACTTTATATGACATGTAATAGCAAATTCATTGTAAAAGTATATGTCGTTTTGTTGTTGAATAAACTGTTAATATTATTATGAAAAATTTACTGGGAGATAGAATGTCCTAAACACACCTTTGCTTTCGAATGTTTATCTGTTCTGTGGATTTCAAGCTAAGAATTAATTAAACATGTATTAATTTTAATATTCATTCTAAAGTATTTTTTAATCAGATTTCAAAATTTTATTTTCTGTTATGAATTACCTGAAAGCATTCAACTAGAAATTGTATGAGAATATGGCTTACTGATAAATTGAAAAAAACTAAATATTTGTGAATTATTTAATTATAATCTCATTTTAATTACTATTTCAGCATTTGTTACACATCTTAACGAGAATATTTGATATTTTAAAATCAATATGTCACAACCAAGTTCTTCACCTTAATGATCATTTCACGTCTTTATGGTATATGTTTTACCTATTTTCTTATTGTTTTTCCTTGTGATATGTCTGTTTGTTTATCGATTACGTGACAAACACACAAACCGACAAATGATGTTACTTTGCGTGGTAAAGTGTCACAAATTTCCTGTACATATGTAAAACAAAATAATAAGCTGAGAAATACTAGTTGTGCTATGAGTCGGATTCGAACCCACATCTTCCAGTAACCGGCAAGGTATGCTAACAATTACACCATCAACTACTAACGTTTCTTCTTCAGCTAATATGATTTAGCTTTCCCGCATTTTTATTTGATTCCAATAGTGGCGCCATCTATCGGTACGTGGTAACTATGTTGTCTCTTAGCGCTGAATTTTAATATTTGTCATTCGTGACAATTTTTTTCAGCTTATTATTTCATGTGTCACTTTGTGTTCTTCTCAAGGCAATTGTTCCACCAAACGTACTACATTCTGCATTAAATGAATACTTGGGTGTCAGAAGCGTTATGGAATGCAAAAATCCCCCCCCCCCAAAATTTTCTACCCATAAAAAAGGAGATATATGCAAATCGTTCTTCCATCTTCCGAATATGAGCATCCACAGTTAGGTTGTCAAATGAAAGCTTATCTTGTGGGGAGTGTCGTAATCGTATGCCTTTGGATCCGGTTTCGCCATTTTTGTCTACATCCTCCAACTGGCGCCATTTCGAAATGAAATGCCTCCTTTTGCCTTTTCCCCTCTCTCGATCCTTTGTTTCTCCCTCCTGACCTGTTTCCATGAGAAAAAAAAAGGAGAGGAGCTAGGCAGACTTCTCGAAAGTTCCATAGCACCGCTCCCGCTCTCCATTTCCATCTGCATACGAATGCTGCTCTTGCCACGTGCACGGCAAGTCACGCCACTAGGTCAAGATAGCATCGGGTGATGTCCCTTTGGGCAAGTGGTTCACGAATAAGAGAACTGTAAAGTTCACAAACAAAGGGGAAGACATAGAAGTACCGAACTGAAATTGTAGTGCAGCGCCACCTAAAGTAAGGTCCGAATTACTCATTTTCTCTCTGCTCTCGTCATTTTAAGACCGCCATTAATCTGTCTCCTTTCGTAGCTTTCAACAGAAGATAGAATTGATATGGCGTTTAATTTCTTTATTTAATCTAGTGATTTGACAAATTACGAATTATTAAAACAAATTGCAACCACAACAAATTACGAGTGAA
Organism: Ryuthela nishihirai; assembly: GCA_038380435.1. Classification (NCBI taxonomy): domain Eukaryota; kingdom Metazoa; phylum Arthropoda; class Arachnida; order Araneae; family Heptathelidae; genus Ryuthela; species Ryuthela nishihirai. The sequence continues at coordinate 42,041,874 of JAWZYU010000017.1, read as the reverse complement.
GGACAATAAGAAAATAAGTTAAAAAGAGAAATTAAATTTGACAATTAACTACCACCTATTTTATAAAACTATTTGATTAAATTAACTTTAGTTCGTTCAATCCGCACTGACAGATTAGCTTACATGAAGCGGTATATCACGGATGTATTTCAACAATATGTCCATCCTTTATAAGAAAAACAAATTTTGCTGAGATTAGTTGTCCACGACTATACAAAACATTTAGTTCTTGCAAAAAAAAATATTGAGGTATGCTGTTGATGTCGCTTGGTTTGTTACTAACAGACAACGTCATAAAGATTTGGGCATCGACAACGTATATACCCATATTAAATGCATCACAAAATGGTTCCTTGAGGTCGTTAATCATTAGTTGACAAAGTTTCAAAGCATTTAAAAGTCCTATTCTGTCATTTTCGGTTCGCTGTAGAATTTCTGAAAGAAGCTTTCTCCTGTATCGCCTTTTTAAACTTACAAGCACGCCTTGATCCATTGGTTGCCCTAAAGACGTTACATTAGGTGGCAAAACATGGCTTTCATTTGTCAGAAATGAGTTCGCTTGGGTGTGTTGGGGCATTGTCGAGAATGAGTAGGTCCTTTACAGACATTATAAGACCTGTCAAGTGGTGTTTTACTTTTGGAACAAATTCTGCAAAGAATCATTCCTTAAAAAAATACGAGTCCATCGAAGCAGATTTTTTAGCTTTGTAGTAAACTAGCTGATCAGCTAAATTTAAATGCTTGAACGCTCGAAGTTTTGCTGATTTCCCAATTACAAAAAGAGGAAGTTTGTGCGTACCTGCAGCATTTCTATACACAGCCACAATGATCCTTTCTTTATTTGTTTCCTGATGATGAGGATGATGAGGTTTCTTGCGCTGTCAGAAACGTTTTCGTTAGAAGAAGTTTAAAATTTAACCCAGTCTCGTCTACATTGTAGATTTGTTCTGCTTCTTCTTTAATAAGCAGTAAAAGTTTCTCTGAAAATTCATTTGCTGCTAAAGGATCAGCTGACAATTTCTCACAACAAACGCCAAGGTAATGAACACCATGCCGTTTTTTCCAGCGAGAGAGTCATCTCACACTTGCTGAAAAATCTCCCCCATTAGCGATTTTAGAATGAAGGATTAATGTTTTTTCTTTCAAGATTGGCCCACTGATTGTCGTTCCTTTTCAAAGCTCTTGTACGAACCATAACCAAAGTGCATCACCGACAATTTCATTTTTCGGCTTTTTAAGAGTGCACCGAGAAGAAAGCGTTTTTTCAGACTCGACTTGAATGCAAATTACTTGAGTGTAAAGATTTTCCATCCCTTCAGCAGTCATTCACCGTGCTTTTACCAACACCTAGTTCATCACAAATATGCATTACTGGATCACCTTTGTATATATGTTCTAACGCTTTTAATTTCATCTCCATCGTAACGACATTACGCTTACGTTTGCACCCATTCATTTTGTACCACACAATAATTAATAGATCACAACACATACTCCTGTATACGCGCAGTACATTGTGCACTGCAATATTCACAACGAGGAACTGAAGAAAATATGAACTCTACTATAAACAAAACACTCGCGACTTGCTTCCGCTTCTTGCAACGACCGGTTAAAGCGAAGGCCTGTTGAGCCAAGACCGGATAAGAGAGAATCTACCGTAGTTTGTTTTAAGAACCCTTAATTATTATTATGCAATATCTACTAATATTTACAAAAACAAAGTAAAGTTTTCTCCCACATTTCAAAAATATTCCTTGTACAATAGATTCGAACTTGATATCAACGGAAATAAAAAAGTAAAATGTAATTGTTTTCCTGCTAATTAAATATAATTAACACTTCACCACAACAGTGAATAGGGTATTCAAACGTGTTCCGTTTTTTAAAATCAATGAAAAATACAACGAAACTCTTTTTCTTCAAATGAAAACATTTCTCAGAACATAGTACAGAGTACAGAACATAGCATCAGAAACCTCGGGATCATGAGGGAATTTTTTAGAAACAGGTACATTTCCTTGTTTCATCTTGCATGTGGAACACTTTCATGGAATTATTTTGTTTTTCGTTCCATACTTCACTTCTGCTTACATGCAACAACTTGCTTTGTAACAATGAGAAAAAGTTATCAATATTTAACATTAGATAAACAACATTAACTTTCTTTTCTTTGAATCCTAATCTAAATAACGAAAGCGATTGGCTAATACTTTGCCCTGACCACGGTCAGTAGGGGACACCGATGGGCTTGGGAAGACAGCCGTCCGTCGGATGGGACGTTAAGTGGGTGGCACCATGTGCGGAAGAGCCATACCCTGTGCACGTTAAAGAACACACTGGATGGCCTTGACGGGAGGCTTTTATCTATTTCTCATAAGCAATTCCATTGGGTTCCCTCCCTAAATCTTCGGCTTCGGGGTCATTGTGACCTGGACATTTACCCATGGTGTGCAAAAAAAATGCCGCTCACAGGAAAAACAAACCAACCCAATTTGGCTAGTACCTTGAATATTTTCTTTTGAACAATAAAAATTACTATTACATTGAGTTAACGGATATTTCTGAATGAGATTCTAAGCTTCAAATAAGAAAACTAAATTTCTAAAGAAAGCCAGCCAAACGCGTAATTCCAAAAATGTCACCACCTGATAAGAAGTTATAATCAAAATAATGCAATGCTTGTACAAGTGGTAAAAGTTAATCGGTTCAATAATTCATGTCATTTGTATTTTCCTATCATTATGTCATTTGTTAAGGAAAAACCTTTCTTAAATTCATCTTTTATTACAGTTATTGCTGACATTGTTGCATTAACACACTAATAGTGATAAAGATAAGATGATGTTACGATAGGTGCTAAATGATTAGCTGACTATTTAATACCCATCGTAACACCGTCTTATCTTCATAATGCATATCTCCATTCAAGTACAGGATCCGAGATTTAAAAAAAAGTGCGGTAGTTGAAGGCAGAAAGTTTTTCAAACGCTCTGGTATCTTCGACTACGAATTTCTGACCACCATAAAGAACCTATTAACTACTTTTGAACAGTTCCCATTTGGATAAAATTGACAAAATCTTGCGATTAATATTACACAGGAAAAGCCTCCTTTGCCTCCAAGTATATTGCAATACACACCACGCATTTTAGCCCACAGTTCATGGATAATTTAAAACCTACTTTCTTGTTTAAAAATAGGAATAACCCTGCTGTAATCCGAGAACAGTTTAAGTTGAGGATACACTTGATATGCAGGTTTCTGAGTAGATTGTGATTTCTGAGATCTCGAAGTTTGTTAACGCTATGAAGAGCAAAACGAGCGTAGACCATATCTTTCTCGACACCAGAAAATACAATAATCACAACTGGAACTTATGCATATCTGATGGTACGTAGACTTTACATTTCAGGACAAACTGAACAAATGTTGTGAAAAGTCCTTTCTCAACACATTTCGAGATGTAATACACAGAAAGACAATGTCAGCTGTTCTAGAGATTACGCGCATTTCGTGAGACCAAACTTAAACCTTTTCGCATGTTTTTTTTCCTATAAATGTTGGGGAAGGGCTGTTTTCTTATTTCTGTTATCTGTAATAATAATAAATACACCCTAAAGCAGCTGCTTGCCTTAGAGGACTGACAAGAGCCTGTCAATTTATATGCCAGAGTAAAAGGTCAGAGGATGGCAGAAACTCAGCAGAAAAACGACACATCCATTCATGCCTTACCCGGTCATCGAACCCATCTCTAAGATCAGTAGCCAAGCGCGCTAACCGATCGGCCGTGAGACACACTCTACAGTTTGTGAATTTTTCACAGGACTTTCATTCGATGCACACCTTCTTTCGGGAACTCATAAAACAGGCATTCTTTCAAAGCCTCATTTAAATCTTCAGTTAATAAACGGTCTCTGTTTGTTGGATAATGCTCATCTACGGAAGATGTAGCACCAAGATGATTCGCTTGTGGGTGTTGTCCAACGTCTTCTGCCATTTATCGTCCTTCAGTAGATCAATAACTCTGGAAACACAACGAAAGATAAGTGTTTGTATAATAACCACCATACACGCTACTACAATAACACAGTAAAAATAGCAATAATAACAACAACACAGTAATAATAATAATAATAACAACAACAAAATGGAGTAGTAGTAGCCCAATCAGATATTTATCGATATTTTTTAAATGATTAACATCTAAGGTAATGGACAAATACCGAAGACCAACGTAAAATTATTAACATCGTGTTGCACTAACACTTGTTTTCTGTACAGCCTGTTTACGTAGTTGCACAGAGTTTACCAGCTTCTGAAAATCAGCAGGAGGGATACAACACCGTTCGTCAATTTTCCTTTCTGGGAAAATATTTTTTTCATTTCGAAATGTTTCAAGTATATGATATTCTTCAAGAACTCTTAATTACTATTCTGCAAAATCTACTAAACTCTACAAAAACAAAGTAGAAAAAAACTTTTTTTCCAACATTTGAAATAAATTCCTAGTACAATAACTCAAAATTGATATCAACGAAAATAAGAAAGCTAAAATGTTGTTGTTTTCCCTTTCAAATGGAAAAACATTGACAATACACCACAACAGTGAACATTGTATTAAAACGTGTTTCCAGTTTCTCAAAATGAATGAAAATAAACGAAAATATATATCCTTCGAAGGAAAATATTTTGCCGGACGTAATACGCATCAGAAACGTCTAATTCCTGAAAGATTTTCTTGGAATCGGGTATATTTACTGATCATTGTTTCTTCTTGCATGCAGAATACTTCCAAATAAATAGTTCCTAGTTGGTTTCTTCTTAGATAGTTCACTTCCTCTTATATGCAACAGCATGCTTGGTAATAATGTGGACAAAGTTATTAATATCTAAGATTAGATTAACATTCTTCACTTTAAAACCAAATCCAATTAATCAGAACGATTGGCTAGTACACTCAAATTTTCCTTTTTGACAGAGAAATTAGTATTTCATTCATAAATATTTCCAATGAGATTCTAAGCTTAAGAAAATAAAACCAATCCCTCATTCAACCAAATCGCACATTTCCAAATGTGTCTCTTCCGAATAGGAGGTTGCAATCAAAACAAGAGAATGCTTCCACAAGTGGTAAAAGTTAATTGGTTCAAATAATTCATCCCATTTGAATATTCCTCACATTATATCATTTGTTAAGGAAAAACCTGTCACAAATTAATCTTTTATTATTCACTTGTTTCATTAACAAAAGAATACTGATAAAGATAAGAAAATATTACGATCGTTACTAAATGGTTAACTAACCATTATGTACCCATCGTAACACCGTCTTATCTTCATAACGCATATCTCCATTCAAGTACAAGATTTAAAAAAAATCTGTTGTGGAATAACCCAACCCGTTTCCTCGAACGCATGGAACTTCATGTCCATCATAAAGAACCTATTAACTAATTTTGAACAGCTCGCATTTGGATAAAATTGGCATTTTCTTGCGACTAATATTCCCCATGAGAGGCCATTTTTGTATCCAAGTATATTGGAATACACACCACGCCTTTTAGCCCACAGTTTAATACACCTCACGGACAATTTAAAGTCTTCTTTGTTGGGTAAAAATTGAAACAGCTGTTTCATAATGTCAGAACGTTTTACCTGCTGATACATTTGATAACCAGGATTCTGACTAAATTATAAACTCTAAACTCTAGCATCACGAACTTTGTTAAAGTTTTGAACACCTAAACGGACGTAGACCATATCTACCTCGACACCAGAAAATATATTTTTTCACAACTTTAGCTATGCATGTTCGATGATACGTAGGATTTGCACTTCAGGCTATTTCTTTCAGAAGCTGAATAAATGTTATGAAAAGTTCTTTCTCATTTCGAGATTATAATACACTGAAAGTCAATGTCAGCTGATCTAGAGTTTACGAACAATTGGTGAGACCCAATATAAACATTTTCTAATGTACTTTTTCCGCTAAATGTTGAGGAAGTGCTGTCTGCTTATTTATCTCTTTTGTCCATGTGTTTAGTGGATTCGTAAAAAGAGGAATTCTTTCAAGGCATCATGTAACGGTTCGGTCAATAGGAGGTCTCTGTCTGTAGGGGACAGGGTGGCTCAGTCGGTCGCGCACTATGCTCGTAATCTGCAGTTCTCTGGTTGGGGTCCCAGCTGGGCCAACATTAAGAGTTATGTACGCAAATCTCCTTGTCTCAGTTATTACATGGCACAGATGAACTTGGAAAGGCCGCCGTCCACCGGATGGGTCGTTAAGCCGTAGTCCGCATGTGTGGGAGAGCCATACCCTGTACACGTTAACGAAAATGCTGGATGGCATTGACGGGAAGCTACCATCTGTCTCCCAACAGCAGTTCCAGTGGGTCCCCTTCCCCCACCTTCTCTGAGACTTTGAGATCCTTATGGCCTGGCCATTTTCTCTATTGTGTGCAAAAAAAGTGCCGCTCAGAGGTAAAGCAACCCAACTACTACAACAACGTAATAATAATAACTACAACAAAATGGTAGTAATAATAGTAACAGCACTATCAGATGTTTTTCGATTTTTTTTAGATTATTAACATCTACAGGTAATGGGGGAAAAAACGAAAGGGCAACGTAAAATCATTAACATCGTGTTGGACTAACACTTGTTTCCAGTACAGCCTGTATTCGTAGCTCCATAGAGTCTACGAGTGTCTGAAAATCAGCAGTAAGGATACAACACCAAAAAAGAAACATGATAAAATCCCGCTTGTTCAATGGAGCTGGAAAACTGTCTGAGATGACGTTAAAGTAGTTCTCATTGATTTTCTAGATCAGGGGTGGGCAAATAGCGGCCCGCTAAGAGTTTTTTGTGGCCCGCCAAGACAGTCAGAAAAACGACCGTGCGCGACCGAAGTTTCGTCTCGTATTTTCCACTAGGACGACCACATCAATACGCATGCGCAGTATAGATACGATGCGCAGTGCTTTTCCGGTTGATCTTGGCAACAGTAAATATATAAATTTCCAACTGTAGTGAAACCATGAACCCTCCGAAAAAACGTAAAATCGGTGATGAATGTCGTGTGTTTAATGAAGAATGGACAAACAAATATTTCTTTGGTAATACAGGGAATAAAGCAGTGTGTTTATTGTGTCATGAAACGATAACCGTATTTAAGGAGTACAATCTAAAACGACATTACGAAACAAAACAGCGAATTTGGCTGCAAACTTTCCAAGGAAGAACGCAAAATAAAAGCTGCGGAGTGTGTGAAAAGGCTGAAGAAGCAACAAACATTATTTACAAAGCAATCAACACTTCAAAATAGCGCTACAGAAGCAAGTTTCATAGTAGCCTACAACCTTGTTAAACACAACAAGCCTTTTTCGGATGGCGAGTTTATTAAGCAGTGTATGGTAGAGTATGCAAGCGTATTGTGTCCTGATGTTAGAAGCAAATTTGAAAGCATTTCATTGTCAAGAAGGACTATACAGGGTGAAACTGAAAAAGTAGGCAAAACTTTAGGGGGGGGGGGGTAGAACGCAGCTATACGAGTAATATTCGTCATAGAATGTATGGTCGGAACGCAAGCGGTGAGAAATTAAAAGGTAGTTTTCCGCTGTCACATTTAAAGAATGAACACAAGAAGGAGAGGAGATACTTCAGAAAACATTTTATTAACAGGAATGTAATTGAAGTACATGCTCAAAGAAATTGCTCAAAAGAGCTACCGCCAGCTGTAATGCAGGCTTCACACCTTGCGGGATAGGGACCGACGCACATTTGCGAAGACACCAGGCATTTCCCGAATATCGCCGGCAACAACGGCGATCCTGGCGACTAGATCCATATCGGTTTCAATGGGGCACTCGTAGATTAGGCTTTTCAAGTTCATATCCGCCATTTCGTGGTTAGTATAACCAGCCATCCTCTCGGCAATCCACGGTAGAAATGACGTTGGGTGCGAGGACCGACCCGTTATACCATTTCCAACGCCACCTAGCGGCTCGCCGTTTGCGTTACGCCCATACTTTCTATGACGAATATTGCTCGTATAGCTGCGTTCTACCACCCCGTAAAGTTTTGCCCACTTTTTCAGATTCACCCTGTAGTGCGGCGAACTCACAGAACAGCTGAAGACTGCGAGCAAAGATTTTGTTCGGTTTTCTTTGGCACTGGATGAGAGCACAGATAACGAAGACACTGCACAATTACTCATCTTTATCCGTGGAATTAATGAAAATTTCGTTATCACAGAGGAATTACTTGGCCTAAAATCAATGAAAGATAGAACCACTGGTCAGGACTTGCTTGAGTGTGCTGTGAATTGTGTGGAGAAAAGTGGCTTGTCCTGGAACAAAATGGCAAGCATTACAACAGATGGGGCCAGAGCTTTCAGTGGAAAAAATGTAGGTATGGTTAAGCTTTTAAAAAACAAGTTACAAGCACAAGACACAGACAGTGATATCTTGTCTTTTCATTGCATTTTGCATCAGGAGAGCCTTTGTAAAGCTGCACTGGACTTAAAGCATGTGGTAGATCCTATTGTTAGTGTGGTGAACACAATCAGAGCAAGGGCACTCCACCATCGACAGTTCCAATCTTTTCTTGAGGATGTGGAGGCAGAGTATGAAGACGTAATTTATCACAACAGTGTGAGGTGGTTGAGCCTGGGCAAAGTGATAAAAAGAGTCTGGGCATTGCAGAATGAAATCCTCTTATTTCTGGACACGAAGCAGATATCTCACGATTTTGTTACAAAAATAGGATGTGAGGAGTGGAGATATGAGACGATGTTTGCAGCTGATGTATTTGAGAAATTGAATGAACTGAATGTGACATTGCAGGGAAAGGGGTTGTTTGCACATGAAATGTGGAAGCATGTAAAATCATTCAAAGCAAAACTAGGTCTATTTGCAAGGCAAGCAGGTGAAGGCAATTTTTGTCATTTCCCTTTATTAGGAAAACAGAAAGTGCCTGAAAGTGTTTTTGCTAAGATAAGGGATCATCTGCAGAGTTTGGAGGACGAGGTCACAAGCAGATTTCAGGACTTTAAGAAAATTGACCCTAAATTCAATTTGCTCTCTTATCCCATCACTGCTGATATTGACACAGCACCTGAGGAGCTGCAGCTTGAACTTATTGACATGCAGTCACATCACACTGTGAAAGAAATGTTTAATGCTGTAACATTAGTTGACTTTTACAAATCTTTGTCTGCTGAAAAATTTTCATGTATGAAGAAATTTGCTGAAAAATGTTCTCTATATTTGGGTCTACATATATTTGTGAGCAAAGTTTTTCTTGCTTGAAGATCATCAAGAGTAAATATAGATGCTCTTTGACAGACATTAACTTGCAGGCTGTGATGAGAATCTCAACAAGCAATCTCACTCCTGATTTCAAAAAAAATGTAGAAAAGTGTGATAGGGTACATTTGTCTCATTAAACTGATTCTAAAATTAAATGTGCTTGCATCTACAGATGATATGAAATTAGCACAATAAATAAATTGAATAAAACTGCCACTATTTTATTTAATTTATATTTATTGATTTTTATGGTACAATTTATACCTTTTCTGAAATGCAAAGTTAACTAATGAATGCAATCATTTTAAAAAGTGCGGCCCTCCGCTAACCTCCGCTTCCACAAAGTGGCCCCCGAGCCAAAACAATTGCCCACCCCTGCCCTAGAGGTATGACCCCGCTTACTGCTGCAGTACCCTGCAGGTTAGGATGGGTTACAGAGAATGGTAATATGCATGCTGCTGACCACTGCAAAGCACAGATATTCGCTCCATGCACAGTCCAGCCAAAGTCGCACCTCCATTGTTTCCCGCAGCTGAAGGTCACATTCTCATCAACTGGTTGCGTTCTAGTGACAATCTTAAGGATAGTTTCTAGAGATAAGATGCAGTCAGTAAAATGGCTTTTCGACTCTAAAATTTTTCACTGAGAACAAATATTTGTTTCAATTCACGAAACTGAATTCGGTTTCTTAGGAAAATAATCAGTTTATGCAATAAAATGAAAATAAAAATAAATTATCTCTCAAACATCTCCTTCTCAGAGAAGTCTGACAGGAACCTGTCAGTATAATACGCTATAGACAAAATTTGTGAGGAAGGCGAGACCGCAGCAGAAAGACACATCTATATATAGGGTACGACTTTTTTCAGGTTAAAAATAACTCCATTAGATGAATAATTATCGGGGAAAAAAATCCTCTTTTTTTTCAATTTGTGTTGAAATAAAAATAATTGAAATATTCAGATATAAGGTAATAATTTTATTATTGACATACGATAACATATGCATATCCATTGTTTCTTCGGCGACAGGGGCGGGTATGGCCTAGTCGATAGCCCGGCAGGCTCGTAATCTGCTTCAGGGCGACTGCTTGAGGGAATATTTAATTTTTAGAAAAGAATTCATAGCGGAATATTTCCCGGAAGAATGGTTTGCAAAACTTTTAAAAATTGGTGGAACTGAAAAAATATAGATATAGATGCATAATTTTAATTCCCATAAAACATATAATTTAACGTAATATAATAATAAGTGGTTTGAAAACAAATTAATACACAGAATACTTAACTTTTATAAGTTCAATCTTTATCTGATATTATTACATAATCATCCTAAAATTTCGGTTGGGGGGAGAGGGGGGTCTTATTTTTCTAACAGCAAATTTGGGGTTGTTAGTTCCTATACTGCACGACTGGCATGTTAGGAGCTCTGCAATAAACAAATTATTAAATGAAAAATAATTGCTTTGTGACAAGATAGTAAGAAACTTAACGTCTTTTATTCTAGATCAAAGGCTCTGAAGTGAGGCTATTGATAATTGAAATAACAAAAGAAATTAATGATACTTTTTATTTATGTTACAAGTTCGCCATCTAAAGAACAATTTAAAATAAGCGCATTAATAAATAAAATAAAAATAAATACCTCCTCAAGCACATGCTTGCCACAGAGGTCTAACAGGAGCCTGTTAGTTAAATTCGTCATAATAGAGGGATCTGTGAGGATGGCGGGCCCTCAGCAGATTTTTTCCCTACTGCACGCGGTGTTCACAAATGGTCACCCTCCCAGGTACCGAACGCGCCAAAAGCTGCTTAACTTCGGCGATCGGACGGTGTTTTCAGATTCAAATTTATAGCATTTGTTATTTAATTATGAAAACATTTACTTCAACCAAAGCCGTATTATTAAGTGTATTGGCAGGACACAGTACGTAACTATTTGATGAGGGGATTGAATTATGGATCAAAAGAAAAAATAGAAGCTTTAGTTATCTGAATTTCTTTTTCTATTTGAGTTTACCATACAATTTTATTCGTTTTCCTCTTAATTTTGCTGCAGCTCATTTGTTGTCGCGCTGTAATGCTACAACGAGAAAATATCTCCTGTTGACTACTACACCTATCCCTCGATTTACACTGAAGATAGGTTCCGCGCAAAACCGTGTAAATCGAAATCCGTGTAATCGAAATCAAAACCGTGTAAATCGAAACTGAATTATGCACATTTTAGAGTTTTTTTCGTTTTACACGGTTTTACATAGCAAAATCCAAGATTTCGATTTACACGGTTTTGTGCGGAACCTATCTTCAGTGTAAATCGAGGGATAGGTGTATTCTAGATGCTGAAGTGTTGGTGGTTTGACTAAGCAAATAATGATATGAGTAGTGTCTTTCCCCCTATGACGTCACCGACCGGAAATTGACCCGTGTTGCAATCGTCCACGCTGCCATCTCAGATTGAAATTTGACCCCTATGTCGCAATCGACCGGAAATTGACCTGTGTTGCAACTGTTCACGTTGCCTTCTCAGATTGAACTTTGACCCCTATGACGTCACCGACCGGAAATTGACCCCTGTGTCATAACTGTCCACGTTGCCTTCTCAGATTGAACTCTGACCCCTATGTCGCAATCGACCGGAAATTGACCTGTGTTGCAATCGTCCACGTTGCCTTCTCAGATTGAACTTTGACCCTTATGTCTCAACCGACCATATTTTAAGCCCTCTTCATAGACCCCTGGTCGACCTATATTTTAAGCCTCCCCTTCTCGAATAGTCTCGATTTTCCCTTGATTAACCCAAGATGGGTATCTTCATAGACCCACCTATATTTTAAGCCCTTCCTCTTTAAAGCAAATCAGTTTTCTCTATACACGTTTAATCGGTCTCATCCAGCGTCCATACTTTTAAAAATAGTATGGACGCTCTCCTGCATTTAGAAAAAAATTCCTTCCGACAGCGTGATCCTGTATTTAAAAAAAAATCCCTTCCGACAGTGTGATTTGAACACTCTACCTCAGTGCCTATAGCTAACGTCATTGCCCTCGGCTATGCCTTGTTACTTGATGGTGTGGTTTAGATGTGTCTCAAACGGGTATAGCCATATAAATCAGGGTAGAGCCATATAAATCACGTATCTCTTTATTAAGCTTGAGTTTTATATTTCAGATATTAACCTAGGTTTTTTATTACCCTACGTTTTTTACAACCTTCGTATTCTTTATAACTAACTTTTTTCAGCGTATTTCTTACAATGAACTCCATGACTAGAAGAAGGACAAATCTACAGTTTTAAAAGACTGTCCCACAGAAAATACCAATGGGCAAAAAATTAATAAAAGGAAAAAAAACCTTAAAAACTTATTCGTCATTATGTAAAAAGGGATAATATGGTGAACTATAACTTTAGTACGTCTCCTGTATTTTAAAAAAATTTGCTTCCAACGAAGTGATTTAAACCCTCTACCCCAGTGCCGATAGCGTCATCGCGCTCGGCTATGCCTTGTTACTTGATGATGTAGCTTAGATGTGTCTCAAACGGGGTATAAATCACGTATCTCCTTATTATAGCTTGAGTTTTATATTTCAGATATTAACCTAGGTTTATTATTATCCTACGTTTTTTCACAACCTTCGTATTCTTTATAACTAGCTTTATTTCTGTGTAACCTTCGTTTATAACCTACGTATTTCTTTTAACTCCGTGACTAGAAGGACTATTCTACAGTAAGACTGTACCTCAGAAAATGTCATTGGGTAAAAAAATTTAATAAAAGGAAAAACTTATTCCTCTTTATGTATGATATGGATTGACCTGTATGGGTGTCATAAAAGTCCCGCTTTAGAATACGTGTTCGGTACCGGACCACGTTTTTATTCACGGATGTCCTGTGAAATTAAAAGATATTAAACGGTGAATCACAATGGGACCACGATTTATTGATCCTTTGACGATCCTCTTCGATAAACTCGTTAATCATCAAAAAGTCCTCCTTTCTTAAAAACCCTACATTAATTAAAACTCTTTTCAAAGTCTCCCTCATTAACAGTTCCACCTCCCTTTCAAGGACTAGCCTGCAGTAACTGTTTTCCCACAGAAAATGCCATTGAGTAAAAAAATTTAATAAAAAAAAATCTGTTTTAAAAACTTATTCGTCATTATGTGTGATATGGTGACCTTAAATTGTTCCACACCACGGATCACGTTTCACTGACGGATGGTTAAGTCCTGCGCAATTAAAAAATTTTAACTTCCACTCTCATCTGAAATTTTTCCACTAAACTTTTTTTTGAATGGCAACGAGGGTGTTGCAATTCTTTTATCCGTATTTTGCGAGTTCGACCTTTCATCATGCATTTCGCAACAAGCAGGATGTGTTCGTGACAAGGTCACTTTCTTAACGGGTGATTGCAGACAGATCTGTTGCTATCCGCTCAACAATATTTGCATCTGTTACTGATAACACGATTTCCTTCATTAAAAATAGAAACTTGGTAAATAATTCCACAGCATTCATTAAGAACACAAACTGATTTCGTGCTAAAACATAGTCTTCCAGAACTGATGAGAAGAAACACACGACATTATTCAAAAGATTCGTAAGGATGAAAACTGTAAAAGGTACGAGAACTAAGGTCAAGGTATGAAAATTCATTCAAAGTGACAAGCAGGGTGTGATTCTGCATAGTTCAATGAGTCCTTTAGTAGCCGTTAGGAAGGCGAGAAGTAGGAGATTTGCAGACTGAGAAAAATAACATATCGGTGGAATATGGGATGTTCGTTTCCAAAGAGAATGAATGTTTTCATTTTGCATCTTCAGTACCCTCAAAAAGTTACATATCTACGGTCTATTATTATTTTGTACCATGGAAAACCAGTTAATCAGAAAAGAAAAATCAATAGTTGATGTATATATTAATGCTTCGCTGAATTATTTATCGGAATGAATGCAGTAACATGAATATTGATGAAACAGTGCAAAACAAATTTTTTTCAAAGAGTTACATTTAGTACACACAATTCTTGTTAGTTTTTTTTTCTCTGCTTTACACATGGCCGTCTTGTGTTTACTTCGACTGTCAAATGATCTCCTACCCTGAGCATGCTATTAGAAGCTTCTTCTGCACCAACCGGGAAAAGCACGGGATATTTTGCTACCAATGAACTAGGAATTAACTCTTTTTCCATTACCACTGGGACTACTTTCCACATATGTAAATCCTGTATTAACTGTGAATGAGCCTGTAATAAATTGAACGCCTTAGCAACTACATACATTTAGAAGAAAAATATATCTAAATTCGTAAAAATGAACAACATTTCTGTCAATGTTTTTGGACACGAGAAAGAGGTGTTCCCACTCTACATCACACCATTCAGATTTAAAGCGCACGCAAATCTCTTACTGTTATCAGATGATGAAAAGCAGCATTATTGTTCCATTAAAAATTGATAAGAATCTATGAAATTCAAAGTTCCAAGGGAGAATGCCGTTTTCCATATTATTGGGAACACAATTAATATTCTTATTTTTGATCATTCCTTGCGTAATAAGATGGCTGTCCTTTAGGTTATGAAATATAACTGGAACATTATTAGGAGCTTGAAAATTGGGATGACACGTACTATGAGCGCCTCCTCGGAGAAGTGCTAAAACTATGTGTCAGATACTATGAAATTCATTCCTGTCATGTTTACACAACTCCTGCCTTCATACCTGAAGATGACAAATATGTACCTTTTGGGAGGCATACGAGGGGGAATTTCAGTGAATTGTTTTAGCACGGCAAGCAACAAGCATTTAGAATGAAAGACCGATTGCAAGTTTGTTTAAACTAATTCTTCAGATGCACGTTTCTCCATAGATTCGTAAAACCCTCATTATGTATTCTTTGCTTTCTCTCACACATCTCACAAGATAATTAAAGTTCAAACACTAATACATCTTCCCTATGTGTATCTTTCTAATAAACCATACGACCAAAGTAGATAAATCGCAAGCATCATCTGCGTCAGATCTGATTCCATATATCTGCTAATTCATTACGACGAAAATCTCACAATAGCCTGAAATGGACAGTACTTTACCCACGACACAGCATGTGACTAGGTCGTTTAATCAAATTACATGCGTAAACGAAAATTAGAAAAACAACGAAATGGTTGGTATTTTCAATGAGAATCACTAAAATGTAAAGGGCGTTGGAATATCTGTAAATGCACACACATTTCAGTGGATAGGTGAATATTTTCACAATTGTTTGGAAGTGGAAGACACAATAACTGTAAAACATACAGTGACGAGAGAGAAAGTATAAAAATGCAGTGGGATGGTTGTAAAAATCGCTTCAAAACAGCAAATTACAGCGCAAATACTGTAAGATAGAAAAAACGACTATTAACAAGCGCCATCTAGTGTGTAAAATAAGTGAACCTAAGGAGTAACTGATAAAAGTCACTCTTTAGCGGAAGGAGTAATACAGGAAAATCATAAAATATTAAGGTCCCACTCTAGTAAATCACAGTCCACTGCGTACACACGGATGGATGAATATCACAAAATACTTTGCATATAGAAAACATCAGTAAAGAACCACAGAAGTTTGGAAATTTAAAATCTGAAAACTCGTTGTTTATAAGAAAACAACAATATTTTCAGTATTTCCATGATAAGTTGGGTCCCAGAATTAATCCGCTAGACCTAACTTTGCATTCTCTGACTTCAACCACCGATAAAACGTAACGTAAGCTCTCTCAGCGGTTATTCCAAAGCGCTTTCACGCGCTCTTTTCAGAGTTCCTGGTCCCCCTACTACGTTTCAATAAGCGCATAAGTTTGTGAAGGTGACTATTTTTCGTTGCAAACACAAGTTTTTCGACAAAGATAGGATGTTTCACTACAATCTAACACACGCATTTTCACGTCTAAGAATCGGTTTAGTTATTTTTCCCTGCATGTTTCTATACTAGTGTGGAATTCTTAGAACAAGTGGTACTATGTTCGTGTGAAAGTGGTTCTGGCAAGCACACGTTTTTTGATAATGTTATGCACCCTGTTTGGAAAGAACACTGTCTATGGAGCATTACTCCTGTAAATTCCATAAGCATAATGCTTCGCGATTCTGAGGCCCCCATAACTGATAGACAATACTTTGCATTTACAGGACCTAACGCATAAAGTCTTTCACACTTCAAACTTAATCATCACATTTCAGAAAGAAAGAAGATTGAAAATGAAAGGAGAAGTGATAGAGAAGCATAAGAAAAGTGCCCTACCCAGCATTCTCACATTAAAGGAAAACGTAAGCATTCATCGCCTCAAAACAACTAAGACAGAGGACGCATGTGCCAGCTTGAAAGGCAGCAAGAAGGTTGGTAACAATGTTTTAACCATCCATTTTTAAGTATTAGGGCGTTCATGTTACAATTTCTTACAACAACGTTCATATCTAGTGAAGATGGAACAGTAAATCAGTAAATCGTGGTCCCATTGTGATTCACCGTTTAATATCTTTTAATTTCACAGGACATCCGTGAATAAAAGCGTGGTCCGGTACCGAACACGTATTTTAAAGCGGGACTTTTATGACACCCATACAGGTCAATCCATATCATACATAAAGAGGAATAAGTTTTTCCTTTTATTAAATTTTTTTACCCAATGACATTTTCTGAGGTACAGTCTTACTGTAGAATAGTCCTTCTAGTCACGGAGTTAAAAGAAATACGTAGGTTATAAACGAAGGTTACACAGAAATAAAGCTAGTTATAAAGAATACGAAGGTTGTGAAAAAACGTAGGATAATAATAAACCTAGGTTAATATCTGAAATATAAAACTCAAGCTATAATAAGGAGATACGTGATTTATACCCCGTTTGAGACACATCTAAGCTACATCATCAAGTAACAAGGCATAGCCGAGCGCGATGACGCTATCGGCACTGGGGTAGAGGGTTTAAATCACTTCGTTGGAAGCAAATTTTTTTAAAATACAGGAGACGTACTAAAGTTATAGTTCACCATATTATCCCTTTTTACATAATGACGAATAAGTTTTTAAGGTTTTTTTTCCTTTTATTAATTTTTTGCCCATTGGTATTTTCTGTGGGACAGTCTTTTAAAACTGTAGATTTGTCCTTCTTCTAGTCATGGAGTTCATTGTAAGAAATACGCTGAAAAAAGTTAGTTATAAAGAATACGAAGGTTGTAAAAAACGTAGGATAATAAAAAACCTAGGTTAATATCTGAAATATAAAACTCAAGCTTAATAAAGAGATACGTGATTTATATGGCTCTACCCTGATTTATATGGCTATACCCGTTTGAGACACATCTAAACCACACCATCAAGTAACAATGCATAGCCGACCGCAATGACGCTTCAGCTATCGGTACTGAGATAAAGGGTTCAAATCACGCTGTCGGTAGGAAATTTTTTTTAATACAGGAGACGTACTTAAAAATGGTATGGACGCTGAATGAGACCGATTAAACGTGTATAGAGAAAACTGATTTGCTTTAAAGAGGGGAGGGCTTAAAATATTGGTGGGTCTATGAAGATGGGTGGGCTTAAAATATGGGTTAATCAGGGGAAAATCGAGACTATTCGAGAAGGGGGGGCTTAAAATATAGGTCGACCAAGGGGTCTATGAAGAGGGCTTAAAATATGGTCGGTTGAGACATAATGGTCAAAGTTCAATCTGAGAAGGCAACGTGGACGATTGCAACACAGGTCAATTTCCGGTCGAATGCGACATAGGGGTCAGAGTTCAATCTGAGAAGGCAACGTGGACAGTTGCGACACAGGGGTCAATTTCCGGTCGGTGACGTCATAGGGGTCAAATTTCAATCTGAGAAAGCAACGTGGACAGTTGCAACAAGGGTCAATTTCCGGTCGATTGCGACATAGGAGTCAAAGTTCAATCTGAGAAGGCAACGTAGACGATTGCAACACGGGTCAATTTCCGGTCGGTGACGTCATAGGGGGGAAAGCACAGTGCGTGGTGGTGCCCCAGGTTGGCACTACACTACTGATGTGGTTAGCAGATGGAGACATCAACAACTTTTGACTAGCTTCTTGTGTAACGAGAGAGACAGGACGTATCCAGGGGGCCCGGAATATTGTATTGTTTTGTGCGCACAAATTTGTATTGTTATTCACCCATTCTGTTTTCCATGGTCCCTGGTCTTAGGTTGGTACACGCTGACTCTCCGCCCCCCCCCCCCCCACACACACACACACTGCCATGGTTACCGGCTTTACATGGGCCATGCTCTTGTCCTTTTCCATCCTCTCTGCTTGTGTTAGTCATTTGCTTAATTGAATCACTTACTGAATTACTTTCCAATGTAATTCATAAGTAATGATACACAATTTCATTCTTTTCACCCTCCCAAGTTCAGGCTGTGTGGTACAGATCAACTCTCTCTCTCCACTTACATTTATCTTTGCAATCTTGGTCTTGTCTTATTCATATCTCAGACTTCTCTACCTGCTTTGAAATCCAAAACATTTGTATTTGGAACTAAAAATAGATAGAGTTACATTTGGAACACTAAAAGTAGATTAAAAAAAAACTAAAAAAATTTATTATTATTTATTAGCATGTTTGTGTACTGATCAAAGGGACCTAGGTTTAGAGCCCCGGATAAGGTATGGATGTTTGTGTTGTTCTTCTGCTGAGGACCAGCCATCCTCACAAATCCCTTCTACTATGGCGTATTAAACTGAAAGATTCCTGTCAGACTTCTGTGACAAGCAGCTGTTTGACGAGGGTATATATATAATATCTACCCTGCCCTCGTGAAGAAAATATGACACTGAGGGGATTGGGAAGGCCGACGTCAGTTAAATGGGAAGTAAAATTTTAGCCTTGTGTGCAGGATAACTATAGCCTGGCCATTAAAACAGTAAGATTGAGGCAGGCTTCCATCTTTCTCCTAACAGCTGTACAGTGGGTCTTTGCTATAACCAGGACATTTAGCCCATTGTGCAGAAAACAGAGCCGCTCAGACGAAATGTGTTAACTCAAGCATCATTCCATCCTCCTCACCCCAATAGACACGAGCAAGCCCGGATCTGAAAAAAAAAAAGAGAGGGAAACAAGAAACACAATCGAGCCGAAGAAACGTAAGGTGGGGGGGGGGAGGCAAGAGGCTGTATTTCCAATGCAATATATCATTTTCCCCTCGTTTTATATATTTTTTTATATTTTTTGAAAAATCCATGAAACAAAATAAGTTAAGTAATATTTATTTCTATTACCCTTACTAGGACTCTGAAAAGGAATAGGAGATGCCCCCCCCCCTCCCTAGATCTTGTCCTTGGACTCGAGTATGTAACCCTCCACCCATAAGACTTTTTTAGGCACGTTACTGATGATCTGAAATGTAAAATAGAACAGACTACTTTTGATTTAATCATTTGCCGAATTGAATCACTTACTCAATTACTTAACAATGTATTCTATAAAACTTAGATACAAAATTTTATTCTTTTCACCCTCCCAAGTTTAAGTTGTGTGGTCCCAGTCAGCTCTCTCTATCCACTTATTTTTAATCTTTGCAATCTTGCTCTTGAAGTCCTCTTTTCGGCATTCTTTTTTTCATACCATTTTTCCATCTCTTTCACCGTCTTCTTCCAGCGGGTTCTCATTTCCATATTAAATTTAGCCCTCTTCCTTTATCCATCATATTCATAAGTCTTTCTCATTTTGATAATATTTTTTACACCTCCAATATTTTTATGTAATCTCTGATTGCTTTAGTTTTTTTATTTCTCATTTTATCTAGTCTTTGCTTCCTCGGATATCTTTTGCAATATCCACTTCGATTACTTTTATCTCAGATGCAAACCTTTCTCACAAAATCATTTTCGATTCTTATGTTAGAGTACTGTCTACAATTGTATTAAAATCCATTCTTTAAAAATCAATTCAGCACTCTTACTGCTTTCTATTTTTGGTCCTCTTATTTTAATAATCTTTCTTTAATTTTTTTTTCATCATACATTCCACTATTAATAACAGCTTTCTCTTTGCTGGGTGTTAGAAAACTGACATCAGAATCCAAAAAATGGAAACATTGGAAACTTTTTTCTTTGAAAAATTTCTAATTATGACATCTATTTTATGTAAAAAGATATAATCCAAGTAATTACAATCTTATGCCAGTTTTTAAGTAGAAAAACAAATTTAAATAGCTTTTAAAAGTTGTTATTAAAAAATAATAATGAAAAAACTTTTCAAAAATTGACACATGCATGCGTTTTAAAAACTGCCTTGTGAAAGGAATTAAGAGCAAAAGTCACAGGAGTCTAATATCTCATGTTCAATGGGTTTATGTAGCTCATGACCATATGGGTTTCGAGGTGAAGGGATGCTCAGCTTAATGAGAGTCAATTTACGGAGTGGAGGGGAGCTCTGCCTGGCTCGGCTGCGGTTAACTCCGTTCTCCCTTCGGGTGAAGGAAGGGGGGGGGGACGACAAACCAGGAAGAGTCCATTTCAAAACTCGGCCGGTTTGGTATTCTGAGGTACTTCGTTTTCCAAGGCCCGTGGTAGTTAAAGGGTTAAAGTTATTTAATCATTCACTGAAATAAATGTAATCTTAAAAGTTTTGGTAAAGTTTTTTACTTTGCATCAGTTTTGAAATAGTGTTTAGGATGAATTTAACAGCAGTATTGACTGTCAAATATTTCAACTTCAAAAATGTTTTTAAATAATAAATTAATATTTTCTAAAATCTAAATTTTGATAAATCTTATTGAGATTTACAATTTATCTTCTGCAATATTTTTATGTGAAAAAACCTTATTTTCAAAGTTAGGGAGCTTTGAATATGGTTTTGTTTTCACGTAACATATTATATAATTGTGAATTTTAATATTATAATTAATTGTATTTCAATACGTTTGGAAAAAGAGTGTATAGCTTCACAATCCGAATTCTTTAAAGATTCTGAAACTACTTATAATTATATTTAAGAATTTTCCATTATCAGGAGAGAAAGATTACTTTGATAACAGAGTACTTGCTATCCATGGATACTTGAAGATAGTTAAAATTTGAAAGACACAATTTTATTGTTAAATAAAAACAAAGACACAATTTTATTATTGTAATAGATCAAGACAAAGTCTTTATCATGAAGAGTTCTGGGACCGAGTCCTATATCCCAAGCGGGACCACGTGGCGGCAGTAAGTTTAATCTGCATGTGAAAAATATAACACCAGAAAAAGTTTCGACCCTGAGCACTTTACCTTTTCTCACGTTGCAGTCTTTAAGATGAACATCATCACGAAGCCACCTGGCCGGGGTTGAAGCCTTGTCGCTTTTGTGCACTACATACAGGATATGATGACCACTGCCTTCGGGAACTCAGACAAGAAGAAGGAAAAAGAGAACCAAAATGCAACACTGTTCACCTCTCTAAAAGTTCTCATCACCGCGACCTCTATCGGAGGTCAGCGCGTTAGCTGACGTGGCTGCTGTTCATTTGGCAGTGTGGCCGACCCATGGGGGATGCACCCCTCGGTGGCCTTTGATGAAGACCGCGACAGCCAAATCGCAAAACTTCCATGCTGAAGGCGAGGTTTTCCTCTACCGGCGTCATGAAATTTCGCAGAACTGGAGGGCAGGCCAAGTCTTTGTTCCTATCATGAAGACCGAATGTTCGCCAACCTTTCGGCCCACAGTCGTGTCCACAGGATAACATTACTGTGGGCACAACATACTTATCCCCCTTTAGGGAGAGGTGGAAATAGGCGGGGAATGGAAAGGTCTTTGGCTGGTGGTAGACAGCGATGCACACATCCTATGTAGGAGAAGGTGATTTCTCGGGTCAAAGTGTTCACAGTTCTTGTTTTTCCCTCGGCGAGTCGCGGTATCTCATGGTGTAGCAGTCAGTGCACCAAGAGCCAGGGTCATTTGGTTCGGGCGTCCTGGGCCACTCTCGTTGATATCGGCTCATAGAAGGATCCAAAGCACATGAAACAAAAGAAAAGGAGGGGGTCAAAATCTGGTTTTTCCACATGCACTAATTCAAAATTACACAGTTCGTCTCCGTGCCTACCGCCACGTGCTCACTGATTTTTCTTAAACTCTTAATTCCCTGGGCCATTAGGGCCACCTCTTCACTTCGGGCACGTTTGCAGTGGTGTCAAGAACGAGTGGAGGGAAGCATGACAATCTGTGGTCTTGAGTGATGAAAGCCGATTCTGCTTAGGAGCATCTGATGATCGTTTACGCATCCGAATGCGACAAGGTGAATGGCTTCTTCCATTGTGCCTCTGCCAGCGACACACAGGGCCCACGTCGGGCATCATGGTGTGGGGAGCAATTAGCTATCACTCTCGTACGTGTCTGGTGTTTGCATAGGGTATACTGAATAGCAAAACGTACGTCAGCAACATCATACAGCCAGTCGTCCTGCGATATTTGAGTGTAATCCCAAATGTGATATTCCAGCAGGATAACGCCACCACACTCCACCCGGGCAACTCAACATGCTCTTCAGGCAGTGCACCAACTCCCTTGGTCAGCACGCTCTCCGAACTTATCTCCAATCGAGTATGTCTGTGACTGGATCGGACAAAGACTCTTCCACGGACTGCAACAGGCAACGACCATCGCTGAATTACGTGTCCAAGTTGAAAGCGCATGGAATGGAACCCCCCAGTGTGATATCCAGCATTTGTACGACTGCTTGCATGCCGGATTGGAAGCTTGTATTGCTGCTCGAGGAGATTCAACACCTTATTAAAATGCGCCTTCTGTAAAATGTAATTCTCATTTAAAGGTAAAATAAACATTGAATCACTTCACACGTGTGATCACTGTCCTTTCTCAACAACACATGAGATACCGAGACAAACACCAGATCACAAGTCTTCAACGTGTGATCACTGTCCTTTCTCAACAAGTTATTTCTCTTAATTAAATATCACAAATTATGCTTCAATTGTTAATGGTGTTCTTCTTTCAATTTCTGCCAGTGTATTATGCATTCTTGTTCCCTATTGCCATCCCGTGGTCGAGTGGTTAGCACGCCTGGTTACTGATCAACGGAACCTCGGTTCGAGCCCCAGGTAACGCATGAATATTTGCGTTGTCTTTCTGCTGAAGGCCCGCCATCCTTACAGAAAAATCCTTCATGAGAGCGCATATTATTACCATTCTCCTGTCTAAAGCTGTAACAGAAAACCCGAGTTCGATTTTGAGACTACCGAATAGTATTATACATTTCCGTCCCTTCTAAACGTTGGCGTGAAAGCTATCTGTGAATTAAATAAATAAAATAAAAACGTTTTAAATGAATAAATAACCATTATTAGTTTCTGTTTTTACTTCCCTTTCACTGTTATGCATATTAGATTACGAACTCATAGGTACATTCTTATCGACAAGAAACATTAATAATAATTTAGATATATATAAATTATTAGGCATGTAAATGCGTACCCGCATCAAACACTCTAGATTTCATAACTTCCTTCTGCTCTTTTCGGATAGTCTCGCAGATAATTAAAAAAAGCAGTAAATAATAATTGAACCAGATCACTGCCTATATTTTGTTTTGAAATATTTTAATACATATTTAAAGAACTTTCCAATTTCAAATTTTCTGAAATTTCGTATATTTATCTTTTCAAAAAATTTTAATGCATCTAATTACACGTATATGAATGTAGGGTAATACAGTATGTACTCGCTTAACGTTTTTAAATTGTTCTATGAGACACAAAGTTAAGCGAAAAACATTAAACTTATCGATGTGAGTGAAATGTATCACAATATACTGACGCAATGTAGCCTCGATGAATTGTGGTATTAGTACTCGTATATTGCGTTAATTTGGGAAAGCCGGAGATCGGACCTCCCAGAACGCTGTAACGTTACTCTTACTTACTTACATTACGTCAATCAAAAAA
The DNA here is from genome assembly GCA_038380435.1 of Ryuthela nishihirai. Lineage (NCBI taxonomy): Eukaryota > Metazoa > Arthropoda > Arachnida > Araneae > Heptathelidae > Ryuthela > Ryuthela nishihirai. Next base: position 42,017,631 of record JAWZYU010000017.1, on the reverse strand, counting down.
TATTTTAATTATTTTGTATATTTTCTATTATACCAATAGCAGTAACATTATGTTTAGTTATTATGGTAATGAGAACAGTAACACGTAGTTAAGAAATTATAAACCACTTCAGCAAATGTGAATCAGAGGAATTAAGCTGACAGTTATCGGAACGTGGTAGGACACAGTTTACGTTTACTTTACATACTCTCAAAAGTAACACTATCAAAATAGGTAGAGCAATACTATCAGAAAATAAAAATTCATATAATTTGGAATGAGAAAGCCAGACACAAGACAATAATGGGAAATTCCACCTCGTTTATTAATAAAATTGAAATAATTAACTTTTACATTCGAATCCTCCTTCTGTGTCAGGAGAGACAGAGATGGTCATGTATATGTTACTGTGAAAGACCGAAATGAGAGAATGTCGATATTCTCCGGTGAATGTCGACACATACCAAAAATGTCGGTGAAAGACCGAATATTAGGTTATATTCTTCCACATTCGGACCATCGCCGGTGTATGTCGACAAGCACAGATAAGCTCTGGTGGGGGTCGAAATGAGAAGCCGAGAAGACACAGCCAGAGAGGCGACAAAAGCGCCAAATCCTTTGTTCTGCCGCGAGGTCACGTAGGATCACGTGGGGTCACGTGATCCTACGTGGCATCTATTTGTTACTCTCGAACACTCTGCTGTTTGTCAGTCTTATGCAAGGTTTGCTGGTGCGTGCAACGTTTGCTAATTTTTTTTATCCGATACCTTAATTTATATTGAATGGCTACTGCAGTGAACCGTGATCTTTTTTTTTTTGAAAAGTTCCGTGCATTAATTGCGAGTAAACGAGAAGACAATTGTTTTTATTTTTCTCAAGAAAAGTACTCTAAAATACTTTCTGAAGTGATTTCTGCTAAAACTAAGTGCAGTACACCTTTGAATTACAGACGATTAAAACGTTTTGACATTTTAAAAATTAATGATCAAGAGAAGTTAATTGTGCCATTAAAACCAGGAGAAACGAATATAGAGTATTATGTTACCAATGATGAATTGTTCAGTACACTATCCGAAACTCACATCAGAATAGGCCATGGAGGAAGAACACGTATGCTTAAAGAATTGCAAGTTCAATACAAAAATATTACATATGAAGTTGTAATGTTGTATTTAAATTTAAGTAAAAATGTCAAATGAAACATAGTGCACCTAAAAGAGGTATTGTTGTGAAACCAATGGTCAGTTCGGAGTTAAACTCAAGATGTCAAGTCGATCTGATAGACTTGCAGTCACACAGGGATGGCGAATATAAGTTCATAATGGTGTATCAAGACCATTTAACGAAGTTTGTCCAGTTACGACCTTTGAAAACTAAGACAGCTAAAGAAGTAGCGTATCACCTTCTTCAAATATTTTTAACATTTGGTGCCCCATCTATATTGCATTCAGATAATGCTAGGGAATTCAGTAATCGAGTCATATCCGAACTATGCGCTATGTGGAAAGATGTTAAGATAGTTCACGGAAAGCCTCGTCATAGTCAAACACAAGGCTCAGTTGAAAGGGCCAATCAGGATATACAGAATATGTTAACTGCATGGATGAACGATAACGATACAAATAAATGGTCAGATGGTTTGCCCTTTGTTCAATTTTCCAAGAACACAACATACCATGAAGGAATACGCCAAAGTCCTTATGAAGCCCTGTTTGGCGTTAAACCAAAGAGAGGCATAGCATCGTCATCTTTGCCTGGCGAGCAAATCGCAAATATTGAAACCGAAGAACAGCTCGAAGAAATTGTTAATACTTTTGAAGAAAATTTGAGCAGTGACCATACCGAAAACCATATTCCAAAGGAAAATATTGAAGAGGAGCTGCAACCTACCACGTCTTCATACCAAGCCCTGACTGAACAACATGAGTTTATTTCTATAAAAAGAGCGGCCGCGAAAGAGAATCTTCTACTGCAAGCAACGAAAATGTTACGAACCTAAAAAGAAAATTTCCTTCTGCTCAAATTGGTGATACCGTACGAATACAAGTCCCTGATGTCGACCGTGGTCGTGCAGATGCCCGAAATGTGTTGGCGGTTGTTGTTGGAATAGAAGACTCCGACTTTTATAAATTAGCAAACAAAAATGGTACCCTCAAGCAGCTTTATACCCGTAATCAGTTCGTAATTTGTAAAGAAAAGTTACTTTCCATAGATGAGATTTCTTCTCAAGAAATGTCGCTGAGAGAAGCAGCTGCAACTAAATCAAGAAGTGGAGGGCAAGGCTATACACGCTGTAATTGCAAAAAGAAGTGTTCCACGACTAAATGCAGTTGTAAAAGCAAGGGACTCTTGTGCAATTCAAAGTGTCATAACAGTTTAAGTTGTTGCAATAAATAAGATTGTATAACTTTAATCACATAATTTATGTGTAAGTTTATTATTGATATTATTTTCTTTTCTCATTTAGAATGTACTGTTCGTTTTAGGTTCAACAGTTTATTTATAAAAAATAAAAAAATAAATACCCCCTCAAGCAGCTGCTTGCCACAGAGGTCTGACAGGAGCCTGTCAGTTTATATGCCATAGTAGAAGGTCTGTGAGGATGGCAGGCCCTCAGCAGAAAAACGACACACACATCCATGCCTTACCTGGGGCTCGAACCCAGGTCTCTTAGATCAGAAGCTAAGCGCGCTAACCACTCGGCCATGTGACGGCTAGTTTACTTACATGTGCTGTTACTTAAGCTTTCTCCTATTTTGACATATATCATAATATGTTTTAATAATAAAGTATGATTTAAAAAGTTGCATTTTTGTCTTAACGTAACAAAAATATTTTTATTCAACATTCACCATCAGTGCATGCTGAATGTCGACATTTGCAGGTGTAAGTGAGAAATAATGATATTTAGCAAATATTTCGGACATACACCAAGCGACTATGTGAATGCTCACATTCACCGGAGAATATCGACATTTGCCAGATATCGGTCTTTCACAGTAACATATACACGACTCAGTCCACATTGAGTATATAGGTAACCATTTCGCAAAGCTGTATTTTAAACTCCAGATTGCAACATATTGTGTTGTATTGCATCAGCCCGACATTCACACAAACCCCGGAGGTATTGAATCATTGTCTGATGCAATGTAGTTGAGGCATGACATCACGGCTTTACGAACGCGGACAAAAGATGATGTAATCGTTAGTTGTACTCGACGTCTCGTAGGGAGAGCAAGTCTTTTGAGTGACTCCCATTTACCCCTGAGTCCCCCTCGCCAGGGAACCACCTTGTCGTGGTGATGGTGGTGGTGGGGTGGGGGGGGGGGGGGGGGGTGGGGGGGGGGCTTGTGGCCCAGTGTGGTCAAAGGCTCTTCTGACCGGTGTGGTGCCTATTTTGATTAGCTAAGGCCATCTCGAGGTCGAAGGCATCGCTGACCGGTTTGGGCTCCAGTTGGACGGTGCTAAGTCAATCAGGTGCTCTGTGGAGCAGTTCAGGGCCCTGTTGAATGACTTGGACCTCTAATAGGCTACGGCCCTTCAAAATCTGGTTCCAACTAAGAGTTCCCACCCCGGAAGCCAACTCAACTTGGATCTATATATCTTTGTTGTGGCTAACCGGGGAACAGAGTAAATTTAGGTTTTGACCGATGGATGAGCTTTCCTTCTATAGGACTGCTCACCATAGGGTAGTCGGGGATGAGCTGCATCTATATGGTGCAGTCTTGCCCCCGACCATAGTTAGAGGCGAAAAGGGCATTTCCCAATATGCTGGTAGTGCTGTAAAGGCGGAACTGCGGGTCTTCGTTTAGATTACTTTACTTACCCTTGAATCATAGGTACAATACAAGTGATCCTTGCAGTTTTAATCCAGCAGTAGTGAATCCTCGTAACTGTATTAATAGTTCAGATACATTTTATTACATTTGTGGGGAAGTGACGTTTGTAAGCCAGAAAAGAGACATCACTCCAATAGCGAAAGCAGCGTATGAGTTTTATTTTGGATGCAAGATCGGGGATCAGGACAAGGCCTGGGCCCAAAACATATGCTGCAGTACATGTGCAAGAAATCTTCCAAAGTGGCTGAAATGTAAAAAAGTGGTGATGCCGTTTGTGTTCCTGTGGTTTGGGTTGGGTTGTTTTACCTCTGAGCGGCACTTTTTTGCACACCATGGGCTAAATGGCCAGGTCACATGAACCCCAAATGCTCAGAGAAGGTTGGGGAACGGGACCCACTGCCACTATACCTCTGCCACTGGAACAGCTGTTGGGAGACAGATGGTAGCCTTTCGTCAATGCCATCCAGCATGTTCTTTAGCATGCACAGGGTATGGCTCTCCCGCATACGGGGCCACTGCTTAACGTCCTATCTGACAGATGGTGGCCTTTCCAAGCCCATCAGTGTCCCCTACTGACCGTGGAAAAGGTGGGGAATTTTTCGGACATAAATTTCAATGCTGACCCAGCTGGGACTTGAACCTGGGAACTACAGATTACGAGCCTGGAGCGCTACTGACTGAGCCCCCCCCCCACCCACCCCTCCTATGGTTTGGAGAGAGCCAACAATCATGCAAATGACTGCTACTTCTGCATGGTTCCACCTGTTTCTGGAAGCATCACAAGAAAAAAAAAAGTGGACAATAGCGTACCCGAATATACAATCTGCTCTCTGACCAGTTCCTCACGACGAAGGCCTTCCCATTCCCGAACCTCCAAAAGAATTTTCCATCGATTCAGACGATGAGAAGGGAAGCGAACCGATGTCAAGTTTTCCGCAGCCTTCGGTGTCTAATGATGATCTATACCTCTGCCATCGTACATCATCTGCAACACACATTCTCACCAAAGACGAAATGAACGATCTTGTTCGCGATCTGGATCTGTCCAAGGCCAAAACAGAGTTACTTGGATCAAGACTTAAACAATGGAAACTTCTCAAGGAAAATGTACGAGTTTCTTCGTTTCGAACTCGTCATGAGCAGTTTATGTCTTACTTCAGAAGGGCGATAACCTTGTGTTCTGCTCCGATGTAGATGGTCTGATAAATGCCCTCGGAATCAAACATGACCCTCAAGAATGGCGACTATTCATAGACTTCACGAAATTGAGTTTCAAGGCAGTATTACTGTATAATGGAAATTGACTTCCATCTATTCCAGTCGGACATGCTGTCTACATGAAAGAAACCTATGGCAACCTAAAACAGATGTTGAACTGTCTTCAATACAGCAAGTATGGCTGGCATCTCTGTTGTGACTTAAAAGTAATACCCTGTTGATGGATCTGCAGTTGGGATATACGAAGTACTGCTGTTTCCTATGTGAATGGGACAGCCGAGCAAAGATTTTGCACTATGTGAAGAGAAACTGGTCTCAGAAGAAATCTCTGATGGTCGGAGAGAAGAATGTAAAACACCCAGCACCGGCAGAAAAGCACAAAATCCTGCTAGTGTCCCTACACATCAAACTCAGTGTGACGAAAAACTTCGTAATAGCCATGGACCAGACTGCATCAGCTTTTAAATACTTGGCTGACAAATACCCTCGACTCAACGAAGCGAAAATTAATAAGGGAATTTTTGTGGTTACTCAGATCTGCGAGCTGTTCAGAGATCAGGTGTTCGACAACTTGCTTCAGGGTGAAGAGAAAAAGGCTTGGGACGCGTTTCATCTGGTATCAACTAAATTCCTCAGGAATGTCAGGACAGACAACTACAAGAAACTGGTTAAGGACATGTCTCTGTATCACAAACTTGGCTGCAATATGTTCTTAAAGAACCACTTTCACCATTCCCACTCAGATTTCTTCCCCGAGAACTGTGGCATGGTTACTGATGAGCACGGTGAATGTTTTTACCAGGACATTGCAACGATGGAGAAACGATAACATGAAAACTTGTCCACTTCAATGTTGGCTGACTACTGTTCGACGCTCGTCAGAGATGATCCTGAGCAGCTGTACAAGCGATGGACAAAGCGACGTTGGAAGAAGAAGCGGAATTTTACCAATACATGTCATATGTGCATATTACTCTATTATATAAGAAACTCTGCGGATTTCTTTAGAAATCGCAGCCAATTTTACATTTTCATTGTCATATTCGTGTTCAGCACCTTGGAATCTTTAAGAAATGGCTACTTTTATCTGAGGCATGACTTTTACGGAAATTTGCTGCCCAGTGTTATCGCAAATGACGTATTTAATGCTTCAAATGTAAAATATTGTTGGTGATGAAAATCTGAAATATATGAAGGTCACGAAGTTTCCATTGAAGCAATGAGTTGACCCTTTAACCCAGGGTGCTTGGGAAACGCAACTTTGTGTTTTAAGAGATAATTGGAAAACTCTTTTTTTTAATTGGATTGGTACTAAAAAAATACATTATTTCGCATATTTTAAATTCTTAAGTAGTTTTAATTTTCATTGTTATAGGTCACTAAATATGGAAATGGCAAAACTTTTAACGAATCACTGACAGTAACCTCTTTTCCTCAGAGAAGTGCCCTCTTCTTTTCAGAGGGGTTTGAGAAAACTAACTTTTGATATTTAAGGATAAAAGACAAATACTTTTTGTGTTGTATAAAAAAATAAATACCACTTCAAGCAGCTGCTTGCCACAGAGGTCTGACAGGTGCCTGTCAACTTAATGCGCCATAGCAGAAGGTCTGTGAGGATAGTGGGACCTCAACAGAAAAACAGCACTAACATCCATGCCTTACCCGGGGCTCAAACACAGATCCCTTTTATCAATAGCCAAACAGCTAACCACTCGATCAGCGGACAGCTCTGATGTATAAGTACTAATAAAATACTACTATTTGCATTTGCCCCATCATCCATTAGTTCGAATTAACTTTTAAGGAGTGAAAATGTTGGTAAACGAAAAACGTCATTCTCTTTGAAAACGAGATTATTACATGAGCCAGAGGCAGGGATACCCCGAAAATCTTGTCGTCTTACACTAAATCTCAAATTTTTTGCCTTCTTTGAAATCCAAAACAGTTACCTTTGCATAATTTTATTTAAGCCCCACATTTTATATCCAACATTAAAAATAAAAAAAATCCATATAGAATATCATTTTAATCTTTCCTGTTCAGTGGAATATTTTAGTAATTGAGAAACCCTACTCAAGTCTTATTCTCAGATCCCACCCACCTCCCTCCCTCCCAAATCTAAGTTCTCGGACCCCGCCGAAACTGAATTCTCGGACCCCCTGTGAGGTTAACTCTTCGTTTGTCGGTCTATTGGGACCACTTAGGACGTTCCCTCGGTTCGATCGCTATACGCGACGGGTGAAAGAGTCTTTCGGATAAAATCAACGGTTTATTCACAATTGCAGAGACTCGATACTGAGGTTCCTTCCCCATAAATTAGTTCAACTTCAGACTTTACTTAAAAATAACAAAGATTTATTTAACCTTCCAAACATACTTGCTGGACGAGGACATATGCTCAATTACATAGATTACAACAACACCAGCTTACTATGCCTGTTCAGCTGTATTTACAGAGCCAATGCCGCTATTACCAGTCGGCATTTCCCAGCTTTACAACTTCTCGTCCGTCTCCTTCCGAAACTCGACCGGCTCTCCTCTCATCGTTGCCAAACCCTTTCTTCCTTTCTTTCTCTGCCTGACCATCTGGGCCGTCCGCTAGCAGTTGGGCGACCTCCGTCCCTCGGGGCACTGCCCCTTCAATTAACTTTCCAGATGCCGGGACAGAGGGCCTCCCCGTAGCATATGACTATTTTGGCGAAATCCAACATAAATATACACAGCCTGAACAAAAAAAAAATCTAAAAAGACCTCTAGCCTGACTCCCCCCAAAACAAAATTCTCAAACCCTCCCCGAAAATATATTTTTGAACCTAAACCTTCCATTCCCTCCCCCGAAACTATATAACCGTATCGAAACCTACCACTCCCTCCCCTCAAATTAAATCCTGGGTACGTGCCAGGCCAGAGGCGATAAGTATACTTCTAATTTGTATTTCAAAGCAGTTAGACAAGTTTAAGGTTTTGTATATATGACGACGGAATTTCGGGAGGGGGTGGATGTTATTGCTTATTGGGTAGGCCCCGGGTAAGGCATGGCTGTTTGTGTCGTTTTTCTGCTGAGGGCCTGCCATCCTCTCAGACCTTCTACTATGGCATATAAACTGACAGGCTCCTGTCAGACCTCTGTGGCAAGCAGCTGCTTGAGGGGGATTTTATTATTTTTTATTTAATACAGAAAACACTTCTGAACTGGATATTTAAATTACTTAAACAGAATAAGTTGATATACATGGTAGTCTTCAGGAAAACATTAACCACGAATATCTATAGAACTATTGTCTTGCTATATGTACGTATATCAATTAGTATTATATGTACATCGCATATTAAATAGAACTATCTGTAATTTCTAAACAAAGGGAACGTTTTTCAAGATATTGTAGACAACTAACAAACCTTTTACAGTACAGTTGCAAATTAAAATGGATGAGCACTGAGTGTGAGTTCAGATAAAAAAATATGTCAATGAAAATTATCATATAATGCAATTTATTACAAGAGCATGAATGAAATTATTTATAAACAAATTAAGTCAACCGACACGAAATTCTATAATAATCTATTAAATATATATTTAATAATCTATTTATTATATAAAGATCTATCTTTCCTATTTTTCAGATCGTCTGTATTCCAATTCATTAGTTACATAATTCTCACACAGAAACGTACACGAGCGTTCATGACACGTTCATCATAAATTCACTGTAGCACGTTCATCTGTCGTAGCAGTACCATGAATCGTATTAGTGAATTGTAATTTTAACTGGATTCAGATAATTATATACACTATTCCTACCATATCATCTCTTAGTTTCATTATACTATTTATAACGACTGTAAACTATTCATTGTTGTTTATAAGTTCGTTGTAAGACTATCAAATTTTTTGTATTTACATAGAAGCAGAAATTTCTTTGGTGGTATAATGCAAGTGAGTTGGCCAGAATTCAAAAGCTATGTGTATTATCGGAAAGCTAGCAAACCAGATCCAAGTCTAAATTGCTGAAACCATTCGTTCACAATCGGCAGGTTAATAAGCAGAAAAAAATGTGAGCAAAAGTCTATTCCTTCATTTTGGTTTCAATCTATGGCTCAGAATTCAATTCCGAAAGTGTTGAAAATATTCATTTAGGCTTACTAACAAAACACATAAAATGTGCAGGGTGATCACGAAGCTAATAAAATAAAGCCGAAAATTTTTAGTTGTAAAACCTAAATCCACTCTTATTTGATGGCCACGACCATTTCCCATTTCGTACAGTCGTTCAAAAAAGTATCCGAACACTACGGTCGATTAGAGAATTCAGAAAAAATATCTGGCAACGATTTTTTTTTAATTAGGGATCTGGCAACCGTGTCACGTGACACGAAGGTTGCCAGATCACTAATTTCTAAAAACGAAATCGCTGCCAGATATTTTTTCTGAATTCTGTAATCAACCATAGTGTTCGGATACTTTTTTGAGCGACTGTACATACGAATGCTCAATAATTTCCATAGCTGTGTTTAGTCGCGTAGCTACTGCCCAGGATACCCTGGCACCAAGGAGAACCACCCAAGCTGTGACACCAATATGTTTAGAATGTATATTTTATACATTTACTATGGTTTTAATTTTAATATTAAATTTAAAGTAATTTTTTTGTATCAGTTAATTTTCCAGGTTATTTCAAATATTTAGATTATTTTGCAGATTTCTGAGCAATTGGTTAGAAATGCTTCTAATATTGTCTTTAAAGTAGTATTCCAAAACTGATCACAATAAAAGAATTCGCATGTTAGTTGATTTCGGAAAATGTTTCACTTTCAGCCACTTTCCCAGATGTATAAAATTCTGATAATTTTTTTTAACGTACCTATAACAGGTACTATTGCTGAAAAAACTGAAAAAAACCGTTCTTAAAACTAAAATTCATAAAAACTCTCTGAAAAAGCACGAAAGTCTTGAACACAAGGATGCTCTCTCATCATCATCATCATCCTCAAGCAGCCATGGGCTACGGAGGTCCAACCAGACCGTACAATTTAGTTCTCCAAGCAAGTCTATCCTGGGAAGAAAAATCTCCACTGAGTTATCAAGGGTTTGCCGAAGCAAATATTAGAAGAAATAAATTTAGGTGCATAACTGTTTTCCAGTAAGCTGAAAATTTCCAGTTTTATTGAACTCAGATTGGCCCTTCAATGATAATAACTGGAAGGACGCATATCGCCACTGACACATACTATGAAAATCTCGTTTTCAAAGAGAAAGAAGTTTTTCCTTTACCTACTGTTTCATTCTTTAAAAGTTTTAATTTGTGCTAGCGGATGAGGGGGCGGGGGTGGCTTGGTCGGTAGCGCGCCAGGTTCGTAATCTGTAGTTCCCAGGTTCGAGTCCCAGCTGGGTCAGCGTTGAGATTTATCTCCGCAAAATTCCCCGCCCTGCCCACGGTCAGTAGGGGACACCGATGGGCTTGGAAAGGCCGCCGTCCGTCGGATGGGACGTTAAGCCGTGGCCCCGTGTGCGGGATAGCCATACCTTGTGCACGTTAAAGAACACGCTGGATGGCCTTGACGGGAGGCTACCATCTGTCTCCCAACAGCTGTTCCAGTGGGTCCCCTCCCTCAACCTTCTCTGAGTCTTCGGGGTCCATGTGACCTGGCCATTTAGCCCATAGTGTGCAAAAAAGTGCCGCTCAGAGGTAAAACAACCCAACCGCTAGCGGATGAGGAGAAAAATGCAAATAGTTGTTCATTAGTAATGATACAACTTAAAAGTATTCGTCTTTTAATTCTAAAACTAAAAAATTTCATTTCCCGCACCTCACTCAGAAAAGTGGGTAGATTATTTCTCTCAGTGGAATATATCTTAGAAACTACCACTAATTTTTCAAATTTCTGTTTTATACATATTATTTGGAAAACTCAATAACATTTTGCTGTTTCATCATTTCAGTGATCTGTAAAGATATATAAAAAAACAACTAAGTGTTTGAAAAATGCGAATTATATTTCTTAAAGTTTATTTTAGTTTGATTGGTAATCAAACTAAAATAAACTTTAATTATCATTTTCATTGTTCGCAATCGAAACTTCATGATGTTCACATTCCACCAACAAAATTTCATATTTTTCGAATTAATACATCGTTGCAATATTCGTTTGAAATTTTGGAATTTTCAATCTCTTTCACCGTTAGAGGGCGCAACTATAGTGTTCGAAAGATTCCGAAAGTGTTGTTTTTTTCAAAATCTTTTTAGCGAATCATAATATTTTATCAATTTCTATCAAACTCTAAAAATATTTTCCATTTATCTCTAAATACAAACAATTATTTACTAAAACATAAAATTGTCATGGAAACATCGTGACGTTCACATTCCACCATCAAAATTCAAAATTTCTAATTTAAGTACGTCATTTGCAATATTCGTTTAAAATTTTGGAATTTGCAAATTTTTACAGTGTTAGAGGGCGCAATTAGAGTTTTCGGAAGATTTAAAAAGTGTGAATCATAATATTTTATCAATTCCTATCTAACCCAAAAAGAATTTTTTATTTATCTCTAAAAACAAATAATTATCTGCTAAAACTAAAAATTTCATCTTTAAAATGATAATTTTGATAATTTTCCAAAAATATGTACTTTCCCATTCCCTCTGGGTCTAAGTGGTCAACTCCTTATTAGCAATGGAAACTTCGTGACCTTCACATTCCACCACCGAAATTTCAAATTTCTAGCATAAATACATCATTTGCAATATTCGTTTTGAAATTTTGGAATTTTCAACTTTTTCACCGCTGGAGGACGTAATTGTAGTTTTGCAGAGATTCGGAAAGTACATATCGTAATATTTCATCAATACCTATCCAACAGAAAAAGAATTTTTAATTTATTTCTGTAAACGAAAAAACTTTGATGTCTACAGACGGACAGACAGACAGTCGACAAAGCGAAACTATTATCTCGTTTTCTTTGAAAACGAAATAAAAATGATTTATAAAGAAATTCATATTTAAAAATAAAATAAAAGATATTTAAAAAAGATAACTGAATGATCAAATCCTTAATTTTTTAATTGTTAGAATTAAAAAGCCGTCCCGTGGCCGAGTGGTTAGCGCGATTGGCTACTGATCTACGGGACCTGGGTTCGAGCCCCGGGTAAGGCATGGATGTTCGTGTGGTTTTTCTGCTGAGGTCCTGCCATCCTCTCAGATCTTCTACTGTGGCATATAAACTGACAGGCTCCTGTCAGACCTCTGTGGCAAGCAGCTGCTTGAGGGGGTATTTATTTTTAGAATTAAAATGAATGGGAGGGTGGCACTCAGTTTTGTTCCATGGGAGTGGGCTTACGGTGAACTTACGCCACTGGCTGTGTTCAATGCTAAGTTACAATAAGCTAAGTTAAAAAATGCTTTAGGTATAGAGCCTATAAAGAAGTGTTTCATTTAACTAATAAAATCGGGTTCAAAAAGTGTCCCATACCGGTATTTAAAATGAATGGGAGGGTGGCACTCAGTTTTGTTAGGTAGAGGGAGCTGGGCAATACCTTGCCTTTTTAACATTAGACTCTATGGACTTTCGCTTTTAAATGACTCTTGAAAACAGAAGCATTTATACATTGACTTTGATATTCAAATAGACATTACTCCTAAGTATTTTAAACGAACAGGGGAAATTCAGAGAGAGTGTAAATAAATATATTTTTGCGAACGTAAAAAAACGACTTTTTGATCAAAACAACCCTCATGACTTGTTTTATATTAGAGTGCAGAAAAGATCACTTTGATTGGCCCTTTAAACTCTGAAAGCCACGTGAAAAATCATATGTCCTACCATGTGGCATTTGGATTCGCCACCTATAGTAGAAGCTATAAGATCTCGTTATCCTTTTACTTGTAAGAGCAATTTAAAACTAAATCCACTACTGCTGATAAAGAGTTAAACAATAATCACTATACTAATAATTTACTGTAATGCAACGTTTAACTCATCGGTTAAAAGAAATTTTAATTTCATCTTGTATTAAATGAAACCAGAAATACAATTTCGTAAAATGCTCTACAAAATCGGTATCTTATCCGTCATAAATCATAAATCTTTAACAAGATTTTTATTAACTTGTTGTTAAATGGAATATGACACTGCATTTACAATAGCTACTGATCAAAGTGACCTGGGTTCGATACACAGGTCAGGCATGACTACATGTATTGCTGCTGAGGTTTCACCTTCCTCTCAGATTCTTCTCTATGGCGTATTAAACTCAGACATCTATGGCAAGTTGTTTGAAGTGTAATTTATTTACTCTTATTTAAAGCTAACACTTTTAATAAAAGCTGGAAGCTATTCAGACAAAATTCATCAGATTCGTTTTACTTTCTATTTAAAGGTTTCTTGTATTCTACATATTAGACACACACGAAGCGCAAATGTTTGAAAACTTTACTTTATAATAAACCTATAGTTAACATTTAATTTTTAGATACAAACTGAATTATGTTTCATTTACATTTTACCACAAATGAATGACGGGATGTGATATATTCCAAGGTTATGCTTCCCTTTCCGTCTCTACAGAAAGTATGATATTTTTGAATGAGATAATAAAAGCGAAATCTCAACATTTGACAAAAGTTTGACATTTATATAATTATTATATAAATGGTATAATAATATTATATAATAATATAATATTTTTATAAATCATAATAATAATATTTTTATAATTTTCATTTGACAATAGTTGCTATTAGGCAAGTAACTAAGAATGAGCTGAGCGTACATTGCAACAACTTACAACTGCAACCCAAACTTTACTGGAATTTCAAAGAAATTTATTTTTATTAATATTAAGCACAAAAACATATCAGTTTTTAACTGTGATATGTGTTTTCCCTCTCACTTCCTTTGCACAAAAATCATTATTCTGTTTTGGCACTAAATCAAAACAGAAGAAATTTTACCTCCTTTCTGACTAACAAAAATCGTGCAGCCAACTATAACCGAAGTCTGATCAATATTTAGTTTATAATTAACTAACAGAGTCTTAAATTTAATGATCCTCTAAATATCTCTCAAAGTGGAACTACTTTATTGTAAGGATTTTCATTTCCTTGCATTTCGACAGAGTACGCCATAAAAAAATTTAAATGCCGGCTGAAAACGATAAACTGCCCTTCTTACGTAGTTTTAATTTACTGTTCTGTGACTTAATGCTTATTAATTATGATTTTGCGCTACGAGCTAAACGGAAGAAAAGACAATTTAGTTTGTAGTAGCAAGATGCCGATTATGGAGAGTTAATATAGCTGAATGGAATAACAAAGCTGTACTTGATTCAGTATTTACAGTTTCGGGAAAATGACAGCATAGATTTTCAAGAACCCACTTACCATATAATTAAAAAAAATTAAATGCTTCATTTTCCTCTCTTCGTTTTTGTATAATGCAGCAGGCAAATGGCTATTCAATAAAACTGTGACCAATTATTTTCGAAAGTTTTCTAAATTTAGCGTTTCAGGCTAATATTTCCTTAACTGCAGTTATTTTTTTAGAAGATATTGTAAAGAAACTTTTCTTAGAAAAGTGTACGGCTTTTTAATAATACTGACGAAAAAATTACTAAAATCCATTTAGTAAATCTCAATTTTCAGCATATCAGAAATTTGACACATATGCAACATAAAGAAAAGGCTTAGCGCCGACAGAGAGTGTCTTCGTAGCATGTTCCCTACTTAAAAACAAAAGTACTATTTGGCACACAAAATATTTTCAGCAGCAAAATAAAGGCCTATTTGAAAACTCCTTGAATGTTCCGTACATTACTAAAGTATCCAAATATAAAGAAATTTTTATTTTATTCGTAGGTGCATTTTAAGTAAAAAAATCTCAGTTTATTATGAACATTTCCGCGATAGTAATGAAAATCGAAATGTAAGGAAACATGAGAAAGCTGAAGAACATTTGATGTTTAGTTGAAATATTTTAGTCTTCTAGTAAGTACTCAAAGTAAATTTTGTTAAAGGTAATTTATAATTTTTTCACAATCTCTTGAATTTTGACCATGTCCTATTGAAAGGTAACGTCGGCAGCTAAACGAAAACATCAGCGCCATATACTTCTCACGCCATTAACAGCAACAATATAGTAAATTCATTAGCAGCTGATATACGTAAGCCCGGATCTAGAATAAAAATCGAGTGTGCGTGTGGGGGGGGGGGGCAGAATTAAAATCGAGTAGGAAAATCTAAAAGTGTGTGTCGGGGGGGAGGGGGATCACTGTATCCATGATTCCTAATTGTGATTTCCCAGCAAAAGACTAGATTTCCAATGCAGTATAGCATTTCCCCCCTTTTTTTACAGGTCTTTGAAAGATTTCTTGAAAAGTGTAGGAAATCTAAAAGAGGTTAATAATTTTGGTACTATTACCCTTACCAGCATTCTGAATGGGGGAGAGCTGTACTTCCCCCCCTAGTTATACGTAACGTTAAAACGTAATATTCCCAAGAAATAAAAGCTTAGGTTTATTTAAAACAAACATAAGATTAATTATATTGCATTAAATGGCTTACGTTGGAAACCCATATCCGGATGGGTCAACGCCTGCTCCCATTTTTAAAATTCTTTAACACGTTGTATTCCTCACAAGTATAAACTATGCAAAAATATACTCCTCAGTACACTATGATGATATATATGACTTTTTAAAAACACTATGCAACTATTTGTTGAAATGCTAATTAAAATTTAAATGTTTTTGTGCTTAATATTAATAAAAATGAATTTGTTCCAAATTCCAATAAAGGTTGGAATACAGTTGTAAGTTGTTGCAATGTGTACTTATTATTAGTCACTTACATTTGATGCAGGCAATAACTGGCAAAATTGATCTTTAATGTGAAACTAAATACCGAAGTAAGGCTTTCGCGCGCAACAGCAGTTTAACAATATTCCTTCACTCCACATGTCCGAAGTAAGTAAATTTACTCCCTCTGCTGGGAGGTGACAATTTTGGAACCACTTTTAAGTGGGTTAGTTATTATATAAATTATACACTCTGCCTTATAGACCCTATATCCACGATCAATGCTTTTTTTCTCTATGCAACGGTTACGGCATTAATCTTATCTAGTTTACGATACTGAGTGAAAATGGCAGTCTATTTGCATATATATAAATAACTAATCGGGTCAATCAACTTTGATTATTACATTTTTCCTCTCACTTTTCAAACAACTTCTTGCAAACGTTAATTTCCCATTTTAAGAATTCTTTTTTTAACAATTCTTTATCATGTTCTTTCTACCTTTTTTTTTCCAAAATTGTACGTCTAATGTTTATGAAATATTTATTAAACACTAGCAGGACCGACAGACCCGACGTTACTCGGGTCTGAAACTTTCTAAAAACTAGAGTAGCAAGCAGCATGGTAGAAGGCACTCCGCAGGTCAAAAGCTTTCATTATTCATAAAATTCCTTACGATCAATCTTTTCCAGTTTAATTTTTCTCCCTCTCTTTTAAGGGAGGAAAGAAATGGACATATTTCGGGATACCGTATGATCTCCCCATGTCAGAAGCTTCTAAACCAAAAAACGGAATTGCCTCGCTCAGGTAATCCAACTTTTCAAAATCATTTCGTACTTACCAGAGTCCCTCAGATACAGTTTGCCAGGTATAAGTAACTTTATAGAAAAAAAATAAATGTGGTCTGAGTTAACGAGAAAATGCTTAAGTACTATGAAAAAATTATTAATTACATATTTAAATGTTTATTAATTAACATATGAGATATATGTTTATCATACTTTTCAAATTAAGCAAATGATTTTAATTTCCGATACGATTTCTTAGTTTTTGAAGCTTTCATTTCAACAAAGAATCTCGTGTTCTGCTCGTGCTTAATTTGAAAGACTTCAATATTCACGGACGCTCGTCCTCTCGACCCAACAACCTGAACAATCACTTTTTCAAGTTTTCAAGCGAAATCATTAAGAAAATAGTTTGATGCATGCATTCTTTCAAATTTATTGGTGGCAACAGTTATTTTGAATAACTTTGAAACATTAGTGCTACGTCTATGGGGATTTTGAGAAATTTAAATCGGCACATCCCAATTTTGGTTGATTCCAGTGGGTTTGCACATAGCCTATATTCTTTCCCTGGTCGAAGGGAATGTTCATCCAAAGTTTGGTGACTCTAGCTCTCTTAGGGGCTGAGTGCATAAGCGGACAAACACACAAATACACAAAGTTTCTTCTTTATATATTAGATATCGCATAGATAAATGCAACTACATAGTTATATTAATTTATGAGATATCGTTTCTTCCAAGACAATAAACCTTCCTCGTGCCTACGAGGAATTGAAGTGTAAAACCGTTTGAAGAACGAATCGCGTTGTTAGCGTCATGCATTTGAAAGAGTGATTACGTTTCGTAATCTTAATTGTGTACTGGCCTTCAATGATTTTATTAACTTATGTTTAGTCAATATGAATTTGTAACCTTTCGGGTGAAGATTGTTTCAATTCATATAGAAAGTTATTTCTGCTTCGGTTGCTTTTATAATTCCTTGGTATTCAAATCGGTAAGTTAAAATCATTTATGTTGCAGTTTACAATGTAAATTTGTTATAATGTCTGAATAATAGAAAACTGTTTTAAATTATTCGTATTTTTCTGGATTCTCTCTGTTTACAATTGGAGATACGTTAAACGCAAACAAAACAACGGATCCGGAAGTTAGTCTCTTACTCGGTTTCTTATTCATTTGTATTCAAATCGACAAGTTTAATCTAGTTATGCTGAAGTTTACAATGTAGATGTGATATTACACCCAAAAAACAGATTTCAGTTTTAAATATTTATATTTTTCTTAATTTCTTGCGTATATATCTCCCGAATATAAACTCGAGGTCGCTTAAGACTCTTTATAGAACGTTTAATGCTGTTAGAGTAATATTTCAAGTGTTAGCTGTATTCTCTAAATCGTTTGATTTCGTAGTAATTAAGGAAAAACCTTATAAGCGGTAAATTCAAAAACCGTTATTTTACTCAACAGCAATTCGCTTGCTGCAATACCGTAGACGGTTTCTTAGAAACGCTAAAAATCAGTAGGAGTATACAAAAACACCACATATTGTCTGTTGATGACGCCATTTTGTACGTATTCATGGAAATCTAACGTTTTCACCCCATTGATTAAACAATTATCCGTATTTTTGTTTTGGGTTTATTTTTTCATAATGCGGTAGGATTTACTCGGAAATCTAAATCAGTATAGTCCCAGCAAAGTTATTAACCCCTTAGTCACCCTTACAGGTCACATAACGTATACAGTTAAAGGACATAATTTTTAATGCTTAGACAAAAACAAGCAGAAAATAAAGCTCCAGAATACAACCTCTGCTTAATTAAAAAGTAATAATGCGTTCTTTGTGATCGGTATAGCTTTCCAGTCGTATTGAAGGTAAAAAATAAAATGCCATCTAAAAGCGTTTTAAGCATGTTAAATAAACGTCTTAAGCGACAGGAGGGGAGGATTTGGGAGAATTACCAATCTACTAAACGTGATATGCAATTTATAATACGATAGGACCCGAATACTCGCGTTGGTTACTTTCCTTGAAAACATGTTTGTTCATTATTCCACAGCCATAATCACCGTTAAATATTTTTAAAATATGAATAGAATGGTTTATTTCTATCAGTGAGATTGTCAAGATACTGTATATGGAAGGAAATACGACTGAAGAACTGAAGAGGAAGGCCAAGGGCCGGATTTCAAATAAAGCATGTTAGGTATCTAGAGGTTGATATAGTGGTGCTAACCTAATAGGGACTCCAGTATTTTAGCTATACCTTATTTTTTTTCACATGGAAAAAAGTTACTTTTCAACTCTTAGAAAAGTAAACTATTATTTGCATAGATATATGGTTTAAGAGAAGTTGAAAGCTCTCTCTCGAAAATCTAAAACACTTTTGGTACTTTTCGGTTATCTCCGGTCACATTTTCTTGGCGACGAAAAATAAACACCAAAGTAGCAGAGGAAACTTTCATTTTGCCACAAAAACTTCGAAGAAATTGCATGTTGTAAATAAAAAGAGAAAATATAATAAAGAGGGTAAATTAAAAAAATTTCATAAAGCACAAATTTCCGGTGGGAAACACAATCCTATTGCAACCATAATTGCATCGAAAGGATTTTCTTGCAAGTTTTTCCGCCAGATAAACTCCGCTAAATATGTATCTAAGTGGTAGCTTGCTGTACCACGTTGTTTTTTGTTACGCCACTTGGCGGAGACCCATAACCGTTCCGATGTCTCTTTTGTCGCCAAAAAAGTTGCCAAGAAAATGGACCGGAGATACCGAAAAGTACTGAAATTTTAATGGATTATGCGAATATAACTGTTCACAGAAAACAAAAACGAGGTACAAAAATATTTCAAAAATTAACATTTTATATATCCTATTCTATGTTGACTGTTTTACATTATATATATATTAATTTTTATGGAATTTGGTAAAATATTGTACTTTTTTGTCGTTATAATTCCAGATCTGTTACATTTTTTTCCCTGTTGTAAAATATCTGAAATATTTTTGTTTGGTAATTATTTAGCAGAGCGTACTGGTGCCGCTATATTTTTTTGTACAGAAGTAGTCCTTTTCCCCGCAGAGCTATAGAGGACTTACTACTCCCTGCCTTGTTTAGTATTAGTGAAAAATATGTTCTGCAATTAACAAATGCAATTCATAATTCCGTCGAAAATCGTCGAAACTGAATTTATTTTCATCTGCAAATTTGTTTAAAACCATTGTATGCTGTAGAAGTGTTAGCAATTATGATTTGGTAGATACAAACGTTGCATTAAACGATATAATGCCATTGTACATTTACTTGTTTTTCCCATGTCAGAAAGAAGGCGTATTGCAACAAAATACGTAAATTTCGCACAACTGTCTTCTTTTCTGCAAAATATAAATTCGATATTAACTTGAAACTGAATGAATATCAAAGAATATTATTACTTCTTCATATGGAAGTGAAGGATTAAATTTTTAGAACTTTTCTAATTTTGCACAGTGTCATTTAATCATCATTTTTCAAGGCATTGCATTTATAGCACATAGAATTTTCTTGAGCATAAATTACCTACTACAATTTTTTATGCATGCTGGGGAGTTCGAATATGATACTCTTCTAAAGTAAGGAGTTTTTTTAGTTGCATAAATAAACAAGTAAGTAAGTAACTTACTGTATTTACTTAAGTAGTTACCTAAGTAATTTATTTAAGGAAGTAAATAACTTGCCTAGTTAATTGAGTTACTTAAGTATTTAAGTAAGTTACTTAGAGAACTAAATAAATTCCTAGTTAATTCTAATTCCTAGTTAATTCTAGTTAATTCCTAATCCTTACTTAAATAAGCACTTAAGTAAGGTACCTAGTACAGTAAGTAAATTAACTTAGTTTTCTAAGTAACCTAAGTAAATAAGTTAACATACCTACTTCGGCAAGTAAGTAATTTACCTATTTAAGAAAATAACTTTCTTATGTTGATAAGTAATTAAGTAAGTAGCTTCAGTAAGTAACGTATGCACCTAAATAACTTGCTTACTTAAGTACTTATTTAAGTAAGGAACTTAGAAACTTATTTAAGCAAATCTTTATAAATATAATAAAAAGTAAATACCCCTTTAAGGACGTCTGACAGGAGCCTGTCAGTTTTTACGCATTAGTAGGTCTGTGAGGAAGGCAAGACCTCAGCAGAAAAACAACACAGACATGCACGTTTTCTGGGGCTCGAACCTAGGTCTCCCTTAACCAGTAGCCAAGCGCGATAACCACTCTGCTACGGCACGGCTAAGTGCATCATCCTTAAGTATAATAATTTAGTTAAGAAGCAAAGAACTCGCTCGCTCTCTGCTTGCTTATAGTGTTGACAGTCAGCTACTACAACTCGAAACCAACTGTAAATATGTGATAAAAATTACACTTTTATAAAACTTTGTATGAAAATACTTATTCTTTTAACTTGCAAAAAGTCGCAATTGTCATTAATGACCACACCGATTACAGTTTTACAGCAAAAATCTGCCAAAACTACAGTTAAGGTAATGCAGATTTCGTTATTCTTGAACCGCTCTACATGGCCCCATGGTTGTGTAGGGAGGCAGAGATTTCCTCATTAGTAGTCTGATATAGCTCTGTGTTTCTCCTCATCACATCAAAGAAAGTAGAGACAAGAAGGGACGGCGAACTAAACAGTAAAGTTGGCGGCAAATTTCACTTGAGGGTTCAAACAGTAATGCAGGAAAGTTGACTTTCAGGGGCTCGCAGCAACATCATCATCATCTTCCTCAAGCAGCCATGTGCTACGAAGGTCCAACCAGACATAACATTAATAAAAAAATATAAAAAATAAATACCCCCTCAAGCAGCTGCTTGCCACAGAGGTCTGACAGGAACCTGTCAGTTTATATGCCATAGTAGAAGATCTGAGAGGATGGCAGGACCTCAGCAGAAAAACAACACGAACATCCATGCCTTACCCGGGGCTCGAACCCAGGTCCCGTAGATCAGAAACCAAGCGCGCTAACCACTCGGAAAGTTCAAAATAAATCACCAAGTATTATGTTAATTTTTTCTTATTTAGTTGTATGCTAGTGATTGTTAATATAAAAATATTGTAAAGTAATAAACAGCAAGCTCAACTATATGCTTTGCAAATAAAATAAATGCATTATCTTAAAATTACCACTATTAATATTATTTAGATGTAAAATATTTGAAATGCATTGCTTTGCGGAAATAATCAAGAGCAGTACTTTCTGATGTACGCTGTACCGTGTAGTTCAAGAATATTCAATGCTTCTCCACCTGAAGGATATGAAAGAAGCTGCAAAAGTGTGAAGGGGCGCCCTCTTTTGGCTATTTTCAGGAGTATTCTAATAGTTATGGAAAGAACGAAACTTCAAGATTCAGGTCAAGGGCAAAGTCTCATATTAGTTCTATAGAGCTTAAAAATGTAGTATTAAAAAGTTAACGTACTAGGCTGCGAATTAGAGAAATCAAAGTCCGAGTCCTGGATAAGGTGGTGCGAATATTTCGCTCTACCCTTCAGTGGTCTACCCAGAAACTCCAAGGATACTTTTTGACATGTTTGAATCTAATTGAGTGGGGGAGGTGAGGTGCTTCAGTGTGATTTTCAGGGACATCCTTAGAAATTATATATTATTCAAGTTCTCAAGTGTGGGGAAAGGGAGGAGTGATACCCCACCGCCCCTTTAGGGTACGCCACTGTTAGAGATAGGGTGACCAAAGACTTTGTTTTCTGGAAACAGACCTTGAATGTATAATTCTGTTCCAACGAATAAATGTCTCTGAAAGTGTCCGGAGAATTTGTTTTAGATTTGTTGTAAATATTAAATTACTTGTACGGCATTAGTTAGTAGCAGTAGTGACAACACTGTTGTAAAAAAAATTCTATCGGTAATGCAAATGACTGAAAATTTAAGGGTTTGAATTATATAATGAAAGTCGTCAGTAGCGAAATGTCAAATTGTGCTGACCAGATGTCCCAGCTTTTCTGGTACAGTCGCTCAAAAAAGTATCCGAACACTACGGTTGATTACAAAATTCAGAAAAAATATCTGGCAACGATTTTTTTCAGAAATTAGTGATCTGGCAACCTTCGTGTCACGTGACACGAAGGTTGCCAGATCACCTTCGTGTCACGTGACACGAAGTGATCTGGCAACGTTAGTGATCTGGCAACGTTAGTGATCTGGCACGTTAGTGATCTGGCAACCTTCGTGTCACGTGACACGAAGGTTGCCAGATCACCTTCGTGTCACGTGACACGAAGGTTGCCAGATCACTAATTTCTGAAAAAAATCGTTGCCAGATATTTTTTCTGAATTTTGTAATCAACCGTAGTGTTCGGATACTTTTTTGAGCGACTGTACTTTGGTCGATCTTCCAGATTGAATTTTCAAACTTCACCAGATCTCTTTCTTGAAATCTGGTCACACTACTCACAGATCTTCCCTATGGTGCTTAATATTGAAAGGCTTCTGTCAGACCTCTGTGATAAGCAGCTGCTTGAAGGTTAATTCATTAAATTTTTTATTAAAATATAAATGGTGTTAAATACAGTCGGAACTATCAAACTATATGTACCAGCTCCTCTGGAGAATATTAAATACCGGAATGGAGGTGAAAAAACAACATATGTTTATAAGTTGCATATATTTTGTAAGGAGTCCCAATAGAAGTCCCTTCTTTGTGGTAGATATTCTCCCTGTATATCAATCCGTAAGCTACATACCAAATGTTCTGAGGTGATTTCGCGCCTGAGGCTTTGGTAGTGAGAAAAATGGCCATAAAATTGTGGGTACACATTAGTGTTTTTTCAGTGGAAGAAACGCTATCTAGGCATTCGGCAACTAATATTCTTGTCCAGAGAAGTACAAAATCTGTTGACAGCATAATAGCATCATAGCTATAACGTGTCGAGAATTTCGTTGCTGCAGTATGCTACCAACAGCTTTGTATCGTCATGGACAGTGCGAAAGATATGACGCTACAGAACTTTCCAGCCATTTTCCTCACTACCTATGCCTCAGACTAAAAATACATACATACATACATACAAAATCCTCATGCAGCCATGGGCTACGGAGGTCCAACCAGACTATGTAATTTTCCTCTTCAGATGTGTCTCTTCTGAGCAACAGCTGCTGCATTTGGCCACTCCAGGTCAATTCTAGCAAGGTCTTGTTTGACATTGTCTGACCATCTCATCCTAGGTCTTCCCCTTTTTCTGATACCTTTAGGCACACTGTTCATAATCCTGTTTGCCACTCTGCACCTATGCATACGGGCAACATGGCCAAACCAACCCAGTCTCTCTCTGCACAATATACTGCTCAAAAGACTCCTTTTTCTAACCTAATCATTACTTTCAAACCACCTAATGCCCAAGATAATAATAATAATAACGTTCCAAAGATTATTAACTTTTCAAGTTGTTTCAAAATTCCGGATAGCTTTGTCGGGCGCCAGACAATATTAACTTGCCAAATAAAGTTGAAATAGGGTTCGTTAGGTATTTGTCTAGCTCTTATCGAGTAAAAATTCAAAAAGGATTGTCAAGTTTAATTAAAGAGTAAATCGAATAAAAAATCAATTAAAGTTGCTCAAGAGAAAAATAGCAAAAATTCAAAAGTTTCTTAAACAAACAAAGTTTATTTCCAAAAAATTCGAAAACTCACCAAATTCAGTTGAAGAATACAAAAGTTGGAGTACTAACAACTCACATCTATCTAAATTTCTATTAATAACTCCTATCTACACAACACATACTGATTCAACTTATTTCATCTCCTCACAATTGGTCTGTAAACGGTAACTAGGCATAAACTAGAAGGAGAGCTGTGTACCAATCCCCAGTGATGATGGACAGAACCGGCCAGGTCTATCACCTAATGTCCGACACCACCTTCTCGTGGTGCAGGCCGAAAAGAGATATTCTCTTTCCAAAGGAAACCGAAGGGGAGGTCTGCCCAGTTCAGTATGACCTACTGATCTGGTCATCTATGGCCACATTTTTTTTCCAACCCTGCTGAGGAACGGTCAACTTCACAGTGTCCTGGTGCTGACCATTTGTACCTACTAGACTGGACTTGTTTATGGATTTGAGCTTGATTATGGATCCTGGACTTGCTGCACTGGTAGGCCTCTGTTGAGGGAGAATCTTTCGTTGTGTTTTCTGTTTGCTTCTGGGTTGCCAGCCCTGGAACAGAGGCATGGGATACCTTATATCAGCTAGTGGATAATCCTGATGAGAGGCCATCGCAGCTACCTGAACCTCACTTAGCTAGTTGGGGATCGTCAAGCCTAAACTGGAGTAATGTGTCTCAGGCAGGCCATATGGCTCTTGAAAAAGTCCACTTGAAAAGGTGGTGCCTGAAGTTTCTGCCAGCATTGGTGACTTCAGCCTTTAGCGGAGGAGGAACAGATCTTTGCCCCATGCCTGCGATCAGGGAGCTGTTTGATATTGTTGGCCCTACCTATCTCAATAAACCTAGTAGGTAAAGGTGAGATACCTAAAAATAACTGTAAATTTCTCTTTACAGGGAGGGAGGATGGAAAGCATCACCAAGGCTTGGGTCTGCTTCTCAGCAGACATGCTAGTAATGTTCTTTTAGGATATGAGTACATTAATGAAAGGTTTCTTACAGCAAAATTTCAGATAAGCATTAAAGACTTGAAAGTTATCTGCTGTTATGCCCCCACTGAGGATGCCGATGAGGATGAGAAGGCTAGAATTACGAACATCTTCAGTATATTTTGAATTCTCTCAAGAAAGGAGATATTACCCTTGTTCTAGGTGACTTCAATGCCAAAGTTGGTACTGACTCTAACCTTTGGGGAGGGGTGATAGGCCCTTTTTGTATTGGTAGCTGCAATGGCAATGGGCAACATCTCCTTACTGGTAAGTAAACTCAATGGTTTCAGAATAGCTAACACTTATTACAAACACCGCGACATACATAAGTACACATGGGTTTCACTTGATGGGCTGCATAAGAATATGATTGATTATATATTAATTAACAGCAAATGGGCTAGTTCTGTTAGGAATACCAGGACATATAAGGGAGCTTATTAGGTTTTAGAGGATTTTTAAGGTTAAAAAATTTACCTTTAATACTGAAGCTCTGAAAGACTCAGTTATAGCTAAAGCTTACCATGATAGGTTACTTAGTCATTATGATAATCATGATTTGCTTACTACTGAAGTTGAGGAAGAATGGGGCCATTTTAAACAGGTTTTTTGGAAACTAACAATATTATTTTAGGAAAAAAGAAGCAGAGGAGGCAGAATTATTTGAGTGGTAAGGCCCTTGAGCTTATTTCAGAAAGAAAGAACTGCAGGAATGTCCTTAATTAATACCCTACTAGTCCTAATAGAAAGGATTAGAGAGAGCTTAATAAACGAGTAAAAGATTAGTTAGCTGCTGATAAGAATCTGGCTCGATGGCTTGGCTGACAAAGCCGAGAATGCAGTTAGACAGCACAACAGCAGAGAGCTGACCAGATATTTAATGTTTCCTGTGGTAGAAAACGGACAGGTATACAGGGATTGAAGGATAAACAAGGTAAGTTATAGGTGAGGTTTATGTCATGGCTAGGTGGGCTGAGCATTTCAGTGATGAAAAACAACATGGTTAGTTCTACTCCCATTGTTGGCAATGACGATAGATGCATTGGTGGCTTTAATGTTGGCCCAATAACACAATCTGAAGTTATTTTAGCTATTTCTAAACTTAAACTACATAAATCCCTAGGGGTAGATGAAATTACTACAGAAATGCTTAGAGCTGGGAATGTTTCGGTTACCACTTGGATGACTGAAATTCTGAATATCTTTTATGATAAAGGCATGGTTCCTAAGGATTTTAACAGAGCTATTGTTATCCCTATTTTCAAAAAAGGTAATCGCAGTTCTTGTGATAACTATAGGGGTATCAGCCTACTCTCTGTTCCAGGTAAAGTTCTTTCCATGATTGTGCTTAATAGAATTAAGAATCTGGTTGACAGTCAATTGCGTGATGAGCAATGTGGATTCAGAAGTGGTAGGGGATGTGTGGATCAGATATTTTCATTTAGGCAGATTCTTGAGAAATGTTTAGCATTTCAGAAACCTTTGGTTGCTAGCTTTGTTGATTTCAAAAAGGCTTTCGACTCTGTTGATCGTCATAATTTGTGGTTGATTGTGAAATCATATGGTATACCAGACAAGTTAGTTAACATAATGAAAGCTCTCTTTAATAACACTGAGTCGTGTGTGAGAGTTGGTAAGGCTTGTAGCAATTGGTTTAGCATTACTTCTGGTGTTCGACAATGGTGCATTTTGTCTCCTTTTCTCTTTAGTTTGGTTATTGATTATGTTATGCGAAATTCACTACAAGGGAAAGATTTTGGCGTTAAATGGTCTGGAGATACTAAGATTTATGATTTAGATTATGCTAATGATTTAGCCCTTTTGGCAAATGATGTTGATGAGATGAACTCTTTCATTCGAGCTGTTGATGAGACTGGTGTAGTAGAGTAGGTTTGGTCACAAACAGAGAGAAAACTAAAGTGGTGAAAATTGGTCAGGCATGCTGTGATTCAGTTCATCTGAATGGTTGCAGTCTTGAGCATGTGTCACAGTTCAATTATCTTGGGGGCTATGTAACAGATACTGGTGATGTGAGGCATGAGATTAACAGACGAATAGGGATTGTTGCAGGACTTTTAAGAATCTGTGGAGAGTGTGGAGAAATAGGTGTATACACCTAAAGACAAAAATTAGACTGTATAATAATTTGGTTCTTTCTAGGGTTAGTTATAGTAGTGAAATTTGGACGTGTGTAAACAAGATAACAGGAAACTAGATGCTTTTGATTCTAGATGCTTATGCAGTATCTTGGGCATTAGGTGGTTTAACTATGTAACTAATGATGAGGTTAGGCAAAGGTGTCGGCAACTTATTCTAAGCAGCATATTGTGCAGAGAGAGATTCTCCGCTGGTTTGCACATGTTGCCCGTATGGATAATTATAGATTGACGAATAGGGTTATGAACAGGGTGCCTAAAGGCCTCGAAAAGAGGAGGAGACCTAGGATGCGGTGGGCAGACAATGTCAAACAGGACCTTGTTAGAATTGATGTGCAGTGGCCGGATGCAGCAGATGTAGCTCAGGACAGATATGCTTGGAGAATTAAACTGCACAGTCTGGTTGAACTTCCGTAGCCCATGGCTGCTTGAGGATGATGATGATGATAACAATCTTCTTACAATTCCAATCATCTGCATCAAACCAAACCAGTTCATTCTACATCTCTACTGACTACACTGACTCTGTGACCTAACATCACTTAGTTATAACATGCGGCGTATTAATCCGGAACGTGTCTGTTGCTGGCCGGAAAACATTTGCATAATCTGACGATCGCGCTAATTATGACGCAAGTCATACAGTGCGATCAGTCCAAAAATGAAATAATAATCCCCAAAATGATAAATAAAATGTAAATAAAGTAAAAATGGTTAAGGAAAAGTAAAAGTGAATGGGTGGGCCATCACAACTCCCTCTCCCAAAGGGAGTCATTATTTGACCTAATAGATTTTGACGAGGAAATTTAGAATAATAGGACACTTCTCACGTCATTTACACATCGTTGAACATAAAATAAAGTAAAAGTATGCTTACGGAAATTTTGATAAGACGATCTAATCTCACTTCGGCACAATTTTCCATGAAAAATTGTGAGAACAGACACCTCCCGTTCCACCTATCAAAAGTGTAAAGCTACCTAGTGTAATTTTATACCAATGGCTGTGGCAGTTAACTGCATGCTAGTGTTATCGGACTAACTAGTATCACATTCTGATACAAACTTCAAAAGTTGCATACATAATCTGTACAAAAAGCTGATTAATATTACTCCTGTCCTTCTTAACTTCTAAAAAAGTTAAAGACAAAAATTCAGCTACATTAAATTCTGCTCTTTCACTGAATATAATTACAGATTTATCAAGCGGGGTACAGAACTTCCGCTTATTCCCCTAACCACAGTTCAAACACGTGAAAGCTAAAACTTCTCCTACCATACATAAAAAAACGGATATTGGAACACCGCTACATTCTTCTAACTACACCAAACACGCGAATCTAATAAAATTCAAATTTTACAAATAAGCGGGAGTGTAATCATCCGCTAAATCTTCACCTAGACACAATAATCGGGAGTTAGCTGAAATAAAAAAAAATGCATTAGTTACTTCCCCTCATAGAGCTTTACGTCCCCCCTCCCAAAGAAGTTTTGCTAGTGACCATCTGGGTCACACCAGTCTTTATCGTTGGGGACAGCTCTAAAAGGGTACCAAAAGAAAACTGCAAGACATCATGGTCAGCCAATATATATATGCAAACAAATGCTGCCAATGTCATCCCGATAATTACGTATCATTGACGCATCAGTATCACTGATGACACCGAATAGATTTAAACACATATACATGTATCGTATCTAAGAGAAAAGAAAAGCTGTATCAATAATTTATAATATATGACGCTAACATTTCATTAATGCAATTCCATCCACTTTTTACATGAAAATACATTTTGCATACAAAACAAATCACTTCAAAATACAAAATACACCTCAAATACTTAATCACTGTGCACTAAAAATTCTCTATCATTATCATCATTCGTATCCATAAACATTTTACAATTTCTAAATTCTAACTTAATGTTAACTTACAGCATTCAGTTCAGCTTTTAGTCAGCTGACACGAAAAAGAAATCTATAAAAATACATAAACGCATTTTAAATCACCTAGAACTTCAGATGAACAAGAATACATAAAACATTCTATTCACATTATATTATAAACTCAAACTTTAAACCTTGAATAGTAAATTCACTTTTCAAGAAATAAATACCGAAACTCCAAAGTTTCAACAAGAAATTAAGCATTTCAAAATCTCTAAGTATATAAATCACAATAAATATTTGTTCTCTTTCTCCGTCTTCATCTATTCCAGGGAAAAGAAATAAAACATTATAAATCATTAGTGCCACAGTGGAAGAATAATAATATACTTAAATTTTCATTGTTCGCACTCCGTTGCGATAAATCATCATCCAATCGTTTCCTGGTGACATCCTTCCCTCCTCGACCGATAAGCTAGGTGTAAGCACTTCTAAAGAACTCGTTGGTGACGTCATCTATTCTATGTTGACTACTTCGTTGATGGTTGTCACTCTGCAGGCTGTGGTCGTTTCGTTCCAGGTTTATTGCTGCCTGCTTCTAAATGACTCTTCAACAGTTGAAATTTTCTAAACTTGTTAGATTCATCAGGATTATTTATACTCAAAACAATTTCCGGGTTACTTGGCTTAGTTTCATCTAATAGTTCTTTATTAACATCATTTTCCTTTAAAACCTCTGATTCAAAACGTTTCTCATTAACAGTTTCATCACTATTTTCTTTTAAAATTTCTACTTCAAAAATTTTCCATCAACTAACTAATTTTGTACTATTTTCCTTTAAGACTATATCAACACATTTCTCACTATCTATTAGCTTTGCATCATCAACTTGTTTCTCTATATTTACATTAATTTTATAGGTTCTTCTTGAACATTGTGCTTTGGACTAGAAGATAACATTTATACATTTACCATAATTACACATTTACCGTGATTACCTAACAACGTTACGTTTTACATTTTTTGGCTAAAATTATGTCGATTTATTATGTTAACACTGGCTATCTCAATCTTATCTCAAGATGCAATTAGTTGTTAATGGCTTAAGAGTTTCAGGAGCATCAAATTTCTCCACTGCAATATTTAGATTTGAATTACAAAATAACTAATAAATGAACAACAGATAAAGAATTAGATATATAACCCATCTTGGGACATTTAAGGAGTCTTTGTTCCGAAGATCTATATTTTTTAGTTAAAATATATTAGATAATGATTAAAAGAGTGTTTGTGAAAATAATTAGACTTAGTAAGGGGCCGCAGAAAGAATAAGCATTGGTAGAATGTTCGTGACCCCGGAAAGATCGGGAACCCTTACATTAGAGCAATTGAGCGTTTTGTCTCGTTGAACTGAAGTATTTAATCGCCAATCTTTTTTCATTATTTCGTTTTCGTTGAAAACGAGATAATAGTTTTGCTTTGTCGTCTGTCTGTCTGTCCGTCTGTAGACATCGAACTGTTTTGTTTACAATTTTTCTTCTTGTTTGTTCTTTCTGTGTTTTGTAGGTATTGAAGAAATATTACGATCTGCACTTTCAGAATCTCTAAAGCTATAATTACACCCTCTAGCGGCGGAAAAAAGTGAAAATTCCAAAATTTCAAACGAATATTGCAAGCAATGTATTTACAATAGAAATTTGAAATTTTGGTGGTGGAATATGAAGGTCATGAAGTTTTCATTACCATCAATGAGTTGGCCCCTTAGATCCAGAGGGGGTGAGGAAACACACCTTTTTAGTTTTAGCACTTAATTGTTTGTTTTTTGAGATGAATGAAAAATTCTTTTTGGGTTAGATAGGAATTGATAAAATATTATGATTCGTACTTTTTAAATCTTCCGAAAAGTATAATTGCGCCCTCTAACGGTCGAAAAATTTGCAAATTCCATAATTTGAAATAAATATTACAAACGACGTATTTAATCTAGAAATTTTAAATTTTTGTGGTAGAATGTGAATGCCATGATGTTTCCATTGGCAACAATGAATCTGTAAACAATGACTTAGACCCGGGGGAGAGGGAAACGTTTTTGTTTTAGCAGATAATTGTTTGTATTTAGAGATAAATTTTTTTTAAGGTTAGAGAGGAATTGATAAAATATTATGATTCGCACTTTCGAAAACTATAATTGCGCCCTCTAATGGTGAAAAAGATTTGAAAATTCAAAAATATCAAGCGACTATTGTGTCATGCCCCCGTAATTTTATTACGTGGTCAAGACTTTATAGGCTTCGTGACGACATGAGATTAAGCTCCATTTTAAATAGTAACATTTTCGACTACCTCCATTTTTGTGTTCAGTTCAACGAAGAAGAACTCGGCCGCAGGCCCCGAACTTTCCAGATTGAGCCTGGAACCCCAGATGGCAGGGAGCTACGTGACATGCCTGGTAAACAACGTTGCGGAGGGGAGCTGAGATTCGCACCTCGGCTGCTCTGGCCAATCCCGTACAGCCACGCATGAACGGAGGTGACCTCCACAAGGGAGACCAGCGAAAAAGGAAGAAAGAATTTTGGCGAAAACAATTCAGTCTCTTCTTCTCGTCCGGGTTGTGTGGTCGGTAGCAATGGTCCCCTCCAGTGAGCAGAATCCCGACATGTGAACAGTGGATGAGCGGGGGAAGCGCTAAGCAGCCTCGGCTCCCAGCAACTTAGAGTGCAGCGGCCCAGTAATCGCCGTCCCGAGGGACACCTGATTTGCCGAGGTAAGGGGGTACTGTACTGTAATGGAACTGGCTCCAC
This sequence comes from Ryuthela nishihirai, assembly GCA_038380435.1. Classification (NCBI taxonomy): domain Eukaryota; kingdom Metazoa; phylum Arthropoda; class Arachnida; order Araneae; family Heptathelidae; genus Ryuthela; species Ryuthela nishihirai. The sequence goes on along the minus strand of JAWZYU010000017.1, from coordinate 41,985,528 downwards.
TTTTCTTTTGCATTTGAATGTATTTCTGTGAACGGCCGTCACGGCAACTAGAGTAAAACTGTTTTAACTGTTAGGGACTGTCAGAGTCACGAGCAAGTAGCTCTTCATTATGGACTGTTGATCAAAATACTTGCAAGTTCCCTTAATTAAAAGGGGCCATGCTAGAGACATTGTTGAATCTGTCCCAAAAGTGGGAACTGCATATGTGTAGAATGTTTGAAGGTAATTTTGTTAATAAATGTGTATTTTATTGTTAAAAGAAAAATTATCTCAGTTCTCATTATTGCAAATGTCTGTTAGCTTGATTGTGTGTCGAGGAATTTGCTTTGATTGTTACAACAAGGAACGCATCACGGCCTAAAAGTTGTGCCGCCCTAAAAATATACAAGGGGGGTCACAACAATTGCAACAGTGTATTAATGATAGAAATATGAAATTTTGATAGTGGAATGTGAAGTCATGAAATTTCGAATGGAAACAAATAAAAATGATAATAAAAAACTCTTTTTCAATTTTATCGGTACTAATGAAACATTATATTTCGCATTTTTGAAATACTTAGCAGTTTTAAAATATATATCTTTACAGATCACCGAAATGATGAAACGGCAGCGCTGTTTTCGAGTTTTACAAATAATATTTATAAAACAGAAATTTGGAAAATCAGTGGTAATTTTTATCAGATATTCCACTGACAGCAATAATCTACCCACTTTTCTGAGAGAGTTATGGGAAATGCAACGTTTTAGATTTGAGAATTAAAAGACGAATTCTTTTGTGTTGTATAATTACTAATGAAATACTATTTGCATTTTCCCCGTTATCCGCTAGCTGAAATTAAAACTTTTAAGGAATGAAACAGTAGGTAAAGGAAAAACTTCTTTTTGAAAACGAGATTCTCGTATGCGCCAGAGGTGATATGCGTCATTCTAGTTTAATGTTTGATAGCATCAGCGGCGTTCCCCGTAACCCACATTTGGGGGGGGGGGGGGTGACAGTGAATAACTTCCAAAAAAGGAAATCAGTTCATTTTAAAATCTTAGTGTCTTTTTTTAAAACACACCAGTGTTTCTTCCTTTTCCTGCTCACGGTACCCCAAAAACGAAGCAACAGTAAAATAAAAAGTACTTCAGTAGTTAAAATTTTAAAAATGTTAGTTTTAAATTTGTGTCTCATACAAAATCTTTTAATTATCACATTATTTATAGATTTTTTTATTGTGTGATAATGTGATTTCCATTGAGAAAAAATTTCCCTGTCGGCACCCTTAGAAATTATCTATGTCACCCGGTTGAGAATCATTGCATTGTACTGTTGATGGTTTCTGAAATACGAATTTTTTAAATTATCTAAATGAATCAATATCTGTTTTGATGAATCATACATTTTTACCCAATTCCCAGCTTAACCTACATTAAATATTTTGGACGAGGACACTTATTCACTTTTAGCCTGAGGGCCCGGAAATCATTAATTGACACCAGTTATAAATTAGCTCTGGCTTTATATTTAATAATTTAGTATTTTATTTTAATATGAATGAAATTGCTTTTGCCGAAGTATATATATATGTTTTGCATTCTGCAGTAATAAAGTCTTCCATTATATTCCAGATGCTATCAAGTGTAACTAAATTTATAATTGGAGGATTGCCATGGATTTCATGGGTTTTCGCTCTCTAGAGCAAGAGTCCTGGATTTCGGAGTCTGTCGTCACTACTTTTTCATATGCCATGAAAGCATCGCTCTATGATCCACGATTCAGAAAGTCTTCGGAGTGCCAGAGAAAATTGGCTGTTACCATGAGGATTGTAGTACTTTCCTGTAACGCCCCTCAACACAACACCCCTTCAGGTCTCCTCACTCAAGATGTTGAAGATGAATATGAAAGAATAGCATATATCTCCAATATGTATTATCACTGTGAGCCTCAGTATATAGATATGACCAGCTTTTACCAGTGTGAACAACGGAGAGAATCTTTTAAACACTGGTTAGCTTCCAAACTCTCCATTCTTAGATTTGGTCAACAACAACTGATGAACACTGGAAGCAACAGCCATCTGTTATCAGATGCAGTGCAGCGATGGAAAGAATCCCATTTGGACATGTGGCTCATCACTCTTCTTCGTAACTATATATGTTTACCATGGGAGGTGGTACTGATACCAAGTGTTGCTATGAACTTTCCTCTTCCTGTGATTTGTGGGAAGGAAATAACCTATCAGGTGTCGGAAGAATGGCTTGCTCTGATGAGCTGGTGGAAGCTCATTGCTAATAAGATTCTACCCATTCTGTGCACTCTTCGCTCTATCTACAATAGCAAGGGAAGTGGAGAGCCAAATAAATACGACAAAGTTCCAGAACTGGTTAAGAAACTTTCCCAATATTTGAAGCAATGCGACGAACAAAAAGTATTACTAGATCTTCAGGAAGATGCAGATTTAGGACCTGAGCATGATGATTCGGAGGAAGAAGGTGATTCTTTTGTTGCAGAATTTAAAAGATATACAGTGGAAGATCAGGAATTTGTTGAAGATGTGGTTGCTTTCTCGGTGAGAATGGCCCATGCTACCACAATTTACTTGATAAACATGCAGATGTTTCAGGCAGGAATGCTTTCAATTAATCCAGGTGATGACACTTGGCTTATTAGGTGCACTCGACTTGCAGTTGAAACTGTTTTTAATAACATACAAAAACTCTTCTATCGCAAACCCCAGAATTTTGATGAAGAAGAAGACTATACTGTCGGCTTACTCCTAGAGACTGTTGGCAAGACTTTAAAACGTTATCGAGAGAGGAAATTTTTCATATCTTCTCAATTTGGAGATGATAAAGAATTATATCAGCAAACAGTCAGACGCGTGCAGAAGTTTTTTCATCGGATTATGGACACGGCAGGTTTTGCACTTCTGACATCGATTTACAAGTTTTTTCCTCTAAAGATTAAGCAACAACAAGTCTTACACATTTTACACTACGTAACATTGCACATTTCCTGGACTTCGATGAAAAATTTATTGAGGCAACATCATGGGATTTTTGACGAAAAATCATTGCAAGTACCCAAGGCTAGTGAAGTGTATGGTGCACTGATTCGTATATCTCCAGCTATTCTAAACATTTTGCAGCCCACTGTGGATCAGTGCACGGTTGAATGCACCAATCATTTATTCATAACACGACCCGAAGGAGCTGATATTACCATTCTGCCTCTCTCGGCAATCTATGGAGATTTCCAGAATTTCTTGAGAGGATTTTCTCAATTTTTCTATGGTGGTCCACAACCTCTGCAAGATTTAAATGGGCACACTGATGGCAGATTAACCAAACTGATGACAGAAACACTGATCAGTTTTTATAAGTGCCGTGACACTATGGAAGATGTGTTGGAGTCTGCCCGTAATATGTTGCTTTTTATAGAGAGGTCTCCATCGCCATTTTCTTAGCAAGGCACAAAATAGTTTTTGTTCCAATATTCATCTGAAGTGTGAACTAAAAATGTGTTTTTGGATAAACAATATGAAATCAAGCTTGAAGAATTTATTATAATGAATAATTGCAAGATTAACTTCATCATTAATATCTGCTTTATTTATCGGTAAGGAAAAAAATAGACTTTTCCAGGTAATTTATTATAAGTAGATTAATAACATCTCGGTCATTACTGGTGTAAGAATAATATCTAGGCACTTTATCGTTCTGTTACTTCTCTTTGACATTTATGATGCATTATTTGAATAAATTCAGTATTTCTGAATTCTAATATAAATTTTCTAGTATTTTTTAATGTGCAAAGTACTTTGACTTAAGAATATACTGCCATTAAATCGCTATTAACTAAATGTGTTATATGAACACCATTACTACTCCATTACTAATTTGTCAACACCATTTACTGCATATATCTATGTGCAGTAAATTGTGTTCACAAATTATATTTCTCCTTTTTAAATACCAATATAAATAATTAGTTTTTTCTTCTTAACATATCATGTTGAATTAGTATTGTTAATAAATAGCAAAATTAAACGAATTTACAGTTATTCAATTATCCGACTATCCATTTAATTATATCAAAAGTCGATTGACTGTCTTGTTGCGATTGACCGTTGAATATTTTTAAGATATGCATAATACCTATGATGATCATTATTTTTTTTATAAAACGTAGGACACTTATTAAAATATATATTATCTGCTAATTTATGTCACGATACTATTAATTTTATGCTGTAGCCGAGTGGGTAGCGTGCTTGGCTACTGATAAAAGAGAGTTGGGTTCGATCCTCGGGTAAGGCATGGACATCTCACAGATCTCTCTAGTGTATTAAAGTGACAGGTTCCTGTCAGTGTAGCAAGTAGCTGCTTGAGGGGGCATTTTTTATGTGTAGCAAAATCACCCTTGAAAAGTGGTAAAGCTCTGAACTGAAACAAATAATATGCATACATTACTTCACATCAACAATAATAAGAAAAATATATCAAAAATAGTAACAAGACAGCATGAATTTTATTTCATATCAAAAATATATGACTTTCAAAGGAAGAAGATAAAATATAGGACAAAAACGTGTTATACTGAATTTTTGATCTAAGGGACCTGGGTTCAAGCCCCGGGTAAGGCATGGATGTTTGTGTTTTCTTTCTGCTAAGGTCCCGCCATCTTCACAGACCTACTATAGCGCATTAAACTGACACGCCTGTCAGACCTCTGCAGCAAGCATCTGTTTAAGTTTTTTTTATTTATATAGGACAACGCCCAAAAATAGAGTACTTTCCTTTAAAATATAAGATAAATAGTCACCGTAATGTGGGATTAGGCTGGGCTTTGAACATCTTACAAGGCAGTGTTGCAAACTTTGCAGGGGAAAAGTAGTAGATTTTAGTAATTTTGTTTCGAGTAGAATTTTAAATAACAAATTTATTTTTCGTAATTTCGCCCCACCCCTTTTCCTCGGATTATTGCACCCTAAATGTTTTTGACCCGTTTTCATCAAAAAGGAAAAAATGGTGCTGATATTTTTATAGTGTGAAATTATAGATTTGTTCAATGAGATTTAATTATGTGAGAATTTGTGATTTTATTACATTGCCTCTAGCTGTGCTTAATTAATAATGCTAAGTGATGTATTTAGGTGACAGATTTTCACTATGGATTATTTTTCTGATTTAGTCTATATTTATAATTATGTTTTATTATCGTGGTTTCCATTACTATTTTCTTTATATTTATAGAATGAGTTTCAAATACAGTGGACCCTCGCATAACGACCGCGATCTAATCCATAACGACGGTCGTAATACTGCCCTTAGAGTCACACTAAACTTGCGGTCCGCAACAAAGAACTAAGCTCATTTGGTTATCGCTGGAAATGACCTGGAACGCTTGATTTGTTGTCTCTGTGAGATCTACCGCGCTTTCTGACATTTCATTCACTCTATAGTAAACATTATGTCCAGCAAAAGAAGTTTGCTCTTTCTTGAAAGAGCAATATTACTTGCCTTGGCAGAATGAAAAAAAAACATCGCACTAAATGGGTTCACGAGATTTTTAACGACAGAAAAAGATAGACGATTTTCACAATTCAATCTTTAATATTCAATTAGCTGACACTGTTACAAACACCTTTTTGTATATGACACCTGCCGATTTTAAAGAGAATTTGGCTATTGTTTTTTGTTGTAAATAGGTACAGTCGCTCAAAAAAGTATCCGAACACCACGGTTGATAAAAAAATTCAAAAAAAATATCTGGCAACGATTTTTTTAGAAATTAGTGATCTGGCAACCTTCGTGTCACGTGACACGAAGGTTGCCAGATCACTAATTTCTAAAAAAATCGTTGCCAGATATTTTTTCTGAATTTTGTAATCAACCGTGGTGTTCGGATACTTTTTTGAGCGACTGTACCCTCTAAATAGGTTTTGGCGATTTAGAAGAAAGGACACGAAATTGTGGAAATCAATATCTGCAGCTGAAAGATTCGCGCTAACAATAAAGCAAGATGCTTTTAGAATTGTTCTTAGCTCGTTTTCTAAAATAGCTAACTTTTTTACTTTGTGGTCTGTTTGTAGACGGTCAACTTTTTTGTTTGTAGGGGAAAATTAAAAATTCCTTTTGGATTTGATCAAATTGATGAACTATTACAATGATTCGCACATTTTCAAATCTGAAAATTTTAATGGCACTCTCTGTAAACGATGGAAATTTTCGAAAATTGTAAAAATTTAAACTAATATAAATATAGGCTGAAAAGTTTGGTGGTGGAATATGAATGCCATGAGGTTTGCATTGATAGCAATGAGTTTATTCTTGATTATCTGCATTATTTTCGGTTAGTGGGAAGGAGGTGTGTGTTTTGCTTTAAAACATAATTGGAAAAAATTGTTGAAAAATTTCTGATGAAATTTTATGATTCACATTTTCAAATCCTCAAATTGTTTTTTCATGTTTAGACAATGTTAAATCTGCAAAATGCGAAACTTTAAAGTAATATTGCAAGCGACCTATTTATATAGAAATTCGAAATTTCGGCTGTAGAGATATTGCATGAGATATTGCACCGATAACAACGACTGACAACTTCTTTTGAAGTAACCAATTCATCAGATTGTTTGAAAAAATTAATTGAAGGGTAAAGATCAAACAAGAACACTGTTCGATTTCCATAAAATTATTTCCTAGCACTTTCTCTTCTATATTATTTTTAATGGGATTTTAAATAGGATTATTGTAATATAATGTAGGTAAATTATTTCCTTTTAAAAAATTTTCAACAGGTCCACACCAACTGTCTAATGTGTTGCATATTAGTTGTTACACTAAAAATTAATGTCTTGACAGAATGGGAATCATAGGCAGATACATGTAATGCAGTCGGCATTATTAAGATCATCTCAACTTTACAATTGCACAAATATTATAAGTTTATTTCAAATTTCAGATATTCAGCATAGGTAATCAGAGAAGCATCTGCTTACATTAGAGTAAGCAGTAATTAAATAATGCACGATAATACATTAAAATCAGCTTACCAAAACATTACTTATATATGATATTATGGAATGCATTCTTTCGTTCCTTGGTGTAAATAATTAATCTCTTTATCATCAAGTGGATTAGCTAAAGTTAAAAAATTGGCTTTATGCTCAGCAGCGTGGTTAAAGACGGAGGGGAGGGAATGATCCAAAATGTATACGTTTCACATTTTATGTGGATTTTTTTGCATTTTTACAATTTTTAGTTACTCTTAGACTATTATTTAGTTATTCTACTCCCAAACATATTTCCAAAACTTGATTCAACTTTTATTATGAAAAGATTTTATTATGAACAAAAACTTTATTATGAACAAGAGCATTGTTCTATTTTCATAAAATTATTCTCTAGCACTTTCTCCTCTATATTATTTTTAACGGGATTCTAAATAGGATTACTGTAATATAATATAGGTAAATTGTTTCCTTTTAATTTTTTTTCTAAAGGTCCAACTTACCACTTGCCGCTCCGCAAGGACGAGTTTTCGAATATGTTTGGGAGTAAGACTTTTTCTGGAAGTAGCTAAAAATTATAAAAATACAAAAATGTACATAAAGCTTAAAAAAAGGTATACGTTTTGGGCGATTCTCCCCGCCCCCCTTTAACCACGCTGCCGAGCATAAAGCGATATTTATCAACTTTAGCTTTTCCACTTGATGATAAGGAGATTGATTTTTTACACACAGGAACGAAAGGGAAGATAATGCGTCCCATAATATCGTACACGAGTTACATTTTGGTATGATGATTTTAATGAATTATCGTGCATTATTAAATTACTTCTTACTCTAATGTAAGCAGTATGCTTCTCTGATTACCTATGCTGAATATCTGAAACTTGAAATAAATTTATAAATATTTATGCAATAGGAAAATTGAGTTAGTTCAAATAATGCCGTACTGCATTACATGTATATGCCTAAGATTCCCATCCTGTCAAAGCATTAATTTTTAGTAAAACAAATAATATGCAACACATTAGACAGTTGGTGTGTACTTTTAGAAAATTTTTAAAACGGAAATAATTTACTTATATTATATTACAGTAATCTTATTTAAAATCCCATTTAAAATAAAATAGCGGAGAAAGTGCTAGAGAATAATTTTATGAAAAAAGAAATTTCCTGTTTGATTTTTAACCTTCAATTATTTTTGCCAAACAGTCTGATGGATTGCATACTTCAAAAGAAGTTGCTGTTAGTGTAAAATCTCACGTTGGCTACTGATCTAAGGGACCTGGGTTCGAGCCCCGGATTTAGGCATGGATGTGTGTGTCGTTTTTCTGCTGAGGACCTGCCATCCTCTCAGATCTCTTACTGTGGCATATAAACTGCCAGGCTCCTGTCAGACCTCTGTGGCAAGCAGCTGCTTGAGGGGGTATTTTTATATATAAATAAGTCGCTTGCAATATTCCTTTAAAGTTCTGCATTTATGTAATTATCATTGTCTAATCATAGAAAAACTACTTGAGGATTGGAAAATGTGAATCATGATATTTCATCCGTAATTATTCAAGAATTTTTTCAATTATGTTTTAAAACAAAAAATCCTTTCCTCCTCCCCACTAATTGAAGTCATTGTTATCAATACAAACCTCATGTCATTCATGTTCCACCACCAAATTTTCCAGCCTATATTTACATTCGTTAAAAATTTTACAGTTTTCAAAAATTTCCGTCGTTTATTAGAGACCGTCATTAAAACTGTTGGGTGATTTGAAAAGTGCGAATCATCGTAATAGTCCATCAATCTTATCAAACTCAAAGCAATTTTTAAAATGCCTCTACAAACAAAAAAAAGTTGACCGTCTGTAGATAGATCACAAAGTAAAAACGTTATCTATTTTGGAAAAAATACCCCCTCTAGCAGCTGCTTGCCACAGAAGTCTGTCAGGAGTCTTCAGTTTATAGCCTTCAGTAAATACAGGATGGTTAAAATTAAACTGACAGTATTCAGAATAATTAATAATAATTTTCAGAATAATTTTTGCTAATTAGAAAAGTTGCAATATAACGATCAGCCTGATATGAAATTTAGCTTGAAAATAGTGTGAAATTTTGACTGTTTTTTACTATATCACAAAAAAGTGCCAAAAAAAACCTTTTCCACATACAATTTTGTTTTATATCATCGTAAAGAGCAGAAAAAAAAAACACTTTTCAAGTGGTTTCGAACTATTTCGCATAATGGGAAATAAAGATATTAAAATTAATCTTGAAAAAATTGCATTTTGCAAATACTTCAAACTTATAAGTACAAAAAGAGGTTTATATTAATTAAAAGTAAGAAAAAAAAAGCAGTTATAGATACAGTGGACAATTACCTTTAATATGATATATATTTCTTGCGATTCGGATAAAGTCAATTTTTGTCCCAATGGTTTTCTTTTTTTGTGTCACTCAGAAGCCACGGCCTCTTCCTTCGTGTCTGCCTACTATTCCACTATTGCAACTTCATCCCCAATGTTCAGTCCTAACTACTGCTCAGAGATTTCAATTCCATTCTTTTATATTTTTTTCTAACCAATTCGCCACATTTGACTCTGATCCTTACCCAGTATTTTTTAATTAAGAATCAACTGCGACCGACCGACCGACCGGGAAATCTCCCGGTGGAGGCCCTGAGTTCCTGACGTATAGAGCTTTGAGTTTAACGTTGAAGAGTGTTCTTGTCGAATTTCATTCAAACATAAGAATTTTGTAGAATCACAAAATATTTATAATCAGAATATATTATAATCTATAAAAATAAAATGAGATGTCTGTGATCCAAGTTGCAGTGACTAATGAAAGAAAGTCGAAATTCCAAAAGGGCGCTTACTAGAAGCAAAAATATTTACCTACAAGCATTAACAAAAATATTCCTACAGGAAATGGTAATCACTTCCGAATCCATCGTTGCCATTTTCTAATCTTCGTTTTCCGTTCACTTCATTTGCTCATATTATGTAGAATGTTGAAAACTTACTCGGGAAATATATCATTTCTCAATTAGAGACAAGACATGAAAGATATAAGTTAATGTAGGTTTTTTTGTGGTGGTTATTACAAATTGTTCAGCAGTTCCTGAATCATTTGGTGGTTTTTCTTCCTCCGCAGCTGGCAACACTGGTGGGCGGAGGGGGTGGTTAACAAAAATAACATTTAGTGCAGTGAAAATCAGAAAATACAGATTGTAGCTTAAAAGTTAGGCCGGATCAGTGCTGTTTACTCAAGATCTCATATTGAGTCATGACCGCTGTCTTTGCAGAAGTAATTACGAGGATTTCTAGGTGCCATCAACTAAAGGCTAGTCCTAGTCGAAATTGAAGTCTAAAGAAATGTGTATTTTTATACTTTATTTTTTTTTAAATCTTTTTTTTTTACCCTCAGCCCTATGGTTTTGTAGAATATCCTTAGTAGAATAAGCCCAACAACCATTTTAATTGTTTATGGTGTATATCAGTTATCAACAGCCTATGGACGGCTGGTCAGTTGGTGGCCTTGCTGCAAAAATATCGCTTACAATAATATGTATTATGAAATAATATGGCCACTCCATTTCGGAGTATACTTATCTACTTAAATATTTACTTTACTTATAATGTTTGTCTTCTACTGTGTAAAAATTTTTGCAGTGGATGAAGAAAGAACTGCAGAAACTAAAAGTGTTTCCCAGTGACGTTGATGTCAGGGAAATCATTTAAAATGCCCTTAGTAGTATAGTGGCACTGTACGGATCCCCATAGTGCTTTCCCCCCATTACGTCTCTGACCACGCCCATACACACCCCACCACTACCCCCATATGACGTAACCTATGACGTAACCATTACGTAACTGGACACGCCCCCTTATTAATATTCATAATTAATAATTCCCCCTTATTAAAAACCACATTTTCACCCCCCCCCCTTTTTTTAACCCCTGGTGCCATCTGGTGTCAATGAGGAGTACTATTTTCCCAAAAAAAAAAACTATTTTACCTCGAATTTTCCTATTTCTGGTTCCCCCCTTATTAAAAATTCCTCCCCTTATTTAAAAAGAACCTGGGCCTTCTGGCGACAATGAGGAGTACTATTTTCGAAAAAAAACCTATTTTAACTCTAATTTCTCGATTTTTGATTCCCCCCTTTATAAAAAGTTCCTCCCCTTATTAAAAAAAAACCCTGACGTCATCTGGCGACAATGAGGAGTACTATTTTCGGAAAAACCCCTATTTTAATTCTAATTTACCATCATTAAAGGCCCCTGGTTGACCTACCTATATTTTAAGCCCTCCTTCTCGATTTTCCAGACCCCCTGGTTGTCCCACCTATATTTTAAGCCCCTCCCTTCTCGATTTTTCAGCCCCACCTATTTAAGCCCTCCTTCCCGTCCCTCGGGTAGGTAACAATCGGTTGATGCAAGCCTCAGAATAATTGCATGGGTGGTAGCCTCACACAGAAAGGGATGATACAAGTCTCTAAATAATTGTAAAAGCAGCTCCTCACATAAAATCAACTCCCACAGCTGTATTTATTCCTTATTAATTAAACACTCGTTAAAAACCTCCCACACCTTCTATTAAAAATTTAATCGGTGGCATCCAATGCGCATTTTAGTACATCTCCTGTATTTAAAAACTCATCACAAACTCCCTCGGTTTCTATCCTTTTACAAGTCCACGAAACTCTTTTTGAATGGTGACACTCCGAATGTCTAATGCAGGTCTCTAAATAAAACTTTCGTTAACAGAAAATCAGCTCCCAAAGCTGTATTACCCCTTATTAATTAAACACTCATCAAAATTCCATCCCATTTATTAAAACTTCACCAAACTCCTTTGGTATTCATTTTCCAAGTCCGTTAATCAATTCCCTAGTAATTAAACACTTATCAAAAACTCTGTTCCTCATCGTACGGTCGTAATAAAACGTTGTAAATCAGTTTTCTCTAGACGTGTTTAATCGGAAAAAAAAAATCCTTCCCTGACACAGTCAGATTTGAACCCGCTATCACAGTGTCCGCGTTCATTTTGCCCAGCCAAAAACTCATCACTGAATGGTTGATGCAATCCTTGAACAAGGTCCCCGTATTTTGCGACCTTCACTAGAAGAAGGACTGTCCCGCAGAAAATAAAGAAATGCCATTGGGTAAAAATTAATGAAAAAAAATCTGATTTTATTCGTTATTATGTAAAAAGGGGAATATTTCAAACTTAGAATAACACAACATCCTGATGCATTAAGAACAAAGTGGTGGGATACTAACAGCTGAACCATGACCTGAAACGGTCGAAATCCTGTTGTTTCGTGCAAGGTGGCGAAGGGTGTAAAACATGTAATACTCCTGAAATCCAGTTGTACCTTTTATGGTACAACTGGATTTCCCTTTTCAGATTATTACATGTTTTACATCCTTCGCCCCTCTTGCGCGAAACAACAGGATTTCGACCGTTTCAGGTCATGGTTCAGCTGTTAGTATCCCACCACTTTGTTCTTAATGCATCAGGATGTTGTGTTATTCTAAGTTTGAAATATTCTCGGTTGTATGTCCTCTTCTATATTAGCAAAAAACACACGTTTTGTTCATTATGAGACATCTGACAGGAAACGTAACGTAAGAAAGTCATGCTCCAAAAAATATTCGAACATGTTAAAGAAAAATCCTTAAACCTCCTGAAATATAAGTATTCAAGTTAAGATCTGTGATGAAATATTTTACATAACCACTAGTCTCGTTTTCAATTGTTAGCTTCTTCTGTAGCAAGCGTCTGTAAGACAATATGTTTATTCTTGCATGTGAACAAACACACGTATACATATAGACACATCCATTGAATAATACCACACACCACACAAGAATATACTTTGCATAAGATCAGAGAAATATTCTCCTACATATTCATAAACAGACTGCTTGAAAGTAATAATCTTCTTTTTACTCGAATGAGACAGTCAACATATTTGCCAGTAGATGGCGTTGGTGAAAAGCTCAAAACTCAGAAAATCACTTTTTTTAACTGTTGAACTGATCATCTTCCTTTGAAAGTTCTATCTTTTGTGCCCGTAAGAATAGTATATAGATATGAAGAGACACAAGAAGGAGACACGTTTCAGTGAGTTCGCAAGGGTGTCAATATTCTGAAGTGACTGATTCACTTGTAGCTGAAATGTAATATTCACATGCTTACACGGAAAGTGAATGTTGCTGAAATGTAATATTCACATGCTTACACGAAAAGTGAATATTGCTGACTTGCATCTTCACCAGAAATGAACGCTGATGTAAGAAATTGTAATATTAACGCTCTACTACTTAAAAAATGAATGATTAAACCATTGTTATCAACCTTCTTGTTGTCTTTTAAGTTGGCACAAGGCGCCCTCTGTTTCGAATGCTTACATTTTCTTTTAATGTGAGAATGCAGGTCATGTGCTTTCCTATCACTTCTCTTTCTCAATCTCACTTCTGCAATATTGTTTTTCGTGGTTTGAAGTGTGAAATAATCTTTGAAAGACTTGGCGTTACGTTAGGTCCGTTTGAAACGCAAAGTATTGTCTATCCGTTAAGGGGCCCTCAGAATCGAAATTAGTACTGGCTTACAGGAGTAATGCTCCATAGACAGTGTTATTTCCAAACAAGATACATAACATTATCAAAAAAAACGTGTGCTTGCCCTAACCACTTTCACACGAACGTCGTACCACTTGTTCTAAGGATTCCACAATAGTGTAGAAATATTCTCATGCAGGAAAAATAATTAAATAGATTCTTAGACATGAAAATGTATGTGTGTGTGTGTTAGATTTCCTCGTGTAGTGAAACATCCTATCTTTGTCGAAAAACTTGTGTTTGCAGCTAACCACCTTCACACACTTATGTGCTTATTCAAACGCACCAGGGGACCAGGAACTCTGAAAAGAGCGTGAGAGAGCGCTTGGAATAATCGTCGAGAGAGCTTACGTTTCTTACGTTACATTTTATCGGCAGTTGAAGTCAGAGAATGCGGAGTTAGGCCTCGATTCTGGGGTCCGACTTTTCATGGAAATACTGAAAATATTGCTGTCTCTCACTAGATGGCGCTGGTTAAACGTCCAAAATACAGAAAATCGTTTTTTTAAACTGATACATAGCCCTTTGCCCCTTTCCCAGATCCAGCCTGGTTGCTTCTATTATATGAGACATAAAACTGTTTACACACAACCTAATGTCATTTCACAATTGTACTAAATCCTCGAAAGCATGATTCGTGAACCAGTTTTCACAGTCAGATTTTGATTACGGCATGCCCGGGAGTTCAAGAAATCAGTGGGATAATGAGCTGTTTCGTTAATGTCAACAGCTGGATCACCCGATACAAGCCTCTTAGAAGCCAAACTGATGTCCTCTATTAAAAAAAAAGTGGAGAAAATTGTTATTTCTGTGAGATTTAATTTTAAAACTTTGCTTGAAATATACGATCAAAAATATATTATATAGAGTAATATTATAAATATAAGTTCTATACGTATTAAATAAATAAAAATAAATACCTCCTCAAGCAGCTGCTTGCCACAGAGGTCTCACAGGAGCCTGTCAGTTTATATGCCACAGTAGAAGATCTGAGAGGATGGCAGGACCTCAGCAGAAAAACGACACATACATCTATGCCTTACCCGGGACTCGAACCCGGGTCCCGTAGATCAGTAGCCAAGCGCGCTAAACACTCGACCACAGGACGGCCGTTTTACAAGATGTAAAAATACATAAAAATAACGTACTTGGGTAGTAAAATGCGAAATTTACAAAGCGTGGAGTTTACCAGTTAGGATTCTGAGAGGCTGATGTATTATTTCACTTCTTCTGTGCAACTATGCTTCTCCTGGCAAAAATGAGTTCATCCAATCCTGAAAGGTTGGTGCGTGCTAGGTCTGCATTTTCAAGCTTCTGCCTGTGCTGCAAGGGAGTTCATTTCGAAGGGCATAAACCACTGACTTCGCTACGGCTGTTAAGCGCTTGTGGTTTACTCGGCTTTGTGTTTACTTTGTGTATGTCTAAATTTAGCATCTTCCTTTGCTCCATTCACTTCTCTTCAAAGCATCCACTTCTTTTTCTGTCAATGTTGACCAACCCTTATTAATCCACTTCTATTTTCGTGACTTGGACTTAGGTCGATATTTATTTATTTATTCAACGTTACAGATATTTGAGAGGTCCTTATACAGGCTTTCTCATTATACATTTTTTTTTTTAAATAATTAACTATAATACTTTTTTAGTTACTTTTCATTTTCCTCTTTTTGTTTTTGTTTATTTACGTATTTAATTATTTATTTTTTAGATTCTGTTCCATAAATCTGTAGAGATTAGAAATTCAAATAAAATTTTATAAATTTTAATTTTAGAATCAAAATCTTTCTGGTTCAAAATTAAATCAGTTCTAATCTCCTGAAACCCATGTTTCTTTAGTGATTTAAAGAATTTTTTCCTTTGAGTTGTGTTGTTTATACAGTTAAGTAAAATATGATTAATTGTTTCGGGTACGTTACAATTTTTGCAGTTTGGAGAGTTTGAAAGTTTAAGATAAAATTTTGTTTGATTTAGCATTGCTGTATTTGTTCTAAGTCTATAGAGGATATTTAATTGTCTTCTTGTAAACGGTAGATTTTGAATATAATTAATATTTTTTGAAAGAACGTATCTAAAGTTGTTATTTTTTAATGATGCTTCAATTTGAAAGAATTGTTCGGTCAATTTAAATTCTATTTTTTTAATATTTTATAGTGTTATAGAAATTGAAGCAGTTGCTAATTTTGTTCAGTTTATGAGCATTTTTTGCTAATCCATCAACAAATTCATTTTCAATGATCCCTATATGACTAGCAATCCATTGAATTGTAATTTGATTATTTTTGAATTGTTTGTTAAATGTATTAAGTGTTAATAGTTTGTAAATGTATATATTATAGTCTGATTGGTATAATTCTTGTTTTAATGTTTGTATGGCTCCTTTGGAGTCCACAAAAACTGCAATTTTACAATATTTAACTTATTTAAAATCCAATTAAATGTTTCTATTATTGCTATTAATTCTGCCTGTATTATTGAAGTATTTTGAGGTAATTTAAAAACTGTAGAAAATTTATCTTGAGGAACAAAAATGCAGCTGTAGAAGATCCACTATCTGGTAGTACAGATCCATCTGTAAAAATGTTGAGGTGTTTTTTATATTTTTCTGATTTAAAATTTTAAAAAATTCTTAATGCTGCTTCAGGTGGAATATTCTTTTTAGATGTCATTAGACGAATTTCACTAAAAATTTCGGGTTTTTCATAACACCAATCAGGTATTAGATCTGGCAAGTCTCCTTTTAATAATTTTGCTAAATTTACATTAAAAAATTCATGTATAATTATATCATTTTCAAGATTTATAATTAAGGGATTATTATTAAAGTTTTTGTAAAAGGGATGGTTAGGAAGTTTATAATGTAATCTAAGAATATATTTTAGAAGTAGAATTTTTTGTCGAATTTCAAAGGGTGGAATTGCCGTTTCTGCTGTAATAGAAATTGTTGGACTAAATTTCGGTACTCCAAGTGCAATTTTAGTGCACTGGTTTTGAATTGAGTTTAATTTTTAAAATTTTGTGTTTAAAGCACTTTGAATAAAATCAAGCCCATATTCGATTTTAGAACGTATTAAATTTTTATAAAGTGTAATTAGATAGAATTAATTTGTTCCTCCATTCTTAAAGGTATAGAATTTTTAAAAATTTATTAATTTTAGACCAGAATTATAATTTTTTTTCCAGTTGAGTTCAATCTGGAGTCAAGGTTGATTCCTAAAAATTTTCCCTGATAGAGTAGAGGAAGTTTTTCATTAGTAATTTGTAAGGTAAAAGTAGGAATAAATTTTCGTCTTTTCAAGTAGGTGATACAAAATGATTTTTAACATTAATTTCCAAGTGCCATTTTTGGCAATATTCTTGTAGTAAATTTATTTGGGCCTGTAAATGGTAGCTAGGCGTCAACTGGAAGGAGAGCTGTGTACCAATCCCTAGTGATGATGCACAGAACCGGCCAGGTCTAGCACCTAATGTCCGACCCCGCCTTCTCGTGGTGCAGGCCGTTAGTAACTTTCAAAAGAGATATTCTCTTTTGGAAGGGAACGGAAGGGGAGGGCTGCCAGTTCAGTATGGCCTGCTGATCTGGTCATCTATGGCCACTTTTTTCTTCTTTTTCTTTCTTTTTTTTTTTCAACCCTGCTGAGGAGTGGTCAACTTCACAGGGTCCTGGTGCTGACCATTTATACCTATTAGACTGGACTTGTTTATGGATTTGAGCTTGATTATTGATCCTGGACTTGCTGCACTGGTGGGCCACTTTTTTATTCTTTTTCTTTCTTTTTTTTTTTTTTTTTCAACCCTGCTGAGGAGTGGTCAACTTCACAGGGTCCTGGTGCTGACCATTTATACCTATTAGACTGGACTTGTTTATGGATTTGAGCTTGATTATTGATCCTGGACTCGCTGCACTGGTGGGCCTCTGTTGAGGGAGAGTCTGCCGCTGTGTTTTCTGTTTGCTTCTGGGTTGCCAGCTCTAAGTGAACAGAGACATGGGATACCTTATATCAGCTGGAGGATAATCCTAATCAGAGGCCATTAAGTTTGGTATCGTCAAGCCTAAACTGGAGTAATGCGTCTCAGGCAGGCCATGTGGCTCTTGAAAAAGTCCACTTGAAAAAGGTGGTGCCTGAAGTTCCTACCAGCATCGGTGACTTCAGCCTTTAGCGGAGGAGGAACGGGTCTTTGCCCCATGCCTGCGATCAGGGGGCTGTTTGATATTGTTGGCCCTACCAATCTGAATAAACCTAATTTCTTTAAAAATCCTACTAATCATTTTCTCTCTGCAGGAACGTGGAACCTGAGGACATTACATAAAGATTATTCTCTTGATGTCCTCATGCAGGAATTCCAGCGCTATAACCTAGATATTCTAGGCTTGCAAGAGACCAGATGGACAGGTAAAGGTGAGATACTTAAAAATAACTTTAAATTTCTCTTTACAGGGAGGGAGGATGGAAAGCATCACCAAGGCGTGGGTCTGCTGCTCAGCAGACATGCTAGTGATGCTCTTCTAGGATATGAGTGCATTAATGAAAGGTTTCTTACAGCAAAATTTCAGACAAGCGTTAAAGACCTGAATGTTATCTGCTGTTATGCCCCCACTGAGGATGCCGATGAGGATGAGAAGGATAGGTTTTATGAACAATTTCAGGATATTTTGAATTCTGTCAAGAAAGGAGATATCACCCTTGTTTTTGGTGACTTCAATGCCAAAGTTGGTACTGACTCCGACCTTTGGGGAGGGGTGATAGGCCGTTTTAGTATTGGTAGCTGAAATGGCCAATGTCTCCTACAGGTAAGTAAACTCAATGGTTTCAGAATAACTAACACATATTACAAACACCGCGACATACATAAATGCACATGGGTTTCACCTGATGGGCTGCATAGGAATATGATTGATTATATATTAATTAACAGCAAATGGGCTAGTTCTGTTAGAAATACCAGAGCATATAGGGGAGCTGAAATTGGACCTGACCATTACCTTGTTAAAAGTGTCTTGCAACTTAAACTTAAAAAGTGTTGTGCTAGGGTTAAAAAATTTACCTTTAATACTGAAGCTCTGAAAGACCCAGTTATAGCTAAAGCTTACCATGATAGGTTACTTAGTCATTATGACAGTCATGGTTTGCTTAATACTGAAGTTGAGGAAGAATGGGGCCATTTTAAACAGGCTTTTTTGGAAACTAACAGTACTCTTTTAGGAAAAAAGGAGCAGAGGAAGCAGAATTATTTAAGTGATAAGGCAATTGAGCTTATTTCTGAAAGAAGGAACTGCAGGAATGTCCTTAATCAGTACCCTACTAGTCCTAATAGAAAAGATTACAGAGAGCTTAATAAACGTGTAAAGGATCAGTTAGCTACTGATAAAAATCTTTGGCTTGATAGCTTGGCTGACAACGCTGAGGAAGCAGTTAGGCAGCACAACAGCAGAGAGCTGTACCAGATAGTTAATGTTTTGTGTGGTAGAAAACGGACAGGCATACAGGGATTGAAGGATAAACAAGGTAAGGTTATACAAGGTGAGGATTCTGTCATGGCTAGGTGGGCTGAGCATTTCAGTGATGTTCTAAACAATGTAGTTAGTTCTACTCCCATTGTTTGTAATGATGATAGATGCATTGGCAGCTTTAATGTTGGCCCTATAACACAATCTGAAGTTAGTTTGGCTATCTCTAAACTTAAACTTCATAAATCCCCAGGGGTAGATGAAATTACTACAGAAATGCTCAGAGCTGGGAATGTTTTGGTTACCACTTGGATGACTGAAATTTTGAATAACTTTTATGATAAAGGCATGGTTCCTAAAGATTTTACCAGAGCTATTATTATCCCTATTTTCAAAAAAGGTGATCGCAGTTCTTGTGATAACTATAGGGGTATCAGCCTACTCTCTGTTCCAGGTAAAGTTCTTTCCATGATTGTGCTTAATAGAATTAAGAATCTGGTTGACAGGCAATTGCGTGATGAGCAAAGTGGATTCAGAAGTGGTAGGGGATGTGTTGATCAGATATTTTCACTTATGCAGATTCTTGAGAAATGTTTAGAGTTTCAGAAACCTTTGGTTGCTAGCTTTGTTGATTTCAAAAAGGCTTTCGACTCTGTTGATCGTCATAATTTGTGGTTGATTGTGAAATCATATAGTATACCAGATAAGTTAGTTAACATAATGAAAGCTCTCTATAATAACACTGAGTCATGTGTGAGAGTTGGTAAGTCTTGTAGCAATTGGTTTAGCATTACGTCTGGTGTTCGACAAGGGTTCATTTTGTCTCCTTTTCTCTTTAGTTTGGTTGTTGATTATGTTATGCGAAATTCACTTCAAGGGAAAGATTTTGGTCTTAAATGGGCTGGAAATACGAAAATTTCTGACCTAGATTATACTGATGTCTTAGCCCTTTTGGCAAATGATGTTGATGAGATGAATTCTTTCATTCGAGCTGTTGATGAGACTGGTAGTAGAGTAGGTTTGGTTATAAACAGAGAGAAAACTAAAGTGATGAAAATTAGTCAGGCAGGTTGTGATTCAGTTAATCTGAATGGTTGCAGTCTTGAGCAGGTGTCACAGTTTAATTACCTTGGGAGCTATGTAACTGATACTGCTGATGTGCGGCATGAGATTAACAGACGAATAGGTATTGCTGCCGGGACTTTTAAGAATCTATGGAGATTGTGGAGAAATAGGCGTATACACCTAAAGACTAAAATTAGACTGTATAATAGTTTGGTTCTTTCTAGGGTTAGTTATGTTAGTGAAACTTGGACGCTGTGTAAACAAGATAACAGGAAACTAGATGCTTTTGATTCTAGATGCTTACGCAGTATCTTGGGTATTAGGTGGTTTAACTTTGTAACTAATGATGAGGTTAGGCAAAGGAGTCTGCAACCTCCTTTAAGCAGCATATTGTGCAGAGAGAGACTCCGCTGGTTTGGCCATGTTGCCCGTATGGATAATTATAGATTGGCAATAGGGTTATGAACAGTGTGCCTAAAGGCCTCAGAAGGAGGGGGAGACCTAGGCTGCGGTGGGCAGACAATGTCAATCAGGACCTTGTTAGAATTGGTGTACAGTGGCCTGATGCAGGAGATGTAGCTCAGGACAGATATGCTTGGAGAATTAAACTGCACAGTCTGGTTAGACCTCCGTAGCCCATGGTTGCTTGAGGATGATGATGATGATGATGATGATGAAATTTATTTGTGTTTTTAAATTCCTTTGTAAACGTTTTTCATTTTTATTTGTTGACCAAAAATAAGGCCATCAGCAAAACCTGTAAATGAAATATCGTTTAAAAATATGATTTTAATATCATGAATGTAAAAATTAAAACGAGTTGGTGACAATATGGATCCCTGGGATAAACCTTGCGTAATAATATATGTTTTTGATAATAAATCTCCAATTTTGACAATTTTGACGTAGTGTTCTATGTAGTAGAAAATTAGAGAGAAAAGTATAAAGTTTGAGCTTAGATTGATATTTAATAATTTTAATAAAAGTCCATGGATTTAAATTGAATCAAAGGCTTGTGAAAAGTCTATTGAAACAGCCAATAAAGTTTGTTTAGAATTATTAGCAATATCGATATCGTTAAGTAAAAGAGAAATATTTTCTTTTGCTGAACAATTTTCGCGAAATCCAAAGAATGTTGATGGAAAAAAATCTCCGATTCCAGAAACCAATTAAGACGTTTAAATAGGATTCTCTCAAATAATTTAAAAGGATTTGATAGCAATGAAATTGATCTGTAAGAATTTAGGTTAACGGCACCTTTTTCAGGTTTTTGAATAAATATGATTAAAACATGTTTCCATGAGAGTGGGAGTTCATGAGTTTTCCAAATAAAATTGAAAATATCTAAAAGTTTATTTTTCCAATTTTGGGGAAAGTTGTTTAAAAATTTGTTTGAAATTGAATCTGCTCCTGGTCCAGATTTTAAATTAATTTTTTTAAAAGCAAAATTAAATTCATTTATTGAAAACGGTTGATCCAATATTGTATAAGATTGCTTAAGATTTTTAATTTTATAATTAATATTTTTAATTAAGTTTTTTCTTTATTTGTGAATTTTACATTTTGTATAATTTTTAGGTTTTCGGCAAATAAATCAGTTGTTTGTCGTAAAGTAATTTTATTTGTAATAGCAATCTGTGAAAGACGCAATTTTTGAGTTTTAATTGAATTAATTTTTTTTTAATTTTCGATAAATTATTTTTTGTAATGTAGTATTTAATTCATTTGTTATCATTATCCAATTTTCTCTCTATATCTGTTTTAATTTTTTTCTAACTAATCCTTTTATTTTCTTAAAGTTATTAATATCTGTAAAATCTCTAGATCTTTTTTCTTTATTTTCAGCCTTTTTACGTAGTTTAAGTTTTTACGTATACGTTTAGTAGTTTTTTTACGTATAAGTTTATTCATAAACCAAAAGTTTTTATTGAGTTTAGGATTTTTGTTAATTGTGGTTTGAAAAGCAGGTTAAGTTTGAAATTTGGGAGATGAAACTACTATAATCTAACGAATGTTCATAAGGGGAATTTTGTTCCAAAATATTTTTAAAAAGGTGCCAGTTGTTGAGATAAATTAGTTGTTTAAATTTGATATTAAAGTGCGTTTTTATTAAAATTGGGTGGTGGTCACTGCCCCTGATATCTGGAAGCAGTGACCAATTTAAATTATCTATTAATTCAGTAGAAATGAAAGTTAAATCAATAATAGATCTTTGGTTGTTTGGATTCTCATCAGTTCTTTCTTTAGTGTTTAAGTTTACCAAGTTAGAATTTGCAATATATTTACTCAAATGAATGCCTGGATAGTTAACAGTATATGAGTACCATGATGCATGGTGACTATTAAAATCCCCCAGTAGAACATGGGGTTCTGAGTTTTGAGACATTACATTTTTAAAAAATGATTCAGGTAAAACTATACCTGGATTATATAAATTGACAATGGAAATAAATTATTAATTAAAACTTGCACTGCAAGTATTTCAACATTGAAAGTATCAGTATTAATATTTAAAATTTTATGATTACTATTATTATTAATAATAAAGCATATTGCACTATTAGTATGTGGAGAAAAGAAAGGATAATATAAATAATTATGAAAGTTAAAAAGTTCTTTTAGATTGAACCTCTTGCAAGGCAAAAATGTCAATGTTTGTATTTACATAGCACACCAATATCTTCCTTTTTAGACATCAATCCCCTGCAGTTCCACTGCAGGAGATTGAATTGCTTATTTCTTGAACTGTTGTAGGATATCCGAAATTAAGGTAAACTCCTCGACAGAATAACAGATAAATTTTAACAGATGAAGTATTAAGTCCACTATCAAGTTTGCAGTGAAATGTTCTGAGTCAATTTCTTTTGCAATGTCGTCTGGTGTGAGTGAAGGTACACTTTTAGGAGAATTTTTCTTATTTTTAGCTTGTTTCATCTTCGTGATTTCTGCATAACTTTGTTTGTCTTTATCCGATTGTAGGAAATGTTCATCTTTTTTCTGTGGATGATTTTGGCGTTTAGAATAATCACAATATGAAGTTGAAGGTTGTGAAAGATTTGTTTCATGCATAGTTCTTTTTTCCTGAGTTTTTTTCATATTATTAGATTTTGTAGTATCATCAAAATAGTTGTCAAATCCGTGAGGAAATGGTTTTTTATGCTGTTTAATATTATGTATAGTTTAAATTCTTTCATCATCATCAGATAGTTCACTGTCAGAGTCCTGTTTATCATGTTGAGTTTTGCTGGCAGGCGGTTTGTAATCCTGGTTTACACGGATCTGGGAGAGGCCTGCATTCATGTTTGCCTGACGAAATGCAGCTGACCAGCTACATTGCATTTTTTGCTGTATTTTCAAGGCGCTGCAGGCAATTTTTTTAATTTTACAACCAAAGTAGGTGGCCAGATAGGCCCCTCCACAGTTTGGACAATTTAAGTCATTAGAATTGCATGTTTTATATGAATGACGACAGCTGCATCGTTTGCAGCGTACTCGACTTCTACAATTGTAGGCAACATGGCCCCAGCGAAAACAGTTTCCACATGGAACTGGGGATCCAAAATATTCAGTAATATTAAAATATGAGAAGCCTATGTAAGCACCATTAGGTAATTTGTTAAGCGTTGAATATATAACAACATTTTGAGTGGGAATTCTAAAATATCCATCATTTGTGTTATTAGGAGTAACTACACATGCGTCGTACTTTGTAAACTTCATATTTCTGAAGGCATTGAAGGAGATAGTCATCTGTATATTTTTCATTAACATTTACCAGCATTCCCATTGTGAAACTTCTATTTGGAATTCTAGAATCTACTTTTCCTCAAGTATTTTATCAGTTTGTTGCATTTTAATCAAGTCAGCTTCAGTGTCCGGAAATACAATAATGTCACCTTTTTTTGTGTACCGACCTTTAACACTTTTCTTAAAAAGGCTAAAAAAAAGGTCAGTTACTTTGGTGTCATCAAGATCTGAAAGTTTTTGGTTTTCATTGAAGAAGATAAGTGAAAGTTCTTCATGATTAGTCTTCTTAATAGTAGAGTGTTTTTGTGTATTATGCGATGTCACTGAATAATTCTGTATCCTGTTTTCGCGTGGTGACACTGAGCAAGTTGGATCCAATTCTTCTTCAGAATGAGATTCCTCTGGTCTGTCTGAATGTTCCGGTGAGTCCATGTTGGGAACAATTCTTCTATCACTGATAATGGAGTTGTCCTGAGGAGGTCTTGAATGATTTCCGGAATCAAAAATTTCACTCGAGTCCATCAAGTTTGAAAGATAAAGATAAAGTATATATGGATAAAGTTTTGTTGCTCTTTTTCTGTTTATTATTTATATTACTAATTTTCTTTTTTTCGCCCATTCTACCCAGTGACCAAACACGAAAATAAATTCAGTAAAGTTCACAAAACACAATGATTTCTTAAAAAGCATTAAGAGCCCAATGTGGCCTACTTATAGCTCCGAATCTCAAGTCGGAATCTCTTTGAAAAGGTTCTAAATTGAGTTAAATCGTCTAAGAACATACAAGTTGAATTGTCGAATTTCAAATCAATATATTATTCGCGAATTGTTTGCCAATCTTCTCAATAGATGGAGGCACCCTGCAGTCACGCTCCACCGCTCATTTATGGCGGCACTTTTCAATCAATCTTTATCTCATAATTGAAGAAGATATCAGATCAAAATGACGAAAGATTACAAGAAAAACGTAACTCAGATCACGAACAAAACAGTTCGATTCACTCTAGAGAAGAAACCAGAACTAACTGACAGCATTTACTATAATAATTCACCAAAGAAATCGCACACAAACAAATTAGTCGTATTGACAGTTTGGCATACGATACAGTTGCCAGATCCTCCTTAGGTCGATAACAAGTTTACCTTTCGACCATTATTTACGCTACTTGCAGCTGTTTTTAGAGGATTACTTGGGTTGGGTTATTTTATCTCTGAGCGGCAGTTTTTTACACGCAATGGGCTAAATGGCCATTTCACAAGGACCCTGAGGGTTCAAAGAAAACTGGGGGAGGAGACCCATTGGACAGCTGTTAGGAGGCAGATGGTAGATTCCCTCGATGCCATAGAGAGTGTTCTTTAACTTCCGCAGGGTATAGCTCTCCTGCACATGGGACCATGGCTTAACGTCTCATCTGAAGGACGACAGCCTTTTAAGGCCCATAGGTGTGCCCTACTGACCGAAGATAGGACAGGGAGTTTTGGGGAGATGAATATAAAAGCTGGTCATGATGGGACTCAGGATTATGTTACTCGGCAAACTATAAAATGGCGATATATAGAAGGAAGGGCAAAACCGGCTGCAATCGTGGTTTTGAAACAGTCAACTGAACTCCAGTTGTAGAATGATGCCAATCAGTGTGCAGCACATGTTTGATTCATATGTAGCCTAGTATCCAGTCTTATCTATGCTTTCCTCAAGGATCAATAATTTTTTAAGGATTTCATTTCTCCTCCTTTAATACAAAGCATATCAAAATATACAAATCCACGAGTTTTTCACAGAAGCATATTCTGCTAATTTTAATATTATTACTAATTTCATAAACTATGGGAAATATGTATCAAATAGTGGGGTGAAAAACCTTTTTCTACAGCGATACAAAACGTTTCCTAGGTTAAGAGATACCAGAAGACATTTAAATTAAATACCCATTGCACAATGAAAAGAAATTCAAAGTGACCGAATATATCAAAATATAATGTGAAATATTTTCCCAAAATATTCTTTGTTCAAAATTCCGGTCATTACTACCTCTCTAAGGAAAGAGAGAAAACAAAATAATAATATCAATAACACTACTTTTTAATTTAAACCCAGGAATTATATTTAATTCATTTCAAATAGAAACAGGGGCGTATCTACAGGGGTGATTTTGGGGGTTTTAATCTCCTAGTCAATGTTTAACAACTACAATTTTTGAAGGGAATAAAAGTCCGAAATTTTTGTTTTTGAGCGCAAAAATTTAAAAGTGCCACGCCCAATTTTATGTAGCTCATCGTTGTCTGGGAAGTCAAAACCTCCCCCGTTCCAAAATCCTGGGTACGCCACTGGATATAAAAATAAGAATTTTTTATTTTCACCGATATGAAAATAGTTTTAATCCCTAAGCATCTATTACGAAATAGGAAGACTAGATAGGAAAACAATTGAAAAGAAAATGGTATCTGCCAGGTCAAAAACGTTTTTCTCATCATAATTGCTTAAAAGAGGGTCGTTTTATATTTTTCTCTAAGGGCGAGAGTTTTCTTATGGGACTGAGTCTAACACAGATGTCCCTGAGTGATCTTAAAAATCACTCCGCATTCCTGTGTCATTCATCGAAACAAGGATGGACAGAATACACACAAGTTGCGATCATAGGATTCCACGCCAACATGGGCTTATGACAGCAGTTATATACAGCCTATAATTGATAGTTGTATGAATAGTCTATAATCCATATCAGCATGGAGAGTACAAATTCCATAACATCTACCTACAACTTGCCACATTAAGAGCAGTTCAGCTCAAGCTGGATCAAAAAGATCCTGAAGAAAGGGATTAAAATTGAAATTGCACTTGCACTTTTTTAACCAAAACGTAGTACTAACAGTAAAGCTTCCTTTTCGACAGTTAATTAGTTATCGATACCGTCTCTCATTATAGCCAGTAATTTTTCTACCAACTAAAATAACGAATTGGAGACAGCAAACCCTGTCGAAAAGAAATCGGTACTCAGACGACATAAATTTCAATCTTATAGGAATATCGACAAAGTCAGTGTTCAAAGATCCCACTCTACTTTCGTAGAAAATCATTGCTAATCTCTTGACTACCAGAAATTTTTGACACATCGAATTATTCTGTCACCTGACCGCTGCGACTTACCCCATCCGCCCCATTCCAAGCATTTCCATCGTTCTAACCTATCATTTGATTCTCTATAAGGGCTCACCCTTATAAAAGCGGGAACTCTTAACTGCGTTTTTCTTGCTCATCCCCCTTGAATCACAGCATTAAGAAAACTTCTCGAAGAGAAAATGATTGATTTCTCATCTGCCATATTCTTATCTTGAGGTCCGTTCTTATTAATATCCCCATCCCATCTGATTGCTTACAAGGAGTGAGCTCCTTAATAACTGCTCGCTAATAATGAGATTGTAGATTATTGTTACGCAATTGACTTTTATAAAATATTGTTCAATCATTTCCATAGTTTCGCAACCATTTGCATCCCAGGTGAAACACTCAGACTTACAGTTCGTTTCGATCCTAGAAATATGAAAATACCGAATGGGTTGAATGCACATTCTCTGCTTCATACAACATTATTAAATAAATTTAAAAAAATAACGTTCTTCCTATATGCGACTTAGAAATCAGAAAATAAACCTAAAGCACATCGACGGTACAATCAATCACTGAATTCGTATTCACTTCAAAGAAGATAGGACCCCGATTTTCCGGCTTATGGACGTATTGCCGATGTGGGTATTTCATTTACAGGGCAGAAACTAGTAAACAATCAGAGGGGGGGGGGGGACCAAAATTGGCGGAAAATGCAAATTTTCTGGGTTCGAGACTGGATTTTCAACACAATATAATATTTCCCCTGCATTTTAGTCTTCAAACATTTTCTTTAAAAATGCATGAAATATAAATAAGTTAATAGTTTTTTCCTCTATTAACCTTTCTAGCTTTCTGAAAGGCGGACATAGCCCTTTGCCCCTTTCACAGATCCAGTCTGGTTGCTTCTATTATATGAGACATAAAACTGTTTACACACAACCTAATGTCATTTCACAATTGTACTAAATCCTCGAAAGCATGATTCGTGAACCAGTTTTCACAGTCAGATTCTGATTAGGGCATGCCCGGGAGTTCAAGAACTCAGTGGGATAATGAGCTGTTTTGTTAATGTCAACAGCTGGATCACCCGATACAAGCCTCTTAGAAGCCAAACTGATGTCCTCCATTAAAAAAAAAAGTGGAAAAAATTGATATTTCTGTGAGATTTAATTTTAAAACTTTGCTTGAAATATACGATCAAAAAATATTATATAGAGTAATATTATAGATATAAGTTCTATACGTATTACAAGATGTAAAAATACATAAAAATAACGTACTTGGGTAGTAAAATTGCGAAATTTACAAAAAGTGGAGTTTACCAGTTTGATCTGAGAGGCTGATATATTATTTCACTTCTTCTGTGCAACTATGCTTCTGCTGGCAAATACTGAGTTCATCCAATTCTGAAAGGTTGGTGCGTGCTAGGTCTGCATTTTCAAGCTTCTGCCTGTGCTTCAAGGGAGTTCATTTCGAAGGGCGTAAACCACTGACCACTCGGCCTTTGTGTTTACTCTGTGTATGTCTAAATTTAGCATCTTGCATCCAGCAATATTGTTTTGCTCCATTCACTTCTCTTGAAAGCATGCACTTCATTTTCTGTCAATTTTAACCAACCTTTATTAATCCACTTCTATTTTCGTGACTTGGGCTTAGGTTGATAACAAGTTTACCTTTCGACCATTATTTACCGCTACTTGCAGCTGTTTTTAGAGGATTACTTCGGTTGGGTTATTTTATCTCTGAGCGGCAGTTTTTTACACGCAATCGGCTAAATGGCCATTTCACGAGGATCCTGAGGGTTCAAAGAAAACTGGGGGAGGAGACCCATTGGACAGCTGTTAGGAGGCAGATGGTAGATTCCCTCGATGCCATAGAGAGTGTTCTTTAACTTCCTCAGGGTATAGCTCTCCTGCACATGGGACCATGGCTTAACGTCTCAAGGACGACAGCCTTTTAAGGCCCATAGGTGTGCCCTACTGACCGAAGATAGGACAGGGAGTTTTGGGGAGATGAATATAAAAGCTGGTCATGGTGGGACTCAGGATTATGTTACTCGGCAAACTATAAAATGGCGATATATAGAAGGAAGGGCAAAACTGGCTGCAATCGTGGTTTTGAAACAGTCAACTGAACTCCAGTTGTAGAATGATGCCAATCAGTGTGCAGCACATGTTTGATTCATATGTGGCCTAGTATCCAGTCTTATCTATGCTTTCCTCCAGGATCAATAATTTTTTAAGGATTTCATTTCTCCTCCATTAATACAAAGCATATCAAAAGTACAAATCCACGAGTTTTCCACAGAAGCATATTCTGCTAATTTTAATATTATTACTAATTTCATAAATTATGGGAAATATACAATTTATAAAAAGTATCAAATAGTGGGGTGAAAAACCTTTTTCTGCAGTGATACAAAACGTTTCCTAGGTTAAGAGATACCAGAAGATATTTAAATTAAATTCCCATTGCACAATAAAAAGAAATTCAAAGTGACCGAATATATCAAAATATAATATGAAATATTTTCCCAAAATATTCTTTGTTCAAAATTCTGGTCATTACTGATAACGATAAATTTTTGTCCATAGAGATAATGGTTAAAATAATGGATAGCAAATTTTGTCGCAAGAGCCTCCTTTTCGATCGTGGAGTATCTGGTCTCTGCCGGTTTTAATATCTTGCTAGGATATGCTACAGGCTGTCTTATTCCTGCCTCATTATATTGTTCAAGGACTGCACCTACCGCAAGGGCGCTAGCGTCACTGGACACGAAGAATTCCTTCTTGAAATCAGGGTACAACAATAAGGGCTCAGATATAATTTTAACTTTAGCTCTTGGAAAGCCTCTTCCGCCTCAGGAGTCCATCGGAAGGGTTTATCTTTTTTCGTTATTTCAATGAGAGGGAGGGCCAAATCGACGTAGTTTTCGATGAATTTCCTGTAATGCCCTGTTACCCCTAAAAAGGCCTTGACCTTCTTCACTGTCTTTGGCATGGGGAATTCCACTACGGCTTTCAGATTTCGCCTGTCTGGTTTTATCCCTTGGGAGGTGATCAGATGTCCCAAATACAACACAGATTCTTTCAAAAATTGACACTTTTTTCTGTTTGAGTTTCAGGTTGAAGCTTTCTAGTCTATTAAACACTGTCTGTAGTTTTATTAGATGCTCGTCAACAGTTTTGGATGCTACGATGATGTCGTCTAGGTAGATGAAAATCTGTTCATTGGCTAGACCGAACAATCGTTGGTAGCTCAGGCCACCGTTTTTTAAACCTTTTGTATCTGGTCTTCTAGAACCGACTGTAATGCGATCCTCTGGTTGGACAGACCAAGACCAACTGAGGAGCAAGGGAGTGCAATATGCAGGTTGCTTGACTGGTTTATTTTCCTCTAAATAGATTTCATGATATACCACATCAATGCTGCTGAGCTCGCTGAGGTCTCTAGCGAAAACATTTTTATTTCTTAGTAACAATACTTTACTTGTTGCTGCACAACACAGCAACCACGGAAATCCCTGGTTCCGTCTTTCGACACTACCAAGTTATGGAAAGCCACGACTATCTACTGTCGGGGGCAAGGCTACACCATATAGATGCATCTCATCCCCAACAATCCAATGGCTAGCAGTTCTACAGAAGGAAACCTCATCCATTTGTCAAAACCTGGAATTTACTCTGTTCCCCGGTTAGCCATGAACAAGGATATATAGATCCAAGTTCGCTCGGCACCCCAGAGTGGAGACTCTTAGTGGGACCCAGCCCCACTATGAGAAGGGTCCTTGCCTACTAGGGCAAAACTCCTTTCTGCAGGGCCCTTGAACTCCTCCACTGAACACCTGATTTTTAGGTCTTGGCACTGTCCAGCTGGGCCACGAAACCGGCAGCAATGCCTTCGACCTCAGTTGGTCTTGGTCTGTCCAACCAGAGGAGTAACAATGAACTTAACCACTTTCTCAGCTTCGAAGGATAATCAAAATCATCCAAAGACATGAAAGCAAGCCTGTCCTTTTGAGTCCTCTGGCCATTTCCGTCCTTCTGCATTGGGCCAATGCAATTGACTTGGGCCTCCCCAGGTCCTCGATTGTGACTAATTTCATTCCTTTGTTTACCCAGATGGGTTGCTGGGATACACTGGCGACTCTAATATTTATCAACCCACGGTTATCAACAGTATTCAGGGATCTAGCTATTCGTATGGCTTCGTTTCTTATCTCTTCCCAGGGTTGCACCAAAATAGTCTTCCGTCGCAAGTGTTGGTTTGTGTATTTTGCCAAAATGATCTGCTATATATATGGAACGATTAAAACTTTGTTCTCCGCCTTTCCCATCGGCAGGGTGGAAGACCTGGTGACAGGTGTTGCTTTATCCCCAGTGTTTCACTGTACTTTAGCATTCCCTTGTTCGGAAGAACAGGGAAGAACGTGGGTTTCTTTTTGTAGCATTCCATTTTTCATATCCCGCAGAAAGCCCTGCGACTTTAGTAAGTCGTAGCGGAATATAGCGTCATATTTGTTACTAAGATTCATGTCTATCACGATGAGATCATGAAGAAACTTCTCGCTTCCTACTTCGACTTCTGCTTCGAACTTTCCTAAGATCGGAAGCTCTCTGCCACTAATACCCTTCACACCAACGACCACTGGCTCAATTTTATTACAACATTTTTTCTTCATTCTTCTAAAACCTCTTAGCTCTATAATCGATATCGTAGCGCCAGTGTCTAAAAGTATATCACAACTGCTGCCTCTAATTTTCCCTCTGATTGTGGGAGTGCATGCGTCATCGCCTATTATGGTTCACGAGGCCATTTGAGCGGGTGCCAGAGATGTCGGGGATCGAGAACTGCGCTTGGTCGGACTCGCCCCTTGCAGTAAATTACTGTGATCTCGACCACATCCTAAGAGGAGTCGTGTCTTTGGAAGTGGCCTGGGGCCTCTTGGAATCCTTGATGATTTCTGCCGAAATTTTCATCTGTCCTACTCTGTGAAAAACCTGGTGGGCATGTGTGATGGGTCGGCAGCCCAGGAAGGTGTTCAGCCATGCTGCATTGGTCACCCCTCCGATTTCTGCATTTTCGCGCTATGTGCCCAGTTTTTCCGCAGGAGAAACATTTAACAGCCATGGCGACAGCTGAGTAGGGTCTGGAAGAGAGGGCCGTAAATCCTGCTGTCGAGGGTAGCCAATACTTCATTCTCCTAACCTTGTCAGTCAATCGGTTCATTTCCGTGGTTTCTCATCGTTTCCATATTTCTCATCGTCGCTTCGTGATTGGGGGCCTGTTTCCTGACCAAATCCAGTGTCTCTTCCAGGGGTTCGTGTTGGTTAATCTCTAAAGTCGATTTCGGCACTATGGTGTCGGTTTGCACCGCACAAATTGGGACAATTTGTCTGCTATGAGTTCGTTGCTTTCCTCTAGATTGCCTCGGTCCACTTCCTCATTGAAAGTTTTGGAATCATGGGAGAGTACGAACTACTTTAGCTTGGGTAATAGCCCAGAGACAAACTGCGACAGCCTAACTTGATCTTGCATCAAAGTAAGTGTTTCGGTGTCCTCTGAGTTTCCTTTCAGGTGTTTGTAGGCCATGGCTTTTACTCTGGGGACGTACTCCCTGATGCTTTCTCCTACCTTCTGCCTATAACTTGTGAATTTTTGCAGCCTAACGGCTAAGGGTTCTTCGATATCAAATCTGCTTATGACTATTCTTCTGAATGCATTGTAATTCTTCTCACACTTTAATTCATAGGATTCGGACAGAAATTCAGCCGCTGCGATTTTGAATCTCAATTTGGTTATCAGGATCATCTCAGGTCCCTGCCATCCGGCCATTTGAGCGATCTCCTCCAAATAAGAAAAATCTGCGGCTCCATTAGATTGTCAGCGGAAAAAGTGTTCACGAGGGGTAAGAAACCTGTTAGAACGGGGAGTGCCTTGTTCAGAAGAGGGTAGTTCCCTCAGCTAGAGTGGCCATGTCTAATTTCCGAAATTAATGCTCCCAGATAAGCGACCCGATATTATGCAATATACTCATACAAAATCTTAAAAAAACTATGTACTTCCTTAAACTTTCATAAACATCTAAAAACCTTCATCAATACAATATCTGGTAACCTCAACACTAAAAATCTTCCAAAGACATTTTGATCAATATCACTCCTCAATACTTATCTCACTAATATGATTACTTAGTTCACAATACCATTTATAACTCCTCTTATCCTTGTTAAAACATCTAAAAAATGCAATACACATATGAAATTGAACAATTCTCGATTCGGCTTATCTGAAACAACTATCCAAAATACTAAAATGGTATATCCTAAATAAACCTGTTGGTGTTTCCATTTATCTGTCCCACCATTCCCCGAGTACTGTGTGTTGTAGTGGTGTTTATTTGTGTCCTCCGAGAGTGCAGGGAGGTGTGTCACGGAAATACATTCAACATAGGAGAGAAATCACTCCTAGCTAAACGATTAAAGAATGCAGTGGTTCCCTAGTCGATTCTCTACTTCTCCTCATACAACCTACCCCTGGGCATATCTATTTTTTTTGAACTTATTAAAATATGCAGTGCACAAATATTCATTCTATACATTTTCATTATAGTGGATAGAAACATTTTGTTTTGACAGATATTCCTGGAAGTCCTCGCTAAAAACACATATATCACAATCCTCGCTAAAACTTTTCACAGAATAACATACACTTTACCATTCTTATAATCACAATTGTAATCTTAACTTCTAAGGGTTTCCTAACACTTTTTGCCGCTGCCTCGCTTCAACATAGTAATTATGTAATATATGTATTTTTCATAGAACATCAGACTTATCCATTCAGATCAAAATTTCTTGAGTTTAAACACTTAACAATAAAATAGCCATCTTTTCAGTATTAATGCTTTTTTCTTTTGAACACATGCTATTTTTCTGCCTTCTAGCCGTACTAACTCACAGGTTCAAAGGAATTATGGTCACAAAAACACCATTGTTAAATTGTTTAACGATTTTCAGACCTCTCTTCATATTTTCAATTTCTGGCCGCAATAAACCACAGGTTTACAAATCCTGGTCGCAGGAAACAATGTCATAACCACCCTTTTGTTTGAGGTAGTTATGATGTTAAAGGCGAACTTATAAAAAAGGAGGGGCTAGGAAAAACAGCGTTGTAACCTTAATCCCAGAATATTACACATTAATACACTTCACAAAAATTACTTAAACAAATAAAACATTTATTTATCTTACTTCATTAACAAAACTTCAAAAATATTTTAACATAAGAATACATTTGATTGACACATTTTCTCAGACTTCCCATCAGCGAAATCAGCGCTGTTCGACTTTCAGAAATTTTTCACGGCCCTATGCCAAACAGTTCAATCGCATAGTCTAAGCACAATGTTCGTGCAGAGCCGGGAACATCAAAGAATCCAAGGGCCCTCTCGAGGCATGTGGCAGTGACACTTTTAAGCTACCTGACTTCGGACACCAGATGAGAGAAATTTGCCCCCTTAACTCTCTGCTGATGTGGGCGAGAAAATGTCATTGTTCTTCTCAGTGAGCACGTTCCAGCACAACGTCTAACTACCCGGCATCTCGATGGACCTTTATCATGTCTTTCATGCAGTTGATCTCGAGTATGGCAGCGTACTCAGACTTCTCCGCCTTCCTTCAGCAATGTTCCAGTCACGAGTGTCGGATTTCCTCACCTTGGTCTTGTCTTCTTGGCTAAAGGTCGCCATCTGCGGAATCATGACCCTCTCTCATTGGTGGGTACCATCGAGGTGCGAATCTTCCCAGCCCAGATGGTGCTTGTTTACTTGTTTGTAGGTCTGGTAATTTCCCTCATTCGGGGTCTAAGCTGACCAAGGGTTGAATTCCAATTCTCACGGTGGCATCTTTCTTCGTCGTCGAATGCCGAACAAAATGGCGGAAAGATGGACACTGTTAATTTGCAAAAATGGCGTATGGGGTTCTGTTGCCATTAGCACGTTGTGTCCACATTTTTACACAAAATGTGAGCACGAACGTTGTAGAATTTGGTATCTCCATGTAGATCCAAGGCACATAGAGCAAAAACTTATCCCACTACCCTGGGTGCTCCTGAACCACGATATAACATTCCCTTCATGATACAGTTCCATCTTTCAATCATACAGTTCACTTTGGGGTGTAAGAAATGCGTGAACTTTCACACAATGCCGAGCCAAACTTGCAGTTCTTCTGTCAACTCACAAGTAGAATTAATCCCTCGACCTTCGAAATTATCATATCTGGTACACCCATTCACGCAAACATCTGCTAAAGTACCTCATCATTCTTTTGAGCTGTCGATGACTTTAGACATCCTGTCTCTGGGCCTCTGATATGGTAATCCGTGGATGAAATAGTGCATTTGTGGCCTGTCTTTCTGGGAGGGTCAAAAGATCAGCCACATACATCCCTAAAACTTGGATGGCAGTATTGGCCACTTAATGTTTTAATTGGCACTTTGTCAATCCTGCGAAGTCTCCTTCTCAATTAGGAATCTATACCCGACTTGCATTACTGTTCAATATCCCATGAGATGTGTGGCAAATAAATTGAGAAGTGGACACGCTACATGTGAGCTCAGGTCGTCCTTCCGGTTTTTTCGGAGAGGATGCAAGATCTTGTGCACATATCTGAGGAAGACACAAATGACTGGTCTGTTATAAAGACTCTGTTGTGGAATTTAAACAAATCTGTATCGGGCAAAGAAATTATCTAGGGAGACTTGGCACGCTTTTGCAGAACAGTAAAGAGAAATGTGATGATACTATTTGGAGAGCTGAAAAGTCAACACATATGCTTGGTGTCCAATATATGAAAACTGAGATTCCAGCTTCAGCAAGAGAGTATGTAATTCTGCAAGAGAGCAGCGGCTAGTTTAAACCTAGGGAACTCGTTGAATGCATTTGCAACTACTTCGAAAATACCCAGGGATGGGGATAGTCTTGTGCATCGGACAAGGAGGTACCATCCTAGGAGATTTTCCATCAACGAACCTCCCATTCGTCAGACACAAGCCTCGACATAATCAAAAATGAGCAATATGTGCCAATATTTTCAGTGTGGTTCTTTGTGTCTTCTGCAAAAAAGAATTTCCAAGCCTGAGAAATACAAACATATTGTCCTGTGCATAATATCGGGTAAGTGGAGTATTGTGGATGAACAGTACAAAGATATAAAAGAAGATGGAGCGCTCTGCGTGAAAGCAGTCACGCATGCTTGAGCAAAATCAGGATATAAGCATTGTAATTTCAAAGAAAACGTCGATAAAATTTATGAGCGAGTCGGAGTTTTCTGTCGTGATAATTGCAGTAAACTCTTTCTCTCATAATCCATAATTCTCTTCATCTCATCTCCATTTTTTTCTCTCATAACAATATTTAGATCAAGTTTCTTTGTTAAATTATTTCAGCTGAATATAAAATTGTTCAATCTCTTAATCATCCCTATCAGCCGTTGGATCATATACTTTGATTATATTGATATTTATCGGTTGTCATTCGTTCAGAGTATAGTTCAAAATTAAGGACACTCTTGGAGACATCCTTAATTACCAATATTCATATATCATGTTGGTCTTTTTATTGCCATTTCCAGAATAATATCATGTCATCAGTCTGATATTTCCCAGAACTTGTCCATCTAGTTTCATTTAATCCCAAAATTTGAATATTAAGTCTTTTCATTTCCCCAATCGTATTTTGAAGTTTCCCTCCTGCAAACAATGTTCTGACGTCCTAAGTTTCAATTCTCATTAATTCTATCACTTTGAAGCCGGTGATTCTTAGCACCCCTGTCTCATCTAAGGGACGCCAAGAACTGAGGGCCAATTTAAAATGTTTGTTCGTCATAGTGGTTATTCTGGGGATGGATAATGCAGCAGTTCTCCACTTGCTTTCTGCAATGCAGTATTGTGTTGAGCACAGGTTTATAACATACTGTTAGGAGTGATTGTTTAGATTCTATTACCACTCGTTGCCAGTACTGTAAGAACTGCTACCCTCTTACAGAGGTTTTGTTTGGAGCACCTTCTCCTAGATGCGTTGCTTTCCTGGCTAAGAATCACA
Organism: Ryuthela nishihirai; assembly: GCA_038380435.1. Taxonomy (NCBI): domain Eukaryota; kingdom Metazoa; phylum Arthropoda; class Arachnida; order Araneae; family Heptathelidae; genus Ryuthela; species Ryuthela nishihirai. The sequence goes on along the minus strand of JAWZYU010000017.1, from coordinate 41,948,439 downwards.
TCTACTCTGGTTCCTAGGTATCTTAGTCTGGCTCCTACCTTACCGAGGAGACGCCCTGCCAATAGCTATGCCATAGCCGTATTGGTTCTCGAAGTTGTCATAGCACTGAAGTTCCATCACCACGACAAATTAAAGATACCATCACTGAGGGAGGTTGAAGAAAAAATGCAATTTTATCAAGAAATTCTTTTTTAAAATTTAACAAAAGTTTCAGAGGCTATTTAATATCCCTTATATTAATATTTACATTTAAATTAAAGAATATATCGGAAGATAATACCAATTATAGATTACCACAAAAATTGAAGTTAACGTTATTTAGTAAGGAGTATGCTTACCCCTAACAGAAATAAAGTTTGTAGACGTGGCCGAGTTGTAGCACGCTTGGCTACTGATCTAAGGGACCTGGGTTAGAGCCCCGGAATTAGGCATGGATGTGTGTGTCGTTTTTCTGCTGAGGTCCTGCCATCCTCTCAGATCTCCTACTGTGGCATATAAACTGACAGGCTCCTGTCAGACCTCTGTGGCAAGCAGCTGCTTGAGGGGGTATTTATTTATTTTTATTTAGAACGAGCTCTCATGCTTCAAACAAGGTTAACCAACAATGTAGAGGGAAGCAAATCTCACTCCTCTAAAAGAGTACTTTCTCAGCTCATGAAGGGTCCTTGGAATGGTTGACGACTTGCAACTCATTTTCCTAAAGCATCCCATGAATGTTCAATGGGATTTAGGTCTGGGGACCTCTCTGGATATCTTCACTCTTAAAGTATTCCTCCACTCTCCGAGACCTATGTGAATGAGCATTATCATCCATAAAATGAATTCTGACCCAATGGCATCCTTTATCTAAAATTATCTATCTGTAATTATAATCTATCTTATTTTAGGGTAGAATCCTTCCTGAGAAAATATGCAGGTCAGCATAGCCAATAGTGATTACCCCAGACCAACAAACTATTCCCACTGACACTCTCCATTTCTACAATATTCAGCCTCTAAACAGTTGTTCAGTAGGGCCTCAACCCCCGAACCAACTCTGAGCTCTTGGGATCGCTTTGACCTGTGCTAAAAATTGCCATTAAGAAGTAAAACAACAAATATGGCAGAATGGTTCATTCTGCCATATTTGTTTAGGCAGTACAATGTAAAAGCTTTTAAAATAGAAATTATTAGTACTATTATAGAATGCAATTTTGATCATAACTTACATGCAATGTTTCAAATGATTAGAGAAGAGAAAGTTGACCAAAAATATATGTTTATTTCTTATACACACAAAAAATGTGGTAATGGTAGGAATGTTTATACCTCTACATATTTCTACAGCTCTAATAACTTTATGTACATATTTTTTAAATTTACATCTGAGTCACCTGAGGACTATAGAGATAAGACAAATGTACAGCATCAAATGAAAAACTTTTCACATCAGGCTTGTTCATCTTGATTATTGGTTTGTCATTAATAAAAATTAGTTCCCAAATCATACGAAAAAATGCAAAAAAAAAACTAATCCCATACAGCTCAGCAAAGGATCAAGTTCAAAGTCTTTTTAACTAAAATCCTTCATACTTTACCTCAACATTGAGCCAGGCTAAAAACCAAATATTCATTCTCATGTAGAGCATTTGTAACAAGTCCAAATTGCACTCTAATACTGCTTGCTCCATTATTTCAAACTTCTTAGTCCACTTTCTCAAGTTGCTAAATTGAAGAGAATAAGAATTACAAAAAATATATTATTCATCAAAAATGCTTCCTCAGAAATATTTACAAAAACTCATAGGAATATTTACATATTCTAAGCTATTTTTCATTAAATTCTTATTATGTGTGTGTGTGTACACCTGTTCTTGTTCCATGTGCTTGTTTACATTTTCTTGGAGATGTGCATTTGAAGAAAATCTCTCCGAGATATTCAAAAATTTTTGGAGATACATGATATGGAAAAAATTTTTTCCTATGTTCCTGTTAAACACTAAGAAAAGCACGAGCAATGCATCAAATTCAAGAGTCTGCACTACATAAGAGGTTCTCACTAGATCACACAAATATTCATTGTCACTTTACCCCAGCAGACAGTGGACTGCAGTGACTTCAAAAGGCTTTACTGTAATGGATAATCACTTAAAGTCGTTAAACAATGTATTCATTTTTTGGCAAAGGAGACAGGATTTGAAGAAGTGAATGTAGAAAACCTAATAAAAAGAACACAAGGAGAGGAGCAATGAGGCTCGTCAGCAATGCAGCTTCCCAAAGAGCTGAAGCTTATTAAGTACCCTCCAGATGAAATTGATAACAACAACAATGCAGAAAAACCAGTTGTTCAATGAGACCAAGCCCGTTCAATAAACCATGTCTGAAGATGGAAAAGTGCTAATTTTAAAGACCAGTGTCCCGTAGAGGGTGGAGTTACAGGGCTTCAAACTTTACATAGAAGTATATGGGAAAATTAAAACAGCATGCTTTTATGAAGTGAAATGATGTCAAGATGTTTCCAAAGACGAAAAAATTAATTATTACAATAAATATGCAATTTTCTTATTAAAGAATAATCCAGGCAATGTGAACACCTAAAGTTGGTTTGGTCACACTCTTTTTTGCTGCAGTTGTCAGTGATGTCACCAAAGGGGTAATCAATGTGTGTGATCAATGTGTGTGGTTCAAATATTCAGACTTATAAAAGGCTATTTGATGATATTTTGGTAGCTAGGGTTTGCGAACTGGAAATGAGTGAAAGACTGAAGACTAATGAAATTGTTATGATGCCATAGGTTGAAATTGGTTGAAATAATGGAGTTAGTGACAAACTTCACGAAATTTTTGTAAGAGAGAAAGAAGCCAACATTCAAGTGTTGAATGAGTCCAATCACTTTAGGAGGAATCAATTTAGAATGAGGTTGACGTCAGAAGGAACCAGGGACTGCATCACTGAAAGTATTTATTTGAAGATTACAAATGAACAAAGAATATCTTTCCTATCTACTGCAGGCCAGAAAACTTCCTGATAGAATGCTTTCAGGCGCTTCTGTATCGTATCGTTTCTTTATCATGTCGACTGATTTCCTGGCATATGATTTGATGTTTCGTATATCAACCTTGTTTGCAGGGAATTTTCCAGTTGTTTCAGCAAGTATAATGGTTCCAAGAGTGTTGTCGTAGACATTGACCCTGTTTGATCCATCACATGTTTAATACCTTGTTTGACTAGTGTCCTTCCAGAATGCATCTCCTTCTCAAATTTGCTTTGATCTGCATTAAAAATTATGATGGCAGAAGATTATGCTTCAGGGCAAAACATTATGAATTAATGTTACCATTATGAATTAATGGGCAATCTGTTAAAGATTTAGCTGCTCTATAGAATAATTCCTATCCGTTCTGTGAGTAATGAATCTTGAGACAATGTTGTTCCTCTTTTTGAACAGAACAACCTATGAATGTGATGCTTTGAATGGCAGCTTACTGTAAGTGTCCAGTTTTTGTTTTATTTGCAAATCCTTATTGTTCTGTCATGGATAATTGTGTTTTGTGATCACATCTCCTTGAATTGGTTGAAAACTACCTGGTTTTTTTTTTTTGTTTCATGGAGGGTTCGCCTTGATCCTCTTGAAACATGTGACTGGACAGAACTCAATGGCCTTTTCTTCCTGTCACCAAATTCACTTGCTTTTGGCTCATCAAGATTGTCCTGTTTTGTCCACTACCTATATGCATTGTCAATGTCAATCTTCAACCTAAATGGAACACTTCTTTTGCAGAGAAGGAACATATAAAGAACCTGGAACTCGTTCCTTTTTCAAACGGGGTGCCATTTGTTCTTCCTCCTCATCATTAGTTATCATCATCCACATTCTCATCTTCACTTTCTTCATCAATTTCCAGTGTTCTTATTTCTTGTATGTAAACTTCATTATTTTCCAACACTTTTTTCACTTTTTCATAAATTTCTATTTTATTCACATTCAGAGCATCATCACAGATCCTAAACTGTTTTACTAACTGTACAACAACAACTTTTGGATTTGTTGCTCTGGAAGTTATATTAAAAATAGTCAAAATAATAATAGAATTGAGAGATGGATACAAGAATCAAGATTTTTAAATGGCTGTACTTTCTTCGTCAAGAGCTCAAGCACAACTGATGGTTTCTGTCGATGCAAAGTAGGAGTGTTCTAATCAAACCACAGCACCATCTAATGGTATGATGAAAAATCATTCTCTACTCTGACCTTTGATCCCTTTATAAACAAACTAAATTCATTGAAATCTGTGCCCTAGTACTACTTTCCATAGACCTCTATGTAAACTTCTGAGTCTTATAACTCTGCCCCTTATGGGACACTGCCCTTTAAAACTAGCACTTTTCCTTTTTCAGACATGGTCTATTGAACAGACTTGGTCCCATTGAGCAACTCTTCTTTCAGAATGTACATTTCCCTTGTCAAATCTTTAAGTGTATATCAATACGATCAAAAATTCACTCCAAACCTTGGTAGATGGAGGCCCAAACACAGAAAAGTAATGCGAGATGAAAAAGTCTTTGCATTCTTATTATCTACTAAGGCATGAAAAAAGGAAAACAGTCAATTATCCATAATGGCTTTATTGATGAAAGAACTAAGGGAAGAAAACTTGGAGTCTATAGACTTCTTTTTCATTTATTCCTCCATCAACATCCTTTGGTCTCCATATTTGCTACAGAATCACTGCTGGAAGAAAGTGTTAGCCCTCTGCTCTCTATTGCCGAGGATGAACTTTTCACGATGAATTTCCCTCATTAATACCATCACCTAGTTCTTCTCTGGAAAGGAAGAGCTTGAATACTTACTTACTCCTTCTCCAGAAGCAGAGACTCACATTAATGTCCCACAATTATTCCAGTTGTAATACTGTTCTCCACATTGTTTTACTTTGTTCCATTTAGTGACTGTGTTTTGCGACTCTGGAGCCAACTGCCTGAAAATCTTACTTGTTATTAATGAAGCAGAACAAAATTGACACTAACAGCTTAACCTTTTGCATGTCTCACTTAATATTAATCAAAAAGAAATTTCTACATGAATACTCTAATTAACACGATTTTTATTGCTTTTAATATTTCTTTTCAGTGTCATATATTTTAAAACACAGGCCAGTGTAATACTAGGTGGCTTGGATTGCTCATACATTAATGGGATTTTCTGCCCTGCTAACGAAATGGACGAATTCTTCTTGGCTGTTTTTTTTTTTCTAAAATCTAAAAATTCTCAATGTCTTTACTTATATTTCTTATATCTCTTATATCTGTTTACTTGTATCTCAATGAAATTCTCTAAAAAATCTTTTTTAAAACAAGCTATAAAATAGAAAAAATAAAAATTTCTTACTGAAGTTACAAAATGAAAAATGTAGCAAAATTTTACTTTTATTAGGTAAAAATACACACACACACACAGAAAAAAAAAGATCCATGGGCCTTGTTCTAATTTAAAATTTTATGACTTTATTGTGTAAAATTAAATGCTCTTTAGGATGTTACCTATTTTTATTTGCTAGCTACTTCAGGATAAGTTTTCAGAGTAATAATTTTTGCTGAAAACTATGAAAAACATTAGTGTAATTTCCACTGTCAATTCAGTTTTACAAGTGAGACATTCAAAAGGTTAAGCTGTTAGTGTCAATTATGTTCTGCTTCATTAATAACAAATAAGATTTTCAGGCAGTTGGCTCCAGAGCAGTGAAACAACTTAATAATTTATGGCTCAAAAATTATTTATCAATATTAATATTTTATGCTACTTATTTCAATTCTGAACTTTAGTCTAATGTACATTTACCAAATTGTATTTTTTTTAAATTAAGATTCCTACACCAATTGCACATATGATATTCACAATGAAAGAGTGTTTTGAAACCTATAAAATCTGATCACCTCCCCATGAAGCTATATCAATAACAATACAATAAAAGTATTCCACTTCTTAATTGGGCTTCTTAATTGGGTCTGAGCGGCACTTTTTTTCACACTATGGGCTAAATGGCCAGGTCACAGGGACCCCAAAGGCTCAGAGAATGTTGGGGGAGGGGACCCACTGGAACAGCTGTTAGGAGACAGATGGTAGCCTCCCATCAAGGCCATCCAGCGTGTTCTTTAACGTGCACAGGTATGGCTCTCCCACACATGGGTCCACGGCTTAACGTCCCATCCGAAGGACGGCGGCCTTTCCAAGCCCATCGCCGTCCCCTACTGACCGTGGGCAGGGCGGAAATTTTTGCGGAGATACCACTTCTTAATATTTTTGTTATTCAAATTATCTGACTCAGTGTTATAAATATGGTAACAATATAGTTTCAATAAAATCTCATCACCAGAAATTTTTTCGTATTTTCACTTATTGTGAAAATATAAGTAAAGACAAATTTCCCTCAAATGCTGTACTGGTATTTGCAATTGATTTTCATATGATAAAACAGCTTCTTAGCCTATTCTTTAGTATACTCTGATTCACATTTCTTTATTCATGTTATTTCATGTTATTTTTTTTAGCACTTTTATAATCACTTGCATGCTTATAACCTTACCTTCCTTTTTCTGGTCTTTTTCTTCTTCAGCAGTTAGATCAGCACGAAAAAATATACGAGCACTACTCAATGAATAATTGAGCAAATCGAATTCCTGAAAAACAAAAACTAGTAACCAAAATATTAAAATATTAATAAGCAAATACAATAACTGAGCATTCTAGTAATCTTTGTACCCTAAATTATCTCATTAGTAGTTTGCATTGATTTTTCCATGCATATTCTATCACTAATAACAAAAATTCTTATTATAATGGATCTGACAGAATCCATTCGTTGTAGTGAGGTTTTGCAACTCAGAATTGTGATGCAATGCAGAGGTTCTCAAACTTTTCTAGTCATGATCCTCTTTACCATTAACAAAAATTTATCAGACACTCCTTTGTTACTATATCCATCCTTATTATATAAATTTATGTTTTCTAACAATCATTAAACGAGTTTGAATATTAATGTGAATTGACTTTAACCCTTCATGGGTCCTGCCTGAAAAACTGGTTTACATCCAGAGGCCCAGCTATTTTTTCACTCTGATCAGTAAAAAAAAATTTACTTTAGAACTTCTTTGCCAAATAGCTAATGAAAGGAATTATGGCATGCTATATGCCAATTACTTCTGGATTTTCTGAAAATATTTTACAAAAAAGACATTTAATAAGACATTTTTAGAGTCGTGTAGTAAAAAAAGCATCTGGCAATGCAAATAAAAATATATTTAAAAAAACATTAATAGACAGAAATGACTATAATGCACATGAATAGAAAAGCTATTTCTGAATAACAAAAAAAAATATTTACTTGAAGCAAGAAAATTACTCTCTTTTTATATTTTTTTTCTTGGTATCATATTTTGAGAAAAGTCCAAGCTTTTCAACAGTGCTGCTAACTGTGCCAAGTCATATACTTGAGAACTTTAGAATTAAAAAAAAATTATCAATCAACTCAAATAGGTTATGGTATATAGAAAATTAAACAGAATTTAATTCTGAATTTATGAAAATAAAAAATTTAAACAAATTTATAAACATATTGATTTTAATAAGACTTCTATGTAATATATCAAAAAATAGATCAAACTATGCAATTAAGGCTTAATTTTGGAAAACCTAATGAATAAAAACAATTAAATTATAAATTAATCAAAAAGAAATTTCTTCATGAATACTCTAATCAACACGATTTTTATTGCTTTTAATATTTCTCTTCAGTGTCGTATATTTTAAAACACGAGCCAGTGTTATACTAGGTGACTTGGATTGCTCATACATTAATGGGATTTTCTGCCCTGCTAATGAAATGGAGGAATTCTTCTTGGCTGTTTTTTTCACACTAAACATTAGGAAATTTTTGTTTCTTTGGGTGTTGAATTTTTTTTTATTTTTTTTGGCTAAGTGGTGCTTTTAAATTCATTCAAAGTAAACATAAAAATTCATCATTTTTTTTAAATTAAATTTTGCCAAAGGGAGGGGGAATAAAACGTTCTTAGTGAGTTGGGGGGGAGGGAGCTCTTCCTGAAATTATCCTCCCACATGAGAACTGATTTCTGTGCCATGGAAGTCCTTTTCACATTTGTATCCAAGAACTCATTCATTTTCAGAAAACAATACAAGACGAAAAAATTTTTACAGGAAAATGAAGAAATCATAAAAGAAAAAATAATGCAAGATTAAATAAAATATCCACAGCAATAAGTTGTAAGCTGGCCATCTGATATAGCATACCTCCACAGAAATGAAAACTAAGGTTAATTATAAAAGGAAACTAAATATTAATTTTACAAAGGGAGTGCATATTCTACTTGACTTAAATCATCTGTAAACAACTTCCATTCATTAACTTAGCAGACGGCTCTCTCCACTATTGCATGTGTGTGAGCAAGCAATTAGAACACCTACGCCTTCTTCCTTCTATCATGACACTGTGCATTGCAGCCAGTCTTCAATAAGCTTACTATGAAAACATTTTTTTTAAGTTTCAATCTGAAGAGCAGGAAAGATGCATAGTACACTGTGCATCTTTCCTGTGGAAAGATGCATAGTACACTGATGCATAGTACTGTGATAAAAGATAAAAATAATTCTAATAATAGCGAAATAGGTTTAGGGCAGAAAAAAATTATTGCTGACAGTGTGGGATTCGAATCCGTGACTCTCCGGATAAGATACATGCCAGAGCACTATCATTTAAACCAACTATCTAATGATAATTTGCTTTCAGAATGTGACATTTCTATTTTACATTGAATGTGGTGGACCTTATGCCATTTATAATCAGTGAAGGCAACTTATATCCCAATCATTGCTAAAGAATCAGATGTTAATGAAGAAGTCACTCATAATTAAGCATTATTAATGAAAAATCAACCCATACTAAATACACAGATTACCTGTAGATATTCAATAAATAAATATATTTGGAAAAAATTATTGCTAATGGTGCGGGACTTGAACCCAAGACTCTACAGATATATGCCAGAGTGCTCTACCTGGATCTATGGATTGATTTTTTACTAATAATGCTTAAGCATGAGTGACTTCTTCATTAACATCAGATTCTTTAGCAACAATTGGAAAATAAGTTGCGTTCACTGATTATACATGGTGCAAAGGCCTGCCACATTCAGCGAAAGATATAAAAGTCACATTATGAAAGCAAATTATCATTTGGTTTAGTGGTAGAGTGCTCTGGTATGCATTGGAAGAACTGCAGGTTCAAATCCTGCACCATTGAAAATGTACTATTTGTTGCCAGATGTTACAGCAATCCCCGATTCCGCCTTTCGACACTACCAAGTTAATGGAAAGCCACGACTATCTATAGTCTGGGACAAGGCTACACCATATAGATGCATCTCATCCCCGACCTCGTATGGCGAGCAGTCCTATAGAAGGAAAGCTCATCCATCGGTTGAAACCTGGAATTTACTCTGTTCCCTGGTTAGCCATGAACAAGGATATGTAGATACAAGTTTGCTCGGCACCTGGGGTGGAGACTCTTAGTGGGGCCCAGACTTTGAAAAGGGCCCTTGCCTACTAGGGGACTAATCCGTTCGGCAGGGCCCTTGAACTGCTCCCCAGAGCGCCTGATTGTGAGGTCTTGGCACCGTCCAACCGGACCTCGGTTGGTCTTGGCTCTGTCCAACTGGGGCCCATAACGGTCAGCAGAGTCTTCAACCGGTTGCTGGGCCACAAGCCCCCCCACCACATCAAGGTGATCCCCTATCAGGGGGAGGGGGGAAGCACCATTGAAAAATAAAGTTTTCAAAATAATCATTTATTGAATTTATATCTACAGGTAATCTAATGCCTTCTTGATTATAGATGGTGCAAGGCCCGCCACATTCAGCGAAAGATATAAAGGTCACATTCTAGAAGCAAATTGTCATCCAATGGTTGGTTCAGTAGAAGAGTGCTCTGGTATGTATTGGGAGAACTACAGGTTCAAATCACGTATTGTTTAAAAATAAAGTTTTCCGAATAATTATTTATTGAATTTTATATCTACAGGTAATCTGTGTAATTACTATGGATTGAGATGTACGTACTTTGCAATTACTTCGAAAACCTTCAGTTTTTAAAAATAGTTTTTTTATTAAATTCAGGAGATTTTTGAAACTTTAAGGAAAAATTTCTTGATAATAGTTCAAATCAAATCATGAGCTTAAATTAGGTGGTTGCTTCAGCACAGAGTAGCATTAACAAACAAATCAACAATACTGTATAGTGCTTCAAGAAATCGCAATCATGTGGCTTTAACAAATAATTTATATTGTAGTTTAATAAAATATACATCATAAAATGAAAAAAGAAAATACTATTTTTCAAACTTGATTTACGTATTTTTAAAAGATGTATATTAGAAAATTTTCAAACGGAAATTTCCATTTTTTATTTTTTATCGAATTTTTTTGAGGTACAAAAGATGTTTATCTTGGGCTTCTCATTTCAGATTCTATCAACATCTATGTTCGTCAGGCACCTTGGAAGGGTTAAAGCACTGCAGGTTGATTGTGGTTTAAATTATTGAAAATAGGTTTTCCCGTAATTTGCATGTTTTATTTTCAAACTGCAATTCTTTCCTGACCCTTGGAGAATCTTTCACCCCAGTTTGAGTACCTCTGTCTAAGTTACGTTTTTCATAATAATTAATTTACATTAAAAATAACATAAAATTCTCTGTCATTGGGCAATTTTTAAAGTTTATCCTCCAAACTATTTGCATGTTAGTTAGGAGAAAACTCAGAAGCTATTCAGAGCAAGGACAGTGCTCAGTCTTCAGTGAAGTGTCACTACACCGAAAAGTATTTGCTCCAAAAAGCTTCTGAATTTTTCCCTAAAACCTTTTAACGTGTAAAAAGTCTGAAGGAACTACTTTTAAAATTTTATTGCTCAATGACTGATAATTTTAGGTTATTTTTAATTCATTTCTGAGCAAGAAGGTCCTTTTATAATTGTGTATCAATTTATATGTTATTTCCAAGTGACCCAGAAGTGAATCTGGAATCATTGCGATGAATGTTTATTTTGTAACTGGAAATATCAGATAATTAAAATATTAATATACACTGAAGAGCCAAAATATTATGACCACCTGCCTAATATGATGTTAGTCCTCTACAAGCTACCAAAACAGCTGTTACCCAGCAAGCATGGACACTACAAGATTTCTAAAGGTGTCTTGTGGTATCTTGGTACCTACACATTACCAGCAGATCTGATATGCTGTTTAAACAACAGATGCTTGATTGATGTCTGGAGAATTTTGAGGCCAGGGCAATACCTGGAAATCTTCCTCATGTTCTGTGAACCATTCTCGAACAATCTGGACATTGTGGCATGGCACATTATCCTGCTGAAAGAAGGCACTACTAGAGGGACATACCGTTGCCATGAAAGGATGTACCTGGTCTGCAATGATGTTTAGGTAAGTGGTAGACATCATAGTTTCCTGCACATTAAGACTGGACCCAAGGTTTCCCAGAAGAACATTGCCTAAAGCATTACACTTCCTCCATCAGCTTGTTTTCATCCCACAGTGCATCCTAGTGCCAACATTTCCCCAGGTAAACGATGCACACGTACCTGGCCATCACATGGTACAACAGGAAATGAGATTCATCGGACCAGATGACCTACTTCTAATCATTCAAGGTCCAGTTTTGATGCTTGGAGCCTATTGTAGGTACTTTCAATGGTGAATCAAGGTTAGCATGGGCACTCAGAGCAGCCTGTGTCTATGCAGCCCCATTTTCAGTAGGGTTCAATGTCCTGTGTATTGCGACACATTACTCCCATCACCAGCATTCAAATTACGGGCGAGTTGTACCACAGTATCCCATCTGTTTGCTCATACTTTATGGGATAGCCTTTGCTCACCTCTAGCATCAATGAGCTGTGGTTGGCCCACACCTTGCAGGCAGTTTGTAGTTTTTCTCTCCTTGGACCACTTTTTGAAGGTACTAACCATGGCTGACAGTGAGCATCCCACAAGCTTTGCCATCTCAGAAATGCTCTGACCCAGTCATCTGGCCATTACAATTTGGTCTTTGTCAAATTTACGTAAGTCTGCTGCCTTTCCCATCTGAAGAACAAGAATAACACTGATTAACAGAGCTCAGTATCTGGTGTTATTTATACCATTTCATGACCTTCACACACACTGTTGTTTACCTGCAGTTACTTTGATTTGCATAAAGACATGCTGGTCATAATGTTTTGGCTCTTCGTTGTATATATAAATTTCAAATGGGAATTTTGTTCAAAATATTTAGGTGCAGGCAATGCTTATCAGTGCTGAAACAATGTCTGTTCTAAATTTTGAATTGTACAGCACTGATGCAGTGCAAAGATTTGATATATATATATAAATACTCCACACATATTTTAGAAATATATATATATAGCCTATATATCTTGCAACAACAAAGCTTATTTATGAATGATTACTACAGATGCTACAGCAGTTTCAGAATTCATGGGTCTTAATAAATCTGTTCAATACCGGTAAAACAGTATGGAACAGAAATAAAGTTACAAAATACAGAAATAAAATATGTCTTTATCTCACTGCAAAATAAAAAAAACTTCAATTTTAATAGGAATAATTTTGCTTTCATTTTAAAATGATATGTTAATTATAATTAATTATAATCAAGGAAAAGGGCATATAAGGAACTTTTTGGGAGTGGCACATCTCGAACAAAATATTATGGAAAATCAAACACACAAGAGTGAAATGCTTATTAGAAACAAAATTTATAAACATATATTACCTAGCATCTTAGCCCTTAAAGTTCTGAGTTCTAAATGAACTCTCCTTGGTGGCTAAATTCATTTTCAAACAGTTTCAAGTAGAAAAGAAAAATAGCTCAAGGAATTATTAAAAAAAAAAGTAGCAATAAATAAGCTTGAGCACCACCACCACCCTGCATGGAAAGAATTTACCATTCTAATAACTCCACTTAAAAATAAATGACAAATTTGTAAAAAACAAAAAAATTTAAATATAATGAAAATCTTTTAAAATATTAATAAAAGATTTTCATTATATCTAAAAAATTTCAATTAATCAGATATTTAAAAAAAAGGAATTACTGTTGTAAATTATGAAATAAAAATATATTTAATTCAAAATATAGTTTCATTTCATAATTTACAACAGTAATTCCATTTTAAAAATGTAGTTTTATATATTGATAATGTTAGTATACTTGTATTACTCCATTCAACTTTTATGTTATTTACAATTTTCTATATAAATTTTGAAGCACTTTCTGTAAGTTTTCTGTAGTTTAAACATATATTTCTTTAAAATTGTTTATAAAGAGTGTTTGAAACACAAGAGCTATAAAGTTACTGGGCCATTCCAATAACAAGTTCCATTTTTAAGCACACGTAATATTGACATGCTACTAACTGAGGCAATTCCCATTCCCTTATAAAGTTAGAATTATAATTTCTAGTCATTTTGGCAAACCTCTAAAGAAGAAGAAACTAATGAAAATTTTCCTGCTGATAACACTGGGCAACAAATTTTTGTAAAAGTCTCAGATAAAAGTACCATTTCTTAAAGATTTCAAGGTGCTGAACATGAATATGACAATGAAAATTCAAAATTGGCTACGATTTCTGAGAAATCCACAATAATTTCTTATATAATAGAGTAATAAGTACATATGACATGTATCGATAAAACTGTGCTTCTACTTCCCATGTCACTTTGCCTGTTGCTTGTACAGCTGCACAGGATCATCTCTGGTGAACATCCAACAGTAGTCAGCCAACATTGAAGTGGACCAGTTTTGCTGGTATCATTTCCCCATTGTTACAATGTCCTTGTTAAAATGTTCACTGTGCTCATCACTAACCATGCCGCAGTTGTCGGGGAAGAAATCTAAGTAGGAATGGAGAAAGTGGATCTTTAACGACATATTGCAGTCAAGTTTGTGATACAGAGACATGTCCTTAACCAGTTTCTTGTAGCTGTCTGTCCTGACATTCCTGAGGAATTTCGTTGACACTAGATGATATAAGTCTCAAGCCTTTTTCTAATCACCCTGAAGCAGGTTGTCGAACACCTGGTCTTTGAACAGCTCGTGAATCTGAGGACTCACAAAAATTCCCTCTTTAATTTTCGCTTTGCTGAGTCGAGGCAATTTGTCAGCCAAGTACTTGAAAGCTGATGCAGTCTGGCCCATGGCTTTTATGAAGTTTTTCATCACACAGAGTTTGATGTGTAGGGACAGTAGCAGAATTTTGTTTCTGCCAGTGTCGGGGTGTTCCACATTCTTATCTCTGATCTTCAGAGATTTCCTCCGAGGTCAGTATCTCTTCACATAGTGCAAAGTCTTTGCTCGGCTGTCCCATTCACATAAGAAACAGCAGTACTTTGTATATCCCAGCTGCAGACCCATCAACAGAGTCACTACCTTCAAGTCACAATATAGATGCTAGCCATACTTGCTGTATTGAAGAGAGTTCAACAACTGTTTTAGGTTATCGTAGGTTTCTTTCATGTAGACAGCATGTCCGACCAGAATGGATGGAAGTCGATTTCCACTATGCTGCAACACTGCCTTGAGACTCAATTTCAAGGAATCTGAATAGTCGCCATTCTTGAGGATCATGTTTGATTCTGAGGGCATTCATCAGGCCATCTACATCGGAGTAGAACACAAAGTCACCTTCCTTTCTGAAGTAAGACGCAAACTGCTCATGACGAGTTCAAAACGAAGTCACTCGGACATTTTTCTTGAGAAGATTCCATTGTTTAAGTCTTGTTCCAAGTAACTCTGCTTTGACCTTGGGCAGTTCCAGATTGCGAACAAGGATCGTTAATTTCTTCTTTGGTGAGAATGTGTGGTGCAGATGATGCACCATGGTATAAGTGTGGATCATTAGACACTGAAGGCTGTGAAGAACCTGACGTCAGTTCGCCTCCCACCTCATCGTCTAAATCGATGGAAAATTCTTTTGGATGTTCTGGAATGGGAAGGCCTTCACCATGTGGAACTGTTCGGATAGCAGATTGTATATTCGAGTACACTATTGTCCACTTCTTTATCCTTGTGATGCCTCCAGAAACAGGTGAAACCATGCAGAAGTAGCAGTCATTTGCGTGATTGCTTGGCTCTCTCCCAACCATAGGAACAGCAAATGGCATCACCACTTTCAGGTGCTTTTCACCTTCCAGGTGCTTTGGAAGATTTCTTGCACACATGGGGCCCAGGCTTTGTCCTGGTCCCCAATCTTGCATCCAAAATAAAATTCATATGCCACTTTTACTATTGGAGTGATGGTCATTTTCTGGCTTGCAAACATCACTTCCCTGCAAATGTAACAAAATGTATCTGCACTATTAACACAGTTACGAGGCATCACTACTGCAAGGATAACTTGTGCTACACTTATGACTCAGGGGTAAATAGGAGTCACTCAAGAGACTTGGTCACCCTACGAGACATCGCTTGCAACTAACAATTGCATCATCTTTTATCCACGATGTCATGACAGAACTACATTGTATCAGACAATGATGCAATACTTCCAGGAGTTGTGTGTATGGGGGCTGATGCAATACAACACAATATACTGGAGTTTAAAATACAGTGTTGCGAAATGGATATCTATGTACTCAATGCAGACTGAGTCATTTATACATGACCATCTCTGTCTCTACTAAACAAGAGAGAATCAACAAATTTTATTGTCATTAGTAAATATTGGCTATTTTCATTCAAAAAATATAATTTTTTGTGTGTTGCCCAGTGTAATGACGTGTTTGCTGGAATGAATGATCTCCAATGAAAAACTAACAAAAAATAGTTACTGTGTTGGGTCATTTTACCTCTGAGCAGTACTTTTTTGCATACATTGGGCAAAATGGCCAGGTCACAAGGACCCTAAGGGCTCAGAGAAGGTTGGGTTGTTTTACATCTGAGCGGTACTTTTTGGCACACCGTGGGCTAAATGGCCAGGTCACAAGAACTCCAAAGGCTCAGAGAATGTTGGGGGAGGGGACCCACTGGAACAGCTGTTGGGAGACAGATGGTAGCCTCCCATCGAGGCCATCCAGCGTGTTCTTTAATGTGCATAGGATATGGCTCTCCTGCACATGGGGCCATGGTTTAACGTCCCATCCAATGGATGGTGGCCTTTCCAAGCCCATTGGTGTCCCCTACTGACCATGGGCAGGGCGAGGACAGAGAAGGTTGGAAGAGAACTTACTGGACAGCTATTAAAGTGAATGAATATATATATATGATAAAAGCCTCTGATTAAGACTATCCAGAATGTTCTTTAATGTGCACAGGGTATGGCTCTCTTGCACATGGAGAAAAATAGAAGAGTAAAAACAATATTAATTGCAATGCGAATAAACTGCTAGTATATTCTGTAGCTGAGATTTACATTTCATCTGATTTTTGAATGATGGCTTGAAATTGTAATTTTATTTTAATAAGGGGTAGAGGTTGGCTCAGTTGGTAGAGTTTAAATTCAATATTCTCTACTGTTATTTAAACTCCTTTAACCTACTTTTGGATAAATAGGGATGGGTTGGCTCAGTCGGTAGTGCACCAGGCTTGTAATCTGCAGTTCCAAGGTTCGAATCTTGCCTGGGCCAGCATTCATATTTATCTCCTCAAAATTCCCCAGCCTGCCCTCAGTCAGTAGGGGACACCGATGGGCTTGGAAAGACCACCGTCTATTGGATGGAATGTTAAGCCATGTGCAGGAGAGCCATACTCTGTGCATGTTAAAGAATACACTGAATGGCTTTGACAGGAGGCTACCATCTATCTCCCAACAGCTATCCAGTGGGTCCCATCCCCCCCAACCTTCTCTAAGCCCTCAGAGTCCTTGTGACCTCCATTAACCCATGGTGTGCAAAAAAGTACTGCTTAGAGGAAAAACAACCAACCCTATTTGGCTAAATAGTAGCATTTATGATGAGATAAAATTAGCTTGCTCTTTTCCTCCTTATGTAATGCATAGTCTTCATAAATTACTCAGTGTCTTACAATTTATGAGTATGGTTCAACAACAATACATAAGTTTCCATTTCAATGTCTGGTTAACTAAATTTTTAATCTATGGAAATTTTCTCAAACAATCAATGCTCAATGAACCTGAACATACTTGTTGATAAACTTCTAATCTTTTAACAGTTAAAGTCATAGTCTGTTGTAATTTTTCGTCTTCTCTCCCAACAGCACCAGCTCTCTGTCTTAAAACATCTTCCTGAATTAAAAGAAAAAAAATATACATCATAAAATGATAAAAATATATTAATATTTCTTTTATTATACAGGATGATTTATTTAAATAAGAACCCAATGAATAATATGCATGAGGGTAGGACTGGAGGTTTTAAATAAGAACTGTAAACAATGTGAATATGTTAGTTTTCAATTCATCCAGATTACTTGGGTTATTTGGTAGGCATGATCTTTGCCTCATAGAAAGAAATCTGATGGAATCTAGTGCAAATCCAGCAAAGCGTGAGAGGCCATAGTCTTTCAAAATGATTCAATCTCTAAACAACAGGGACAACTCCGATACATTGCTCTGCCTTGTTAAAACCATGCTTTCACAATTTTAGTAAT
Source organism: Ryuthela nishihirai (assembly GCA_038380435.1). NCBI lineage: Eukaryota > Metazoa > Arthropoda > Arachnida > Araneae > Heptathelidae > Ryuthela > Ryuthela nishihirai. The sequence continues at coordinate 41,930,771 of JAWZYU010000017.1, read as the reverse complement.
AAAGTATCAGAGAAAAATGTCATGCAGATAAGAAACACTTGAAATAATTAGCTAAAGTTCAGTAATTTCCTCTTCAGTGAAATATCTGACGAATCCATACACTATGTCAATGTTGTGTTCAGAGTAATGGTATTTAAAAAAAATGAGCCCAATAATTCTAAAACAATGCACACCACACTCCAATCTTGACACACTGAAGAAGAGTTTCATGTGCTGTGTGAGGATTTTCTGTTGATCATCTGTGAAATATTCTTCGAATTCACATTACCTGTAAGATGGAACCACACCTCATCTGAGAAAAAAGTCATCTAACATGGGAGGGTTATCCTCTACTTTTGAAAGCACCCACTTATGGTAATTATGTTGTTTCCACAGTCTGGTGGTACCAACTGCTAAATAACATGCACTTTATATGGAAACAAATGATATTGTCTTCACTGCTTTGCAACAACTGCTCTGTGACTCATCTGAGAAAAATTTGTTTGATGTGCAAGTTTCAGCAATGACTTGTATGGATACACTTAATCTCTCCCTAACTTGTGTTAAACAAGGCTCTATCATGCATAGTCCTGCTATTTAAACATTTTGGAATGTTCACATTTTCTGTCTGCATGATATATGATATGAAATTGTTGACATTTTCTGTCTGCATGATATGAAAACAGTTTCACATATTTTCATATTAAAATTTTGCTGGTGCTCGACATTCAAAATCAGTGGCTGTAATCATTCTGGATCGTTTCAAACGATTCTGTTTTGAGGTAATGCTCCACCAAGAATGCAAACTTCTCTACATTAAATGCAACAATGTTTGCTGCTTGTAGTCAGCATTGCCTGCTGCACACATGAGTTCTGTCAAAATGGCTCTAGCCCTCTAATGTACAACTTTATTAACATGCCTAGAATTGGGTTCTTGTTTAAAAAAAAACACCTGGTAGTTTACATAAGTTCACATTCAGAAAGAAAATAACTGAACAAAATAACAAAATTTAACAAATAATAGAAGGAAGCTATTAACTAAAGATTTAATAAATTAAAAGTCTTCAAGAATTTTAAACATTTAGAAAAACAGACTTTTAACTTATTCACCATAGTGTTTTGATTGTATAAAATGATTTTGTTTTCAGATTATACAGCTATGGTTTAAACCATACCATTGAAATACACTGGCAGTCAAAAGTTACAATCCCATGTTACTCAAATAGGAAGCCAATTTTGAGCTCTTTGACTTTTAAAATAAGACAATTGCTTGAATTCAATTTCAACAATATATTTTGCTCTGCATTTAAAAAGTTATGAAAATTTGAATATTTAACACCAGCAATGTCCGACATTAGACCTGATATTAAGGTATATTGCTGTTAAATATCCCAGCCTCCATAACTCTTAAAAACTGAACAAATGTTATTGAAATTGTGATTTATGTAGATATTTTGACTGTGATTTTTAATTTATCTTTACTCTTAATTTTCCAGAAAAAGCTTATTTTAGAAAAAGCTTTACAAAGCTTTGAAGTTAGCTTCCCATTGGTGAACCACATGGGGATATAACTTTTGAGCAACAGTGTACTTTCCTTTCATTTGCAACACATAGGACAGAGAAGAATACTAGAAGCTACTCCTAGCTTGCCCTTCTCATACAAGGACCATGCCACACTAAGATTGAAGTTACTACTGACCACTGCCTCTGATATAGCAACACACAAAGTTTACCCTACTGGAACAGTAGCTAGCTAGCTCCCTAACCACTATGCCAGTTAAGGTTCCAAAGATATTTTAAATCTCCCAGAAGCATTATAGTTTGTAGGTATATTGATTTTCATAAAGTTGTTCTGTATTCTGAGGTATTATTGTTAATGCCAAGTGTGTGGATATCTCGATCTCAAAAACAGTACATCTTGTATATTGCCCCAGAATAGCTTTTGCAGAAGTGTACAAAGACTTGAACATTGAAGAAAAAATAACCTGAAACACAAAAATTACTTGTATTTTATAATACAAATAATTATAGGAGGATAATACATAGGAGATAAAATATAGGAAATGCATAGGATATACAATACAGGAAATACAAGTTTCACATATTATTTGAGATGAAACATGAGTCTACAGCCCCTGTAGGGCAACAGGCAGGAAGCATTTGGGACATTCACATGTGAATACTATGTGATACAGTAAAAGCAGATTTCTAGTAAGACAATGTATTCAATTATCCATTATGTGAGATTACTGTAAATGTCCACAATGACATCCATCCCTAATTCAACAACATTGAAAACTGCAACTTGCATGGTGCCAGGAAGATTAAGAATGGACTGTAGATGATTGGAAAAATGTCTGTTGGTCTGATGATTTATTTCTTTTTGCAGATGGACAGTTACATATATGGCAGAAGAAAAGAGGCAATGGATTCCATTTCAGTTGTACAGAAGGTGCAGGCTGGTGGTAGTAGTAGTGGTGCTATGATCCATGGAACATTCTATTGAAATGCCATGGATTCTTCGATACAAATGAAACAACTAATGAAGAGTAGGAAACAATTGCAGACCAGGTACACCCTTCAAATGATAATGTTGTTTCTGAATAATACGTTTCAACAAGACAATGCACCGTGCCACTGTATTGTACATGAATGTTTTGCAAAACATTCATCTGAATGTTTTGCAAAACATTCAGATGATTCTACCCTCATCACATGGATAGGCTACTCCCCAAATCCTAAGACCATCTAATAGCTGTGAATGTTATAAAGCAGGAAATCTGATGATTTGATAAATCAGTGATCACTGTTACTCAACTGTGTGATATGCTCTAGAGTCAGTCAGCTTAGCTCAACCTGTCTCAAGAGGGGATCATAATCTAGTAGGGTTCATGCCACAATGTGTTCAGATAGTTATTCAAAGCCCAAGAATGTCTCCACTTACTATTCTCTATTATTATTCTCTTAATAATTCACTCATATTCTTATTATTCTTAAATTATTTGTTCATAATTTATTGTTTTAAAATTTACCTTTCTTTGCTTATATACTTCAATTATTATTATTATTACTTAAATAATCTGATTAAATTGTTACGCTTTCAAATTGACCCCACAGGGAATGTGGTTACCAAATTTTCTAAAGATTTTCATAGTCAAAGCATTTACACTGTTAATCAACCATAATAATCATAAAAACTAAACATTTAATCATAAGTATATTTCTGAATTAACACATTCAGGTCATCATTAAACAGTTTTGCTCCCAGCCATAGGATAGTTTATGAAAATACACCTATTGTAAACAACTAGCAAAGTGTAAGTGGCAACTGGAGAGGCAATTTTGAGACTGTTGATGTTTCAACACTTCTTGTAGATAACTGATTGAGCAATGATAAGAGATTAAATAGATCATTGATATATTTCAATGACTGACAGATGATTATGACATTGACTGATAAGAACTGTCAAGTGTCCCACTGTTTCCAGTTGTCATTCACACTTTGCTACTGGTGTCGATCATATATTGGTATTCATCCTTGAGATTAAACTAGGAGTATTAATCATACGTTGACAATCGGATGGAAAATATTTAAAAAATGCTAATTTTTAGTGCATAAAAATAATTTGTGCAAATTAAAGTCCTGCATTTTAATAGCACTAAAATTCATAGAAAATGAAGTAATATATTGGACATAATACAAGATTAACCTGTGTGGCTTATATATAATCCTCAAGAAAACAAAGACTATGGAGGCCTAATCAGAATGTGCAACTTTGCTTTCCAAACACATCTATCCTAAACAAAACATGCCCTACCTGGTCTAGTAGTTAGCATATCAGACTACCAAGACCAGCAGGCATGTTCTTGTGTGTTTGTATGTTGCATGAGAAACCAGGAGAAGCCTAATATATATTCTAGGTTATCTATGTCATTAAAGAAATTAAAGCATCAAAAGCACCATAAATCAATTTCATATAATTGAGATTCTTTTTTTTATAAGCTTTCATGTGAATTGACTCATGATTTTGGAATTAGTGCCTGCTAGATCAATAATGCTGGAGCTTTCTTTTTCTGCCTTATCACAATCAGTAGCCACATAGAATATCAAAATTGATAAATGATGCACATTGTTTATACCTATCTATTCATAGACCAAGAAATATTCGTCATTTAATTCTGAAAGTGGGTTGTTTTACATCTGAGCTGCATTTTTTTGCACACAATGGACTAAATGGCAAAGTCACAAGGACCTCAAGTGCTCAGAGGTTGGGGGAGGGGGACCCATGACAGCTGTTAGGAGATAAGCGGTAGCCTCCTATTGAGGCCATCCAGCATACTCATTAACATGCACACATCCCATCAGACAGATGACAGCCTTTCCAAGGCATCAGTGCATCCTACTGACCAAGGCCAGGGCGGAGAGTTTTGCAGAGATAAATCTCAATGCTGGCCCTGGTGGGACTCGAACTTGGGAACTCAAGGTTATGAGCCTGGAACACTACCAACCACATCACACCTGCTGCTTTAATTCTGAAAGATTATACAGAATGTTAGTAATGTAGGTCAATATAATCACTATAACTTTGTTTACATAATTTTTTTTTTATTATTGTTTCAGCAGAAATTCTAATCCTCTTGTTTACATACAGTATCTTGTTATCATACATACATTATTATAAATGCAAAGAGCTATTCATTTATTAAACAGAGAATATGTAAAAAAAAAAAGCCTCATGATATTTATTTTTAATTGCTACAGATTGATTTAAAGGTTAAATTGTAATCAAAAATATTTCTTATTTATTTTTTTCACAATTATTAGAAATATTAGAAATTTCTATCATTTTGAACCTGAGTAGACCCAGCCAGGCTTAGGCGAGCTCAGGCTAAACCAAACTCATTTCTAATTGAATATTCAATAAGACTTCATAATCCTCTACAAATTATGCCATCAATAGAATCAAAAGCTTTCTTGAAATCAACAAAGCCAGAAAAAAAGATTTTGAAATTCAAAAATTCTTAAGGAAGTGCTTGAGGGAAAAGATTTAGCAAATACAATTTCTCCTCTTTCTAATCCTACCTAATTTGTTCAGATTACATTGGGTTAATTTTGCTGGCCACAATTATGAAAGGCACTCTATCAGGAATAGAAAATCAGGTTGATGCTTTTGTAATTTTCACAAGAATTCAAATCACCTTTTTTTTTAATGGAGTTATTCCTCTATTAATACCCTTAGGAATTACATCTTTACCACAAAAAATATTAATCACTTCTATCTGCAAATAACAACATAAACAGCATTTTAGTTGCAATTTCACCTATCCTGCAGACTTGTTTAGCTTTAATTTGGAGATCACCAAAGTGATCATGATACATAGCCAACATTAAAAGCAGATATTTAATCATTTGAAATAGTGGAAGTAGAACTAGAAGAAAGGCATTCAGAATATTCTCAAAATGTTTTTTTTAATGCAAAAATAACTACATTAGCTTTTGCAGGAAAATTTTTTAAAAGAAGCAATAGAAAAGGGACAATGGTAGGAAACATAAATTGACAAGTTTTTTTATAACATAGAGTTTTGCTATCTTGAAGACAAGAACATTTGTAATATTTAAGTATAAAGCACTTGTACTGATAACTGGTTCAACAAGATTTCTTACCCTTTCTTTAGTATACTTTTCTCGAACAGACTGAAACCAGTGAAGTGAATCAAAATCATGATATAAGTCAAGCAGCTTTAATATATAAGCAACACCTAAAATTAACAATTTGTTTAGTTTCACAAAATTTTTTGAATATTAATATATGCAATTATTAAAATTTTAAAAATTCAGCACAAATCTAAATAGAGTAAAATTTAATTATAAAGATCATTGATATTAATGAGAAGTGCCTAAGAATGACATTTTTAAAGATTATGTAAATTTTATCTGCTTACAAGTGTTATTTCCAATATAATGAGGTAATCAATAAATGTTTTGTGGAAAACATTCATTGATTTATAGATGTTGAAAAGTCAACAGGTAACACTGTGATTGCCATTTATGTTTAAATAATGAACCAAATTTAAATTCAGTTTAATGATGCACTTGCCGTCCCATGGCTGAGTGGTTAGCGCACTTGGCTACTGATCTAAGGGACCTGGGTTCGAGTCCCGGGTAAGGCATGGCTGTGTGTCGTTTTTCTGCTGAGGGCCTGCCATCCTTCTGTCAGACCTCTGTGGCAAGCAGCTGCTTGAGGTTTTTTTTTTATTATTAATGATGCAGAAAAACAGCTTTCATAGGTAATTTACTTTTTCCAGAGTTTGGTTAAAACATGTAATATTTTTCAATGGTAAAAAATTTAGAATCATGTTTTTGAAGAGTATTATAAAGCAGGTTGCACATGACCAATAATGGGTTCGATTGTTTTATCTTCATGCAGCACTTTTTTTTGCACATAATGGCCAGGTCACAAGGACCCCAAAGACTCAGAGAAGGTTGGGGGAGGGACCCATTGGGCAGTTGTTGGGAGACTGATGGTAGCCTCCTGTCAAGGCCATCCAGCATATTCTTTCAATGTGTACAGGGTAAGGTTCTCCTGCACATATGGCTATGGATTAATGTTGCATCTGACAAACAGTGGCCTTTCCAAGCCCATCAGCATCCCCAACTGACTGTGGCCAAGATGGTGAGTTTTGTGGAGATAAATTTCAATCCTGGCACAGCTGGGAGCCCCTACCCCAAATACATGACCAGTGACTTAGCATAATTCATTTGCTTACTGCTCTCACTGTCGAGTACTCATGCTCTACTAAGTCATCACATTGTCAGCCTCAATTGTTGCATTCATAAGGTGGAGTCACCTTGCATTTCAAGCAAATTTGTTTAAGACTGAGGTTGCATAATGTTGAGAGAAAAAGAAAACAATTCTCCATAGAATTTAATAGATGATTTTAAATATGTCAATAACACAAGACATTAAAAATGCATTATAATTTTTATATCTAAAATATTTGTAATCATCAACCATATCAACAATTCTAAAGCAGAGGGAACAATTGAATCCTTTTTAAAAAAAACTAGAACAATATATGCTGAGTGATCATAAATGTCTAAGAAATTGGTAAATCTATATTTCAGTGGCTTTTTCTACAATGAAATTAAAATTGTGCTATATTATCTGTGGCAAATCATCAACTTTCTAAGTGATAAAGCAAAAATATTTTCAATGAATGTAGTGAATGTTGACAAGTGACATAATTAGTGACATCACATTATTAATTACTAATGGTATTAATTTCACATAATTAATGATTCCATTTCAAAAATTCCACAATATTAATGCTAGGTAATATTATACTCATTACTACTATATATCTATGACGATGATGTGATATTATCCATGAAAGATCTTTCCAAAGGTACTAGACAGAGTGGTAACAAAGTGTCTACAGTAAGGAATTACTATTCCTTATTATTTTTGCATTAGCAAAAATGAAATTTTCCTTTTTTGTAATTTTTCTGGGCTTTCTTCCACCCAAAGTCCATCACCAAACATCGAAGTTAGGGAGTCCTGACCACCTAAAGGTATTAACTACCCAATCAATTTGAACAACCACACCACCAGCAAGATATCTGATTAGGCCTGTCGATTAAAAAAAAAATACTATGAAATGGACAGGAACAGCATTTCTGTTTGGCTGATGTTTTTGTTATCAGTATTTTAGGGAAATAAAACCTTTCATAATTTTACATTTATAGGTTACATTACTTTATTTTGCTGTAAACGATGGCTCAATGTAGGAATTCTTTTCTAGAACACGGTAGCTTTGAAAATGGTTTGCCATTCTTCAATGGAATAAAATATTTCTGCTTTTGCCATAATTAGTGGTTTTTCAAACAACGTTATTTTCAGGCAGACTATTTCTGCTGATGCTTTTGTGTTGAAATACACCAGTATGATCATGCAGCTAAAAACTTTAACTTATTGTTGATAACAGTGGACTACCACTTCATGTGCCTAGAGATGCATGAAGTGTAAATTCGGCCCTGTCTAAATAAAAGGTCCCTTTCAACAATAATCAAGCATGCTAATTACTGGGCTAGAAGGCAAAAAATCAAATGGGTGAAAATTATAAAACATTAAATACATATAATTTTATGAATAATATTAGTTTTTCAATCACACAAAAATTGCTTTGGAATTTTTACTATTTACATAATACAAGCTTATTCATCATTTTCGAAATAATAATGCTTTTGCACAGTAGTTCAATGCATTAAATTTGAATTAAATCAAATTAATTAAATTCCACTTTTTGGAAGTATGGGGTTCTTAAAAAATTTGTTAGCATTTTTATTAATACTAGTTAATGAACCAGCTGCTTGCCCCCATAAATCTGAGAGAAGCCTGTCAGTACAATACACCATAGACAAGGTTTGGGAGAAAGGCAAGACCTCAGTAGAAAGAGAACATTTGTGCATTATAGATTGGGCTCGAACTCAGGTTCCTAAGGTTAACCACCACGCTAACCACCTAGCCATCGGAATGTCGATGACCAGTTTGTTAAAAATAACTCTCCTCAATGATGGAGAGATTGCTCTCAAAATCCCCACACCTACTTTGCTCCTAGACTGTATGTATATTACTAATATTTGATTTAAAAAGTATAAAACTGATTCAATGATTCGGAAATATCAAATACCGGAATGCTGTTCCTGTTTGATGATTCAAAAATATCTAGTAGTGTTATGGTGATCTGTTTCAATGATTCGGAAGCAGAGCGTAGTGGAACTAAGTTCCATTTTGTTGCAGTAGTGCTTTTATTAACTGCTTCCCCTATTCAAAATGTCATGCTTCACCACTGATAAGGTGGACTAGTAGAAAAGAATCTGATACTTGTCAACTAAGGAATTCCTGTATATTGTGTTACACACTAAGTTTTTGCATTTCTGAATTTCTAGAATTCCCCACAAAAATTGTTTATTGCACATTTGTATCATTGCATAATAGTGCCCTGGATAGCTAATAGTACAGATGTTCAGTGAGAATAATTGTGTTGAGGGTTTTTTCCTCTGAGTGGTACTTTTTTTGCACACAATGGACTAAATGGCCAAATATAAGAACCCTGAGGGCACAGAGAAGGTTGGGGAAAGGGAACCAACTGGACAACTGTTAGGTGACAAATGGTAGCTTCCCATCCAGCATGTTCTTTAACATGCACAGGGACTGGCTCTCTTTCTCACACAGCTTAATGTCCCATATGACAGATTGTAGTCTTTCCAAGTCCATTGGTATTCCCTATTGACCAAGGCAGGGAGTTTTGTGGAGTTAAATCTCAATGCTGGCCCAGTTGGGATTTGAACCTGGGAACTGCAGATTATGAGCCTAGTGCACTACTGATTGAGTCATCCTGTGATGGTCCACCCATTCACTTTTCCTTAACCAGTTTTACTTTATTTATGTTATATTTATCATTTGGGGATTGTTTCATTTCTTTGGACATCGCAATTCTCGTTTCCAAAAAACGTAGGAGTTGTGCATGCGCAACTCTGACCTTTTGATTATGAACCACTAAAGCACATGTAGGACATGACCTTCTTGTGTCATAGACAGCACAATAGTCATATTACGCAAATGTCTTTCCTGGAGTGCAATAGACACGTGTCAGACTTGTACACATTATAACTAAGTGACGTTAGGTCACAGTGAGAGAGTGAAGGGTGTGTTGTGAGTAGAGTGGTGGCTATGGGCAATGGAGAGTGCTGTTAGTGGAAGTTGAGATGATGTTACTTTAGATAGAAGGAATTGTTAGTACTCCAACTTTTGTATTGAATTGGGCAAGTCTTTGAATTTTTTGGAAATAAATTGATGAAATAAACTAGACATATTCAATATCTACTAATAAATCAGCACTTTAATGTCGATTCACATTTTAGAGGAAAAACGAGAGCCCACAACCTCCTGATAAATATCAGGTGCTCTAGACCACTGTGGCTAAATTGTCTGAATAGCGCCTATATGTGACATAATAGAAATGTTCATAGCGTTAATTAGAGGAGATCTTGATCGGCAGCCTCAAGTGGCTCAGTGGTCCAGAGCACCTGACATGTTGTCAGGAGGTCATGGGCTCATATCCCACCCGGCTCAAGACAATTTTTCCTCTAAAACATGAATCGACATTAAAGTACTGATTTTTTGGAAATAAACTTTGTTTTAGAAACTTTTGAATTTTTGCTATTTTTCTCTTGAGTAACATTGTTTCTTGATTATATTTAAGCTTCACAATCCTTTTTGAATTCTTACTCAATAAGTAACACTTAATAAATACATAACGAACCCTATTTCAACTTTATTTGGCAAGTTATTATTTCCTGGCATCCGATACAGCTATCCAGAATTTGAATAAATTTGGATCAGATGAAAGGTCCAACTTTAAAAGTTAATAATCTTTGGAGCATTACAACCCCAACCCCAGTGAGAATATAAATTTGAAGTTAACTATTACTACAGATAGTTTTGAAATATCCAAAATGATTGTGGAAGAAATGTATATAATGCAGTGCATATTTTATTAATTCAAAAAAGGGAATGCTGCAAAAAAAGGGAATGCAGAACATTTGTGAAATGTATTGGTCCTCGTTTGCTGAAGGTGAGAAAGTGTCAATTTGGTTTCCAAACTTTTGTAATGGCCAAAATTAAGTAATGGTACCTTAAAATAAGGACAGTGTCTGTCCAAGATTCCAAGTGCACTTTCCAAGTTCAGGACACCAAGTGCAATGATGCTTTAGAAATGCTCATGAAAACTGATCTTCGAACAACTACTATAGAATCAACAGAGGCTTCAAAATTTCCCATACAAATGCACACAAGTATACATTGAAGCTTGAAAAAGTTGCAAAACTATGGGTATGTTTCTTGTACAAGTTATCCAAAGAAAATTTAATACAATGAGTGTTGATTTGCTAACTCCTATACAATCATAAGCTTCTTGAACCTTTCGACTTGCTTCTGTTTTTTTCGTGGGTCCTCTACAACCCACTGTTGTTTTCTACAATTCTTATTGCTCTTTTACATATTATTTTATATATTGCAGCTTTCATATATTACACTTATTCTTTTCCCCACAGGTTCTATACACTTGTGGTTAGTTAGCCAACTATTATATTTGTTACATCTTGTTTTCATACACTAGTATATTATGTTCATTGTTGTTTTCTTTTATACACATGATTCGTGTTGTAATTTTTGTTTTTGCATTTCTTTGTGCCTTGATTTTTAACTTTTGTTATGGGTTTGGTGCTTTTCTCTCTTTTAACTTATCTTGGCGCAATGCTGCATTAGTGCTCCTCCACCATAAAACCTTGACCAACCAACCCTCTTGAACCATTTTTAGAGCAGCCAGAAACAAGAGATGAAAAATGGGTCTCCTATAGTGATTTTAGCTAAAAATGAAGAGTGAAAAAGTCAGAAATTATACAAGTCATGCCAAAGAGGTCTTCACCCCAAAATAAGAAACTTCCCACCCAGGGTCAGGTAGAGTATGCGGTGGACTTGGAAAGGATGCCATACATCCAATGGGACGTTAAGCCATGGCCCCATGCATAGGAGAGCCATACCCTGTGCACATTAAAGAATATGCTGGATGATCTTAATGGGAGACTACCAACTGTCACCTAACAGTTGTGCAGTGGGTCCCCTTCCCCCAACTGTCTCTGAGCCTTCGGGATACCTGTGACCTGGCCATTTAGAACAGTGTGTGCAAAAAAAAGTACTGCTCAGAGGTAAAACAACCAAACCCAAAAATAATATCAATTTGGAGGGACATTAAAGCAGTCACCCATTTTGAATTATTGAAGTCTAATCTATCACTGAAGCACTGTATTGTAATCAACTTGAAAGATTTTGTGAAAAGTTGCAAGAAAATTACATCCCTGATCAACTATGAAGAAGTTATTCTTCAGCATGATAATGACCAGCCACATGTGGCAAGAGTTACCTTGGATGAAATATCCGAGCTGAAGTGGAACGTTTTATCGCATTGGCTATATTCATCTGACATTGCTAAATCAGATTATATTTCTTGGTTGCTTCAAAAAATTTTCGATAAAAAAATTAATTAATCCAGTTGATATAGAAGTTTATGGACTCATAATCTGCGAATTTTCCATATGGAACTAAAAAATTAATAGATTGAGAATGGTTGTAGAGCAAAATGGAAAAGAATTGATTGAAAATATTTATGTTCCTTTTTAGTTCAAAATCCAAATCTATTAAAAATACAATGATTAAGTTTATAACCCAATATTTAAAGAGCTTTCAGAATTTTTTATCATTGCAATCAACTAATATTGTAAGACTGTAAACCTGTAGCTCAATCTGTCATTTTCTTAAGGTCTACAGGTTATTGATGATGTAATGGTAAATGAAACTATAACATTACGTAACAAATTTTAATGGAGTTCGTTTATTTTATTTTTTGGTGTTTATTAATCATATTGGTTATACTGATTATAAATATATAAATAAGTTTCTACATGACACCAACTAATTGTACAAAAATAATGATATTAACATTTATATAGAACTTTACATTAATATATACAATATGTCATAATACAGGTACATGTAACTGCCAAAACATTGCATGATTATACAGAAATGAAGACATGCAAGGCTGTTGTTACATAAGCTTTAAGGCCTAATTCAAAAGTGAACATTGAACATCTTTGCTGTTTCTGACTGGATTCATCTTGTCGAAGTAAGCTTCAAATGTAGTCTCCATCATCCTTAGTATCTCTTCTCCATGGTTTCAATATCTTGGCAAAAGCATTCACCGTGTTTGTCATTCACATCACCTAAATTTGGTCTGAAAAAGTCCAGGTGTGAGTGTAATTAGTGCATTTTTACAGACAGCACAGTAGGAGATACTGCTCAGTCATGTATTCCACATGTGCTTTATAAGCCTTACTCCAATTATTGCTGAGAAACCCATGCACTACTTGCTGAAAAACCTGCCAGGCATTCCTTTCCATAACGGTCATTTTGTCTTCCAGTTCTCGAGAATGTAGCATCCATCATATTTGTGGTCCAGTAAATATGCCATTCTTTACTTTTGCTTCAGACATTAGAGGGAACATGGAATATATTTTCTGAAATGCATCTGATGTGTGAGTCAAAGCTTTTACCAATTGCTTCACAAGCCCCAACTTAATGTGAAGTGGTGGTAATAAGATTTTACCAGTTGGAATAAGAGCATCATGAATAACATTGTGTGTGCCTAGAGTTAATTGCCTTCTGGCAAGACATAATGCTGGTCTGAAGCTCTACTGTCCCAGAAGCAGAGTAAACAAGAATATTGCCACCTTCCATATTCTTAGTATATCTTATATATAGCCACCTTGTAGCCCTAGTAGAAATCCTAGCATCTTAAAGTCCCAATTGTAACATTTATAGTTTATTCATATCATTATTATAGTTTATTCATATCATATCATTTATTATATATTTATAGTTATAGTATATTCTCATAGTCTTCTTTTAAATGTACTGAATACACTACTGGAATGGAAGGAAATTGATTATCATTGTGTAGCAAAACACCTTCTGGTTGGTACCAATTTTGTGTGTCATGAGGTAGACCAATACCTGCAAAAAGACTATCGACATCAGCACAGTAGCACAAACTTTTGGCAAAAATGTAGAAGGGTGAAAATTTAGCAAGCCTTTTCAATATGTTGATATTTTGCAGGTAGGATCCAATAAATTCCACTGTCTTAGAGTGGTGTTAAAAGTTCTGCATTTGATTTAGTTAGATCCAAATCCCTGATTAGGTCATCTAATTCTGATTAGAAAAATGCTGTTTTTTGCTGCCACTTGTTCTGCAAAAGACCTCATTGATACTAGCAGTTGAGTTTAATTTCCTCTTATGATGACAAAATGCAGGTGGAGTTCGGATAGGCAATCACTGTGTTTGCTGTGTGGAAATGGGGCAATAAATGAGGGTATATGCCACATTTCTTCAATCTTTCACCTTTTGAAATAATTAGTTGAAAAAACATTGGTTTTCCTGAGTGGGACTTGAACTCATGCCTCCCAGAAGCATGCCAGGCATCCTAACTGCTGGATCATCAAAAGCTGACAATTTTTTCAACAAAGTGACTATGCATTTCCACAATTTTCTGCTGATTCACCAGTGGTGCCAATCAGGGAATGGGCGTCTTGTCTACAGGACTTTTTCCTGTGATACTTTATTACTGAATTTCCCTTTTTGTAGTGTGTTGTGATCATTATACAAAAGTAGCATCATCTTGGTGGTTAATAGGCTCTCTCCAAATTCGAGGACTTGCAAATGGTATACACTTCCTGGTTCAATGCATCCACCCTTCTAATGCAGATTGGTAGCTATCACAGTGCAGGGAACCCCATGATTTGTCTTAGCCATCGATGGAAACTCCAAAATATGCTTCATCTGCACTACAAAACTTTGTACTGGTTACAATATGGTGCCTCATCTCTTTAGGACTAATATCTGCAAACATAACAGAACAATCTGTTGAAGTTTAGAACCTCAACTACTGGACATCTAAACTGAAATATAAAATGACTTAATACTGCTGACATTTTACATATTTTACCTTTAATTTATGGGTGGTATTGCCAAGGTGTAGGAAAACTAATTTTTTTTCACGTAAGTGTTTATTGAATTCTATACCTACAGGCAATCTGTGCATTTACTATGGATTGGCTCTACCATAAAGACGTTTATTAAATCAAATATTCAAAAGGATGAAATTAGTACCTTTATGACTGGTACCAGCAGCTCAATATAAAGACAAATGTTCTATGAAATTTGTTAGAAGTCAAAACGATAATTAAAAACTATTAAAAATGCACAACATTCATCTGCTTAACAGTTTAAGCTTAAAACTTAATGGCATACTTTTTTCAACTTGGCAAATCAAACCCTAGGGAAAAAATGTTGAAATTAACAACAGTGGACCTACCATATAACTAACACCAAAACTAATATTTGTTTCCCTTTGATTTCTTACACTGAAGTCAAATCTAACTTCATAGAGCCACTTTTATCAATGCACTTCAACATGTTGCATTCCTTTGTTGACAATTAAAATTGGGAGCTAGTATAAATAGTAGGTAAAATGTATAGCCCTTAGAATAATTTTTGAATCCACACATTTAAAGTTTCATGGAAAGTTATGCTATCATATGGATATTAAATTGCACAGAAAAGGCTTTTTTTAAAAAGATTTACAAAAATTTAACACTTCCAACTGTTCTAGATCATAATTGCATTAAAAAACATGCAATTCAATAGAATTTTCTAGTTAACAAACAGCAATTAACTAGAAAATTTAGAGTCACATATGCAAAAAATGTAAAATAAGTTTAGTGTACAAAAAATATATTTTTTGTACACTACACTTTTATACAAAAATTGCCTTTTTAAAGAATTTTACCCATTGCAAATCCATCGTCTGTGAAGGCTGCTCCAACTTTATTTTTTCTTGTGATCTTTTCTTTGCATGCAATAGACTGCTCCACAAAATTTAGAGTCTAAAAATTTAAAAATATCCTTCATACATTACAGAATGTTATTAATAAATTTCATAAATATTTGCAGTCATGTTACTTTTAATAATGATTAATTGCAATATTTTTTATAAGTTTAACATATAAATTTATGAATGGCTCAGAAATATTTCATTTAAATTGCAATAATATGGCATATTTTTGCTAGCACAGAATTCAACTGTAGTTTTTTAAGATTTAAAATACACTGCAGAAACTAAAATACCAGATAAAATAAAAAAAAGTAGAAAGTACAAACTAAACAGAAAATATCTATAAGAAGCTAATAAAAAAATTGCAAATTATGTTTGAGGTACACTTTGCCAATATTACTAAAATTTAGTATCTCTATCTTTTGAAGTTAGAGCTGTTATTGACAGTTTACAATTTCTTTGAAATTTCAGCTTTAGTGAAGAAATCAAATAAAAATTTACTAACAATTCTATATAAAATTACTTTATAGTTTAAAAATATCAGTTTTACATTCATATTGACCTATGAACAGTGATTATTTTCTTATCAATGAAATGGAAAGTGAAATAGTATTCAAGATAAAGTTACTTGCTTAACAAACCATTAGATTAAACTTAAAACTATTATACTACTACTAAGTACTAGTAAACCAGATGTTATTACGTCAGAATGCTATTGATTTGTTAAGAACCAAAATTGAATACAGGCAGTCCCTGACTTAGGTAAGGCTTCAGTTCCTGGAGACCTAATGTAAGTCAAATTTCAAGCAAGAGTCCCATACTAAAAATACACCCTTACACTCTTTTTCACTTCTATATTTCACAGATGTTGAGTTTTGGTGCCTTACACTCTTCTACATAAATTATTTATTTATTATGAATTTTATATCTATTGTTATGTCTACATCTTTATTTCACAATGGAAAGAAGAAATGCATATAATAAAAAAATCGCGAATATTTACATACATATTAATTTTTTTTATGAAACATACATATTTTGAAATTTACATAGAGCTCAATTTAAAAATAAGATAAAAAGTGTAATAAATACAAAAATATGAAAATTAATCCATCATGGATTAATTGAGCATGAATCCCCACCCTCCTTCAAACCTTGCATATATAACCAAATTTATGTAAGTTGAGGATTGCCTATATCGAAACTCAGTGAATATTGTGCTCGTCTATTAACCATTATGAATCATTTCATTATTATTTCATTTGATACAAAACTTAAAAACTTACCAATGGTGGTACGATGGCACAAAAGTTTTTCAAGTGAATATTCTTTGGGTCTCGAAAAGCTGGAGCAAATACATCAACAAGATGCTGAATATTAAGAGAAAAATAATTTTTACAATGCAATAAAATATTTTTATTTAGGTTATTATACTTTTAATTAATCTATTAGAACATAAAACAGATTGGTAGGAAAAAATGAGTATTAACAAATATAAGTTTTAAAAAAAAAACTATGATCTGTGACTTATTATTTTCTATCAAAAGTGAAAGTAGGTAACAGATATGATATTACAATTTTTAATATACATGGAAGGGGTCAAAAGGATATTTTTTCCTCCCATCTCTCGTGATATTTCATCTATTCAACTACAGCAGTATAGACTCTGTAAACTCCATTAGAAAGTCAAAGTATATGCTCTTCAACCAATATATTAACCATTACAAACCTTCAACATTTTTAATATATGCAGAAAAATTTTACTAATTTGCTTAGAATATGCTAAAGTAAAAATATTACATTACATTTTCAGCAAATATTCCTTTCCCAGTCCAAATTTAGAATATGCATTAGGGCTAAAATATTTTTTAAAAAATGCAATAGAAGCAATGTATAAAAAAAAGAGAATAAATTTGATTTCATAGCAGTACAACTTAAGATAATTAAAAACAAAAAGATTGAAAAATATGCATTCAATACCATGAACTAAATTTACCTTAAAATATTCTGTGCCTTCAGAAAAATTTTTGCTCATATTGTTGATAACTGCGTCTAGCTTGCTAGCTGCAGCTATGCTTTCAGCAGACAAGTTTTCTTCTTTACATAGATCTTCAAAGCAAATGATGTCATCAAGATCAGGGATAAATTTTATGGCATTGCTGCAACAATGAATGCCGCCAGAACGAATCATTCGCACAAATCCCATTGCATTACCTGATTATAAATATATATATATTAGCACCAGAAATAATTTTCAGTTAGAAATACTAACATTTTAAACATTAGTATTTAATGTAAAAAAATAAATTTTAACTATGTTTTTCTAAGCATAATAAATTTTAATAACAAAGTTAATATTCTTTCAAAAGCAAACACATCGAGATGACTATTAAAATTTTTCAATACCATCTTAATGAAATAAGAATTTAAAATATTGAAATCTGTAACAAAAATAAATCAGTTTTTTCATTAAGTTATTTAAGATGTAAATATAAACACACTGTAGATAAACTACATATATTGGGCTAGTTTTTAACCCTTTGCACTCCATAGGTGCTGCTATGGTGACATACTAATGCTATTTAACAACTCCGATAGTGCCATAGTGGTGACACAAACAATAGATCTATTGCTTATTGAAAAAAGATCCTAATACCCTTTTTGAGCAGGTACAAACATTAAAGTGGTTGGAGGAAACTATTTTGGGGGGCATTGAGATATGCTCTATAAATTCTTACATATTATATAAAACTGTAAAAAAGAATAAAAATGAAAAGGCCTTGAGCCATTTGAAATATATCAAACTTTTGGTTGACCAAGTGGTTGGAGATTTTTGAGAAGATCATAGTAGAGCATCTACCTCTTCATCTGAAACTTGATCGAATTGTAAACTACATGTCTTAAGGAGAGGCCCAAAGAGGGATTGTGTGGTAAGCTCAAAAAGAGCACAAAAAGGCAGAAGACCTGAAACTAGTGAATATTGTGACACTTGTCCCAATAAACCAAGGATGCACATGGGAGACTGTTTTTACAGATATCATACATTAAATAATTATAAAATATAATTTTTTTAATAAAGATCTTCATATTGTCATAAAAAGATAATAAAAAACATATTTCTATTAGTTGTGTGTCATTTATCATCATCTTATCCTTTTTTCTTAAATTTGCTTAAAATCCTTTGGAGTTACTGGTATGTTATACTAAAAAAACATCTGGAATGCAAAGGGTTAAAAAACTTGTTACATGCAGAAAGACTAATATTGTACAAATATTAAAAATTAAGCATTATTTATCAAA
The DNA here is from genome assembly GCA_038380435.1 of Ryuthela nishihirai. Taxonomy (NCBI): domain Eukaryota; kingdom Metazoa; phylum Arthropoda; class Arachnida; order Araneae; family Heptathelidae; genus Ryuthela; species Ryuthela nishihirai. The sequence goes on along the minus strand of JAWZYU010000017.1, from coordinate 41,911,981 downwards.
TTAATAATATGCATTTTGATTAGTATCAGCAGATACCAGTCCGATGATTATTCTGAAGAAAAGCACTCCACTTACCTACTTTCCAATTTGTAAATTACACAACCCATTATTCCAACTTAGTGATGAACCCAGTTAAACTCTTTGTTCATTTTTTTAATAAGGATATGAGTAATGTATCTATTATTCAAGCTAATAAAATCCTTTATATAAAATAAAAATTTAAATAATATTTTATTCCTTATGAATTGTAATATTTAATAGAATATTATTTTACATGGTGATAGTGAAAGCCCATTACAAGGAAATAGCTCATGAATATGTAATGCTGTAGGAACAATAATGATGAGAGTATCTTGAAAACAGTAGTGGTTAGTAAGTCTGGCATAACTGCAGGACCTCTGATAAAATATTTGAAAAATCCCTATTTATAAAACTATGATAGACAATGAACAGTGATTTTGTAAGAAATATTGTCAGCAATAGAACAAAAAGAATGCAGCTTGAAAGCAATAAAAGAAAGTATATGTTTCTGAAATGCAGATTCAAAATGGTACCCACCTTCATTTCAAATGTACTTCATTTGAACAATGAAGTACATTTCCAAACATGATACATTGTGCAGGTATATTTTCCTTACATGGCTTATAGCAAGGTAGTATCAACAGTGCAATATGCTGAAATTATTCATTGTTTGAGGTCCTGTAGAATCAGTGAAGGTGCTGCATACAGTGTAGTTGTGAGGTAGTCCCACAGCAAAAGGCTGGTAGTATCAAGTCAGATGACTATGACACTGGGCCTCATTCAGTGGCATCCAAAATCATGCTCAACCACCACTAATGAATTGTATGGGTCCTGTGCAAAAGAGTTCCCACATGTAGGTACCCAATTTTCCACAACTGTTGCAGAGGCATATTTTTCAATCAGTTGTTTCATGAAATTTCAAAATACTTTAAGTAATGCTTCTCATTTGGTTGTTCCTGATATCACCAGGACTATAATTAAAATTGTCCCAAATGCCTCACTACATATTGGTCAACTACTGCACCTGATGATAAATGTTTTTTCTACTGTCCACTGGTGCTGATTATGACTGCAAATGTAATATTACAGATATTTGTCAATCCACAATACATTAGAGATATATATTTGATCCAATATATTCAACAGAACATTGCCCTAATTCAGTCACTGAGCACCATTCTTGATAAGCAGACCTTGTTGAAAGCAGTAGTAATGGATGGATAGCATTTCACACTGCAGGATTCATAGAACTTGGTAACAATGCCGCAACATACTTCAAATTTTTGAAAATTGTGGCAAGGATGGGTCAGAACAAAGTACTGAGGGTCAAGCCATGGCCAATCTACACACACCAGCCACTGAATTAGAAACCTTTATGCAGATCTACATAAACATCTGCACAGCATATATGCAAAATATGTGGTCACATGCATCACCATGTGATCTAGGCAATTATTTAAGACTGCTTCTCCTCAGTAATTGTCAATAATGTTGATCACAATGGGTAAAACAAAGGATCTTTCAGGGTTCGATAAGGGTTATTGTGGTGCCTGTCTGGCTGGAATGATGATTTTAAAAACAGTAGAGCCAACAGGTTTCTCAAAAGGTGAGATATCTTGGGTTTTTAATCAGTTGAAAAATAACCCACATTGCTTGTCTAGGAGGTGTAAGTGTGGTATGATGACAATCTGTCAGGAACAAGATTGCTGTCATCCGAGAAGGCTTGTATCGAGAAACAGCACTTCCTGTGTGCAGCAATTCTTTGAAGCATTCAATGAAGGCTGTTTCCGACCCATATCTCAGTGAACTATGTGCAGGGAATTAAAGAGGATCAGTATTAGAAGTCGCATGCCTATATGGAAACCACTGATTTCTGCAAAGAACCAGAAAGTTGGTCTACAGTGGTTTCAGGAACACCGTGATTGGATACTGGAAGACTGGAAAAAGTCACGTAGTCCAACAAGTCATGGCACACCTTGTTCTGTACTGATGGTAGGCAGAGAGTTTGGTAGGAACCCCATGATGCAATGGACCCAGCTTGCCTTGTAAAACACAGCTCAAGGTTCTGGAGGTAATGTTATGGTGTGGGGCAAGTTCTGTTGGTATGGAATGGGTCCCCTGATTATTGCTGAAGGTTGGGTGTCATCCAAGGATTATCTGAACACTGCTGCAGATCAAGTCCATCCTGCAATGTTGACTTTTTATCCAGCAGGTGAAGACTGTTTCATGGGGCGACAATGCTATTGACCATCGTGCAAGATGTATTCAGTAGTGGTTCAGTGAGCATGACAGTAACTTTCACCATCTTCCCTGGCCACCACAATGCTAATCTCATTAATGCTAATCTCATCTAAATCTCATTGAGAATGTATGGGATGTTAGAAAAACAGATCCAGGAGAAAAGTCCTCTTCCATCAAATCTGAGCAGTTAAAAGACTGTCTGGTGAATGCCTGGTATGCTGGAGATGTAAAGGCACTCCATCACCTTGTGGAATCTATGCCAAACCACATACATGCTGTAATTTGGGCTAAATGAGGTCCAACTGGGTATTGAATAAAGGTTTCTAATTCAGTGGCCAGTGTGTATATGTATGCAGATCTGCTATGCATCCTGTTTCCTATAGACTATGGCAGCTGACCCTAAACAGAACCTGATTCCTTGGGTTAGGTTGTTTTACCCCTGAACAACACTTTTTGCACACCATGGGTTAAATGGCCATGTCACAAGGACCCCAAAGGCTCAGAGAAGGTTGGGGGAAGGGTAATGTACATAACTGGAACAGCTGTTGGGAGATAGATGGTGAACACCTGGTATGTTGGAGATGTAAAGGCACTCCATCACCTTGTGGAATCTATGCCAAACCACATACATGATGTAATTTGGAGTAAAGGAGGTCCAACTCTGTTATTTAGCCTCATGTCAAGGCCATCCAGCATGTTCTTTAATATGCACAGGGTATGGCTCTCCCGTACATGGGACCATGGCTTAACGTCCCATCCGACAGATGGCAGCCTTCCCAAGCCCATCGGTGTCCCCTACTGACCATGGGCAGAGTGGGGAGTTTTGCAGAGATAAATCTCAATGCTGACCCAGCTGGAACTCTAACCTGAGAACTGCAGATTACAAGCCTGGCGCACCACCGACTGAGCTCCCCCCCCCCCCTGATCCCTTGCACCCACTGGAATAATTATGGAACAAAAATACATTTTAGCAATATTAATTGCTTTTCCCAATAAAATATTATTTGTTTACCTATATGATACAAGGGAAGCGAAGATGCCAATGAGATAAATGGAAACCTTAGCTTCACACTGTTGTTGTTTGTGCACAACTGAAGTATACATCAATGCTTAATACAATATACACTGATCAGCCAAAACATTAAAACCACCTACCTAATATGACGCAGGTCCTCCTCTCGCAGCCAAAAGAGCTCTCTCACGATGTGGCATAGATTCAACGAGATGTTGGTAGGTGTGGCTGATATTCGGTACCATGACTGCAACAGATCCTGCAGTTCCCATAAATTATAAGTGGTTGGGGTGATGCTGCTTATACCCTTTTCTCCAACTCAAACCACAAATGCTCAATAGGATTCATGTCTGGTGAATTTGGGGGCCATCGCAATAAATGGAATTCCTCATCATGATCTAGGAACCATTCCTGAACTTCCTTCACATTGTGACATGGGACATTGTCTTGTTGAAAGACGTCATCTCTGCCAGGGAATAGTCGCAATAAAGGGGTGTACTTGGTCAGCCACGATGTTCAGGTAGGTGACAGCTGTCAGAGTTTGCTCTACAGGGATAATTGGTCCAAGTGTTCCCCAAGAAAATATTGCCCAGACCATCACACTCCCTCCAGCTGCCTGGATCTATCCAACAGTGCATCCAGGTGAGAAGGCTTCTGTGGATAAATGTCGCACATGAGTTTGTCCATTCACATGGTGTAACAGAAAATGGGATTTGTCTGACCATGTAACCCTCTTTCAGTTTTCTATGATCCAATGTTGATGATTACATGCCCACTGCAAGTGTTGACGACAGTGAACGGTTGTAAGCATAGGCACATGTATGGGTCTACAGCTGTGGAGACCCATATCCAAGAGCTTACAATGAGCTGTGTGTTTGGACACATTGGGCCCTTTCATCATCAACATCATCCTCAAGCAGCCATGGGGTATGGAGGTCCAACCAGACTGTACAATTTGGTTCTCCAAGCAAGTCTGTTCTGAGCTACATCTGCTGCATCTGGCCACTGCACACCAATTCTAATAAGGTCCTGTTTGACATTGTCTGTCCACCACATCCTAGGTCTCCCCCTCTTTCTGAAGCCTTTAGGCACACTGTTAATAACCCTATTCGCCAATCTATAGTTATTCATACGGGCAACATGGCCAAACCACCAGTCTCTCTCTCTGCACAATATGCTACTTAAAGGAGGTTGTAAACTCCTTTGCCTAACCTCATCATTAATTACAAAGTTGAACCATCAAATGCCCAAGATAATACATAAGCATCTAGAATCAAAAGCATCTAGTTTCCCAATTATCTTGTTTACAAAGTGCCCAAGTTTCACTACCATAACTAACCCTAGAAAGAACCAAACTATTATACAGTCTAATTTTAATCTTTAGGTGTATACGCCTATTTCTCCACACTCTCCATAGATTCTTAAAAGTCCCCGCAGCAATCCCTATTTGTCTGTTAATCTCATGCCGCACATCACCATTATCTGTTACATAGCTCCCAAGATAATTAAATTGTGACACCTGCTCAAGACTGCAACCATTCAGATTAACTGAATCACAGCCTGCCTGACGAATTTTCATCACTTTTGTTTTCTCTCTGTTTATAACCAAACCTACTCTACTACCAGTCTCATCAACAGCTCGAATGAAATAGTTCATCTCATCAACATCATTTGCCAAAAGGGCTAAATCATCAGCATAATCTAAATCAGAAATTTTCGTATCTCCAGCCCAATTAAGGCCAAAATCTTTCCCTTGAAGTGAATTTCGCATAACATAATCAATAACCAAACTAAAGAGAAAAGGAGACAAAATGCACCCTTGTCGAACACCAGAAGTAATGCTAAACCAATTGCTACAAGCCTTACCAACTCTCAGACACAACTCAGTGTTATTATAGAGAGCTTTCATTAAGGTAACTAACTTGTCTGGTATAACGTATGATTTCACAATCAATCACAAATTATGACGATCAACAGAGTCGAAAGCCTTTTTGAAATCAACAAAGCTAGCAACCAAAGGTTTCTGAAACTCTAAACATTTCTCAAGAATCTGCCTAAGTGAAAATATCTGATCCACACTTCTGAATCCACATTGCTCATCACGCAATTGCATGTCAACCAGATTCTTAATTCTATTAAGCACAATCATGCAAAGAACTTTACCACAATTGAAATTATGGGTAATGTCAGCCACAGTAGCTCTCCTTTGCTGTGGACAAGACAAGATACCTGCACTGACCTCTGGCATCAATGAGGTGTGGCCGGCCCACGTCTTGTTGATAGCTCAAAGTGTCACCTGTTTCAGACCATCTTTGATAGGTACTAACTACTGCATAGTGTGAGCAGCCTACCAGTGTCACTGTTTTGGAGATGCTCTTACCAAGGTGTCTTGCCATAATGATCTGGTCTTTGTTGAAATCAGGTAAATCCTTTGCTTTTCCAGGGCACGGGTGGCTCAGTCGGTAGCACGCCAGGCTCGTAATCTGTAGTTCCAAGGTTCGAGTCCCAGCTGGGTCAGTGTTGAGATTTATCTCCGCAAAACTCCCCACCTGCCCACAGTCAGTAGGGGACACTGATGGGCTTGGAAAGGTCACCGTCTATTAGATGGGATGTTAAGACGTGGTTCCATGTGTGGGAGAACTATAATCTGTGCATGTTAAAGAACACACTGGATGGCCTTGATGGGAGGCTACCATCTGTCTCCCAACAGCTGTTCCAGTGGGTCCCCTCCCCCAACTTTCTCTGAGCCTTCGGGTCCTTGTGACATGGCCATTTAAGCCCATGGTATGCAAAAAAGTGTCGCTCAGAGGTAAAACAACCCAACCCAACCTTTCCTTTTCCCATGTTGAGACAAAATGAAATACTGTCTGCAAGAGCTCTGTCCCACGTATTATATATATCATTCACGACCTTGGCATGTGACACTGATTGGTCGCATGTGCACTTCTTTGCATAACACAGAGGTGGTTTCAATGTATTGGCTGATCAGTGTATATATGAGAAGCAGCTCAAGACAAAAACTACTTATGTCGCATAACTCCATAGCTACAGTTTTACTGTGCTTTTTACTCAAGAATGCCTGTGCCAAGATAAATATGGTTACTGATTGGATGGTATCAACATGAGAGCATGAGCAAAAGCTTCCTTGCAACACTAGTTAATTATCAGATAACCAAATAAGTCCATGCAGTTTTTCAATGTTATCATTTCAACAAAATGTACATAAGCACAATTGCAAGTGGTGTGCATGTGTTGATATACAGTTGAAAGCACATGGCACACTGAGTCAGTTGATGTGTAGCAGGCATGAAATGCGGTTTTCAGTGAAATTTGGAAGGGTGACAAAAACATGTCTGCATCGAATACAGTTATTTGAGTGTGCTTACTTTTTGAGTATAAACTGGGAATTAAAGCGGTGCAAGTAGCCTGCAAGATATGTACAGCTTTTGGGTCCCCCCAACACAGTGAGCGGACGGACAGCCCAAAAGTGGTTCAGAAAATTTGCATCAGGGAATGAGACACTTGAAGATGCACCCCACAAGGAAAGACCAGCCATCATTGATGACAATGAACTGAAGGCCAGCATCATGCTGATTCACGTGGAACATGCCAAGAGCTTGCAGAAAGGTTTCATGTAAGTGATGAAACCATTCATTTGCATTACACCACCTAAGTCTGGAATCTGAGCAAATAAGTTTTACATGAACTGACTGCCGACAAAAAACTCCAGAGGCTTACAATCTGCTCGTTACTGCTTTCACGCCACAAAAATGAGCCATTTTTGGACAGGTTGTTGACGTGCATTGAAAAATAGATTGTCTACAGGAACACCAAATGTTCATAGCATTGGATGTCGTACAGTGAACCTATACCACACACACCAAAGCCCAAGATTCACCAGCAGAAAATTTTGTTGTGTCTGGTGGACTACAGCTGGTATCATCCATTATGAGCTTCTGGCCACTGCTCAAACAATCACTGAGGACATCTACTGGCACAATTATAATGGGTTGCAGATGCACTGCTCCAAAAACAGCCTGCACTTGTTCATTACAAAGGCATTGTGGTCCTTCACGACAATGCTTGCCCTCACAGAGTGCAAGTGACCAGAGACAAGCTCCACAGTCTTGGTTGGGAAATTCTATCCCATCCTCCGTATTCCTCCGACATCACCCATCCAAATACCATCTTCTTTTGGTACTGGACAATCATATGCACAACTGACAATTTCAAAACCAAAAAGCACTGGAAATGGAGTTGGCTGCTTTCTTTGCTTCTAAAGATTGTCAGTTCTACCAGAGTGGCATTTACAAATTTATATCTCATTGGTACTGGACAATCAGTGTGCAGGTGCTTATTTTCTTGAAAAAAAAATCTTTATTCACTTTTTATAAGTATGGTTTCATTTTACCCTCAAAAACTGCACAAACCTTTTTCGGTTGTGCAGTTTTTTGTTATATTCAGTTTATGCTGGATTTTCAATAAAGTCTCTTGAATGTAAGATGCTTTTGAAAGCATAATTAAATAAGAATCAATTAGTCTGAAAGAGGAAAAAAAATTACTATGTTACTTATAAATCTTTTAATTATGCACATATCTGTCATATTACACTAAAAAAAAATAATATCAAAATGTAATATTAGATATTAGCCCTATACTGAAATCCAAATAATGTATATTAACAAAAGTAACTATTGGGTTGATGCAAAAGTAATGAGAGTGCAAAATGGAAAACAAGAAATAATAATCATTCCAATGATTAACAAATGCATTATTTAATCAAGAATGTAGTTACAGCCGTCCCTTGGCCGAGTGGTTAGCGCGCTTGGCTAGTGATCTAAGGGACCTGGGTTCGAGCCCCGGGTAAGGCGTGGATGTATGTGTTGTTTTTCTGCTGAGGTCCTGCCATCCTCTCAGACCTTCTACTCTGGCATATAAACTGACAGGGCTCCTTGTCAGACCTCTGTGGCAAGCAGCTGCTTGAGGAGGTATTTATTTTTTTATTTTTTTATATATATTTAGTTACCATTAGTAGATATGACCATGTTCCAACAATCTACAAGTTTCTAGATGCCATTCCCATAGAATGTGGCAACGAAGTCAGCAATGCACTCTTTCACTCATTATCATTCTAAAACTTCCTATCAGAAATAAAATTGTTCAAGGATTGAAACAGAATGACATCTGAGGGAGCCAGGTCTGGCAAATATGGGGGATGCATCATTATTTCCCAACTCAACTGCCACAACTTCTGCTGTGTCCATTAATGCAACATATGGCCTAGCATTGTCCTGGTGGAACACTATACACCTTTTCCATCAGTGCTGCACCTAAGCTGTCCAGCTGCTCACAGTAGATATCTGAATTGATGATTTGGCACTAGTTTAAAAAGCTCTTAGTGGATGATCCCTGCAATCCCACCAACTATAGAACATCACCTTAGGGGAATGCAGTTCCGGCTTTGCCACAGCCTGGGATGATTCTCCTGCTTGACACCATGATCTTTATTTAATATAGTTTTGAACATGGCAGTAATTTAAATCAGTTTAAGTAACATGATTATGCTATAATTTAATTTCCATTGAGCAAACTATATTCTCCACAGTTTATCTATATGTTGCACTTAGGCTTTGGGTTATTTGGGTTGTTTTACCTCTGAGCGGCACTTTTGTGCATACAATGAGCTAAATGGCCAGGTCACAAGGCTCAGAGAAGGTTGGGGGAGGGGACCCACTGGAACAGCTGTTGGGAGACAGGTGGTAGCCTCCCGTCAAGGCCATCCAGTGTGTTCTTTAATGTGCACAGGGTATGGCTCTTCCGCACATGGGGCCACAGCTTAACATCCCATCCAATGGATGGCGGTCTTTCCAAGCCCAACGGTGTCTCCTACTGACTGTGGGCAGGGCGGGGAGTTTTGCAGAGATAAATCTCGATGCTAACTCAGCTGGGACTCGAACCTAGGAACTGCAGATTATGAGCCTGGCGAGCTACCGACTGAGCCACCCCCGCCCCGCACTTAGGCAATGGTAGAAAACTTATAAGAGTGTAATTTGTAAAAACACACTGATATCTCTTAGACCATAGAGGTCATAGCATGTTAAGTAAATTAAGATATATTATCAATGGCATTAGTTAACACTTGTACATTATTAACTTATACTATATAATTTCTACATAGTTGTTACAGTATTTTATAATACATTATCATTTGCCATTTTGGATTTACTTTTAACTCGTATGCGAGCTTAAAACATACCCAAGTTCTCCAGAGTGATAGATGATACCATTTTGAATTGTAGACTGCAGGTAATGGAGATGGTCTCTATTTTTTGTTTGCACAACATGGAGTCACTGATGACACGTGGTTTTTTGCTTCCATTGGCAATGGCAAACTGTTATAATTAGTCATCTCAATGAGGCTTGATGAAATACTATAGCAGATCATGTTGCACAAACAAAAAAAAATGGACACCATCTCCATTACTTGAGGTCTACAATTCAAAATGGTATCACTCTGGAAATCTTGAACTGTAGAGGATTTGGGTATGTTTTAAGCGTAATAGTTTTTATAGTATTTGATATTACATTATCTTTTGCCACTCCAGCATTTACTTTTAACTCATGTAAGAGTTAAAAGTAAATGCTGGAGTGGCAAAAGATAATGTAATACCAAATACTATAAAAACTATGTAGAAATTACTTATATTCATTGTTAGTATAAGTTAATAAAGTAAAAGTGGTAACTAACGCCACTGATAACATATATTAATTTACTTAAATTTGAATATTCTCGACTTCTCTGGTTCATAGATTAGGGAATTACCACTCTTGTGTTGATCCAATTTTTTTAGAGGAAAAATTGTCTTGAGCCGGGTGGGATATGAACCCATGACCTCCTGATAACATGTCAGGTGCTCTGGACCACTGAGCTATCGGCCTCCGATCAAGATATCCTCTAATTGATGATATGAACATTTCTACTTACAGTACACAATTCACTGTATCAAATGAAGGCACTGTTCCAGCAATCAAGCCTCAAGTGGCAGACAACTTCATGGCATTCTTGTTGTCTGCTACTCTAGGCTTGATTGCTGGAACAGTGCCTTCATGTGACATAATGAATTGTGTACTGTAGGTAGAAATGTTCATATCAGTTTGAGATCTTGATCGGCGGCCGGTAGCTCAGCCACCATGTTCTGTGGGTCACCATGTTCTGTGGGTCACCATGTTCTGTGGTAACAACTGATGTGGTATCCAGGTATCCAGTTTTGACATATAACCCAGCTTTTGCAGATGTCGAATGACAGAGGATAGATTAGTGTCAGTAGTTGTACCAATTCACTGTAGTCTGATGTGGATTTTTGCTTACCAGTGCCCTTAAACTGTCATCATTAAACTCCATTGGCCATCTGCTTCGAGGTTTGTTTCCAAGCTGAAAGCCACCTTACTGAAACTTCTCATGCCATTGGTAACAGATGCTTTTGTCCCCATAAGCTTTGCAGTTTATGCAAACACTACTGGACACAGACACTATTTTTGAATTTGTACAGCATAATAGAACAAATACACACATCTCGCATCGTCATTGTGAACTACTTGTTTGCATTTGTATGGACTAAATATAGGTATAGAACATCATTATGTGTGGCACTATGCTCTTTTATGTTGTTTACAAGACTGCTGAACATTTTCTGACAATGGCAAATGTGAGGGTTCATGTTTTGCCCATTATTTTTGCATCAACCCAATAAAAGGAAAGTTAGTGCAGTACTTTTGTTTTTGACTTCTGATTGAAAGGTTACAATTTTTCTAACCATGACTGAAGTTTTTATTTCATACATTTTGGTTTTCTTGTTTGAAGTTTTTAATATTTTTTCCCTATTATACATAAAAATTTGTAAATATTTGATGCAATGTAAATAGTAGCTAGGCATAACAAGAAAACTGTACTGCAAATAGTAACTAGACATGCACCGGAAGGTGACTGTGTACCAATTCCCTGATACTGTACAGAACCAGCTATGTTTAGCACCTAAAGACCAAAGTTGCCAAATCAGTGTGGCCTAATGATCTGGACTTCTAAGGTCACTTCCCCCCCCCCCCCCCATGCTACTGAGGAGTGGTCAATCACACAGAGTTTTGGGATTGACCAATTAAACTATCCAGACTGGAAAACAGTTTTGAGCTTTATTATGGATCCTGAACATACTGCACTCATGGGCTTCTGCCGAGGGAAAAATCTACTGCTGTTTTCTGTTTGTGGGTTGATAGCCCCGAGTGAACAGGTACATGGAATACCTTAATCCTTAATCCTAATACCTTAATAATCAGCTGGTGGATAATCCTGATCAGAGGCCATCACAAGTATCTGAACCCTTGCTTCTATGGGCATTGCCAACACTACATTGGAGAAAATTTATATCAGGATAGGTGACTAAAAGCTTCTGGCGATGGGGGAACCAGCCTTTTCCCCTGCATGTGATTAGGGAGATGTCTTATATTGTTGGCTTTACCTCTCTCAATAAAAACAGTTTTGTTCAAAATCTCACTAGCCATTTATTTCTACAGGTACACTGAATGCGAAGATCCTGCATACAGATTATTCTCTTGATGTCCTCACACAGGAGTTTCATATTAAAGTCTAGATATTCTGGGCTAACAAGGAGGCACCAAATGGACAGGTAAAGGTCAATTATTTAATCCAAATAATTATCCATTCAGTGTCCCTATAGATTATACATGTTGGCAGAATCCGAAATGAGAGGCCCAAGACATCTACATCTGTTTTTAATACAACAAAAAACTTGATTTTTAAAAAATAGAAATTGCCATTTTAAAATTTTCTTGCACATATCTTATAAAACTATGTATTTCAAGCTTGAAATACACTTTCTCATTCATTTGAGGCATATTTAATTAAGCTAGGATATAAATAATTTATTAATGCCATGTGATCATCATTTCTTAGAAGCGATATATGGTACCTCCAACCTATTTATTAACATTACCTCTTGATTTAAGCTTACAAATAAATAGCATCCACAGAGTTACCTGTTGACTTTCAAGTCAATAAATCAATAGTTTTGTGGAAAACAGTTTCGTTGATGTGTGGGAATCGAACACACGTCTCTCCAGATGCCTGCCAGATTATTCTAAGATCACTAAACTAATGCTGACCTTGTCTTGTTTCCCATTAATGTGACTTATCAATCTCCCATGATTGCTATTTATTGATTTATTATGATTATTGATTTATTGACTCTAAAGTCAACAGGTAACTCTGTGGATACCATTTATTAATTAAATCATTAATAACACTAATAGCTTGAGTGACTTATTTATTTACATCTTACTCAGTGTAACTTTAAAAATGATTTTAAACACAGCTACTAGTATAACAATTTAATTCCATGATAATGCTGTGATACAGTAAAAAACCTCTGATGTTAGGTACTTTCCAAGTATAGAGGAGTGCTTTACAGTAACAAGGACCTTAATGGACCCTTTGCCCCTAAGGCATACTTAAATACCCATATACCATAAAATTTACATTATAGTATACAATAACTCTATAAATAATCTTCACAAGATAACTAGAGTCACTAATAATTAAGTGAACATATTTACCGTTTATCTCATAGTCTGGTACAGTTGCATTTACAGCTGTTGTTACTTTGATGTTGGGTTGGGTTGTTTTACCTCTGAGCGGCACTTTTTTGCACACCATGGGCTAAATGGCCAGGTCACGAGGACCCCGAAGGCTCAGAGAAGGTTGGGGGAGGGGACCCACCGGAACAGCTGTTGGGAGACAGATGGTAGCCTCCCGTCAAGGCCATCCAGCGTGTTCTTTAACGTGCACAGGGTATGACTCTCCCGCACACGGGGCCACGGCTTAACGTCCCATCCGACGGACGGCAGCCTTTCCAAGCCCATCGGTGTCCCCTACTGACCGTGGGCAGGGCGGGGAATTTTGCGGAGATAAATCTCAACGCTGACCCAGCTGGGACTCGAACCTGGGAACTACAGATTACGAGTCTGGCGCGCTACCGACTGAGCCACCCCCGCCCCTTACTTTGATGTTGTTGGTACTTTTATAATGCTACCAGTCCGTATCTTTTCTCTCGATATCTTAGCAAGCTATGCACATACGAAGTGAACGCAAGATAACTCAATGTCTTTCACATAATAGCTTAACCGTTGTTGACACTGGTACTTGAGCATTTATTTGTGATATGCCAACTGCTATCTACATTAGATGTTCCTGGTAATATCAGTTCATTTTCAGTACTAGCTATTAACACTGTTGTACATTTCAATACAACTTTGCGCATTCTCCCTTTTGGAGTACGAAAACACAGATCAACGGAAAAATGATGTTATCTGCTCACAACAAGATGACACCAGGTACATAGCACTGTCCTCCTAACTAGGAAATTTTTTACAACTCAATACAAGAGATCAAAAGCAGCCAATACTGACTTTAAAAGGCAACACAACTGTTTAAAAACATTTAAAAACAAGAACCAGCCCCTATGGCTCACGCAATGCGTTTCTCCACTTTCAAATACGTGACATCTTCAGACGTGTGATGGTGACTGTGAATACTTTGGTTTAAATAATCATTAATTGGTTTTAATAATCATTTAATAAATCAGTGTAACATTAAAAAGAAATAGTTGCTGTTCTCAATCATAGATGGTGCAAATCCAGCAATCATGGAAGATTGATGAATCACATTAGTAGAAAAAAGATGGAGTTGGTATTAATTTAGTGGTCTTAGAACACTCTGGCTTGTATCTGCAGAGATGTGGGTTTGAATCCTCCATCCACATCAACAAAACTTTTCTTTCCACAAAACTATTTATTGACTTGAAAGTCAACAGGTAATTATGGATACTATTTATTAATTAAATCATTAATAATGCTAAATAACTTGAGTCACTTATTTATTTACAGTTTACTTAGTGCAGCATTAAAAAGAAATAGTTGCTGTCCTGATCATAGATGGTGCCAGGTGCAGATGCAGCAATCATGTGAGATTGATAAATTCCATTAGTAGAAAAAAAGATGGAGTTGGTGTTAATATAGTGGTCTTAGAACACTCTGGTATGTATCTAGAGAGATGTGGATTCAAATCCCATGTCAGCCAAACTTTTTTCCACAAAACTAGTTATTAAGCTTACAAATATGATTTCAACTATTATAAACAAATTTTTGAAGCTTTTAAATTCTCCTGAAAATTACCAAAAACTTCTATTTTAAAATACGAATATTTTGGAAGTAATTACCAAATATGTACCTATATATTTGTTTTTTCTTTTGTTTTTAGTTTTATACTCTCTTTTCTGTCTTAAGGCTATTTCAATACACCTAGAATTAGTTTTAATTTTTATCCCAGCATTCAACTGTGCTCTCTAGCTACTAAAACCACAACTAAAAATAACTTGTTTGTGCAAAACTAATGTCATATAAGATAGATTGCAAGGAAAAGAAATTAATATTAAAGAATAATAACACCAAACAGAGTAAAGCATGAGTGTCCCTAGAAGAAAGCTGAAGCAGTATTCCAACCTTTCCATCTTCTAAAATACTGTTTTGGCAAAAAGTTTGTTTTTCTGTCTGATGTATAACTTTTTTTACAAAAAAAAGCAAAAAATAAGCATGAAAGAAGTCAGAAAATGATAATTACATATTGAATTTAAAGGAATATTATTTCAAGCCCTTTCCTTTTTGAAATGAAAAACAATTACTGTTTTTCATTTTATGTAGTCTGCTTAATAGATGTTGAGCACGGAATAAAAAATTTAACTTATAAATAAAAAATAAAACCAAAACATCATATTAGCAAAGTTCTAAAAACCCATTACCCAGCTTGGGCCTCAAGTTTTAGAATTACAATATTGTGATGTCTTTTAAAGACACTTCAAAAAATTAATATCTGTTTCGTTACTTACCAATTTGACTGATCAAGAGTCGAAACTGATCTAAATAACTTTGGCCATCTGAAGTTAGCCCTAACTTACGGATGCCTTTATTGAATTTATCAGCTCTATCGAATGGATACTAAAGACAAAATTACAATAATAACAATCAGGAACTACATTGAAATTAAAAATTAAATAACTTATAACTGGTATCAGAATATTTTAGGGAATATCTTATTATTGTAAGTTTTATTGATAAGATTTCATATCATGCTAACAAGTTAATTTCATATTATTCATAAAGGCATAAATACAAAATCCTCATGTAATAAAAAGTTACATGTGTCAAATAATACTACTTGATTTATTTCTTTATACATATTTGAGCTGTAGTACTGAAAAAAATTTTTTTGTATTGCCAGTCTTCTATGCAATTAATCTTTCTTTAGCTCTCTCAGAAACTCCACTCAAATAATATTTGCTAGCTGATCATCCACATAAGCAATATTGCTAAATTGATACAATTTCTTTTTCTACAAGCTGCTACTCCAAATACTTTTTAAGTGATAATTATTTTTCTTTCAATTTATATTTGTTGTTGGGTTGTTTTAACCTCCGAGTGGCACTTTTTTGCACACCATGGGCTAAATGGCCAGGTCACAAGGACCTCAAAAGCTCAGAGAAGGTTGGGGAAGAGGACCCACTAGAACAGTTGTTGGGAGACAGATGGTAGCCTCCCATCAAGGCCATCTAGCGTGTTATTTAACGTGCACAGGTTATGGCTCTCCTGCACATGGGGGAATGGCTTAACGTCCCATCTGATGGATGGTGACCTTTCCAAGCCCATCAGTGTCCCCTACTGACCGTGGGCAGGGTGGGGAATTCAATTTTTATAGTATCTCAACAAAATGAATGCACACTCTATTCACCTACTTCTGAGCCTCTAAAACATACAAGAGAAAATGTACATTGAAAGTGAATACATAGTTGTAGCATTTACCTTAAAGTATCAAAGGTTCAAAATACACACCATCAACCATGATGCATCATCAAGATGAGGGTTGAGGGTATGCTAGTAGCGGAACAGCAATAGAGGCAAGTTCCATATCATGCCTCAGCTCCTCCAGAGTTGCTAACTTCCTAGTAAAAGGTTCGTTAGAGTACAGTTTCTTTAGAGTATCTCATAAATAGATATCTAGTGGTATTAGATCAAGAGAACATAGCAGATACTCTATATTTTTTAGAGAAATGAACACTGAGAAATGCTGCCATATTTTTGGATGCAATGCAATGGCACACAATCTTCATTCCTCTATCTATATATTTGCATGTTTTATGAAGGACCAAACTGTGTATACATCTCTTAGGAACATTCTGTAGTACATCTAAGACCCATAATAAAAAGGAAACTCAAACTAAAACAACAAGTGATCATTATTTTCTTTCCACTTTAAAATGTTCATTAGTATCATGAAATGAATCCTCCAGGTTTTTTTAACTGAATGTTCCTTTTTCTGTTTTATGTGAATTATATTACAATAACTAACATAATAAATTTGTACTGCAAAATTCATTCATTAATTATTATTATTATATTATAATCTTATTCTATCAAACTTCTGAATTCCCAAAAGGTCTTACAACTTTACAAAACATTTGCTTTGGAAATTTTGAGTAGCAAAGGTTACTATTTATATATTTCTTAACTACAGTGTTAAATTATTGGATATGAGGAAAATGGTAGATTCAGCATATTCTACTGATTTTAAATTTGTGTCAATTTCAGATGTTTCAATTTACATACATTCAACTATATACACAAAAAATGTGAATGCTCTAAATAAAGATTTCATTACCTTTTGATCATTTTGTGCTTTATTTTCCCTGAAATACTTGAGGTCCTGAAAATTTAAATAGTTTTATTACAGGACAAAAAGATACACAAAGTTACTATACTACAAAACCACAAAGTTATTTGCATATAAATAATGGGAATATCATTTGAAAATTTAGTCACATGCAAATGTTTGATATAGCCAAAATTAGGATTGAACAGACTTCTAAGAATTAAGTCTTTATATTTGATGCAATATGAGAGGATATACTTAGAACCAGATCTAGAAAAAAAAATAGAGGGGGTGGGGGAAGAGAATGGATTTCCATTTACAGTGTAACATTTCCCCCCTTCGTTTTTTTATAAAAATGCATGAAAAATGCACAAGTTAAATTACTTTTGGACTCTTACCTTACATGCATTCTCAAGGAGTGGGGGGTGGGGTGCCTCTGAGTGACACTTTTTGCATGCAAAGGGGTGAAAGACCCTAAGGGCTCATAGAAAGTTGGGGGAAGGATACCCACTGAACAGCTGTTAGGAGACAGATGGAAGCCTATTGTCAAGGAAGTTTATTGTTTTTTAATGTACATAAGGTATGACTCTCATGCACACAGAGCCACAGCTTTTGTCCCATCCAACACACGGTGGCCTTTTAAAGCCCCCGGCATCCTCATTCTGATTGAGGGTAGGGTGTGGGTTTAGTAGAGTTAAATCTCAATGCTGGCCCAGTTGGGACTTGAACTTGGGTACTACAGATTATGAACCTGGCATGCTACTAACTGAGCCAACCCGAACCACAAAAGTTAGTTTTCCACCCCTAGGGGTAAGGGTGCAAACTATTGCTATCAATGAAAATCTCTTGACCAACATACTTCAGAACCAAAATTTCAGATTTTAGCATATATATAGATTGTCTGCACTTTTCATTAAAAATTCACAATTCTCCACCTATTTCCACCATTAGAGGGAACTATTTATAAACTACTAGTAGAGTCAGAAAAATGTGAAGACTATTTATTTTCAAATTATTTTCTGAAAACAAAAAATACTGAATGTCTACAAATGGAGACAGACAACAAAAGTGAAAACAACAAGCTTGATTTTAAAGCAAGCTAAAAAGTTTACAGCTTTCTACTTAAAAAATATTAACCCACTTAAAGCCAGAAATGATATACAGTTGTCTGTGCCTATTCAAGTGATGTAAGTGTAGAAGTCTGATAAGAGAGTTAAGTAATTATCTTTCTATTATGCAAACTAATAAGTCAATTAGATGTTAAAAATTATCAAGATTTCACTGTATCCGAACAGCAGAAAATTTCATTATTTGAATGACAAAAATTACATAAAATCATGGTTTGAAAGCTTAAAAGTTTGTGTAGCACAACCATAAAATCAAGCTTACATTACCATATAGCAGGTCCAAAATATAAATAAAAGTTTGCTTGGTTGGTTGATTAAATTTAAAACTACTATACAAAGACTAAACAAAATCAAACATAATTAAAATCTATAACAAGGATTTCTATGTAATTAAAACTATCTCTTGTACTAAAAACAACTATAAAGTCTAGTCACCTTCCTAGTTTTGCCATTTTCCAGATTAGGGTGAAAATTTAAACTTGTGAAAAGTTTAGATAACATAAATAGCAATATTTTATTAATAATTTATCCAACCCATGAAGAATTCTTCAGTTTTATCTAATATATATATATACACATCATACAGTGAATAATATAGTGGACCAGTAGCACTGCTGTGCATTATATCCCAGAATGTATTTATGTACAAGCAGTGACACCTATATATTGTTCATCAACGACAAGTGATTAGTCTACATGTGTGATTTGTGAACAACATTAGCTTATGTGAAGTGTATTATAGTGGTAGTGGCAAGTCCATCATGTTAGCATTTGAACAGTGTGCAAATATCAAATTTTATCAAAAGTTGGGCAAAACAGTAACCGAAAGTCTAAAAATGCTCCAACAAGTGTATGGTGAAGAAGCCATGAGCTGCAGTGTTTAAATTGAAACAAACGTTTTCCAGAAGGTAGGGATAGTCTGGATGATGATGCAAAAGAAGAATTGGCTTCTGTTACATGATAATGCCCCAGTACATTGGTCTGTTCTTGTCCAAAGTGAGCTGGTTCAACACTATGTGTTCCCACATCCTCCATACTCCCCCAACTTATCACCTTGTGATTTTTTTTTTCCTGTTTCCCCCATGTGAAAGACCAGCTTCATGGGCATAGGTTCTCTTTAGCAGAGGAAGTTATCACAGATGCAATGTAAGTCCTTCATTCGATTCCAAAAAACGTTTTTCAGGACTGTTTCCAGAAATGTACCTGTAAGTTGTACATGCTAGCAGAAGAGCATCATGGCTGGGGGGTAGGTGATGTGTATAAGGTGCTACAACTAGTCATCAGTGTTCACAGTAGCCATAGTCCACGAAATTATTGATTCTAGTGGTATAATCCTCCCCCAAAGGGTAGCAAATTGCAATTGTAAATGCACTTCCCTTGAGAACTTAAATATAAAATTTCTAGAATAAATTTCTGTTGTTCACCTTAAACTTGGGACTGAGAAGCTGAGCTTTCTTTACTGCATATTTGTTACTTTTCCAATGACCTAGTGCTTTCCAGGACTGTTATCAACTCAATTATACTTACTTTCTGTGGATTTTTTTTTTTTTTTTTTTTTTTTTTTTTAGATTTTGTAATTTAGGCCTACTTATTTTTGGGACCCTAATATTTGGCTCATATAGTAAACACATCAAAGCTCAACAAACATTAAGAGCACATCATCATCAATGAATATGGATATTGTTTGTTTACTGTGAGCCATGAATATGGGTTGAGCTTTTCTTTATGTATACCTGTTACTTTTCAAATACCCTAGTGCTTTCTAGGACTATTATCAATTCAATTATAAAACTTGCACTTTTTTTTTTATCTTTTTGTCTTGTGAACTTTACAGTAAAATCATCCTCAACAAGCTCCAACGTTCACTTTTGACATCAATACACCTCAGTCATGATACCAGCCAACAAACACTAGTAAGATCAGAATGCCAAAATGGTATAGGTAGTGCTAAAAAAGAAATCAAGATCTCACAAAAAAAAGCTTGATCTTTTATTTCTAGCAAACAGTAAAAAAATAAATCTAGTATATAGTATATAGGGTCTGTAAATGATAGCTAGGTAGTCACTGGAAGGAGAGCTATGCACCAATCCCCTGTGATGATGCATAGAACCGGCCAGGCCTAGCACCTAATGTCCGACCCCGCCTTCTCGTGGTGCGGACCGTTAGTAACTTTCAAAAGAGATACTCTCTTGTGGAAGTGAACAGAAGGGGAGGGCTGCCATTTTAGTGTGGCCTACTGATCTGGACAACTATGGCTACTTTTCTTTTTTTTCTACCCTGCTGAGGAGTGGTCAACCACACAGGGTCCTGGTGCTGACCATATAAACCTACTGGACTGGACAGATATATGGCTCTGAGCTTGATTATGGATCCTGATTTTGCTGCACTGGTGGGCTTCTGTGGAGGGAAAATCTTCCGCTGTGTTTTCTGTTTGTTTGTGGATTGACAGCCCCAAGTGAATAGATTCACAGGATATGTTTATCAGCTGGTGGATAATCCTGAGCAGAAGTCATCGCAGGCACCTGAACACTTTGCTTCTATTGGCATCGTCAAATTCTACATTGGAGGAAGTCTTCCAGTGTAGATGGCTTCAGCCTTTAGTAGTGGGGGAACGGGTCTTTGCCCCATGTCTGCGATTAGGGGGCTGTTTGATATTGTCGGCATTCCCGATCTCAATAAACATAGTTTCTTTAAACATCCCACTAACCATTTTCTCTCCATAGGTAGTTGGAATGTGAGGACTCTGCACAGAGCTTTTTCTCTTGATGTCCTCACACAAGAATTCCACCGTTATAATTTAGATATTCTCGGCTTGCAAGAGACCGATGGACAGATAAAGGTCAGATTCTTAAAAATAATCTTAAATTTCTCTTTTCAGGGAGGGACGACAATAAGCATCACCAAGGCGTGGGTCTGCTTCTCAGCAGACACGCTAGCGATGCTCTTCTAGGATATGAGTGCATTAATGAAAGGTTTCTTACAGCAAAATTTCAGACAAGCGTTAAAGACTTGAATGTTATCTGCTGTTATGCCCCCACTGAGGATGCCGATGAGGATCAGAAGGATAGGTTTTATGAACAACTTCAGGATATTTTGAATTCTGTCAAGAAAGGAGATATTACCCTTGTTCTTGGTGACTTCAATGCCAAAGTTGGTACTGACTCTGCCCTTTGGGGAGGAGTAATAGGCCCTTTTGGTATTGGTAGCTGCAATGGCAATGGGCAACGTCTCCTACAGGTAAGTAAACTCAATGGAGTCAGAATAACTAACACTTATTACAAACACCGCGACATACATAAGTACACATGGGCTTCACCTGATGGGCTGCATAAGAATATGATTGATTACATATTAATTAACAGCAAATGGGCTAGTTCTGTTAGGAATACCAGGGCATATAGGGGAGCTGAAATTGGATCTGACCATTACCTTGTTAAAAGTGTGTTGCAACTTAAACTTAAAAAGTGTTGTGCTAGGGTTAAAAACTTTACTTTTAATACTGAAGCTCTGAAAGATCCAGTTATAGCCAAAGCTTACCATGATAGGTTACTTAGTCATTATGACAGTCATGGTTTGCTTACTACTGAAGTTGAGGAAGAATGGGATCATTTTAAACAGGCTTTTTTGGACACTAACAGTACTCTTTTAGGAAAAAAGGAGCAGAAGAGGCAAAATTATCTGAGTGATAAGGCACTTGAGCTTATTTTGGAAAGAAAGAACTGCAGGAATGTCCTTAATCAATACCCTACTAGTCCTAATAGAAAACATTACAGAGACCTTAATAAACTTGTAAAGGATCAGTTAGCTGCTGATAAGAATCTTTGGCTTGATGGTTTGGCTGACAAAGCCAAGGAAGCAGTTAGACAGCACAACAGCAGAGAGCTGTACCAGACAGTTAATGTTTTGTGTGGTAGAAAACGGACAGGCATACAAGGATTGAAGGATAAACAAAGTAAGGTTATAGAAGGGGAGGATTCTGTCATGGCTAGGTGGGCTGAGCATTTCAGTGATGTTCTAAACAATGTAGTTAGTTCTACTCCCATTGTTTGCAAAGATGATAGATGCATTGGTGGCTTTAATGTTGGCCCTATAACACAATCTGAAGTTATTTTGGCTGTTTCTAAACTTAAACTTCATAAATCCCCAGGGGTAGATGAAATTACTACGGAAATGCTTAGAGCTGGGAATGTTTCGGTTACCAGTTGGATGACTGAAATTCTGAATATCTTTTATGATAAAGGCATGGTTCCTAAGAATTTTACCAGAGCTATTGTTATCCCTATTTTCAAAAAAGGTGATCGCAGTTCTTGTGATAACTATAGGGGTATCAGCCTACTCTCTGTTCCAGGTAAAGTTCTTTCCATGATTGTGCTTAATAGAATTAAGAATCTGGTTGACAGTCAATTGCGTGATGAGCAATGTGGATTCAGAAGTGGTAGGGGATGTGTGGATCAGATATTTTCACTGAGGCAGATTCTTGAGAAATGTTTAGAGTTTCAGAAACCTTTGGTTGCTAGCTTTGTTGATTTCAAAAAGGCTTTCGACTCTGTTGATCGTCATAATTTGTGGTTGATTGTTAGATCATATGGTATACCAGACAAGTTAGCTAACATTATGAAAGCTCTCTATAATAACACTGAGTCGTGTGTGAGAGTTGGTAAGGCTTGTAGCAATTGGTTTAGCATTACTTCTGGTGTTCGACAAGGGTGCATTTTGTCTCCTTTTCTCTTTAGCTTGGTTATTGATTATGTTATGCGAAATTCACTTCAAGGGAAAGATTTTGGCCTTAAATGGGCTGGAGATACGAAAATTTCTGATTTAGATTATGCTGATGATTTAGCCCTTTTGGCAAATGATGTTGATGAGATGAACTCTTTCATTCGAGCTGTTGATGAGACTGTTTATAACCAAACCTACTCTACTACCAGAGAGAAAACTAAAGTGATGAAAATTGGTCAGGCAGGCTGTGATTCAGTTAATCTGAATGGTTGCAGTCTTGAGCAGGTGTCACAGTTTAATTATCTTGGGAGCTATGTAACAGATAATGGTGATGTGCGGCATGAGATTAACAGACGAATAGGGATTGCTGCCGGGACTTTTAAGAACCTATGGAGAGTGTGGAGAAATAGGCGTATACACCTAAAGACTAAAATTAGACTGTATAATAGTTTGGTTCTTTCTAGGGTTAGTTATGGTAGTGAAACTTGGACACTTTGTAAACAAGATAACAGGAAACTAGATGCTTTTGATTCCAGATGCTTACACAGTATCTTGGGCATTAGGTGGTTCAACTTTGTAACTAATGATGAGATTAGGCAAAAGAGTTTGCAACCTCCTTTAAGCAGCATATTTTGCAGAGAGAGACTCCGTTGGTTTGGCCATGTTGCCCGTATGAATAATTATAGATTGGCGAATAGGTTATGAACAGTGTGCCTAAAGGCCTCAGAAAGAAGGGGAGACCTAGGATGAGGTGGGCAGACAATGTCAAACAAGACCTTGTTAGAATTGGTGTGCAGTGCCAGATGCAGTAGATGTAGCTCAGGATAGACTTGCTTGGAGAACTAAATTGCACGGTCTGGTTGGACCTCCGTAGCCCATGGCTGCTTGAGGATGATGATGATGATGATGATGATATAGTATGAATGCTTTTAACTGTATACATTTTAGTAAAGGTTTTAAAAGCAAATTTTAGTATCACAGTCCATGAAGATGGAATTCACAAGCCAAAGGCTACAACTTAAAGGACTGATAAAATATATAATATTAATAAAGAAAATAATCTATTCTTTTATGTAGATACATGTTTTAGGTATAGGTTACAGTGGTAAGCATAAAGTAATTATATGCATAAAAATGTGGAAATAACAAACCTTAATCAAACGTGACTTGATGTGCTCATCATAAAGAAACTGAGAGAAAATGTAAAACTTCTTTCGCAAAAACTGATATGTAAAATTTACCTGTAAACATATCAAAAATATAAATTTACAGCATATTATTAACACTTTTTAATAAACATGTTTTCAAAAGTCTTATGTCCTATATAAATTAATAAATAATTATTCTATAATGCTGATTGTTAAAACCTCTGATAAAAGTGATTAATCTCATATGGATGCATTAAATATCCATATAGTGTAGCAGACAATTGCATTTCAAAAGTTCATTTTAGTACAAAATCATATACTGTATTTCTGTGCTGAAATTATTTTTTCATAATTAACATGAATATTTTTCAATATTTTTATATTTCAAATGAATGATCATTAATCTCAGGAAAAATTAAAGCATGCATTTAAATTTTAAAAAGCCTAAAAGGGTTTCTTAGTAAATACCATCAAATTCTTAAAATATCTATATCTGTAAAATGATTATAATCTGGCATTTAACATAGTATGAAGAAAAGCACAAAATTAGTAAAAAAACAGTAATAGATAATGTTTTTACTTGATTTAGGGATATTTGAAGTGCTTATGTTTCTGTTGCATGCCAACAGACAGGAATGAGTTTATCTGTGCGAGTCTACACTCTATGAAAACTAAATATCAATTTTTATATAAAGAAGTTTAAAATATTTATTTGAATATAGCAAAGATAAGATTTTACAACTTTATAAGTGAATTTAGGAAATGTTATAGATGCCCATTTATGTGAAGTTAATCTAAGTTCACTATATCCTATTGTTATTATTGGGGTTGACTAGCAAATTATTATTTCTCCTTATATGCACAATGCTTACTCTTAATACTAAATTTAAAGTATTTGAAGAGGTATTATATGTTAGATAATACTGGTGCCATTAGCTGAAGCCATTTAAATGGAAACAATTTTTAGAATGACACAGTGCAAGGATTACTTAAAAGGATTTACTCCACAATAAACATGTAAAATTAGCTCTCAGAAGAGTAATAGCTGCAATATAGCTACCGAAAAATATCTTCTTGCCACTAGGGCAAAAGTTCAGAGCTCTACAGTTGCTGATACATAATAATAGTGTGCAATCTTTATGAATTTCATACTGTTATTAGGGCAAGATTAAAGAGTTCCTCACCATAATTGCATAATTACTTTTAAATTTAAATGGACTTTATTAATACATTAACAAATAGTGTTTAATTGTTTAATAAAAGTTAAAAGACACAAGGCATAATATATCAAAATGGTACCTACTAAAGCTGATGGTTCAGGCATAAATTCATACTTAGTTAAAATACACTAACTGAAAGAGTAACAAACTGCACATGATAACAATGCATAATTAGTAATCTGCTTAGATCAAGGGTGTCAAAAACATATGGATTTTTGGTTGGATGTGCCCCTTAAGATCATTTTAACAAGCCTGAAGTAACCTTTTGTAATATAGTACAGAGCCTGAAGTTTTTTAATCAAAAATTTGGAATGCAGAAAATGGAAAAGTTAATTTTGAAAAGCCTTAGTAATGGTTACCATTTCAAATACATGCATAAGAGAGGTATTGACTAATTATAAGACAATAATTTCCATAGTTACTTGTTTAAAATGAACTGCACCTAAAGTTAATAATTAAAATTGTTTAAATTTTTATTTCACAAAACAGAATTCAGACATGAACTTTAAAAAAATTTGCTCACAGAAATAAAAATAATTTACTTCACACATTTTTTAACACAATAACATGTCAGCTTACTAATGAATTTGCTGCAGCAAAAAAATTCTTTAATTTTTTTTAATTTCAAGAACTTTAGGTTTTTAAATTTTGTAGATTTCAAAAAGGCTTTTGACACTGTTAATTGACATAATGTTAATCTTATGTCAGGGATGGGCAACCTATGGTCTGCAAAGCATATTTATCCAGTCCACTATGAATGATGATGGATTTTTTTAAATATTTTCAAGTGGTTGAGAACTAGTATTTAGTTTGAAGCAGTTTATGTTCTTTCCTGCAGAGAAATTGTTGAAAATTTCTAAATCTAATCACTGAAGTGGAAATACATGTAGTTTTGCTCATAATAATTATATCTAAAAGTAAAATTGTGCAACTATTTCAAAAAATATAAGCCACCTTGTTTACTGAAATTTACTTTAAGAATTTTACCCCCCCCCCTCCATTGTTTCATTAAACAATAAAAATTAAAAAAATTATCCCCATTGTTTCATTAAACTGTAAAAATGGGAGAATGGGAAATAACATAAATGCTAACAACTACTAGATAAATTCATATTACATATAAGATTCAAGTAGGAACTTTAATTCTGATATAAACTTACACTTTGTATACTTATTACACAATAAAATCAGTTACAAAAACGTTAAGGCTCATTTTCCTAAATTTGTATATTCAAAATGCTTAACATTGATAAAATATCTCATTACTATCTCTTATATGTCATGCAATAAAATTAATAAGAATCATAAGGAAATGCTACTTACAGTTGTATTCATAATACCAATTCCATGTGTACGAATAGAATTTGCAATATGCCTAATATTAATGGTATTTAAATGCTTATTGTTACTTGAACGTTCTACAAAGATCTGTAAAAAGAAATCTAAGTCACATCAATACAATAACTTACATTCTCTAAAACAAATTATAATATGATGAAAATTATAAACTACAATTATTCAATTTTAAATTTAATACAAATTTTTGCAAATGAATATCAGATATTTTTATATTATTCATCAGTTTAATTTGAAAAATAATAAATACTGATTTCAAACCTGGCAATATTATAAAAATAGACATAAAAATTTTCACCACTAAATTATAGCAAATAAAATGTAAAAGAAAAAACTAAAGCAATATTTTGATCAACAAAATGTCATGAATGATTAAATTTCTAGGAATATATAATGGCCAAATTTGGCTTAAACTTAACTTTTCAAATTTTGATTGATTCGTTTCTACAGGAAACAAAGTAATTTTATTATGTAAAAGGTTACAAGGAATATTATTTGTCAAGTCACTAGTAGTTCTTCCACAATTTGTATTTATTATAAATAACTCTGTAAGTCATTCAAATTTCCTATGATACTAATTACTCACTTGAACTCACTAATAAAGCATCTCATTTGCTAATTTTTTGAACATTTATTGTCTGTCAAGATACATTAATGATTATTGAATTTAATACACACATTGTACCTGGTTTATGTTTCTTACATAAAGTTAAAGGCCGATAGGTGCAGTTCATTTTAATAAAAGTACATGGAGATCGTACCTCTTCATACGGTGCTGTTACCAGATGGATGTGCAAATTCAGAGGTCGGCAAAAGCTTCAAAGACCTCCCTCAAACAGGAAGACCAAAGGAGGCCATGAATGAGAACCATCACTGCTGTCTGTACACTCATTAAGAAAAACCCACACATCACCATTCAGGTAACAAGTTTAGATGTCAGTATATCGATTGACAGTGTGAAAACAATTATTCCTCAACATTTAAAGTTCTGAAATATCTATGCCAAAAGGTACCCCACAAACTAACAGAACAGCAAAAAAGGTCTAGAGTCGACTCAAGCAAGGACATGCTGGCAGTGTTTGAACCTAGTGGCCCCATATGGTTAACAGACATTGCCGTAGGTGATGAGACATGGTTTTATTATTATACAACTCCTAGAAAGATCAAAAACTTTGCTTGGGGTATCCCCAAATCCTCCAACAAAACTTTCGCTCAAGGAAGAGGATGTTCACAATTTTTTGTCAATTCCCAAGGAGTGGTAATCATGGACACCTTACCTGAAAAAATGACTATAAATGGCCAATACAAAAATCAAGAACTTGTTTTCAAACATTGTTTTGCCTAAAATGGTTAAGGAGATGAAGGAACAGCATCCAACAACAGGTATGTCAAGGCTTCTCCTTCTCTATGATAATGCCAGTGCTCCCAAAACCTGGCAAGTTACAGCCTATCTGGAGCAGGAAAAAAATGAAACTACTATCCAATCCTGCATATTCAACCAATCTTGCACCATGCAATTTTTGGTTGTTTCCAAAAATTAAAAAGGAACTTGCTGGGAAGTTTTTTTCAAAGGCAGAAGACCTTGAAAAATGAGTTTATTCAGAGTAGCAGAGCATTCCCCAAAGAAGTACCATCAAGCATTCTAGAATTGGTGTAAATGTCTGCAACTTCGCATAAATGCTGGAGAGGAGTACTTTGCAGGACAGAAAGTTTTCTTCAGATGTGTGCAATGGTTTTTGTTCTGCAGATGCATGTCAAGAACATTTTGAATGTCCCTTGTAAAAGTTAAACAGCTGAAGTAAAATTATACAACTAAAGAGACTGCAGGTAAAAGAAGAGGGTCAAATACTGAACACTCAAACTTAAAGGGGTTTCAATACCTCTGCTACATGGCAAACTGAAGATATGTTGGGAGATCAAAATGAGGTATAAGAAAGGTTAACTGTTTTAGAGTCCAAGTATGTGTAATGTAGGTTACAGTTTAGAACCATACAATTACTTCATCTTTTTTTCTCTCTTAGGAAGTACTAGAACACACAAAACACCTCATACAAAACATGTCATTTGAAAGCATAAATATGGGTTTTTTGGGGTTTATGGTGCAAGGGCAACTAAAATCATGTTGTGCCATTAGTGAAATCTTTCATTAATGAGTAAATCCAACAATGCTTCAAAGTGAGAGTTAAATTATGATAATCATTTGTCAGTGAACTGGAAAGGGTTAAATAGAAAAGTGTTAGGATTATGGAGAAAGGTTTGAAACTTCCTTTGAGTGTTTAATATTTTACTCTTTCTTTTACCAATATCTCTTTGGACTAAAAATCCTACTTTATATTTTTACCTATTTTAACTATAAGTAACCATTCACTTTATGGGCAATTTTCTACTTCAAAACAGTACTATTATTGCAATATCAAGAATTCTTTGAGGTTGTCATCTAGACATATGGATTATTATTAACAATAGTGCTGACATGGTGTAAAAAGGCATTAAATGTAATAAAAAGTAACATTTTTACCACCTCTTTGATGGTTTACTGGAAACAACATTGCCTCTCCAAACCATTGTCATAGTTTTTTTTTTACTAAAGAAGGGCTTATACTGAACTATCCTAAGACCTATGCTTGTGATTGTCCTCCTTTAAATTCATTGCAACTTTCCAGTAAATATCTATGCTTCATGTAAAAAAAAACATCTTTCAGTGAACAGATGCCAAACTTTCCATGAACAGAATACTAGCCAAACATCAAATGATACTGATGATATGGGATCACTTATCAAGATATAGCAACACAATGCACAGAACATTCATTTATATGTGGTCATCATATTCAATGACTTTACTTTTTTTTATAACTTTACATTTGAAGAATATATCAGTTACTGTTATCAACGTCTTTGAATTATATCTTTGAATATCATATCTTTGAATTATTTCAAAATATTCTAAAAATATTCTGCTCTTTAAATTGCAAGGTAGTGTATACATTTTAAAAAACTACGATATATATATATATAATTCAAATGGGAATTTCTGTTTCTAAAAACTGGGAAATCAAAATAGAAAATTATAATAGAAAACTAAAAATTATTTTTTATTATGCTAGTGATAATCATCAGTCCTGACATAATGTCTGCTCAAAATTTTGAAATGCTATCAATTTTTTAGATTCCTAAATGAACAACCCATTTGGAATACCAACTCACAGCTTGCATCTTGATAATCTTCACTCACAATGGCATCAAGTCATCTATATTGTCAAGAATCTCTTGAAAGCATTCTCTAAGCTTGATTATCCACACACTAGAGCAACTGTTTTTAGGATGATCTTTCTTGAAAATTCAGTCTCTGCTTGAGCAATGCTTATATCAATTGTACATTTCTCCAACTACTGTTGCTGATATTTCTACAAAGTTTTCATATAAATCAACATCATTAATCAATGCTTCATTATTCATTTTCAACATGTATTAAACAATTTCTTATTTGAAGTTTTCATGTCAATTTAGAAATTTCAACATTTCTGCAATATTTGCTGTTGATTCTCTTTATATAACATAGTCTGAAATTGCCTCCAAAGAGGAATAATTAAATTAAAAACACTGTTGTACCCTTTGAATATATAAATTATCATTTTTATCATTATCCAACATTTTAAATTGATTTTTCACTTTATTTCATCATTTCATATTAATCAGAATTTAAGCATTCAAGTTCTTACCCTTTTTCTGTGAGCCTCGAATAGAATATTCATCATCATCATCATCATCCTCAAGCAGCCATGGGCTACGGAGGTCCAACCAGACCACGCAATTTAATTCTCCAAGCATATCTGTCCTGAGCTACATCTGCTGCATCCGGCCACTGTACACCAATTCTAACAAGGTCCTGTTTGACATTGTCTGCCCACCGCATCCTAGGTCTCCCCCTCCTTCTGAGGCCTCTAGGCACACTGTTCATAACCCTATTCGCCAATCTATAATTATTCATACGGGCAACATGGCCAAACCAACGGAGTCTCTCTCTGCACAATATGCTGCTTAAAGGAGGTTGCAGACTCCTTTGCCTAACCTCATCATTAGTTACAAAGTTAAACCACCTAATACCCAAGATACTGTATAAGCATCTAGAATCAAAAGCATCTAGTTTCCTGTTATCTTGTTTACACAGCGTCCAAGTTTCACTACCATAACTAACCCTAGAAAGAACCAAACTATTATACAGTCTAATTTTAGTCTTTAGGTGTATACGCCTATTTCTCCACAATCTCCATAGATTCTTAAAAGTCCCGGCAGCAATACCTATTCGTCTGTTAATCTCATGCCGCACATCACCAGTATCAGTTACGTAGCTCCCAAGGTAATTTAACTGTGACACCTGCTCAAGACTGCAACCATTCAGATTACTGATCACAACCTGCCTGACCAATTTTCATCACTTTAGTTTTCTCTCTGTTTATAACTAAACCTACTGTACTACCAGTCTCATCAACAGCTCGAATGAAAGAGTTCATCTCATCAACATCATTTGCCAAAAGGGCTAAATCATCAGCATAATCTAAATCAGAAATTTTCGCATCTCCAGCCCATTTAAGGCCAAAATCTTTCCCTTGAAGTGAATTTCGCATAACATAATCAACAACCAAACTAAAGAGAAAAGGAGACAAAATGCACCCTTGTCGAACACCAGAAGTAATGCTAAACCAATTGCTACAAGACTTACCAACTCTCACACATGACTCAGTGTTATTATAGAGAGCTTTCATTATGTTAACTAACTTGTCTGGTATACCATATGATCTCACAATCAACCACAAATTATGACGATCAACAGAGTCGAAAGCCTTTTTGAAATCAACAAAGCTAGCAACTAAAGGTTTCTGAAACTCTAAACATTTCTCAAGAATCTGCCTCAGTGAAAATATCTGATCTACACATCCCCTACCACTTCTGAATTCACATTGCTCATCACGCAATTGCCTGTCAACCAGATTCTTAATTCTATTAAGCACAATCATGGAAAGAACTTTACCTGGAAGAGAGAGTAGGCTGATACCCCTATAGTTATCAGAAGAACTGCGATCACCTTTTTTGAAAATAGGGATAATAATAGCTCTGGTAAAATCTTTAGGAACCATGCCTTTATCATAAAAGTTATTCAAAATTTCAGTCATCCAAATGGTAACTGAAACATTCCCAGCTCTAAGCATTTCCATAGTAATTTCATCCACCCCTGGGGATTTATGAAGTTTAAGTGTAGAAATAGCCAAACTAACTTCAGATTGTGTTATAGGGCCAACATTAAAGCCAACAATGCATCTATCATCATTACAAACAATGGGAGTAGAATTAACCACATTGTTTACAACTTCACTGAAATGCTCAGCCCACCTAGCCATGACAGAATCTTCACCTTCTACAACCTTACCTTGTTTATCCTTCAATCCCTGTATACCTGTTCGTTTTCTACCACACAAAACATTAACTATCTGATACAGCTCTCTGCTGTTGTGCTGTCTAACTGCTTCCTCAGCTTTGTCAGCCAGGCCATCAAGCCAAAGATTCTTATCAGTAGCTAACTGATCCTTTACACGTTTATTAAGTTCTTTGTAATGCTTTCTATTAGGACTAGTAGGGTACTGATTAAGGACATTCCTGCAGTTCCTTCTTTCTGAAATAAGCTCAAGTGCTTTATCACTTAAATAATTCTGTCTCCTCTGCTCCTTTTTCCCTAAAAGAGTACTGTTAGTTTCCAAAAAAGCCTGTTTAAAATGGCCGCATTCTTCCTCAACTTCAGTATTAAGCAAACCGTGACTGTCATAATGACTAAGTAACCTATCATGGTAAGCTTTAGCTATAACTGGGTCATTCAGAGCTTCAGTATTAAAGGTAAATTTTTTAACCCCAGCACAACACTTTTTAAGTTTAAGTTGCAAGACACTTTTAACAAGGTAATGGTCAGATCCAATTTCAGCTCCCCTATATGCCCTGGTATTTCTAACAGAACTAGCCCATTTGCTGTTAATTAATATATAATCAATCATATTCCTATGCAGCCCATCAGGTGAAACCCATGTGTATTTATGTATGTCGCGCTGTTTATAATATGTGTTAGTTATTCTGAAACCATTGAGTTTACTTACCTGTAGGAGACGTTGCCCATTGCCATTGCAGCTACCAATACCAAAAGGGCCTATTACTCCTCCCCGAAGGTCAGAGTCGGTACCAACTTTAGCATTGAAGTCACCAAGAACAAGGGTAATATCTCCTTTCTTGACAGAATTCAAAATATCCTGAAGTTGTTCATAAAACCTATCCTTCTGATCCTCATCGGCATCCTCAGTGGGGGCATAACAGCAGATAACATTCAAGTCTTTAACGCTTGTCTGAAATTTTGCTGTAAGAAACCTTTCATTAATGCACTCATATCCTAGAAGAGCATCGCTAGCGTGTCTGCTGAGAAGCAGACCCACGCCTTGGTGATGCTTATTGTCGTCCCTCCCTGAAAAGAGAAATTTAAGATTATTTTTAAGAATCTGACCTTTATCTGTCCATCGGTCTCTTGCAAGCCGAGAATATCTAAATTATAGCGGTGGAATTCTTGTGTGAGGACATCAAGAGAAAAAGCTCTGTGCAGAGTCCTCACATTCCAACTACCTATGGAGAGAAAATGGTTAGTGGGATGTTTAAAGAAACTATGTTTATTGAGATCGGGAATGCCGACAATATCAAACAGCCCCCTAATCGCAGACATGGGGCAAAGACCCGTTCCCCCACTACTAAAGGCTGAAGCCATCTACACTGGAAGACTTCCTCCAATGTAGAATTTGACGATGCCAATAGAAGCAAAGTGTTCAGGTGCCTGCGATGACTTCTGCTCAGGATTATCCACCAGCTGATAAACATATCCTGTGAATCTATTCACTTGGGGCTGTCAATCCACAAACAAACAGAAAACACAGCGGAAGATTTTCCCTCCACAGAAGCCCACCAGTGCAGCAAAATCAGGATCCATAATCAAGCTCAGAGCCATATATCTGTCCAGTCCAGTAGGTTTATATGGTCAGCACCAGGACCCTGTGTGGTTGACCACTCCTCAGCAGGGTAGAAAAAAAAGAAAAGTAGCCATAGTTGTCCAGATCAGTAGGCCACACTAAAATGGCAGCCCTCCCCTTCTGTTCACTTCCACAAGAGAGTATCTCTTTTGAAAGTTACTAACGGTCCGCACCACGAGAAGGCGGGGTCGGACATTAGGTGCTAGGCCTGGCCGGTTCTATGCATCATCACAGGGGATTGGTGCATAGCTCTCCTTCCAGTGACTACCTAGCTATCATTTACAGACCCTATATACTATATACTAGATTTATTTTTTTACTGTTTGCTAGAAATAAAAGATCAAGCTTTTTTTTGTGAGATCTTGATTTCTTTTTTAGCACTACCTATACCATTTTGGCATTCTGATCTTACTAGTGTTTGTTGGCTGGTATCATGACTGAGGTCATGATACCAGCCAACAAACCTTTCATTAATGCACTCATATCCTAGAAGAGCATCACTGGCATGTCTGCTGAGCAGCAGACCCACGCCTTGGTGATGCTTTCCATCCTCCCTCCCTGTAAAGAGAAATTTAAAGTTATTTTTAAGTATCTCACCTTTACCTGTCCATCTGGTCTCTTGCACTTAGTTATTACCAATTTTAATGCTATTTATGGCTATCTTAGCCATAAAATCATTGAAATGGACAATCAAAACAAGATTTAGAAGTTGGTTGGTGTTTTACCTCTGAGCAGCACTTTTTTGCACACAATGGGCTAAATGGCCAGGTCACAAGGACCCCAAAGGCTCAGAGAAGGTTGGGGAAGGGGGTCCACTAGAATGGTTATTGGGAGACAGATGGTAGCCTCCCATCAAGGCCATCCAGAGTGTTCTTTAACATGCACAGGGTACTGCTCTCCTGCACACAGGGCCACGGCTTAACGTCCTATCCAACAGACAGCGGCCTTTCCATACCCATTGGTGTCCCCTACTGACCATGGGCAGGGTGGGGAGTTTTGTGGAGAAAAATCTCAAAGGTGACCCAGCTGGGACTCAAACCTGGGAACTGCAGATTATGAGCCTGGTGCACTACTGACTGAGCCACCTCTGCCCCCAGTTTTTAGAAGTGCAGTTGAACTACTATAAATCATTATAAATCAATCAAGCACAACCAATAAAGGGACAAAGTGACAAAGTGACAAAATGACAGCACTGGATTTTATTTGCTATTTGATTATAGAGAGCTAGAAGTGTAAATATTTTATATTTAGTGATTAATAATGTTCCATATTCTTTAGTTACAGGGCATAGCTATACTTTATTATAGTGCATACTCAACTGCATTTAAAGTATGAAAGCTGTTTAATAATTATACAGGTGATATAAAATAAAAATGCATCATTTTAAGACTATGACAAATATGAAAACAATGAGAAGGCTGAAAATTACATTAGTACGTCATAGTTAATGATAAGCAATTTTTTATAGTGTGAAAGATAAAAAGTGAGAAACAAGCTATAATAAAACTGCTCATGTGTGAAAGCTGACAAAGTTTACAGTGATTGGTTTAGAATTACAACAGAGTTTGACAAAGTTTCATTTTGTTACCTTTTCATTTTAGTTTGGTAATTAATTGCATTAAATTTAATATTAACATGATTTTACTGTTATAAAATATACTAAATGCTTCAGTCTATTTTATAACATAGGCTCAGAATATGGTTAAATAATGCAGCTTAAGCTCTAATTATAACAATTTCTTTGAGTGGCTGCTTAGCAGATGTAACATCAAGCTTTTACACATTAAAAATGAATATAATCAGATATTGATGGTAAAGTTCAAAAGATCTATATTACCCATTTAATTCAAATGGCTTTAGTTGATAGCTAGTTCCCTCACTGCTATTTAGCCTCCTCTGTTGGTGGTAGCATTAGAAGACTGGCTCTAAATTGATGTTGATTTTTGGCCAATAGACTACAGCAGTTTTTAATAATTGGAATGCACTAAGTTGAATTGCTGTGGAGGTATGGAATTTCAAGCCAATTCTTGTGGTTCACTGATGTCTCACATAGATGAGCGCTGGTTAAGAACACCTGGGGTTAGGTTGTTTTACCTCTGAGTGGCACTTTTTTTGCACACAGCTGTGGGCTAAATGGTGAGGTCACAAGAACCCTGAGAGCTCAAGAAGATTGGAGTGAAAAAGACACATTGGACAACTGTTAGGAGAGAGATGGTAGTCTAGTGTCAAGGCCATTCAGAATGTTCTTTAACGTGCACATGATATAGCTCTCCCACACAGGGTGCCATGGCTTAATATCCCATCTGATGGACAGTGGCCTTTCTAAGCCTATTGGTGACTCCTAATGACCTAGGGCAGAGTGGGGAGTTTTGTGAAGATAGATCTCAACACTAGCCCAAGTGGGACTCGAACCTGGAAACAGCAGATTACAAGTCTGGCAAACTACTGACTGAGCCACACCAGCTCCAAACTGGACACCTTGGAGTTTAGTTGTCATTGCCTCTTCTTGGATATAAGCTGCTTGTCGGAGACAGCAGGTTGCTATTCAGCTTAACAAGATGAATTATAGCACGTTCATCTTTTGAGCTTATGTGAATAACTTAATCAAATTAGTGTAAGACTATGAAGCATTCAGATGGAGTCATAGGTCTTGTTAATTGTGAAGAAAACAAGAAGAAATAATAGGCAAATACACCTACAAATTAGACTTCATAATTGTTTGGCCCTTTCTAAAGTTTGTTATGATAGTGGAACTTTTGACTCTTTGTAAGCTTGATGCTTTTGATTCTAATGCAGGTACAGCATCTTTAATAATAGGTGGTTTGATAATTTAAATGATGAGGTTAGAGAGAGTCATCAGCTGCCTTTAAACAGAATTTGCTTTGGTCATGATTGCCCACATGCAGAGCTACAGATTAGCAAATAGAGTTAAGAGCAATATTTCTAATGGCTTGAGTAAAAAGAGATGACCAAGAATGAAGGGAAGGATGCTGTCAAATATGACCTTATTAAAATTGGCCTGCATTGTCAAGTACCTGTTGTTCCCGATATGTGTTTAAAGAACTAAATACACAATTTGGTTGGAGTTCCACAGTCTAGTCTGCTTGAGGAGTATTCTAATAGTTTAATAAATCATAAAATGTTCCCTAGTTGAGTGCTTTTGAATTAGATGCAAAACAAACTGCAGCAATAAATGATGTGACTGTAACAGTAAGCAGTTACACTCACACCAACCTTGGACTGCGAAACATTACCATCCATCAACTATTCTCAGGCAGTCTCAGTTCATTGAGAACGAAGGTCAAGTTTATGTCACCAAGCCAATTGATCATCCTATTGATGAGATCTGTTAAATAATCCCATAAAGAAATTAGCACAGTCATTGTGGTGCAATAACTATATTGAGTGTTTTCTAAGTAATGCAAATTTTCAAAATTAAATGAATTCTGAATTCCATTAATGCCTTAACAATTTATTAATAGATCAGAAAAAAGATTTTTCTGTTTGATTTGAGGAAATGTACATGGTTTACTAAATGAATAGTTTTTCTTGCCTCTATATTTTATTAACTTTTTGGCATTATGGTTTTGCATTTCTATTCAAATTTTTTACGCATTGGGTATACACTCAGTGGTCACATTATTGGTTACAGTTACATGTTATGTCAATTGTGACTGATATACAGAATTAAGTAACTTCTTATATAAGCTTTTTATGAAAAAATGTGACTGAAGGTAATTTAAAAAATCTTGATGTAAATTAAATAAAATGAAAAGTAAATTTAAAAATTAAATCATTTAAATCATGATTTCCAACAATATATGTTCTTGATTTAGACTTATGAAAGCTGAAACGTTTAGCAAGTTGGTTTGTTCTGCAAAAAAATCATTCAAAATAGGCAAAAATTAACATATTTCACAAAGTGCAAAAAATACTTACATGTGTTAGCAAAGTTTAGTAAAATAGTTACTGCTTTCATTTTAGCAAGTTTTCTTAACTTTTTAAAGCAATGATTTAAACTGGCATTGTTACTATGCTGCTGTTAAATATTTACCAAGTTGAATTAAGTTTATGAAAGCCCCTCTTTTCGGGTGTTCAATCCACACTCCCTTGAAATTTGCTGTAATGTTCAGAGTAGGAAGATTTAAAACATCATCCAAGCTGATGCCATTTTCATAAATGTTACAACACACAACTAATCCAACTTTTTTTTTTAGAGAACTGGGGTAATTTGGGCTCTCTTTTATACTAAATTGCTCAATTCTCCCCTCCCAATATGAAAAATTTTATGTCAATGTTTACAAATACAGCATAATTACAAGCTTTTCAAACAAAATCAGTGCATTTAGAATAGGACTTCCATTTTCCCTTTAAAGAAGCCACTGACAGCTTTTATCTATTTCTTGGTGAATAGCTGTTCTGTGTGTTTATAATCACTTGACATAGTCTTGCTTTTTTTCTCAGAATTCAATTTTTTTTCCTTCTGCTTCAGAATTGTTGATACGGTTATGTTTCTTAGAGACATCAACTTTTTTAATGTTATTTTTGATGTCTGGTAGTACTGGTATCTTAAAACTTTATGGGAAAACTTTTTTTTTTACATTTTGCAACTTCAATGCTTACCATAATGCTTGCAAACTTGCCTTGAAGTGCAAGCTGCTGGCACTTTATTCTTGAACACAAAACAAAAAAAAAAAGACAAGGCTGATGGTATAGTGACCCAGCAGCAATTCGCGCATATGCAATATTAAGAGCAGAAAGCAAACAGACTGTGCAATACTGCAGTGCACATTCAAGCTGCTCTTAATTCATTCATGCACTTCAAAAACACAGTGATTCTCAAATTGGCACTTGTTATAATGAACTTTTACTGTATAAATATCCAAATTCAAAAATAAAGATTATATTTCTGAATTTCTGTTTCCATTCCAAAAAACACCTATTGTACAATTTTATTCAGTGTGGTGACACTGTTTAGGAGAGAGCAAATAGTATCAACAGTTTGTGTTATCCACATAAGTGAAAATAACAAAAAGTGTACAGATGGCCTGAAACTAAATTGTCTTATTTTAATAACTTAAAAGTTAATTGACTATATTAAAAATCAACATAAAATGTTTTCAGTTACTCTAAGTTTCAATAATATTCAACATACCTGATTATTAAGATTATACAAATAATTTGATACAAAGACATGTATATTCCTCATGATTTCTAACACATCTAGGCCCTAAAAATCAAAACACAACAAAGTCTTAATTTCAGGTGTAAATATTTAAACTCAATAATTTAAAAATTAAATTATAACAGCAGTCATAATCTCAATGAAATGGTGGCTAAACACCCAGGATGGCATTAGGCATCTTTCCAGTTCAATACCATAAAGCATCACTAATTATATTTTCACCCACATATTATCATCCAACCTCATTTTACATGTGTGTTTTTTTTTCTATCAACAAATACCATTCTTTGGTTCTGACACAAGAATTACATTCCATCCTATGGAACACTTTCATGTTGTTTTACATTCAGGCACATCCATCCATCCTTCTAGGGGAGGCAATTTTTCCTTGAACAATGTATTAGCTTTTCTTTAATAGTTTTTGAGAAATTGTAACATGAACGTCCTAATACTTAAAAAATGAATGGTTAAACCGTGGTTACTAGCCTTCTTGGTGTTTTTCAAAATGGCGCATTCTGTCTTATCTGTTTTGAGGTAATGAATGCTTACGTTTTTGGTCAGATGCCTCGCAACAAGGAAATGAAATACATGAATATAAATGTTATGGACAGTGATTTTTCTAGTATTGTTCAAAGAAAATGTGAGTATCTTCCTTTCTAAAATCTTGATTATTTTTCTATTAATAAGGAAATTTTATTTCAAGTCTCAGTATTTTCTAAGCTTCCAGTTCTTTGGTTGTCTTTGTTTATCTGAAATATTTTCCTCTTGAGAGCTGTTGTTTCATTTATATTTTTGTTTAAAAATCACTTTAGAGCTGATAAGCAAATGATATTTCATTAAATATAAAAGTATTTTATTATCAATAAACACATTTCCTTTTCTACTAAATGCTTAATTTTACTTTAGACTAATATCTAGTGCACTATATTATTCTCTATGTTAAGTTAATTAGATAAATCATAGTAACAATGGTATCAATTAAAATTTTAATAGTATACTTTCACTGTGAGTAAAAAGCTAAAATGCTTTAAATTAAATCTTAAGGTTACGAGGTTCTGATAGGAGCATGTCCACAGTCATTTGAATCAACAATGTGTGACAGACCCTTTGTTTATTTATAATATATACAAGGCTCATGGCAAAAGCCTTTTAAAACATACTTCCTACTTGAGTAAAAGTTACATATCTGAAGTGTCATCAACATCAATAATACACTGGTTCTACATTGAGTCATTCTGCAAGTCTCCAAATTGCAAACATCAGCAAACTACTATTTCTTCAGGTTGTTGTTACAGCTGGCATTGCCTGTTGCCTCTACAGCATCAGACTGGCTTCTGCAATTGTGCTGCATCACAATAATTTAACATTTTATTAGAAGGGTTTCATCAAAGAAGCCTCTTGTGAGTGCCATTTGAAGACTGCAATTGACCTTGGTAAAAGCCCTTCATTTCATACTCTTAAGTGGCCTAATTTCCAACATTTTAAGAAATTTGAAGTTTAAAAAGAATAAAATTTACTATTCTTGCTACTTTAAATTGTGTCACTGTACAACAGGAAGCTGTCATTCATTGCTGATTACAATGACTGTGAATACACCCTTATAAGAACTTCATAGGCTTAAGATCTAATTGAAAATATTTTTTTTTTACTAAAAGTGAAATTGTGCTCTTCAACGTTTCATTTATATTATCATCTTACAAGTTTTCCTATTAACAATATTCAGTCATTGGCAGAAACCAATTTTTACAAAATAATTTAATGCACGATTATGCTGTTTAATAGGGTGTGAGCTTAAGAGCTACTATCTCATGATACACTGAGGCTATAGCATATAGCCTAGGTATAGGTTGTTACACATGGCAAAATTTAACTTAAGGTGGTTTTATCAATAGTAAAAGTCCCCAAGTAAGATATTAAAATATTACCATTTATGATGAAGTCCTGCTGGCTTCAGCTGGTTGTGCATGTTGATTAAACCTCTGTGATTTTTTTCCTCAAGATGGTATTCTGAAGAATTGTTGTCATTTCACAGCTGATTCAATCACTGTCATAGATATGAAGCACTTCAGATATCAGTCCAGGAACACTTTTTGCTGAATTCACTTTTTCTATGCATCTGTAGAAAAGTCCTGCTGGTTTCAGCTGGTTGTACATGTGATTTTTCTTCAAGATGTAGTTCTGAAGCATTGTTGTCATTTCACAGTCAGTTTTACAACATTGTTTAAATCGACTGTGAAATGATAACAAAGCTTCAGAACTACATCTTGAAGAAAAATCACACGCACAACCAGCTGAACCAGCAGGACTTTTCTACAGATGCATAGAAAAAGTGAATTCAACAAAGTGTTCCTGGACTGATATCTGGAGTGCTTCATATCTATGACAGTGATTGAATCAGCTGTGAAATGACAACAATTCTTCAGAATAACATCTTGAGGAAAAATCAAAGGTTTAACAACAACTAGGCTATATAATATAGCCTCACTGTATCATGAGATAGTAGCTTTTAAGCTCACACCCTGTTAAACAGCATAATTGTGCATTAAATTATTTTAATCAAATTGCTGTGTAATTACAATTTATTTACCCATTTTCACCTATCTTCTTATTGCTTTTTTCATCATTTACTACTTTACATTTATTAAAAGAGTTCCACCAAATCTTCTGAATGAGGGCTTGAACTTAACACGTGGTAAATGAAAGCTTGTGACACAGGGAGTGTTGTAGGCTATAAAAGATTTACCCCCATATTTTCTTACCCCCTTAAAAAGAGGAAAATGTGATAAACATTGTTCCATTAAATCTTTAAAATATAAGGGGTGAGAGTAATAAGTTGTATGTTAAATGAATGGTTGTGATGTGCTGGTAAAAAGGTCATCATGGGGTTTGAAAAAAATTATCCCCGCTTTTTCTGCTCTAAAAAAAAGGGGGGGGGGTGAAAATTATTGTTCTACTATATCAGTGTTGGCAAACAAAATGAAAAACATTCCATTTACATTTTTCATTACAGCCAAAAATTTAATAATTTTTGTGACATTTTTCGCTATAGCAAAAATTAAATTTAATTACAATGTTACATTAACTTTATTTTGAAATATTTTTAACACCAATCCAAAATAGTGAAATATATGTTATCATTTTTACTTTATATATATATATACAGTAGTGTCATCCAAATGATTCGCACCAGTTCAATCAATCCACTTGTTAAAAAACAAGAAAATTGGAGAAAAAAAAAAGGAAAATTATCAGTATTAATAATGAAATAAATATATATGTGTAAATAGAATTGTTGCAATTGCTTTTTCTGCTATTGATTCTTAAAAATTTTGGTTCAAAAATAATAATGAAATAAAAATTGCAATTAGGAGACCCAGTTATGAAATAATAGGATGACACCACTGTAAGTATTCTAATAATTTATGTAAGGAATACAATCAAAACTACTATAGAACAGGCATGTACCAAGAATTAGTTTCAGGGGATGAGAGAGGTTCCCAGAATTTAGTATCGGAGAGGATGTTCACAAAATGCTCACTAAAATAATTTCCTACGCTTAAAGTAAGACTAATTTTGAGGGGGGGGAGAAAATTTAGTTTCAGGGGAGGAGAGAATTTAGTTTGGGGGTGAGTCTGAGAATAAGACTTTAGTAGGATTTCCTAATTACTAAAATATTCCACCCCACAGAAAAGGCTAAATGAAATTCTATATGGAAAATAAAATTTTATAGCTGTTTTTTTTTACATCTACTTTTAGTTTCGGGCATAAAACATGGGGTTAAAATAAAATTATATGAAAATGCCTGTTTTGAATTTCAAAGCAGGTAGACAAGTTTGAGATTTTGCATAAAATGACACAGCTTTTTCTGCTCTAAAAAAAAAAGAGTGTGTGAAAATTATTGTTCTACTATATCAGTGTTGACCCCCTCCCCCTAGATCTCTGGGGGGAGGGGGACAAACCCTTCATCCCTGACTGAAGAAATTCCTAAGAATTGTTCAGAAAAAAATGGAACATTATTAATAAAAATTTCTGAGCGATCAGATTATGCGATCATAATCCTTAATACTATAAAGGTTTTTGTGCACAGATTAATATTTTTAAAACAAGTTGTTAGAATGACTTGAGCAAGTTTAAAAAAATAAGTGAAATTCCCTTCAGAAAAATTAACAAGAATGCAGTGGAAAAAAAAAAGAAATTAATTCAAAAATATTGATGTTATTCTATCTTATTCATCCTTATAAACAAAAATGTCCTTAATAATTTTGAATTCAAATTATTTATTTTGTTAGAGAGAATCCATTTAAGCATAGAAAACACTCTGCAGAAACCTGAGTTGCAGGTACTACTAGAATAAATCTTGCAAGTCTTTGCAATGCTTTGTTTTGATTTTTCCAGTAATAAAAAAAATTCCCTTTGTATAAATCCCCTTTTTCAAATTTATTTTATAAAATTGAAATTTTATTTTCTTTTGCCTCCAATTTTTTGGTTTTATTAAGATAGATTTCCAGCAAATCATTTGTTAAGTCGTTTGATGACATTGAACTATTTTTATCAATGCTTTCCTGAAGAAGAGCTCACGCAAAATAATTAAATGAGATTTCTATGAAATAAGACTTCATATAGCACAAAAATAATCTAATGAATAGATAAAATAGCATAAAAATAATATAATGAATAGATAATTAGTAGAGAGATTGAAAATATTACCTATTTAACTTTATGCAATCTCTTCTTAAAGGAGCTTAAGTACAAGATACACTCATCACTGCTCGATTGAAATGAGAATTGCCACCTTTATTTTTCTCAACATATGACAAGGTGAGGTTGATTGTTAACAAATTTGCAAACATGCATAATGGAAATATTTTGAGAAGGGGGGAGGGAAGTCAAAGATTTGGTGCAAAGATCAAAACAAAGTTTCGACTATTGTCAACAAGTTAATGGTTCTTCTTCCAATTCTCTATCCTATATCCAAATTATCCAACATACATAGCTCCTTTTCTAAGTATCTAAGCCAGTGTCTTGCAAACTGTGTGCCGCGAGAGATTCCAAGTGTGCCGCGAGAGATTTTCAAATTGACACTAGATATTCCAAAGATTTCATTTTGA
Source organism: Ryuthela nishihirai (assembly GCA_038380435.1). NCBI lineage: Eukaryota > Metazoa > Arthropoda > Arachnida > Araneae > Heptathelidae > Ryuthela > Ryuthela nishihirai. Next base: position 41,868,018 of record JAWZYU010000017.1, on the reverse strand, counting down.
CTTGACTTGTGTTATCGACGTGCTTTAATATCGACGTGCTATCGACATGCTTTAATAAAAAACTTTCAGATTTTATCAACTGGGATCTTGTAAGTATTTATCAAGCTTTTGAGCCAAGAATAATGCAAATTTGTTCGCAGAAGCAATCTCATACATCCCATTGAAATATGTTCATATCTAAATTTTAAATAAAATGCATTTAATGAAACTTCAATTTTCCTCTTTTTACGTAACCATCAAAAATTCTTTTTTAGGTGTGCCGCGGAAAAAAAATTAGATTCAGTGTGCCGCGGAAAAAAAAAATTAGATTCAGTGTGCCGCAGAAAAAAAAAATTAGATTCAGTGTGCCGCGGGAAAAAAAAATTAGATTCAGTGTGCCGCGGAAAAAAATTAGATTCAATGTGCCGCAGAGTAAAAAAGTTTGCGAGACACTGATCTAAGCCGATCACAGGGAATTGTTATATAACTGAATTTTCGCCCTATTGTAATTGTCCTGTTTTCCTTTCATTTAATATACAACAACTTTTGGCACTCGTGTTCTGGAGATGTAGCAGAACAATCATTTTCACATTTCCTCTTTTTTAGGGGAGAAGAAATCACGGGGGTCAATTTTTTTTACAGCTTATGACACTCCCCACATCCAAAGCTTTCATTTGATTGCATAGCTTGTTACATTTTGCACTTGCGTTCAGGGTTGGGTTGTTTTACCTCTGAGTGGCACTTTTTTTGCACACCATGGGCTAAATAGCCAGGTCGCAAGGACCCCGAAGGCTCAGAGAAGGTTGGGGGAGGGAACCCACTGGAACAGCTGTTGGGAGACAGATGATAGTCTCCCATCAAGGCCATCCAGCATGTTCTTTAACATGCACAGAGTATGGCTCTCTCATATACGGGGCCACAGCTTAATGTCCCATCCAACAGACAGCAGCCTTTCCAAGCCCATCGGTGTCCCCTACTGACTGTGGACAGGGCAGGAAGTTTTGTGGAGATAAGTCTCAATGCTGACCTAGCTGACTCGAACCTGGGAGCTGCAGATTACGAGCTTGGTGCACTACCGACTAAGCCACCCCTGTCCCTAGCATTCAGGAGATATAGGTAACAATAGTTTTGATATTCCCCATTTTTAGGGGGGAAGACAGCATGGGGTCAAATTTTTATACCTATGACATTCCCCATGTTACAAGCTTTTGACATACAGCTTGTTACTTTTAGTACTCACATTCTGGTGATACAGTGAAACAATAGTTTTGATATTCCCCTTTTTTGGGAGGAAGAAAAGCATGGGGGTCAAATTTTTATAGCCTGACATTTCCCATGTTACATGCTTTCATTTGACACATAAATCATTATGTTTGTGCATTTCATTTGAAAGATATGGTGGAACAGCTGTTTTGACAAACACACAAAATGACAAACATCAAGTGGAAAGGAACAGGAAGATAGGTAAAAATACCCATCCCCCTATATGCAATCTAAAGAGTAAAAAAACAAACTATAACATACTAGTAATGAAATTACTTATTGTAATTTTAACATCGGTTGGAGGATAGTATCAGCATGTTTCGACCACTTTTATTTAGAATTCATATTAATTTCAAAGGAATATAGGGCACCAAAACTGATTTGCTTGACAACTGAACAAATATTTCTGGCACCCTATCTTCCTTTGCAGTTAATGTGAATTAAGTGATTTCATCATTAGTATGTTTCACTTTTCCCCTCCCTATTAGGGTGCATACAGATTTTCTATTAATTTATACATTTTACTGTTATTAGTTGACTAACTCATGAGCTACCTCAAATTATGCTCCCTCAGGCATAGTTTGATGACTTCCATGGGAACACTAATTTTTGCATAATTTGTTAACACTGAGGACAAAACTTAAAACTTTCATATAACATTAATTTGAAATATCTTTAAGCTAGTTCTTGCAAAAAAAAAAACTCAAAGGGTGATTTATTATTTTCTTCAAGATTTTTTACCACAACAAAGTGCATATGGCAATGAATATAGTTTTGAAAGGTGAGACACTTTGTTGACATCTTTGTTTGGGTTGTTTTAGCTCTGAGCAGCACTTTTTTGCCCACAATGGGCTAAATGGCCAGATCACAAGGACCCCGAAAGCTCAGACAGTTGGGGTAGGGACCTGCTGGAACAGCTGTTGGGAGACAGATAGTAGCCTCCTATCAAGGCCATCCAGCATGTTCTTTAATGTGCACAGGATATGTCTCTCCAACACATGGGGCCACAGCTTAATGTCCCATCTGATGGACAGTGGCCTTTCCAAGCACACTGGTGTCCCCTACTGGGCATGGGCAGGGTGGAGAGTTTTGCAGAGATAAATCTCAATGCTGACTCAAGCCTGGGAACTGCAGATTATGAGCCTGGCACATTACCAACTGAGCCACCTCCACCCCATCTTTTCTTCCAGCAGCCTACAATGTGTTGGTCCTATAAAATAGAGCCTGTGTGTTGTATTATTTAAAGTTCTTAAAAAAAGATATTACAACTTTATTTTTTTGCTTTATACTTGTATGAGCTAATCATCTAGCATACTAGTAATTTAATTACGTAAACTACTAGTAGTTTAATTACTGTAATTTTAATTAAAGCATCTGTAGCAACTGTTTTATATTCACTACAACTTTGCTTGTTTTTATGCATACAAACTATTTAATATAGTTTTTTTAGAACAGTTAAAAAAATATCTACTACAACAGTTAGACATTTTAATATTCCCTACGATGCTTTAAGGTGAATCTGCAAAAATTGAACCAATTGTTAGCTACAAAAATGCTTTTGGCTTCCTAAAAATTACATCTACAATTAAAATTTTTGGTCAAATTTCCCTGACTTTCCAGATATGTGAAAAACTTGGCCATTCATCTAATGCATAGTGTATTTTTGAGAACAGCAAACTTTCTTCCTTCTCAATGAAGGCAGGGTATAAAAAAATCCACAATAGGACAATAGGAATGCTATGAATCAAATCAAAACCTTAAATTAAATTAGATACAGACTTTAAGATTCAACATTAGAGAAGCAAAGGAAAAGATCCTGTAATATGGAACACTTGAATAGTAAGAAAAAATAATTTAATTTTGTTGTTAATGAGATTGGTTGTTAATAGGATCCCACAAACTCAAGGTAACATGCCAAGGTGCTATGAAAACTGAGCTATTGCTAACTAGCTAAATTCCAGTTAATGGAGACTATAAACTTTGCCATTCATTGATCGGGAAGGAACAGACTGATCTTTGTCCTTCCTGATCAATAAATAGATGGCATCACAACAATTTATGGTAGCTCAGTGGTCAATTGCATCAGGCATCTTATTAGGGGATGGTGGGTTTGGATCCCCTTCACAGCAAACCTGATTTTTTTTCAGCTAACTATTCAAGACTTTGGTAAATTATTCAATGAGTTGGCAAAACATCCTCAAATATTGCAAGGTTATTTACTAGTGCCTACAAATTACAATGAACCAAATTCAATTTGCCTATAAGTTTCCACTTCAAGGTTAAGTGTAAATCTATAAAGATTTAATCTGGAATTTATTAAATTTATGTTTTGCTTTCTTACTTATATTTGCTTGTTTTTATGCATACAAACTATTTAATATAGATTTTTTTACTTATTCTGCATTTTAATGCTTATTTACAAAACTAAAGCTTTGATTTTTCATTTACAACATTCAAAATATTGTTAAAGTTACAAACCTGTTCAAGAGTTTGACTAGGAAGATGAGCTTCAACTGTAATTAAGCCATACTTCTGTTTTGCCAAACTTCTCATTTCACCATATGTTTTCCAGTCATGTAATGCTACTGTGGTTAGATTATAAAATACTTTGTCCAAATAATGTTCCACATAAGCTGATAAAAAACAAAAAAACTAGTTTATACTCTATCTATCTATCTACTATCTATATATGTAACTAGATATATATTTATATCTAGTTACACTAAATATATCAAGATTAAATTTAAAATAACAACTGTTTGCTTTTCCCTCTCATATCTAGTTAGAATACAACTTTGAAAAAATGTATGAAATTAACTACTGAAAACCAATTTAGTTTTTATAGATGATTTAATAAAAGAAAAATAAAACTTCACTGTAATAAAACATTAGAGGTTGCTATAATATTGAAAAGCATTTTTTTTTTAATTCCTATAGCCGTCCCATGGCCAAGTGGTTAGCACGCTTGGCTACTGATCTAAGGGACCTGGGTTCGAGCCCCGGGTAAGGCATGGATGTATGTGTCATTTTTCTGCTGAGGTCCTGCCATCCTCTCAGACCTTCTACTGTGGCATATAAACTGACAGGCTCCTGTCAGACCTCTGTGGCAAGCAGCTGCTTGAGGGGGTATTTTATTTATTCTATATACAGCTTAGATGAAAAATATAAATATAAACTTAACAGTTAAACTCACTGTTACATATTACTGAACGTACAGTTTAAATGCAAAGAGATGTTTAGAATTCTGCAACAATATAATTTTAATATTCTTGGAACAGATTTTAATTATATAAACTCTTACATTTGTCTATATCTATTTTGCCTAGATTTGTTTGCTATCTGCAATTTTAAAGCAGGGTTAGGTCGTTTTTAAAGCAGGGTTAGGGTTCTGAGTGGTACTTTTGTTCACACAATGGGCTGTATGGGAAGGTTACAAGGATTCCAAGAGCTTATACGAGGTAGGGGAAGGTGATCCACCGGACTACAATTAGGAGAGAGAGTAAAGCCTCCCATAAAATCAATCCAGTGTTTTCTTTAACATGTAAGGGTATGACTCTCCTGCACACAGGGCTACCACAACATTCATTTGCCATGTGGCAGCATTTCCAAGTGCATCAGTGTCTCCTTTCTCACCAAGGGTACAGTGAGAGTCAGCAGAGATAAATCTCAATGCAAGCACAGTTGGGGTTCAAACCTGGTAACTGCAGATTATGAGCATGGTCTCTACTGACTAAACCAACCCCCACCCTTTTAAAGTAGGCTAACTGCATCTAAAAATTAAACAAAATCACTTATATAATGCAAGGTTCTTCAAGCTAAACTTACATGAAGGAGTATACGATAGATTTTTGAACACAGTACCTGTTAAAATCAAAACATATATAACTTTCAACAGTATCCAGTGCCTGAAATCTCATAAAATGCAAAAGAATAATGTTTTGAATTTTAAACCAGCATTATCAATTAATACTTACCATTTTCAGAAAATATGATATTCTAGATATAAAGTGGGCCCTCTACATAATGAAGTCCTCAGATAGCAAATTTTTGCTTAATTGCCTCCTATAAGCCCACATTGATTAACATAATGAATTGCTTATGAACTCACACAGTCATGAAGTTGGCCAATCAGAACACACTTAAGAATACTCAGCAAATTAGTGATGCCTATCTATGAGTATTTGGAGCTCAATTGCCTTTGTTTACATTATCTATTGTGTTTTTGGTTGTGGAAAGAATTTTTGAAGACTTTGTGCTTTCATTCATTTTTTTTTATTTAAAAGTAAATTAATATTGATTGCAACAGATTGTAAAGGTAATTTGCAAACAGATAAGAAAAGTAGAAAAACCATAACCCTCGAGATAATGTAATAAATCTCTGAGAAATCTGAAAAGAGGTCAAAATAAGAGTGCTTGCTATGGAGTATAATTTATCTCAATCGACCATTTCCACCATCTTACTAAACAAGGACAAAATGAAAGCTACCAAATTGAGTGATGCCTTTACTGTAATATTTTATGCTTTATATATTGATTCCTTTTACTATGTTTCTATTTATTTTAATCTTTCATCATGTAAAATTTTTTGTAAAGAATTAGTGTTTAGATTTTATAAACTATGTTTTAAATGTCAAAAATGTTCACTTAGATGGTCTTTAAATGAATAAGGCCTTTAACATGCATTTCCCAAATTCACATAACAATTTAATAAAGTTAAGTACACAAGTGATGCAGCATTAAAAAACTTTAATCACAATTTACACTGTTTGAAAATAAGGGGGCTATTCAAATGCTCTTATTGCTCTATAGCTTGTTCTTAATATACATCATTGCGAAGTTTCAACATGTACTAATACTGGCTTAGTATCATTAACACCTATGGTTTTCTATAAAGAAAACCATAAAAAAAAAATCTTTTTAAATCCAGTGTTATTCCATGCTACTACGAACTTCTAAAATACTCGAAATAGTAGCAAGGAATAACACACGAAGCAGGACTTCCTTTGTAGAAAACCATAAGTGTAAATGATACTAAGCCAGTACTAGTACACGTTGAAACTTCGCAACGATGTATATTAAGAACATGCTATAGAGCAATAAGGGCATGTGAATAACTCCCTTATTTTTAAACAGTATATATTGTGATTAAATTTATTTTTCACATAACAAATTAAATTTGTTATGCAGTGGAATTATAAAAGAATACTATAAGTTTGATAGTTAAGTCTTGATGAAATTAACTTTTAATTATGTTTAATATTTAACTTCAATAGTTTAAGTCAATCTTTAAACCATGCTCCTATTTCCAACTTCTAACATATTGCACAGTAAGGAGAGAAAACACCTAAAAGATTTTATCATACAAAGAGAGCATATACAGCAAAACATACAAAGCAATTTCTTCCTCTTACCCTTAACATTGATAAACCTATCGAAAAACCTTATGGGACGGAGGCTTAAGAAATTGGAGAAATCTTTCAATCCCACATTAAAAGGATTTCGATCATCCAGTTGCAAATGATAATGAGAGTGAAGTCGAAGATCAGTTTCTATATCTTTACACAATGGATCAAGAAGATGCTAAGAGTAAATAGAAAGATTGATAATAAGATTTCAAGGTTTGGTATTAAAACAACATTTTACTTAGCAAAGATCAAGTTTTTAGATTTCTACTTAGCATTGATACAATTTTTGCATATTTTCTATGATTTCCAAGTAGAATAATTTTAAGTAACATCATCTGATTTACCTTTAAATAAAAACTACAATAGAATCTGATTATTTAAAAAAATTATGATGAAATATTTCAGAAAACAGAACTTTTTGAATAATCAATAGCTTGTTTTTTAAATATACACTGACATATCAGCACTTTCACAGGTCATACAGGAACAACCAGTGCAGTATTCTAGAAAATTAGCCTATGTATAATTGGTACCCAAGTATTTTTCTTTTTGAGAAAAAGCATCTCCAAAACAAAGGTGGTGTATACAACTGCAATAAGCTTATTATCAATGAATAAAAAACAGCTACAGGGGCTTTGCAGATGTTTGTGTGACACATGCATGGTTTTATTACAATGTATTATATTTATCAGTCATGGCAAACCAAATGTAGGGATGTATAAAAGTTCATATCTAACAAGTTTTAAGAATAGTATAATACTAAGTTTTGGATTATTAACTACATCTAAAATATAACAAAAAAATAGTGGCATGATAGAAATATTAATTGGATTTCTTTGCACTTAATTTCTATATTTATTGTTTCTTTTAAACACGATTCTACAAAAAAAAAAGCATCAAAGGGCAATTTAATATTGAATATGCATAAATTAGGAATGTGATTACTTTGAAAAGATTAAAGTATATCATAATAAGCTAAAAAAATATTGTAAACAGCAACTAAAACTCTTTGAAAGCTAACAAAATATTCTATAAAATGATAAGTCTTTAGGTAGATGAATTGGCCTTTCAATTACATAATTATTTTGCCCATCCAACATGCAAAAGTCAAAGTCATGAAATTGTACCAGGAAAGTTCAATCAAGACATTTTTTCATATGAAAGTAGTGCACAGGACAGTAAGGATCACAGGATATTCTGCACTTACCTGCACTCTCTCTTTCACAAGAATGAAGACACCATTAGGTCTCAAGATATTGTGAGATGGGAATTATGCTTTCTGTAAAGAAGAGCTATAACCTGTACACATGCAAAAATATATACTAAGGGATGCAATAATGAGGTCATTGCCAGGGTCTTAATGATTCTACACCTATTTCCCAAAACAAGTTAAAACACTAGGGGTATGTAGATGTGTCGGTGGTTACCTAGCCATGATGAAACACTGTTGGTTAGTCATGAACAAAGATAGATGTAAAGCCAGTTAACTGTTCCCTGTCCTCCATTATTTCTCTCTTAGCTTCTCGCCAGATTCACTGGTGTGTAGGAGTACACCAGTGAACCACTGGTGGAAGAAACTGTCAACTACCTATTAATACAATATTCAGAACATCTTTATTTTCACTTGCATACTCAGGATATGCTCCTTTGATGTTGGCTACATGATGGGGTAGAACTTAATCACTCTATATGCTGTTGGGAGGTTGAATAAAACAAATACTGATTTGAATATACAATGTCTGCAGCCACTCAGCCCCTTGATGGCAGACAAACTAAACCATTGTTGGCATGATCTAATTTAGCTGTTCACTGGGAAACTTCCATCTAGCTCCTTTAGTTTGTAGCACTCAATAAGGACCTTTGTCCTACTTTCAGCCCTCTGCAAGGATTGCAAACTGTACTAGTCACCCTAACTTATCCAGACTCCTAATATCTGTCTAGTGAAAAGGCTTTTTTAGCCCCAGAACTTTGACACTTTCCTTGATGCCAACTTCTACATCACATTTGGAACTCATTTTACATTTCCTGCTGTTTGCCCATTGGTCCATTTTGATATCTCATCATAGGGAGTAAATTTACTTCACAAAAAAGAACTGCCAAATTCCACACTGTGGTATTGCCATGCAAAGAAATGACAAAAATATAAAAATATTCCATAACTCCTCCAAGACACATTAACCTCTCATCAATTATAGCAATGACCCACTTTCCCCATGCTAAGTAAAATTACCTAGATATATATACATAATTAAAATTTGGGGAAAATTTCTGAGAACATAATCTTCAGAAAGACAGGGAGTTGTCCCACTAGTGCCAGCATTGAGATTTATCTCTGCTCTCACCCTGCCCTTTGTCAATAGGAGAATTGAAGGGTTTGGAAAGGCCACCATCTATCAGATGGGATGTAAAGCAGTGGTCCCATGTGTGGGAGTTATACCTGTTCAGCCTGAAAGAACATGCTGGATGGCCTTGACTGAAGATTACTATCTGTCTCCTAACAGCTTTCTACTGGGTCTCCTCCCTCCGACCTTCTCTGAGCCCTTGGGGTCCTTGTGACCTGGACATCTAGCTCACTGTGTGCACAGAAGTGCAGCTCAGAGATAAAAAAAAAAACACTGCAACCTGAGAAAATATAGAAAATTTTCATATCCAGATCTTCAAAAAAGTCCAGATAATTTCAAATAAAGTTCATCACTAAATATGAATATTCAGAACCTTCACTAAATATTATGTGGGGACATTACAATGACTTTAATGGGGATAATCTGCCCCTAAGAGCTGTATAATGAACATTTTTAAGCCCTGTATTAAGTTTGGGGTCTTGTGATTTAGATATTTAGTACACTTTTCAGAAAAATGTACTCTCAGAAGCAACACCAGAACCTAATGATTTGTTACAAGACTAAAGTTTAGTAAATTACTTGGTTCCAAAAACCCTTTTACTGAAAATAGTAAACTTTTCATGTCATTCAGTAAATAACCTAAACACTTTAGTTTTTTAATTATTTTAACACTGCATAAAAAAAATTAGATTTGAATATAAATTTTTACTTATGACTGATGCTAAAACCCTTTTCAGCCAGAACACTTACTTACTCTTTTACTGACTGAAGAGTTGCACAAATATTTTACAATGTATTTAATGAAAATTGGATTTGTTGCAGGTAACACTAATCATATTATATAACAGCCATAATTCCAGGTGAACAAATGGGTGGACAAACGAGTGGGTAAATGAATGGGCAGGCAAGACATGAGCGACTTTATTGGTGGCAGAAATCATTGACTTTCCTGTAATTCTGTGGGTACTTGAGCGAATGGTTCCAAATTTGGTGGGATGGTCCCACTTAGTTCTAACACTGTTGGGGTAACAGATTGGGTTCCTAGCTGCCATGGGTCAGGAGTGATCCCTCAAAAATGCTCAAATTTTCTGGGGGCTCTGCTGTTGTGTACCTTGTGAATGGAGTAGTACGTTGTAATACATTAATGGTGGAAAGCTGTGAATGAACCTATTGATGGGAAAAGTCATCAATGGGCATATGTTTCACACCAAACTTTTGCTGTGGGTTTAACCAGTATATTATATGAGGCATTTTTTATATATTGTATTACAGTAGTATTTGTTTTAAAAAAATCACAAACCTCTTTTAACTTTCCATATATTTCCTTATCAAATGCTCTTAAAAGAATCTGAGGTGATGACTCATGTCGAGTAGCCAACATAGGATCAACACAATCATGAAGTGCTCCTATCATGTACTGGAAAGACAGCAAAAACAAAAAAGAAACTTTAGTACTTCATAAAATTCCACAAGTGGTTGTAACAAAGTATGCATAAACACAATGGAGAAAAATAGTACAATACAATGGATATCAATATCATTTTTCATGTCAAGCTTTGGGCTTCCACTGAATTATTTTAGTTTGTTTTCTGGATTCCTCAATTTATCCCCATTTCATCATCATATACATGTTGTCCCAAAAAACGCATACACATTTTATCAGCCCATAACTCTGTAACATCTTTTCTTTTTCAGGTGAAAATTGGCTTTAGAAATGGATAATGAAAGACTTTGTTTGAGCAATGGAATTTTTGTACTGAAGTGGTACTTGAAATTTGAAAACGTAAATTAAGTCCAGAGACAGTGGGGAAAGAAATTTCAAGCAAAACCTATAATGTGAATTTCAATTTCGTATATGCGAGATAAATTTGAAACTGGTGGTACTGTGCAAAATTGTGCATTCAGCGGTCTGGAAGACCTTGAACATCTATGAGCCCCAAGAAATCAGAAGAGGTGCTGCAACAATTCCTACAATCACCAAAGGAAATCTGTCTGACAAGCTGCTTGTGAAACAGAAATCGCAAAATCAAGTGTTCGTCTCATTTTAATGCATGCAAAATTCAAAAGCTATATCCCAAGATTAGTGCATGCTGTAAACAAAGACGATCCTGATTGTAGAGTTGAATTTTGTGAGTGGTTTCTGTCAAAGAGGACCCACTGTTTGTCAATAAGATCGTTTGGAGTGATGAAGCAACATTCAAGATGAATGGTACAGTCAACTGTCACAATTGTATATTTGTAACATTATACATTGAACACCTGGGTACACAGTACACAGGTGTTCTTCTGCATATTTTCCTGTAATTCTTGTCTGTAGATTAATATTGGCAGGTAAAGGTGGAAATACACTTTATCCTTAATCTGCTAATCCTTTTTACTGGTCAACATACTGGTCAACAGAGAATCCACATGTTACTGCGGACAGGCATCTAAATTTACCGGGTCTTACAGTGTGGTGTGAATTATCATCCAAGGGTTTGATTGGACCATTCCTTTTTGATCAAACAGTTACTGGTCCCTTGTACCTCAACACACTTCAGAGATCAACTGTGCCACAAATTCTTCAGCTATAAATTATTATTATTAAACTCAACTCATTAAGTATCCACTAATAACTTCCACTCTGTAAATTGATTCAAATATTTAGAGGAAAAATTGTCTTGAGCCAGGTGGGATATGAACCCACGACCCCCTGACAACATGTCATGTGCTCTGGACCACTGAGCTATCGGCCGCCAATCAAGATCTCCTCCAACTGATGTAATGAACATTCTCAACCTACTTCCCACCCGGTTCACAACAATTTTTCCTCTAAATATTTGAATCAATTTACAGAGTGGAAATTATTAGTGGATACTTAATGAGTTGAGTTTAATAATAATTATTTGTAGATTGCATACTCGTAAGACATGCATTCAATCTATGAAAAGGCATTAAAAAACCACTTGAGGCAGGATTGCCTGAACACTCCCTACATATTAGGAAAGTAGGTTGAGAATGTTCATTACATCAGTTAGAGGAGATCATGATCAGCGGCTGGTAGCTCAGTGGTCCAGAGCACCTGACATGTTGTCAGGGGATAGTGGGTTCGTATCTCACCCGGCTCAAGAAAATTTTTCCTCTAAATATTTGAATCAATTTACAGAGTGGAAATTATTAATGGATTCTTCAGCTATTTGAAGATGAGGAGGATTTTTATTTCCAACAAGATGGGGCACCTCCCCATTTTCATCATGATGTCAGGACTTATCTTCATGAAACTATTTCAAATAGATGGATTGGAAGAATGGGCAGTGTTGAGTACCCAGCATATTCATCTGATCTAACACTACTCAATTATTATTTATGGGAGTACCTAAAAGACAAAGTTTATGCCACAAAACCCACAACACTTATACAGTTATGGCAAGAAATCAAAGAGAATTGCCACACAATTATAAGAGATATGTTAATTGATGTTTGCAGATCAGTTTCTCACTGATGTCAGCAATGCCTTGATGAGAATGGAGGTCATTTTGGACGTTTGAGATAATGCGTCATGTAAACATAAAATATATAATGCCTTTATATCTAATCTTTATTGTAACATTTACTCTTAATTATAAAATTATTAAATTAAATTTAAGAAAATAAACTAACAGTTATTAACAACCAAAGTCTGTATACATACCAGTATATATGACTCTGATGAAAAAGGTTTTCTTATTTTACTTGTAGAGGTTTTTTCAGATTTCTATTCTGTGCAAAGTCATATTCTAAAGCATCCAGTGAGGGGTTGAGTTGTTTTACCTGAGCTGGGACATTAAGCTGTGGCCCTCTGTGCAGGAGCCATATTCTGTACACAATACAGAGCATACTAGATGATCTTGACACGAGGCTTCCATCTGCTCCTAACAGCTGTCTAATGATTCCCATCTTCAGCCTTCTCCAAGTCCTTGTGACCTGTCCATTTAGCCCATTTGGTGCATAAAAGGGCCACTCAGAGGTAAAACAACAATTCTGCCTCGGCAGCACATTGGTATAGTATTAGCTTACAGTGACAGTGCATACGTTGATCTAGATCATAACATACTCTTACATAGTTTTGCAACATGCTGCTGTATTTTTGCAATATGTTGCTGTAATAAGCAAATAGCCCTATTTGGTCTAGTGGTTAGCATATCTGATTACTAAGATCAAGGGCATGTCCTTGTGTGTTTGTATGTTGTATGAGAAATTAGAACATGCCTAATAAAGCTTTTAGGTTATGTCCATTCTTTGTGTAGGGAAATACCTTCTTCCTTTCAAAAAAATAATTTTTTTTTCGAAAAAAAAACACTGAACAGTAAGTTTTATATGGTCCTGCAGTAAGTATCACATCCCAAAACATATTTCTAAAGGAAATCTCAAGCATCATGGCACACAGATAAAATGATTAGATACTAAACATTGCAACTGCATTCAAGTTACATGTATATAGATAAAATTATTAGGCATAACTTAATGCAGTTTCAGTGTTTTAGTGCCTCATTCACTGCAATATTGTAACTATTACACTACATTAAGCATGTCATCAAGGTAGAAGCACCACAACAGCAGTGAAAGCCAGCTGAATTGTTGCAGACATCCTTAGCCTTTTTTATATACAGCATGTTTCATAGGTAGGTTTACAACTTGGAGACACCATATATACATTTATTAATGAATAGCAGAATCAAATCAAATACATAGAAATGTAGTCAAACCTAAAGTTTTGCCAGATGTATCAGAGTGATAGTTCAAAGTGACTTCCAGATGGACATAACAAATATCCCAAATCTAATGAATTTCTTCCCAGGTGTTCTTCTGCAAATTTTCCTGTAATTCTTGTCTGTAGATCAACATTGACAGGTAAAGATGGAAATACACTTTATCCTTAATCTGTTAATCCTTTTTTAGTTGATTCAATCTCTCCAATAAAACATTGACTTGTGAGGCCCCTTATTCCCATATCAAAGATAAGAGTGGGATAGAACTGAAAGCAAAGAAGGTAAGGAAAAGGGAAATGAACAATGATAATCTAATAAACATTGTGGTTATGCAAAATTGCATCTTTTTCTGCAATGAAGTTGTAGAAAAGTGGCAAAGTCCTAACAGTTTATGGTTCAGTAATTTATGAGAATTGGTTAGTTTATCAGTTGTAGATGGTTTTCTTCAGAGCACTTAGATTTGTAAATATATATATTGTTTTTTGCTTTTTTTTATTTGAATTTTATGTCTTCTTCCACATTTTTTTTGTTGATAAGATTGTTGGGTTGTTGTACCTCTAAGTATTATAATCACTGCATACAAGTTATATTATTTAACAATAACCTAAATAATAACTTACACGAATACGATGCACATCTACACCACTGTCATACAAATCAGCAACATAAGTAGGGAATACAACATGATGCCAGTACATAAAACTGCAATCACATGCTTCTTTTATTCTGAAAATTAAATACAAAATGTTACATTAGAGATGAATCATGCTAAGAAGTCTTACTATTATTTAGCATTAATGTCAACTGTGAAAGAAATATGAATAGGAAATATGAAAGGAATAAAAATAGCCATATTCTTTACTTTTACAGCAAAGTACTATGGCACATTCTAAATTTGTTTATTTGCTTATAAACACATTCAATACTTTTAATGGTCTATAATAATAATAATTTAATAATTACCCCCTCAACTAGCTGCTTGCCACAGAGGTCTGACAGGAGCCTGTCAGTTTATACACCATAGTGGAAGGTCTGTGAGGAAGACAAAACCTCAAGCTAATATTTATTTTAATTTTTTTTTAGAATATGTACCTAAGTATTGTATTCTTATAAGATGTGACAAGAAATGAGACAGCACACATTAGCTTATTTAATACACCCTCACCTGTTCAGGCTGTTTTTTTTTCTGGTTCTAACAACTGCTTCCATGTTTGAATTGGATGAATAGTGTTGGTGTTATGCCTGTTAGTATAAGATGTGTTTCACCCTTGCTGGACAATGTGTTCATCACGACAATGCCCTTTTCATTCAGCATTATCAGTGAAACATTTCTTTTGCCCAAATCCAAATCAAAATTATGGGATTGTTTTGACTATGTGGAGCATATAAAGAAGCATAAGACAGAGCATAAAATAAAGTTAGGAACACAGCATGAAGTTTAAGAGTTTGTAAAAGTTCACGATAATGTTGTATGCAAAAACATGTATATACAGCAGCAATTGGTGATGACAATGAAACATTAATACACAAGACTTCAAAATATTACATAGATTCTCAAAAAACCTGCATGACAAATAACTTTATTATTTAAATAATATTTACATAAACTGGTTATATATCAAGTTTCATATAAATTTATGTATCACAAAAATTTATAAAAACCTTGACAATAATTACCTAATTCTTATAACTTTTATAGTGTCATTTTTTTTCTAAAAATGCAACTCATCTTTTGAGTCTCATTATGAAACAACTAATGAATAAAATAGTTTACATTGCAAATTATAAAAATAGCATTTAATTCTAAGCAAAAATATATAAAAATTAAAAGGAAAAAAAAGATAGGTAAGCATAAGAAAAACATGTTGCAAGTTTTATAGTGATTTTTGAAAATTGATTAATCAGTTTCCAACACTTAAAGGGTTAATAATTTAATTCATAATGACTTGTTCACAAATATACAATGAAATGCTAAAAGAATTGCACACTTGTTTGCTGAATGCACTTTACCTTTGAACTTACCTACCTTTTCTTAGCTCTTGACTACCTGCATAGTATGAAATATGAAGGCAAAAATGTTAACTAGTGTTCCTTACATAGTTTCTATAATTTCATGGATAACTAAAATAATCAAATTGTACATTAAAAATGTTTAATTACCAACACAAGACTGATGTTTAAGATTGAACAAAAAATATTAATTTGTTTTACAGTATAATAAAAATAATACTTACTTATGCCTCAAATCACAAACAATATCCAGTTTTTTCATAACATTGTTGAAACTGTTTAATTCATCATCTTTAAATGATTTCTATAGGAAAATAATAATCTGATAAATGCATACTTTATAATGAAAAAAATCAAAATAAATCAGATATAATTCATAAAACTTTTGTTATTGTATTACTGCAACAATTTTGATAACATAAATAAGTACAATTTAATGACTGTAAAATTAGGTGTTTGTAAAATAAATGATTTCCTTATAAATAATGCATTATTCTACTGTTTTACCTCTGCATGACACTTTTTAGGAACACATCATGGACATCCTAAAAAAAAAATTGGGACCAATTATATCCAGCACCATACAGTCACTTTAGTGAATGCAATAATCATTCCTGTATTTCAGGTGGATTAGTTGTTGCCCAGATCTGACAGTTGTTGGTGCAGGCATACCCTGTTTTGTGTGGGAGATGCATTCTTCGAAATGGGAGTATTAACTAAATCAGCATGGGGTTATTATAGATAGCCCCTATGGAGATGCATTCTTGAAATTTTAATTTATTATGTATGATCAGCATATTATGGGTTTATTGAGTTACTTAAACAACAATACAGATGATGAACATGGTTTTATAAATACATTTTGTATTGCCAAATGAATAATACTGAAAGAAAAGTTTAATAAAATAAGTCAAAGTTCACTGCACTGTACTTGCCAATGCATGGCACAACCTTAAACATGGCAGTGTTGGGAGACAAGATAGGAGTTACTAGCAACCAAGGTATGCATGTATTCACTGCTCTGTTCAAATGAAAATGAGCCTCATCATACTGTAAAACACACCATGGCTATGCATTCTCCACCTCCATTTCTGGAAGAAAGTCCCATGCAAAGACCAGTTGAGTTGCCAAGGTCACCAGTGAGAAGATGGTGAAAACAGTGAATCTTTTATGGACATCCCTATAATGTCTGGAGCAATGGGTTTACATTCAAGTTTCCCATTTCCTTGAATTTTGTCATCATTTAGCTGAGGCCCTTGGTGCCATAGGACCCATTTCTCAATCCTTTCCTCTTTTAAATACTCTTTTAATATTTGTGTTGTAATGCTCGGTTCTCATAGAACAATTTCACTAGCAATGCATGGTGTTTTAGCTCCAGACATATGACTTTGTTGGCAAGAATTTCTTATATGTAGTTGGGGCAACTACATTTTTTCTCCTTGAAATATCAAAATGCATGCATTTGAATATGCTTGCACTACCTGGGCCATCTGGTAGTAATTTTGTCACTTTTTTTTCTGTAATTGTTTTTAGCATGCTTTGCAACACATAGATATCAAATATTAATGCATGCTGTCCATTCTATAGTAGCCTCTGAAGAAAGGAGCTTTAAATTATGAACACCCAACCCTCTACTCCTTACAGATGAGTCCAGACTCAGTTTGAAAACTACTTGTGCTCATCTGGAGAAAATATGGAACTCACCTAACAGTGAAAGGGAACATTTTTATGGCAACAGTGTGAAGGCATCTTGATGACTGACTGCACAGAGCTTCATATCTTTCTGGTAGGCTCTTTTAACTGCTCAGCAGTACAGATATGAAATTCTTGTTCCCTACATGAAGCTTTTCATGTGTGTTCTTAGCCCAAATTTCATCTTTATGGCTGATCATACCTGTGCACTAATGTATTTATAAAGGATACTAGAGAGTAGTCAGAAACTCATTTAACCTTAGAATGTAAGGATTAGTTCTCACAGACCCAAGGTAATTCAATGTCGTTGATTTTCTGTTATGATAATAAATTGAAGCTCTTCTTTCAAGGTATCTTCAGAAAACAAGTTGGTAAGGAACCAAGAAAGCAGAGCCTGTAATCTATTTTTTAACAGAGATAAAATACAGACTCAGAGTTAGCCAACAGTTTACAGCACAAATTATTGCCTGAATATCATTTAGAAGCGAACTTTGTAGCCTGGATGGGTTTAAATCCCTTGGCATAAAATGTTAAAAACAATATTTTTAGGTTTTTTTTACTAATCTTATTTACATATTTTTTTTCCAGTTGTGTTATTGTTTTTATTATTTGATGTTCTTATTCACATCTAGACTAAATGCTTCCCAAAGCTTTGTATTATACATTTGTAAGAAATATCTGTTGAACAGAATGATGAATAAAGATTATTATAAATATGACTAGATCATGACAAAGAAGAAAAAATGTAAGGATGAAAATGTAATACAATAGTAATTATGTAAATTATAAGTATGGTTAACAGAATGCATGCTGCTATGCATTGTGGTGGCTTACAATTCACTTTTATTCTTTTCAGTTAAAATTCTTTTTGAGACAGGGACAGAGAGTCAGTCGGTATCATGTCAAGCTCATAATCTGAAGTTAATCTGATGTTCTTAGGTTCATGTGCTAATTATGTCTGCATTGAGATTTACCTGCACCAAGGGCAGAGAGAGAGAACAAACCTTTATCTTGCCCTTGGTGAGAAAGGGGACACTATTAGCTTGGAAATACTGTTGTTCATCAGATGGGATATTAAGCTGTGGTCCCATGTGCAGGGTTGGTTTGTTTTACCTCTGAGCAGCACTTTTTTGCACACAATAGGCTAAATGGCTAGATCACAAGGACCCCAAAGGCTCAGAGAAGGTTGGAAGAGGGAGCCCACTGGACAGCTCTTGGGAGACAGATGGTAGTCCTATCAAAGTGTATCTCTGCAAAACTCCCCACCCTGCTCACAGTCAGCTGGGGACACAGATGGGCTTGGAAAGGCTGCCATCTGTCGGGTGAGATGTTAAGCCATGGCCTGGTATGCAGGAGAGTCATACCCTGTGTACATTAAAGAACATGCTAGATAGCCTTAATGAGAGGTTACTGTCTGTCTTCCAACAGCTGTTCCAGTGGGTCCCCTCCCCTAACTTTCTCTGAGCCTTCGAAGTCCATGTGACCTAGCCATTTAATTCATTGTGTGCAAAAAAGTGCTGCTCAGAAGTAAAACAACCCAACTTATCAAGGTGTGTTCTTTAACATTCTATCCAATGGAAGGCCTTTCCAAGCCCAATGGTGTCCCCTACTGACTGAGGGAAGGGTGAAGAGGTTTGTGGAGATGTATCTCAACACTCGCCCAAGTGGAATTCAAACTTGGGAACTACAGATATGAGCCTGGCACACTACTGCCTGAAACATCTCCCCCCCCCCCCCATGTGCAGGAGACCATACCCTATGCACACTGGACCTTGACAAGAGGTTTGTCTCCTAACAGGTGTCCAGTGCATACCCTTCCCCAACATTCTCTGAGACCTTGTAACCTGGACATTTAGCCTATTTTGTGCAAAAAAATCACCACTAACATGTAAAACAACCTAGTTCTCTGAGATTGTGTGTGTTCAATAGTGTAAATTTAATATTTTAGGAGTAAAACCCTCTTCCAGTGTAATTTGCATGTCTGTCTTTTTTACAGTAGGAGTGATTTAGTGTTTGTGTTGTGTGATAATAGTGATAAACAGAATATTTCTGTTATAGTGGCAGGCAGGGCTTCTAGAACATATACAAAATGATTTAAGTTTGGCATTTACAAAGCCTAAAGGGAAGCATAATTTTTTATTGCTGGCTACGTTTATTTTTAAGAAACTACAATTGCACAGTTGGGATGAATAATAGAATAAGGCAACTTACTGTGTCACAGTGAATACATTCTAGTTATTTCAGATATATATATATGTTACCGCTAAAGCTCGAAAGCTGTTAATGTGCACATTACCTAGCTAATCTGCAGATTAACTGATTTGCTCCGTTGACGTGCGGAATCAAGAGTTTTCCGCATTTTACCTAGGTAATGTGCACATTAACGGCTTCCGTATCGTTAAAGTTCAAAAGTTTGTTTCTCTCATAGTGGTGAATCTCTTGAATATGAATCTTCGTGTCACATGATTCACTCACATTATAAAAAATGCCCCGGATGAGCGGAGGCCAAGTGAGAACGAATCGGTAAAGTGATTCATTCTTGATAACGAATCACTAAAATGATTCGTTCTCACTTGGCCTGCTCATTTGGGGGGTGTTTTTTATAATTCGGATGACTGATTCATGTTGACAGAGGGATGACCCTGGTTTCAACTCTACTCTCAGACACTAGATAAATAACATTATGTTAATTTAAGCGTACAGAAACGTTCCTGTTGTTCCAGCAAAGATCTTATTTTCACTTTAACGAGTGCCTAGTAGGTAATGTGCAGATTATCCAGGTAATTTGCAGATTACCTAGGTAATTTGAGAAATGAAACAATTTTCCGCACGTTAATGGATCACTCTAGTTAATCTGTACAATACCTAGATAATCTGTAGAATAACTGATTTCTGCACTTTAGTGGTAACATATATAAGTATAATGGACAGAAGAAAAGCACAATATATTTGTATTAAATAAAAATTTGCTACAATGAAATGCTTTTCATTGGGTTCAACATTTCAACAACATGTTAGTACTGCTACTCTGACATGCAAATGTTCATTCACTAGCCATGATGATATCCATTACCATTAGCAGGTTGGAGGTCAAGCATTCCATCAAAACACATCATAATATTGCATTAAAAAATAGTGGCTGTGTACTGTAAACTGCAGTTCTGTGTACTATAAATCACAGGTCTGTCTGTCCCAATTCATACATTCTAGGGTTAAATGAAAATTGATACCAACCATGAAAAATTAATCCATCTCAAGATATATGTATTGGAGATAAGTGAATTCAGGCTAAGAATAGCACAGAAAATTTCAGTCTTGGGCTGCCATAATTTAAATTTATAGTTTTTCTTGCAATTATCAAAAAATAAGAAAAAAAATTAAAAAATTTTTTTTTATTTTAGTACCAAATTTTTTAATGTCTTTAGCAATTAAAACTAATAAGCACTTTTGTCAGAATTTAGTTATATTTAGAAAAATGAGAATTCCCATAACATGTCATGTTAATTAAATTATTCAAGTAGCTAGTTTTCTAAAATTACAAAAATTATTTAATAAAGATCAAAATGATTAATAAAATAGTGAAGTACAAATAAAGCATTTTCTGAAACCAAATTCTTGTACAACATAAAATTTATTGTGATTACAAATAAATAAAGTAAAAGGTTTTATATCAACTTACCATTTGTACACCGAGTGACATTGCTAAATGTGTGATGAGACGTCTTTCCTTTGTTCCTGTAACATTTATAAATTTTTAGTTCCTTTCCCTCATTATAGAATTTTGTTTAGTTGAAAATTTCCAAAAATAAAGAGTACTAAAAATTAGAGATTTATGAACTAAAATTTTAACCTGAATTTTGCTAAAAATTATATAACTGTTACAATAACATCACAAATGTGAATTTTCCTAGTTGTTAATCAGAATCTGTTTTTCTTTTTAATGATAAAGATGAATATAGAATGAAATATATAAGTTTACACAGTGAAACTGATTAGTGTATCTCTCCTTATAAAAAAAAAAACAGGATTTCTGAAAAGTAAATTTTGCATTTCAAAGAGTTTTAATTTCTTACATATACTGTCCTATCAAAATATTAGAGAATTTTCATGTTATGTCAATGGAAATTTAAATTCAAAGCTTTGTAACTTCTAAAATATGCATTTAATGGAAAAATGTGAGTGATGATAAATTAAAATTCATAATCCAATCTATTTAAATCTTCAAGGAAAGTATTGTTGTTAGTTCAATGTTGATATCAATTTCAGAGGAAATATTGTCTTGAGCTGGGTGAGATACAAACCCATGACCTCCTGATAACATATCAAGTGTCATCAGGAGGTACAATCTCACCACAAACAGGAGGTACAATCCCCACAATCTCATGTCATCAGGAGGTCATGGGTTTATATCCCACCCAACTCAAGACAATTTTCCCTCTGAAACTGATATCAATATTGAACTAAGAATCATACTTTCCTTGACAGTTGAACAAAAATTTGAGAAACTTCGATTTATTCTGTTTAAATCTTGCTTTTTAATAATATTTGCTCAGTTGGCTGAGTGGTTAGCATGCTTGGCTACTGATCTAAGGGACCTGGGTTCGAGCCCCAGGTAAGGCATGGATGTGTGTGTTGTTTTTCTGCTGAGGTCCTGCCATCCTCACAGACCTTCTACTATGGCTTATAAACTGACAGGCTCCTGTCAGACCTCTGTGGCTTGAGGGGGGTATTTATAACTTATTATTTTTATTTAAAGAGTTATGGAAGCTGAAATATTTAATAAAGTAATGAGTCATAAGAATTTACCTCAGAAATTAATTAAAACTTAAATGATAAATATATTCATACCTCATTAAACAAGCACTTTTCTAATGAGTATTCACTAAATCGAGAGATACATACCTATTTTTGTTAGATGAATAAACTACTCTTACTAATACAAGCTCCAAGTGAGTAGCTTCCTTGCAAACATGTTGAAATACATTTCTCTCGTAACATGATTTCGGGATCATGGGAGAGTTACAACATTTCATCTCATAACTCTCCCATGATCGTTAATGCATCATAAGAATATTAGACACCAAATCGTTCAAACATCACAAAGTGGCAATTGCAATTTTTGATGAAAATTATCTAAATTGGGAAAGACATTTCAAGAATAACCGAGATGCTTCCCTTGCCTGCTACCATGAACTTTACAAAACTACATTTGGCTGCCAAAACCAAATTTTCAAAAATTCTTTGTCTAAAAATCGGATCTAAAAGTTCAACTAAAGATATTAAATTTTATGCATCTTTGGGCAAAGATGTGGATGACATTTTGCAAACTATAAATAATTGACAATTGCTGGCTACCATCACAACCTCTATCCACTTAATGCCCATTTCTTGATTACCCCACTTTTATATATATTAACATAATAATTTTTGATAAATAAATTTTTATTAAATTATGCTACATTTATTCCTAATGTGTAATACAGATGATCCATATTTTACTTTTCCACTTCTTCTAAAAACTGCTCCATAATAAATTTAAACAGCATAAAACAAAAATGTTGGTAAATTTTATTTATTGTAACATATACTTAGCAATTTATGGTGCAAGACTATTAAAATGAATCAGAAAAGTAATCAAACTAAATCATTTTATACCCAAAGATGGAATGAATCTGAGACTTTTACACATATTTCAATGGTAATACAGTATTACGTTTGCGACTTTTTGCCTACAAACTGATGTTTTGGAACCAATTGTACTTGTCTAATGGGCTTACCAATGGGCTTGGAAAGGCTGCCATCTGTCAGTTGGGACATAAAGCCATGGCCTTGTGTATGGGAGAGTCATACCCTGTTCATGTTAAAGAACATGCTGGATGGCATTGACGAGAAGCTACAATCTCTTTCCTCCAGTGGGTTCCATACCCCAAACTTCTCTGAGCCCTCGGGGCCCTTGTGACCTGGATATTTAGACCATTGAGGAGGAAAATGTGTCACTCAAAGATAAAGCAACCCAACCCAATCCATCAAATGCATATTTTAGAAATTATAAACTTCAAAGTTAGATTCCCTTTGATTTAACATGAAAATTCATTAATATTATATTTCGGTAGGACAGTGTATATTACGTGAAAACTATAAAGTGTGACTTTTAAATCATTCACTGGGCCACAAATTTATTGCGAACATCACCTGTGACTTACTGACTGTCCAATAAATATTCCATAGCATATAAAGTTTAAATGAGGCATTAAAACTGGTATGTTTCCAGTTCAAGTTGCACTATTGTTACTGAAAATTTTTGGTTATAAAATAACAGCAAATATTTCATTTAAAAATCTCACTTTCTCTGTGCAAATTATGATATATATTTAACAATCAATTAAAATGTCACTAAGTCCTGACTTTTAAAGCTTTCCCTGATTTATGTTCCACTATAGCAGTCACAATTTGAGGCCCAAATTCTTAATGTATGTATCATATCATTGTGGCTTAGTTTTATTTTACATAAAATTTACATTTCAAAAGAATTATCATTGAATTGAAAAATATATATACTGCTCACAAAAATTAGGGGATATTTCAAAATGAATATGAAGTGAAGAAATATCCCCTAATTTTTGTGAGTAGTGTATATATTGAAAGTCATTCACTTAGGGATTTTAAGCTTACCACAGCATTAAGTATGTAACTTTTTAGAACTATATAGGAAATATTGCCTTCCACATCTTTTGGTTTACTTCACTGATAACAAATTAATGGTCTATTTGAGCTGCTGTAGCACTATCAATTTATTATCTATATGACATTCCCTTCTACATTTATGTTGAAATCCACATTGAACAGTAGCAGCATTTAATTCTAGGCACAAAACACATTGCTTTTCTTGCACTGAAGGCATGAATATGAAAGCAAAACTATGAAATGCAAGAAGGAATATTGTGCAGTTAGTAGTGGGTAAGTTACCATACACAAATAAACAAGCTATTAAGACTTAAAATGTTCTATATTTTGCATTTGACTCACTATGCTATCTAATTATAAATAAGAAAATATAACTTCTTTAATCTTCAGAGTGTTTTTTCAGAAACTATGAATATAATGCATTTATACATTTGTACATCTCCATACATCTATCTCCATGACACTATCACTATCAGTCTGTACTTGCTGTACGATGTACATGAGGATCCATTGCCTTGTTCAGATTTTGTCCTATGTGTAATCATATCTGAATGGTGAAAAAGGAAATGATTCATCAGACACCAACAGCATACTTTTTGCCACCCATCCATAGTTCATGATTGATGTTCTAGGCATTATGTAAGCCACAGTTTTCAGTGTTGTGGGGTGAGGAGTGGAATGTCATTGTGGGTATCTATC
This sequence comes from Ryuthela nishihirai, assembly GCA_038380435.1. Classification (NCBI taxonomy): domain Eukaryota; kingdom Metazoa; phylum Arthropoda; class Arachnida; order Araneae; family Heptathelidae; genus Ryuthela; species Ryuthela nishihirai. Next base: position 41,843,217 of record JAWZYU010000017.1, on the reverse strand, counting down.
TGATAGCTTCAACAATGGAGAGCTCAGTATATTATCTTCAAAAAGTACAGGTCAAATGTTGCCTGCCTGTTTGACTAGCAGAAAGTGTTGGAGTTATGTCTCGCTTTGTATTCTACTGTGTTTCACATCACAATTCTTACACTATAGGTTGTTTTTCCTTCAGAGTTCTATTCCCCAACACACACTTACAATTGATTTGAAACAACCAAGGAGATGCTGTTTCTGAGATAGAGCACCCACATATCTGCAACCAATAATCATGCCCCTTTCAAATTCTGATAAATCTGATATTTTTGCACTATTTGTGTCACTTTTTAATTCATACATATCACAAACTTTACCAATAACTGAATGCTGCCACTGTTGGTGTACACCAGGTTTTATTCTGCTTGTCCAGTTCATTCTTCAGGATAGGGTGAGGTGATCATAATTCAGTGGCCACTGAATGCAGTGCAGAAGAATGTACCCTAAATATTTTTAAGATATGTACAAAGCAGCTTTCAGCCTAACTATAATATTTAACCCTTTTCATACAGAAGTTGATATAATATTTTTACTAAGATGAGGGAAGATAATATATCATGGTGTGGTACTTTGTTATTTTTTTTTAAATCAAGTTGTATTTCTTAAAATCTCTGAAAGTTAACAGATTGACTTTCAATACAAAACTTACCTATTGATTTAGCTGTTAAAATTGTGAATCAAATCTCAAAAATAATCTGACCAGAAAAATCCCTGCTTCAGTGGGCTGTTATTATCACAAATTTATTCAGTAATTTAATAGACACCAGTTTTTTCCCCTATTTCAAATATTTTGGAATCAAATTATGAACTAAGAATGGTTTCTGAATTGCTGTCATTCCTTAATTTCCAAAATTTTTGTATGGTTTTGTACGGCCAAGTATGGTTTTGTTTTTTAAATCTCTGTGGAAATGCCTTGCAAGCAAGCATTTGACACAGAGGTCTGACAAGAGCCTATTAATTTATACATCATAGTAGGTCTGTGAGGATAGCAGGACCTCAGCAGAAAAGCAACACAAATATCCATGCCTTATCTGAGGCTCAAACCAGGTCCCTTTGATCAGTAGCCAAGCATGCTAATCACTAGGACATGGAATCGCAAAAAATCTTAATGGATTTTTAAAAATTCATTACAAACTACCTAAATTTAAAAACATTATGGAAGATGTATCAGTGAGTATAAAATACCACACACTTTTAATTCCAGGAGAAATTATAAATGTTAACAGCTATAATGGATTAAAATAAATTTAAAACATTATCTTAAATTATATAACTATGTTAAATTTTGTATATTTCATGAACTTTTTGCATTTTATATTTTGTCTTATTTTAATCTTTTTTTTTTCTAATGAACTATTAATTGAGAGAACATGTGTATATGTATTATGAATGTATTATTCAATTACCAACTGATAAGCTACTTAGCTTTGCGGGTCCTATGTATTTTGTATTGTATATAAGCTCACCGGACAAAAAATTAGTCACCCCTGGCTGAATGTCACCTAATAGTGCGTAATGCCTCTGTGCGACTGAACAACAGCTGAAATCCTGTCTGGCATGAATGCCACCAGTGTGCATATGTAGTGCACATCAATATTCATCCACTCTTCCTGCAGCAAATGCTGCAGTTTGGCCAGATTGGCTGGGATGGCACTTCGCTCGTTGCCCCAAATAGTCCCACAAAGTTTTCTATGGTATTTAAATCCAGGGATTTGGCGGGCCAGTCGAGATGTTCGAAGGCTTCAGAATGATCGCTGTGCCAATCCAACACACTTCGAGCCCTGCCCATGTGACAATTGTTGTCTTGGAAGACTGGGGTATCCTTCTGGTGTTCACTGTGGAGATGTACAAAAGGCAACATGTGGTCATCCAGTAGCTCCATATAGCCCTTCTGGTTTAAGTGTAACATCACAGCAAACCAAAGGACCCATTTCCTCATACGTGAAACACCCCTAGAATATCACAGAGTCTCCTCCAGCTTGAACAGAACCTTGTACAGTCCATATGGAAGGCTTCATGCAGCTTATGATGTACCCGTTGCCTCTCATCATTCAAGTACAAGCAAAAATGTCTCATCCAACCACATTACATGCTTCCAAGAGTCGACAGTCCACTCTTTGTGGCATTGCACCCATGCGGCCTTGTGCAGAGCTGTTAACATGGGTCTCTTCCACAGTCCTCTGTGCAAACTAAATTTTTTTAAATAAATGAAATGCTTAAGTAATAATAACAAGAAGGACATATATTGCCTCTGGCAAATTTTTCCTTTACTTACTAATAAATCAACACTTCGAAGTCAATTCAAATTTTCAGAGGAAAAATTGTCTTGAGTCGGGTAGGATATATTATAAATAAATAATCATCAGTCATTTTATCATCAGTATACTTGTAAGACATACTTTCCATCTATATGGCAAATAGAAAGCAACATGTGGCTAGATTACCTGAATAGTGCTTATATATGACATAACAGAATGTTCATAGCATTAATTAGAGGAGATCTTCATTGGCGGCCAGTAGCTCAGTGGTCCAGAGCACCTGACATGTTATCAGGAGGTTGTGGGTTCGTATCTCACCAGGCTCAAGACAATTTTTCCTCTAAAAATTTGAATCAACTTCAAAGTGTTGATTTATTAGTAGATACTAGATAAGTTGAGTTTATTTCATTATTTTTCTTTACTTACTGTTTCATTCTTTAAAAGTTTTAATTTGAACTAATGGATGATAGGAAAATGCAAATAGCATTTCATTAGTAATTATACAACATAAAAGTATTCACCTTTTAATCTTTACATCTAACAAAAGTTGCATTTCCCACATCTCTCTCAGAAAAGTGGGTAAATTATTGCTGTCAGCAGTATCTCTCTTAAAAACTACCATTGGCATGCATTAATATGCATAGAATAGGTTTTGTAAAATTCGATAACAGCTCTACCATTTCATCATTTCAGTGATCTGTAAAGATATATATATATTAAGTATTTGAAAAATGTGAATTATATTTCTTTAGTATCAATCAGATTTAAAAAAAAAAGTTTTCTAATTATCATTCTCATTGTTGCCAATGGAAACTTCGTGGCTTCACATTCACCACAAAAATTTCAAATTTCTAGCATAAATACATCGTTTGCAATATTCATTTGAAATTTTCAACTTTTTCCACCACTACAGGACATAATTAAGCTTTAGAGAGATTTGAAAAGTGCATATCGTAATATTTCTTCAATACCTATCCAACAGAAAAATAATTTTAAATTCGTCTCTGTAAACAAAAAAGTTCGATGTCTACAGACGGAAGTCAGTCAGACAGACAGACAGACAGACAGACAGACAGACAGACAAGAAACTTGTTTTATTTGAAAATGAGATAAAAATGCATGTTTATGAAACATTTATATTGTAATAAAATAACCTAGAAATAAGAGCAAAATTAAAAGGTTTAATGAGGTTAAAATAAAAAACATAGTAAAGTATGCCTTTATAGAAATACATAAAAAATTTCATCATCTTTATTTTCCTTTGGTATATAACAAGACTTAATCCATTTTTTGATGAATTACTCCAGGATCAAGTTCTGAAATTAACATTTTTTTTCTATTGAAAACACCTCAAATTTGGTTACTATTATTATTAAGGAAGAAAATAATTGTTTTTGGGAGTGTTTATTGAAAATGTTGCAATATGACTGGATTGACATGTTAGTGGATTAAATTTTAATACTGAGAATATTGTGTCTGAGTATATTGTGTCTGAGTATATTGCGTCTGAGTATATTGCGTCTGAGTATATTGTAGCATTAAGTATTTGGCTATGAAAAAATGCTTGTTTCAGTTATGTTGAAGTAATGTATATTATGCAATTACAACTGAAATATTTTTAATTTTAGGAAATTAATTTTTATTTTAAGTTTATATAAAATTCACCTTTTACAGTGCAAAATTCAAAGTTATGTTGTATAATAATTTAGAATTATCATCATTTATAACTCTTTTGTTGGAGTTATTTAAACTCTCACCTGGTCCATTCAATGCTTTTTCTGCTAATACAAGGGCAGATAAAACATCCAATCTTCTTTCACTGTATTTTCTATCAGATATAAGACGTTTCTAAAGAGCAATTACAATTTTTTTTTAATTTAGTCAATATTATAGTTGTATTAGACTTTCATGGAATAAAATATTACATATTTTAGTAATGAATTACAAAATCATATATAATTGGTAAACATAAAACTAAAATGTGCTGAAAATTTATTTCAAACTAGCCTTCTATTCAATAATACTAAAAAATGTAACATTTTCTGAGAACAATAAACATTAATCCAAGCAAAAAAATGGACACTTGCCTCCACTGATTATAGCAAACCTATATGTATCATATAAAATAAAAAAATAAATACCCCCTCAAGCAGCTGCTTGCCACAGAGGTCTGACAGGAGTGTATCAGTTTATATGCCACAGTAGGTCTGTGAGGATGGCAGGACCTTGACAGAAAAACAACACAAACGTCCATGCCTTATCCGGGGCTCGAACCCAGGTCCCTTAGATCAGCAGACAAATGTGCTAACCACTTGGCCATGAGACGGCTTAATGTATCATAAATGCCATATAAAATTTAAACTGACTGGTTCAAATGACCAAATATTATGTGAACTTAACATGAACATTATTAGAAATAAGGTACATGTTAGGCTTATTTAGTTTCCAGTTGCTAACCAAAGACAAATTGTCAGAAAATTTCACTACTTCAAAAATAAGAGTTTACAAATTACCTCTTAAGTAAGGCAATCTGGCCAATACTTTTCAAAACAAAAAATATCTCAGCATTAAAAAAAAGTAGTTTAATGAACATTATTATTCTTGCTGTAGTCTGTTTGCATCTTGCTTTCATGTGTAGCATGCCATAAACATTGTTGAGTAATCACACTATCAACCTCAATTTCTGTGTATGAGTAAAATGAAGTCACTTTGTACTTAAGGCAGGTTTCCCGAGCAATTTAAGGACTGCAGTTGCAAAATGTCAAAAAAAAATTCTTCATAGAGTTTAATACATGATACAATGACAAAAAATGTCAATTTTTCTAAGAAATAACCTGTGAATAATAAATGAATTCATCAACATAATCAACAATTCTTAGGCAGAGAGCATAAAATTGAACCCTTATTTTGAGAAGAACATATCAAGTGATGCCAAATGCTTCAGAACAGCAGTCAGTAAGAAATGGATATAGCTGCATTTCAATGACTTCTTCAAAAAAAGGAAGTCTTGCTATAAATTGATTGATTTCTAAATTCAGTTCACAATTATACTGTAATGCTGGAAGTGCAAAGACTTAAAGCTTCTGGATGATTGTACTGTTTCATAATTTATTATATTAAAATCAGGTGTAGGCCAAGACATATTTGGAAGTAAACTTTTCTGCCCCATATTTTCTATTTTTTCTTGGGGGGGGGGAGAGGTATTTGTGAAGTACCCATTGGTTTTCCATCCAATTCAGGGAAATTCTCCTGTTTCTCCTGAAATATTCAACTCAGGAGAAGATGAACATTTCTTAACCAGGCAAATTAAAAAATCTTATAATTCAATCCTCTAAAATTAGTTGCAAAAAATCTAATCTTCAAGATCAACAAGCTCTACGACTTCCTCAGCAAGAATATTTGGCAAAAATGTTGCCATAACTCTAAAACATTTTGAAAAAAAAGACAAAAGATTGATAAAAAAAAAAGTAGTCATACTAACTGAGCAAAAGGCATGTTTATCCAACACTTTATGAAGTTGGAAGCTCCTATACACTGAAGCTACTGCAAGCAGTATTGTTTACCCAATATCTGCAGTTTACTGCCTACCTGTTCCTAATTAGCCACAATGCCTCTTCTGAATGACACAATGATGTTTCCAGAACCAAAGGTTTTGTGGAGATTATGATTGAAGAAATATCAGTTTGTGAAAATACAGTTTGTTACTTACGTTGATAGGTATTGTAATGGTTTATATGCTTAGTAGTTACACATGTGTATGTTAAGCACATTTGCAATGAAAAACAATTTTTTTAATCAATTAACACTACACTTGGTAATGATTGACAACAATCATATTGGAAAAATGGCAGGATGGCACAAATAGAAAGGTTTAAAGTGCTATTTGCTCATTTAAGTTTTCAAATTATATGAGAATGAGAAGATTTTACCAACGAGTCCATTTTTTTAATTATATGCTGATACACTCACACTGTTTTGTAGATTGTTACACTTCAGATTTCAGATGAAGCTTAGAAATGAGTGGAGATTCTTATGTGGAGAAACCAGTCTGAACAGAATATACAATGGTTGAGCTGTAGTTGGTATATGCACCAGTTGCTCATTGCAATTAACTGCAATGTTGTTAATCTAGGCTACTTCACAATTATGGTAAAGTTTGATGTAAGCAAAGGAATTATTTATCTCAAGGAATGCCATATCATTGCAGGTAAATTTTAAAAGCATTTACTACACAGTTTAGAAACATTTTATCTTACCATAAAAGTTAAAAAAATTAAAAACCACAATGTATTACACCATCACACAGAAGGTAGCTTCCTCAATGATGGAAAGAATGGGTATGCTTAAAGTTATATTAGGCTGCCCCTCTAATGGCACTCTGATGAGATGTTAAGCCTACTGAGTAGAAGGTTCCATGCAGCTGGTGGTGGTGGGGAGGGGGGGGGGGGATATGTCAGTATTACAAAATTTTTACAAATTTATTATCTGATTCTCTGTATAACTGAACTGAAATTTGTTTGATGGAGCAAGTATTACATTAAATTTAAATGTAGCTGCAACTAACTGATTTTAGAAGAATGGGTTAGAGTGGATTTTCCCCAACATTTTTTACATCAGTTTAAATTTCATGTATTTGTTCTCAAATAGGTTGATATGTCCTTCCTCTATATATTTTGTGTTTAATTTATTCTGAAAATCATCTCTGTGTATAACATATATCATAATCATTTAAAAGTTAGGAATATATGGAAAAATAATAGTATATTAACTGGTTTCGCTTTAGTCTGTTGAGCTGGATTTAGTTGGGAGTCAGAGTTTTGCTTAAATTTTACCCTTTTATGAATTTTGTTTAGGAATAAAAGAGTATATCCTGTCCAATTTTATAGACATAACTCAATTCCTGTTAAACCCTTTGCAAGTCTAAGTCTAGTGATACATACAGTGTTTACTGTTCTTTAGAGAAAGATGGTAAATTTTAATTTCTTTCAAACAGAAATTGGCATTTATTAACTGTTTCTAAATAAATGTGAAAAAATGTCATTTCAATCTATAGTATCTATTTTTTATCTTATATATATATACAGATAAAAAATACATATATATTTTTCACAGTTCCTTTCATCTAACTTTAATGAACTTTTACTGTGTCGTGATACTAAACAATAACAGATTAGTGAAGTATTGCCAAAATTGTATTAGAAAATCCTTTATAAATGTAATAAACAATACTTTATAAACTCAAACCAGAATTGCAGATTACAAGCCTGGCCACTACCAATTGAGTCAACACTTATCCCATTCATAAAAATAATTTCTCTCTCTAGTTTAAATATATAGTAGACTAATTACTAAACCTTATTTTTTATTATTAATGGCATTTCACAGACAACAAATTAAACTACTGGAAAAAAGTTCCAAATATTTTTATTACAAAGAACTTCATGTGTGAATACCAAAATTTTAACATAAGGTAGGTATGAAAAGATGGTAATATTTTATAAATAAATGTACAGCACATTTTATTTTGCTTTTGTGTTTTAGTTAAGTTATAAAGGATAAATTTTTATATGGGTTGAATTGTTTGACTTCTGAGTGGTACTCTGTTGCATACAATTGGCTAAATGGCAAGTCACAATATCTATGGCAATATCAATGGCAAGTCACATGCATTAGTTGAGTAGGTATGAGGCCCCATTAAACAGCTATTAGGAGACAAATGGAAGTCGCATATCATAGCCATCCAGCATGTTCTTCAATGCCTTTACCTGTTAAAATTCACATGTTACTGTGGCCTTATTCACTCATTGACCTTTTATAAAAGCACTTTATTCATTTAAGATAAGCTGAGCTCACTGCTGGCAGAAGGGGAACACTTATCTGATCAACAGCTGCTAAGCAGGGAACTACTGATGAAGGATTAACATACATATGGTATGGTAGTCCGGACACGGGCCCATGGCTTAGCATCCTGGACACTGGTCTTTCCAAGCCCATCAGTATATCTTTTGTTACTGATGGCAGAATGGGTATTGGCAGAGAAACTTTCAACACACTCAAACCTATAACATCAGATTACAAGTCTAACTGACAAAAATAAAGAATGAGCCAACCTTCATCCATAAAGAATGCCTGCAATGAATGATGCATGAAATGATGCAATGAATGATGCATGAAATGCTTCATCCATAAATTCAGCCATAAAGAATGAGCCAACCTTCATCTGATTTTTTACATGGAGTAATCACTTAATTTTGAAATAACTTGCATTTTTTAAAGTATTTAAGATTATTGGTTAATATTTATTGTGTATTCTACACTCAGCAAGCAACTGTACACTTATTTACCTTACATTAACTTTTCTTTGGTATTCATATAGTCTATACCTTCGTATGCTATTACTATAATAAAGCCCATAATTCAGTTTTAGTTTGTTTATTCAACAAAGCACACAAATATATGTACATTGCATTTGCTGTTAGTATTCATATAAAATTTATAAAGATCTTGAAATAAAATTAAAAGAAAAACAATATTCTAAATGCTAATATTACAATTACTCCCACTCAATAAAGTATTCATACTAGGGATTGAGATTGGTTAATAGTAAAAAAACCTTTGAATATCTCCATGAAGACTTACTTGCAGAGAATATAACCTATGTTTAAAAAAATGTGTATGTCATCAGTAATTTATACACCAGTCATGGTGTTTGTTCTCTTATTTAAATACTGGAATGAAATACTCAATAATAGTTGCTAATTAATATTAGGAAAAAAATGCAAATAAATTAGTAATGCCCATTTAACAACTCATTAAAATTGTACTGAAGTATATCAAAAGCAACTTACCTTGCCAATACTAATTGCAGTCATGGCAATGTATATTAGGTGTTGAACAATGTGTGTTATGGATTCACTTATTTGCATAGTTTGTCTGTGATAAGTACCTTCAATAGCCTGTAAACAAAACTTTATTAATATATTCATCTTCTCTCCTTGATTCTATACCAAGATAGCATTTTATTGACTAGATATTTTTATAATACAATTGACTGACAGTTTGTAGAGGGTGTTCGTAGAATAATTGAAGAGCAATATTTAAGGAAAAATTTCTCATACTTTATCCATCAAACCTAAATTAATAATTATGAAGTTATTGTTTGAAGTATTTTTCGCTGTATCTTGTATTATTAAAAACAACTCAGCAAATAACACTGAAGTTATTATGCATTCACTGAGTTCACAAAGATTCTTCAGAAGCCAATTACGTATTGAAATAAATAACATTGAAAGCTAAAAGCTCTCTCTAGATGTAAAAAAAAATACAGCAATTACAGAAATTCATGATCAATTAATTCTCAAAAGTTAAAAAAAAAAGTAATTTGATAAAACCTCTTTGAAATCTTTGACATTTATCATCTGGACTCAAGATTAAATTGTAAGCATTTCAATCAAACTTACAATGAAAAATATTGTTCAAGATATTATAAAAATATATAAAAGGCATTCAACTAAAGAGTAGACAACCTACACAGAAGTTGAACAATAAAAAAAACACTTGAAACTCACAATAATGAAAGCCACGAGAATATTAGCTACAGGCAAATGGGAAAAAAAAAAGCACAATAAACTTCTTGGTAAAGCCATATGCCAGCTTTCTTCGGTTCACTTTCATAACCCTCACTATATATATATATAAGTGCTCAATCTCATCGCAAAAGACTTTTTTTACACTGGTCATGAGGCATTAGAGAAAATCAAATTTTAAATACTCACAAACAAATGTCTTGTAAAGTTTAGAAAATGTAAAGAGTTAGCAGATATAGGTCAAGCTCAGATTTTATGCTAATTAAAAATCAATCCAAAGTGAATGCACAGTATTCCCTGTTAAGATAGACATCAAACATTAATTAATAGATTAATCTGGAGAGATGTGGGTTCAATTCCTGCTGTGGCAGTGATGAATTTTTTTCAGAATATATTAATTAATGTTTGATGTCTATCTTAACAGGGAATACTGTGCATTCACTTTGGACTGATTTTTAATTATAATTAACGTCTTAGTGTTAGCAACCTTCTCATTAACATCTAATAATCAAATGCAACGACTGAAAAAGTTGCATCTCCTTGAGTATAGATGGTGCTGTCTCAGTCACGTCTCAGGAAGAAGTTTTATAAGGTCATATTCTGAAAGAGTTCGTTGTCCAACGTGCGGTGCAATGGTAGCACACTCTGGCATGAATCTGGAGAGATGCGGGTTCGATTCCCGCCGTGGCGGCGATGAATTTTTATGCTAAGTTTTCACTTGTCGATCCCTGTGTGAGACATGGAATATGTTAAAAGAAACAATTGTTTCTTTCAATGATAAAGCTTAGGGGATATGAAGGTTTTATAAATTCAGGATCACATTTAAAAAAATTTAATCCTTGGAGATTCACAGGATTATGCAAATACCAGCAATTTCAAAGCAATCAAGTAGCCAGGTGAGTGAAGGGAAAACCACTGAGTATCACTATATTCAATGCAATGAAACATACTAATAATGGAAATAAAATTTAAACTGTGCTTTGCAATTGAGAGCATAGATGAAATTACAACAGGGGGCATCAGTTCAGAGGGAATTAAAGAAAAAAAACTTTTCCAAACCTAAAGAGCATAAAAAGTTGCATTTCAAATATTTGAATACCAAAATGCGACCAATCCAGATAGATAATGCTGAAAGAGGATGGCAGAATGGTCCCTGATGCTCTTGCTTCACCATAACGATGATTTTGCAGTACATAAATCAATGAAAAAAAAAAAAAAAAAACAGTATATTGTACCAGGAACCCATTCTGGCGACCAGGTATAAACACCATAAAGAAGAAGAATTATTTAAAAGTTCCTGTCATTTTCATTGGATCAGAATAAAAGATTGGATTGTGTACCCAAGCCCACCTCAATAGCCCTTGTGACAGATAACAGCCTTTCTCAGCCCTTTGGTGCCCCCTTTTTAAAGTTTCCAGTGTTCAGCCTGAAAAACTGGTTTCCATCCAGAGGCCAAGCTATTTTCTCTCTATGCTCAGCTAAAAAAAATTTAAACCTTTTTACCAAATAACTAATGAAAGGAAATATAGCATGACAAATTAATCAGCATAATTCTGGATTTTCTGAAAATAAAATATTTAACAACCCCCTCCCCCCCAAGTTTTATTTTAATAGGACTTCAGTCATGTAGTAAAAAAATGCATCTGGCAATAAAAATAAAAATTTATTTTAAAAAAATAGACAGAAATGATTATAATGCACATGAATAGAAAGGCTATTTCTGAATAACAAAAATTTTTTTTTGGTTTCAAGTAAATATTTCTCTGATTTTGTAATTTTTTTCTTGGTACCATACTTTGAGAAAATTCCAGGCTTTTAGCCAATTGTGCTGTGTCAGATAAACATGTCAACTTTAGAATAAAAAAAATAACCAATCAACAGAAATAGGTCATGTTACATACCAAATTAAACAGAATTTAATTACGAATTTTATGAAAATAAATAATATGAACAAATTTACAAGCATATTGATTTTAATAAGCCTTTTTCAGTATGATATGGTGAAAAAATAGATCGAGCTTTACAATGGAAAACTTGAATAAAAATAGTTAAATTATATATTAATCAAAAGGAAATTTCATCCAGAATAATATAATATTCAACCTGAAATATGATTTTTATTTCTTTTAATGATTCTTTTCAATCGTATATTTTAAACACAGCCAGTGTTATACAAAGTGACAAACTTCTCACATTCACAGGATTTTCTGAACTGGGTATTTAATAGAAAAAAAAACTTCCTTGGCTGTTTTTTTTCACTAAATATTATATATTTTTTCTTTGGGTTTTGAATTTTAGCGATCTTGGCTAAGTGCAGCAAAATTTGTGCACCAAAACAAAAAAAAAAAGCTTTATATTGTCTGTGTGGTACAGTCAAGGTACTGGGAGCGGGGGGGGGTCCTTTAAAATCATTTAATATAAACATAAAACTCGTAATTTAAAAAAATTATATTCTTCTAGAAGGGGGGGGGGGGGGGTGAAACGTTCATAGTGAGTTTAGCAGAGGGTTAGCCTTCCCACATGATGGCTGTTTTCCATAGCTAGGAAGTCTTATTTTGTTTCTGTATCCAAAACATTCCTTTTTCAGGTAACGGTAGAAGCTTAAAGTTTTTTTATTACAAAAAATAATGAAAGGAAAATTATGTATAACCTAATGGCATGTTAAATAAAATATCCACAGCAACTTTTAAGCTGGCCTCCTATGTAGCATAACTCAGAAAAATCAATAAATCAGCCGACTGAAAGACTGCTTATTATAGAAATAAATCTACAGAAATGAATTTGTTTCTATATCCAAGACTTCATTTATTTTAAGAAAATGATACCAAAGTTTCACTGGAAAATTAATAAATAATAAAATAAAAAATAGCAGATAGCCTAATGTGATGTTAAAATATACACAGCAACAAGTTGTAAGTCGGCCATACAATGTAGAATAACCATGAAAAATCAATACTTATCAATCAGCCAAAAGATCGCTAATTTCCAAAAATAAATATACTAAAATGAAAACTAAGGTTTAAATATAAAAAAGTAAATACTAACTTTATAATTAAAGTTAATACTAACTTTACAAAGGGTATCCAATATGCTGGACAGAAACAATATGGGAGCCATTTATAGCACACAAGAACAAGATAGCATGTGTCAGCCATTTGCCTCTTGTTTGCCTCAGTGGGCCATACATAATTAAATGCAGCTGCAACCAGAATTTCTAAGAAGGATGTGTTTACTTCCAGTTTCGATTTTAAGAACAAGAAAGATGCTTAGAATGCTGGGAAAATTATAAAAATTATTTTGGGAATAGTGAAATAGGTTTGTGACAGAAAGAGTGTGAAAGGGGAAAAAAATGGTGATACATACTTTGTAATTACTTCCAAAATCTACTGTTTTTAAAAATAGCAATTTTTGTTTTTCTTGATAATTTTTAGGAGATTTTTGAAAATTTAAGGAAAAATTTGTTGATAATAGTTCAATTCAAACTTGTGAGCTTAATTCAGAAGGTTGCTTCAGCAAATCAGCAATACTGTTTAGTGCTTCTAAGAAATGGCAATCGATGACTTTATAAAATTATTTATATTGTAGTTTAATAAAATGTGCATCTAATTAAAAAACAAAATATTATTTTTAAAGCCTGAATTATATATTTTATAAGATATATATAAAAAAATTACAATGGCAATTTTTATTTTTTAAAAATCGATTTTTTTCATTGTACTAAAAACGTATACGTAAGTCCTTGGCCCCTCATTTCGAATTCTGTGAATGTATAGAGACGACGTGGATATTGGAAGGGTTAATAAAAGCAGTGGGGTTTAGCAGAGAAAAATCTTAATTTTTCCACACTCTCCATAGATTCTTAAAAGTCCCGGCAGCAATCCCTATTCGTCTGTTAATCTCATGCCGCACATCACCGGTATCTGTTACGTAGCTCCCAAGATAATTAAACTGACACCTGTTCAAGACTGCAACCATTCAGATTAACTGAATCACAGCTTGCCTGACCAATTTTCATCACTTTAGTTTTCTCTCTGTTTATAACCAAACCTACTCTAGTACCAGTTTCATCAACAGCTCGAATGAAAGAGTTCATCTCATCAACATCATTTGCCAAAAGGGCTAAATCATCAGCATAATCTAAATCAGACATTTTCGTATCTCCAGCCCATTTAAGGCCAAAATCTTTCCCTTGAAGTGAATTTCGCATAACATAATCAATAACCAAACTAAAGTGAAAAGGAGACAAAATGCACCCTGGTCGAACATCAGAAGTAATGCTAAACCAATTGCTACAAGACTTATCAATTCTCACACATGATTCAGTGTTAATGTAGAGAGCTTTCATTATGTTAACCAACTTGTCTGGTATACCATATGATCTCGCAATCAAGCACAAATTATGATGATCAACAGAGTCGAAAGCCTTTTTGAAATCAACAAAGCTAGCAACCAAAGGTTTCTGAAACTCTAAACATTTCTCAAGAATCTGTCTAAGTGAAAATGTCTGATCTACACATCCCCTACCACTTCTGAATCCACATTGCTCATCACGCAATTGCCTATCAACCAGATTCTTAATTCTATAAGCCCAATCATGGAAAGAACTTTCCCTGGAACAGAGAGTAAGCTGATACCCCTACATTTATCACAAGAACTGCGATCGCCTTTTTTGAAAATAGGGATAATAATAACTCTGGTAAAATCTTTAGGAGTCGTGCCTTTATCATAAAAGATATTCAAAATTTCAGTCATCCAAGTGGTAGCCGAAACACTCCCAGCTCTAAGCATTTCCGTAGTAATTTCATCTACCCCTGGGGATTTATGAAGTTTAAGTTCAGAAACAGCCAAAATAATTCAGATTGCTTTATAGGGCCAACATTAAAGCCCCCAATGCATCTATCATCATTGCAAACAATGAGAGTACTACCCACATGGTTTAGAACATCACCGAAAGGCTCAGCCCACCTAGCCATTACAGATTCCTCACCTTCTATAACCTTACCTTGCTTATCCTTCAATCCCTGTATACCTGTCGATTTTCAACCACATAAAACATTAACTATCTGGTACAGCTCTCTGCTGTTGTGGTGTCTAACTGCTTCCTCAGCTTTGTCAGCCAGGCCATCAAGCCAAAGATTCTTATCAGTAGCTAACTGATCCTTTACACGTTTATTAAGCTCTCTGTAATGCTTCATATTAGGACTACTAGGGTATTGATTAAGGACATTCCTGCAGTTCCTACTTTCTGAAATAAACTCAAGTGCCTTATCACTCAAATAATTCTGACTCCTCTGCTTCTTTTTTCCTAAAAAATTACTATTTCCAAAAACAAAACCTGTTTAAAATGGCTCCATTCTTCCTCAACTTTAGCAGTAAGCAAACCATGTCTGTCATAATGACTAAGTAACCTACCATGGTAACCTTTAGCTATAACTGGGTCTTTCAGAGCTTTAGTATTAAAGGTAAATTTTTAACCCTTGCAAAACACTTTTTAAGTTTAAGTTGCAAGACACTTTTAAAAAGGTAATGGTCAGATCCAATTTCAGCTCCCCTATATGACTTTGTATTCCTAACAGAACTAGCCCATTTACTGTTAATTAATATATAATCAATCATATTTTTAGGCAGACAATCAGATGAAACTCATGTGTACTCATGTATGTTGCAGTGTTTGTAACAAGTGTTAGTTATTCTGAAACCATTGAGTTTACTTACCTGTAGGAGACGTTGCCCATTGCAGCTACCAATACCAAAAGGGCCTATTACCCCTCCCCAAAGGTTAGAGTTAGTACCAACTTTAGCATTGATGTCACCTAGAACAAGAATAATATCTCCTTTCTTCACAGAATTCAAAATATCCTGAAGTTGTCCGTAAAACCTATCCTTCTCATCCTCATCGGCATTCTCAGTGGGGACATAACAGCAGATAACATTCGTCTTTAACGCTTGTCTGAAATTTTGCTGTAAGAAACCTTTTATTAATGCAATCATATCCTAGAAGAGCATCACTAACTAGCATGTCTGCTGAGGAGCAGACCCACACCTTGGTGATGCATATTATCTTCCCTCCCTGAAAAGAGAAATTTAAGATTATTTTTAAGAATCTGACCTTTATTAGTCCATCTGGTCTCTTGCAAGCCGAGAATATATTTTAACAATGGAATTCTTGTGTGAAGACATCAAGAGAATAAACTCTGTGCAGAGTCCTCACATTCCAACTACCTATGGAGAGAAAATGGTTAGTGGGATGTTTAAAGAAACTATGTTTATTGAGAGAGGGAATGCCGACAATATCAAACAGCCCCCTAATCGCAGACATGGGGCAAAGACCCGTTCCCCCACTACTAAAGGCTGAAGCCATCTACACTGGAAGACTTCCTCCAATGTAGAATTTGACGATGCCAATAGAAGCAAAGAGTTCAGGTGCCTGCGATGACTTCTGCTCAGGATTATCCACCAGCTGATAAACATATCCTGTGAATCTATTCACTTGTGGCTGTCAACCCACAAACAAACAGAAAACACAGCGGAAGATTTTCCCTCCACAGAAGCCCACCAGTGTAGCAAATTCAGGATCCATAATTCAGTCCAGTGAGTTTATATGGTCAGGACCCCTGTGTGGTTGACAACTCCTCAGCAGGGTAGAAAAAAAAGAAAAGTAGCCAGAGTTGTCCAGATCAGTAAGCAAAACTAATCTGGCAGCCCTCCCCTTCCGTTTACTTCCACAAGAGAGTATCTCTTTTGAAAGGTACTAAGACCTTAAGAAAAACCTAAAGACTAAAATTAGACTGTATAATAATTTGGTTCTTTCTAGGGTAAGTTATGGCACTGAAACTTGGACACTTTTTAAACAAGATAAGGGAACTAGATGCTTTTGATTCTAGATGCTTACCCAGTATCTTGGGCATTAGGTGGTTTAACTTTGTAACTAATGATGAGGTTAGGATGATGTAAATGATGAGGAGTCTGCAACCTCCTTTAAGCAGCATATTGTGCAGAGAGAGACTCTGTTGGTTTGGCCACGTTGCCCGTATGAATAATTATAGATTGGCGAATAGGGTTATGAACAGTGTGCCTAAAGGCTTCAGAAAGAGGGGGAGACCAAGGATGTTGTGGGCTGACAATGTCAAACAGGGCCTTATTAGAATTGGTGTGCAGTGGCCAGATGCAGCAGATGTAGCTCAGGACAGACTTGCTTGGAGAACTAAATTGCATGGTCTGGTTGGACCTGCATGGCCCATGGCTGCTTGAGGATGATGATCAGTAATCAACAATTGGTTTCAGTGAACTTTATTTATATATGAGAATTGTGGTTAGTGCAAACTGGTTGACACCACCAAATATACAACAGTTCATGACCCTTAATCACTGATCTTAAGCAAAAATGGTCAATCCAACATAATTTCTCCCTATACAAAATACTGCTCAAAGGGATTTGTTGATTCCTTTATCTAACTTCATTATTGCTTACATAAACCACCTAATAAAATATTACATCATCGAGAATAAAAATCACCATGTTTCCTGTTATCTTGACAAAAATGGGCCGAAGTTTTGACACTATAATAAACTACAGAAAGAATTGAACTATTATATAGCATAGGAGAGCTATGCACTAATCCCCTGAAATGATGCATAGAACTGGCCTGGCCTAGTACCTAATGATTGACCCAGTCTTCTCGTGGTGCATGTCGTATCTTTCAAAAGAGACACTCTCTTGTGGAAGTGAATGGAAAGGGAGGGCAGCCAGAATAGTGTGGCCTACTGATCTGAAAAACTATGGCTACTTCTCTTTCTTTTCTACCCTGCTGAGGAGTGGTCAAAACACAGGGTCTTGGTGCTGACATTATAAACTTACTGGACTGGAATAAAGTTCTGAGCTTGATTATGGATCCAGAATTTTCTGCACTGGTGAGCTTATGTGGAGGGAGAAACTTCTGCTGTGTTTTTTATTTGTTTGTAAGTTGACCACCCCAAGTGCATAGATTTACAGGATAAGTTTTATCAGCTGGTGGATAATCATGAGCAGAGGTCATCGCAGGCATCTGAACTCTTGCTTCTAATGGCATCATCAAATTCTACTTTGGAGGAAGTCTTCCAGTGTACATGGCTTCAGCCTTTAGTGGTTGGGGAACAGGTCTTTGCCCCATGCCTACGATTAGGTGGCTATTTGATATTGTCAGCAATCCCTCTCTCAATAAACATAGTTTCTTTAAACATCCCACTAACCATTTTCTCTCCATAGGTAGTTGGAATGTGAGGACTCTGCACAGAGTTTATTCTCTTGATGTCTTCACACAAGAATTCCATTGTTAAAATATATTCTCGGCTTGCAAGAGACCAGATGGACTAATAAAGGTCAGATTCTTAAAAATAATCTTAAATTTCTCTTTTCAGGGAGGGAAGATAATATGCATCACCAAGGCGTGGGTCTGCTCCTCAGCAGACATGCTAGTTAGTGATGCTCTTCTAGGATATGATTGCATCAATAAAAGGTTTCTTACAGCAAAATTTCAGACAGGCATTAAACACTAGAATGTTATCTACTGTTATGCCCCCACAGAGGATGCAGATGAGGACGAAAAGGACAGGAATAAGAATATGATAGATTATACACAGTCATATCAGAATAATATGACCACCCATGGAATCACAGTGTACCCACCCAGGCACGTCACAGAAAGCACATGACAAGGTTGAACACATGGAGATATAAGTGGCCAGCCAGGACAGATGAGCCATAATGTGTAATGTGAGCACAATGGGCAGAGGTATTGATCTGATGGACATTCAAAAAGGAATGATTATTGGCTACTGCGCCAAGGGCAGAAGCACCTCGAAAACAGCAGACTTCGTAGACTGTTTATGAGGTGTTGTAGTAAGGGTGTACCAAGAATGGACTGCTGGCACACTGAGTACCTCCAGATGTCATAACTGTGTAGCCCCAAAGGCTATCCCCAGAGGAGAACGTCACCTCCATTGAATCGTAAAGGGCAATTGACACACAACAGTGCAGCAATTGACCATTCAAATGAATGCTGTGGCACCAAGGAACATGTTCCCGATAACAGTAGAGCGAACCTTGTTATGCATGGGTCTCCGGAGTCTATGTTGCGTAAAGGCATCCATGTTAAACGAGGTCCATCGGCAATGATGCCGCAGTTCATACGGGACTACCATCATTGGACAGTGGAAGAGTGGAAAAAGGTTGCCTTCTCTGATGAATTGAGGTTTCTACTCCACAGAAGTGACGGGCAGTGGTGAATACGGCGTCAGACACACGAGAGCCAACACCTGAACACACTTGTCTGTCAAGCAGACTGACGGTAGCAGTATGCATGTCTGGGAGATGTTTTCCTGGTATGACCTGGGACCGCTGGTACCACTGGTGGGTTCCTGAACACCAATGGCTAACTCTACGTCCTCACTGACCACATGCATCCCTTCATGTTGGATATTTAAATGGTGGTGATGGTGTCTACAACAGGACAATGCACCCTGCCATATCAATAAGGTGGTACATGACTGGTTCCAGGAACATGACAATGATGTCTCCCTTCTCCCTTAGCCGGCAAAATCGTCTGACCTCAATCTCATAGAGCACTTGTGGGACCATTTGGATCAACAGGTTCAGCATCTGGACCCACAACCACATCATCTCTGGAACCTCCATGCTCTGCTGGAATCCGAATGGCCACGTGACTCTGGCAACCTTCCAGGGCCTCAGTGCGTCCATGCTACGCCGTCTCGCCACTGTCATCTGGGCCAAGGGTGGTTATTCCCATTATTAGGTTGGGTTGTTTTACCTCTGAGCGGCACTTTTTTTCAACATGGGCTAAATGGTCAGGTCACAAGGTCCCCGAAAGCTCAGAGAAGGTTGGGGGAGGGGACCCACTGGAACAGCTGTTGGGAGACAGATGGTAGCCTCCAGTCAAGGCCATCAGCGTGTTCTTTAGTGTGCACAGGGTATGGCTCTCCCACTCACGGGGCCACAGCTTAACATCCCAACCAATGGACAGCAGCCTTTCCAAGCCAAGAGATCGGTGTCCCCTACTGACCATGGGCAGGGAAATTTGCGGAGATAAATCTCAACGCTGACCCAGCTGGGACTCGAACCTGGGAACTACAGATTAGGAGCCTGGTGGGCTACCGACTGAGCTCCCCCACCCCCCATTATTAGGAAGGTGATCATATTATTCTGATATGACTGTGTATATTAATTAACAGTAAATGGGCTAGTTCTGTTAGGTATACCAGGTCATATAGGGGAGCTGAAATTGGATCTGACCATTACCTTTTTAAAAGTGTCTTGCAACTTAAACTTAAAAAGTGTTTTGCAAGGGTTAAAAGTTTACCTTTAATACTAAAGCTCTGAAAGACCCAGTTATAGCTAAAGGTTACCATGGTAGGTTACTTAGTCATTATGACAGACATGGTTTGCTTACTGCTAAAGTTGAGGAAGAATGGGGTCATTTTAAGCAGGTTTTTTTTTTTGGAAACAGTAATTTTTTTAGGAAAAAAAGGAGCAGAGGAGTCAGAATTATTTGAGTGATAAGGCACTTGAGCTTATTTCAGAAAGAAGGAACTGCAGGAATTTTCTTAATCAATACCTTAGTAGTTCTAATAGAAAGCATTACAGAGAGCTTAATAAATGTGTAAAGGATCAGTTAGCTGCTGATAAGAATCTTTGGTTTGATGGCTTGGCTGACAAAGCCGAGGAAGTGGTTAGACAGCACACAACAGCAAAGTACTGTACCAGATAGTTAATGTTTTGTGTGGTAGAAAACAGACAGGTATACAGGGATTGAAGATAAACAAAGTAAGGTTATAGAAAGTGAGGATTCTGTCATAGCTAGGTGGGCTGAGCATTTCAGTGATGTTCTAAACAATGTGGTTAGTTCTATTCCCATTGCTTTTAACTATTGGCTTTAATGTTGGCCATATAACACAATCTTTATTTTGTTATCAACAGTTATTTTGGCTGTCTCTAAACTTAAACTACACAAATCCCTAGAGATAGACGAAAGTATTATGGAAATGCTTAGAACTGGGAATGTTTCTGTTACCAGATGGATGACTGAAATTTTGAATATATTTTATGATAAAGGAATTGTTCCTAACAATTTTACGAGAACTATTATTATCCCTATTTTTAAAAAAAGTGATCGCAGTTCTTGTGATAACTATAGGGATATCAGCCTACTTTCTGTTCCAGGTAATATTCTTTGCATGATTGTGCTTAATTGAATTAAGAATCTGGTTGACAGGCAATTGCGTGATGAGCAATGTGAATTCAGAAGTGGTAGGGGATGTATAAATCAGATATTTTCACTCAGGCAGATTCTTGAGAAATGTTCAGAGTTTCAGAAACCTTTGGTTGCTTTCTTTATTGATTTCAAAAAGGCTTTTGACTCTGTTGATTGTCATAATTTGTGGTTGATTGCGAGATCATATGGTATACCAGACAAGTTGGTTAACATAATGAAAGCTCTCTAAAATAACACTGAGTCATGTGTGAGATTTGGTAAGGCTTGTAGCAATTGGTTTAGCATTACTTCTGATGTTCGACAAGGGTGCATTTTGTCTCCTTTTCTCTTTAGTTTGGTAATTGATTATGTCATGCAGAATTCACTGCAAGGGAAAGATTTTGCCCTTAAATGGGCTGGAGATACGAAAATTTCTTATTTAGATTATGCTGATGATTTAGCCCTTTTAGAAAATGATATTGATGAGATTAACTCTTTCATTCAAGCTGTTGATGAGATGGGCTGTAGAGTAGGTTTGGTTATAAACAGAGCGAAAACTAAAGTGATGAAAATTGGTCAGGCAGACTGTGATTCAGTTCATCTGAATGGTTGCAGTCTTGAGCAGGTGTCACAGTTTAATTATCTTGGGAGCTATGTAATAGATGCTGGTGATGTGTGGCATGAAATTAACAGACGAATATGGATTGCTGCCGGGACTTTTAAGAATCTATGGAGAGTGTGGAGAAATAGGCGTATACACCTAAAGACTAAAATTAGACTGTATAATAGTTTGGTTCTTTCTAGGGTTAATTATGGTAGTGAAACTTGGATATTTTGTAAACAAGATAACAGTAAACTTAATGCTTTTGATTCTAGATGCTTATGCAGTATCTTGGGCATTAGGTGGTTAAACTTTCCAAGTAATGAAGAGGTTAGACAAAGGAGTCGGCAACAGTAATATATTGCAAGCAGTACATTGTGCAGAGAGAGACTCTGTTGGTTTGGCCACATTGCCCATATGAATAATTATAGATTAGCAAATATGGTTACGAACAGTGTGCCTAAAGGCCTCAGAAAGAGGGGGAGAACTAGATGCAGTGGGCAGATAATGTCAAACAGGACCTTGTTAGAAGTTGTGTGTAGTGGCAAGATGCAGCAGATATAGCTCAGGACAGATATGCTTGGAGAACTAAATTGTACAGTCTGGTTGGACCTCCATAGCCCATGGCTGCTTGGGGATGATGATGATAATGATATCCTAATTTTAGTCCTTTGTATACGCCCATTTTTTCACAAACTCTTAGAAGTCCCAGTAGCAATACACATTGTACCATTTATCTCATATCCAACACCAGTATTTGTCACAAAACTCCCAAGGTAATTAAACTGAGAAATTAGCTCAAGATTGCAGCCACTTAGAAGAACTGAAACAACATCCACCTAACCTATTTAAATCATTTTGGTTTTCTCTCTATTCATCATCAAATTAACCTTATTACCAATCTCATCATCATCATCCTCAAGCAGCCATGGGCTATGGAGGTCCAACCAGACAGTGCAATTTTAGTTCTCCAAGCAAGTCTGTCCTGAGCTACATCAACTGCATCTTGCCACTGCACACCAATTCTAATAAGGTCCTATTTGGCATTGTCAGCCCATCACATCCTAGGTCTCCCCATCTTTCTGAGGCCTTTAGGCACACTGTTCATAACCCTATTCGCCAATCTATAATTATCCATATGGGCAACATGGCCAAACCAACGGAGTCTCTCTCTGCACAATATGCTGCTTAAAGGAGGTTGCCAACTCCTTTGCCTAACCTCATCATTAGTTACAAAGTTAAACCACCTAATGCCCAAGATACTGGGTAAGCATCTAGAATCAAAAGCATCTAGTTTCCTGTTATCTTGTTTACAAAATGTCCAAGTTTCACTACCATAACTAACCCTAGAAAGAACCAAACTATTATACAGTCTAATTTTAGTCTTTAGGCGATACCTCTATTTCTCCACTCTCCATAGATATTTAAAAGTCCCGGCAGCAATCCCTATTCATCTGTTAATCTCATGCTGCACATCACCAGTATCTGTTACATAGCTCCCAAGATAATTAAACTGTGACACCTGCTCAATATTGCAACCATTCAGATTAACTGAATCATCAGCAGCTCTAAATGAAAGAGTTCACAATAGATTACTAATATTTCCACTTTCAATAACTCTTTATATATTAAAGTTTGTTGCAAATCGAGATTTGAGTGAGACTGGAGTTGAAAATAGAGACCTCTGGAAAACTATTGCCTACAAAACTTATTTAAAAAGTTAGAGAGCTCTGAATTCCATTCAAACAACATGCTAGTGTCCATTTTTTTTAGCAATATAGTGTATGGACTGAATCCTCATTGATTTATCCCATTTTCAGTTAATACATAATCATATTCCCTTGCAACTTCAAGTGAAAGCCATGCACATTCAGAAATATCCTACTGTGTTGCAAAGGCAAGTTATTTTCAAACCATCAAGTTTACTTACCCATAGGAGACGTTCTCCAATGCAGCTACAAATGCTAAAATAAATCTATTATTCCTGCCCACAGGTATGAATCAGTACTAACTTTGACACTGAAGTCACTCTGCATAAAAATAAGATTTCCACTCTTGACAAAATTCAAAATACTCTGAAGTTGTTCATAAAATATGCTTTTCCTTAGTGGATGCATAACACCATATGACATTAAAGTCTTCAATCCCAAATTATGAAAATAAATAAGAAGAATAAAATCTTTAGGTCCCAGGTATCTCTGCAAAACTTCATGACCTGCCATCAGTCAATAGGGGACATCGATGAGCTTGGAAAGGCAGCTGTCTGTCAGGTGGGATGTTAAGCTGTCCCTGTGAGGGAGAACCTTAGCCTTTGCACATTTTGAAACATGCTGGATGGCCACCATCTGTTTCCTAACAGCTGTCATATGGGTTTCCCCCACCCCCAACCTTCTCTGAGCCCTTGGGGTCCATGTGAAATAGTCACTTAACCCATTGTGTGCAAAAAAAGCACAGTTCAGAGATAAAACAATCCAGCCCAACCCTTTTGAGAATCAAACCTACACCTTAGATGTAATATGCCTCTACACATTACAGATGATGTACTATTATATATTTCATTCTAAAAAGAGAAATTTTAGATTTTTTTTTTTATATTTGACCTTTATATGATCTCTTGTAGTCCCATAATGCCCAGATTATATTGCTGGAATTCCTATATTAGATCAAGAGAATACTATCTGTTCAGAGCCCTCATATTCCATGGAGCTATGGAAAAATATGGTTAGCAGAATATTTAAAGAATTTAGGTTTAGTGAGAGAGGCTGGGACAACAACATCAAACAGCTCCCTAATCACAAGTATGGGGAAATGACCCATTGCCCATCCACCAGGAATTTAAGATTACATGCTGGTAGGAACTCAGACAAATGATGGGTTTCTTTACCATAAAACTCCATTAGGCCCTTTCAAGCAACAGCAAGTTGGGTCTAAGACACATTACTCCATTTTAGGATCAGCAATGCTAAAACTAGTTTCAAGAGTTTCTGTAATGGTTGTTGATCAGGATCATCTGCTATCTGATATCAAGTATCCTGTGAATCTGTTCAGTTGGGACTGGTAATTCACAACAATAAAAAAGACAGTAGATTCTCCTTCAACAACAGCTCACTAGTGCAAAATGTTAAAGATAAATAAAAAACTAAATAAAATACATAAAAATCATAACCAGTAGATAGTCCAGTATGTAGAAAAAGTCAGCAGTCTCTCCTCAGCAGGGATGAAAAAAATAATAGTCATGGAAATACAGATGAAAAGGCCAAATTGGTCCAGCAGCCCTCACCTTCCATTCCCCCTAAATGGGAACAATTTCAACTGATATTTTTAATACCCAAAAGATTCATGCTACAATTCATTTTAAAAAATTTACTAAAAAAATGAATTATTGTAAACAGAACAGTACATTATATAAATTACTTACCTTTAACATTTCTATCATTCTACAAAGAGCCAACACAGATGTTTTAGTCATAGGCTTAGATAAAGCAACATGGAGATTCATTATAGTTTTTACTTGATGACTTGTTGTCCATGCCAACATCAGCCCCTAAAAAATATTCAGTATCAAAATCTAGGCCTCCTGTAGATGGCTGGCTTTAAAGCAGTAAAAAAAATTTCAATCACAAAATCCAACAAACAATTATTATTGTTCATTCAATCACTAAATTCAAAATAAAACTTTAGATGTTACTGTTTAAAAGCAATGAATAATTTTCATACCCTAGCATTCTTATCTCAGAGGCATTTCACTTCTACAATACCTTAATTTTAAATTTGAATTCACCAATAAATCGAGCAAACAAAGATCAGAAAATTAGAAGGTGTGAAAAAATATCTAAGCAATTTCCTGGTTATTCAAGAAACAAGTTGAACCATTCTCTATTCAGTTAAGATGGCCATGCTTCATTTTGTTTGGTAAGGTTATGAGTTCCAGTTCTCTTGAAGAAAGAGGTGTCAGGTACATTTTGCATCATCTAAACTGACAAAGAAGTGTGTTTATGATAGAAAATTAAAGGCTTTATCATTATTCTGAGACTACTCCATCTCTAAAGATGGTACTTTCTTTATTTTTGTTTTCATTTTTGTTCAGTTGTCTTTGAGTCAGCCAGTGTTAAGCCTGAGTTTTAGTGACATGGGAAGGCATGCCCTTTTTAGTGTGTTAAATGGTGGATGTTCAACATATATGATGACTATTAATACTACTATTTACATATAATAAGCAATATCTGTCATGCTCTGGATGAGTGGAAAATTTTGAAATTAAACATTTCTATCTATATTTATATCTATTTTTATTACTATCAGAAGTTGCATCATCCAGCAACTATGCACCTTGCTTTCAATCAGTATTTTAGTAAAGTTTCAATTTTAAAACTGGGTTTTAACTCTTACTTTTAAAATTCTTTTTACCGCTCTTTAAACACATACTGTGATTAGAAAGAATAATAAAAATGCATCTGGCAATGCAAATAAAAATTTATTTAAAAAAACTAATAGACATATGATTATAATGCATGTGAATAGAAAGGCTACTTCTGAATGATGAAAAAATATATTATATATAAACTTGAAATAAGAAAATTACTCCAGTTTGTAATTTTTTCTTTGTACCATACTCGAAAAAGTTGAGAAAAACCCAAGCTTTTTGCCAACTGTGATCAGTCATATCCACAAGTCAACTTTAGAATTTAAAAAAAATAGACAATCAACCAAAATGAGTTATGTTATATTTCAAATTAAACTGAATTTAATTCTGAATTTTATGAAAATAAAAAAATTTAAACGAATTTACAAACACATTAATTTAATAAGGCTTTTTTATCATAAGTGAAAAAAAAATAGATCGAACTATGCAATTAAAGTTTAATTTTGGAAAACTTGATGAATAAAAATAGTTATATATTAATTGAAAAGAAATTTTTTCCTGAATAATATAATATTTACCTGAAATATGATTTTTATTTCTTTCAATGATTCTTTTCAGTGTGATATATTTTAAAACATGGGCCAGCGTCAATTTTTTAAGGTGACTTTGAATGCTCACATTAATGGTCCTCCCATCCATGGCTCTGCAGCCCATGGGTTAACATCCCATCTGACAGACAGCAGTCTTTCCAAGCCCATTGGTGTCCCCTACTACTGTGGGCAGGGTGGAGAGTTTTTTTGTTTTTTTTTTTTGCAGAGATAAATCTCAATGCTGAACCTAGTTGGGACTCGAACCTGGGAATTAGATTTTGAGCCTAGTGTGCTATTGACTGAGCCACCCACACCGCACACTAAAAATGAAAATAGACATCTTGGGTCTCTCATTTCAGATTCTGTCAATGTCTATATTCATTGGGGAACATGGAAGAGTTAATCACAATTAAATGCTCTTTCTTTTGGCATATGGCACCATATTTCTGTTTGTTAGCTACTTCAGGATAAGATTCTAAAGATTTTTATTTTCTAAAAATTATTTTAAATTAATTTGGACACAAGAGCAAGTTGTCTCAGACATTCACAACAGTAAGGATTAACACTGCAGTAATTTTTTTCATGTAGTATGACATTTTTGCTAATATCTTCAATTGCATTTGTGTATTGGATTTTGTTGGGATTTTGTGGGTTTTAAAAATACCTAATCTTTTAAATCTTATTTCTGCTACTTTGTCACATTATATATACAACTGGTCTTTTATTTTTGTTGCCACTTTTATTACTGTATTAATTTTTAACAGCAGCAATATTTAACAGAGCACTTTAAAAATACAAATACCCAGCTTATTACAATTAAAAAAATAACCAACATATTTTAAATTTTATAGTGACCTGGATCAGAAGCAGGCATTTCCTATTTAAATCCTCCAAAAGTTTTCCTGTATCTGATAGATTAGTGTCCATTCGTACCATCCAAGAAGAAACTTGTACATACAATGCTTGAACATCCCTATTGAGAATACAACAGTTTAATTATATACATACAAAAGGAATCAAGCAAATAAAATTATGGAAGTGCAACCAAACTGGCATTTATATTCACTAAACACCCTTCTACAACTGAAATTATGCAATTTTTCATGGGTTGGGTTGTTTTACCTCTGAGCGGCACTTTTTTGCACACCATGGGCTAAATGGCCAGGTCACATGGACCCGAAGGCTCAAAGAAGGTTGGGGGAGGGGACCCACTGGAACAGCTGTTGGGAGACAGATGGTAGCCTCCCGTCAAGGCCATCCAGCGTATTCTTTAACGTGCACAGGGTATGGCTCTCCCGCACATGGGGCCACGGCTTAACGTCCCATCCGACGGATGGCAGCCTTTCCAAGCCCATCGGTGTCCCCTCTGACCGTGGGCAGGGTGGGAAATTTTGCGGAGATAAATCTCAACGCTGACCCAGCTGGGACTCGAACTTGGGAACTACAGATTATGAGCCTGGCGCGCTGCCGACTGAGCCACCACCGCCCCCAATTTTTCATGGTGTGTATTTGCAACTAGTAGTTGTATTATTAGGAATATGATTAAAAACAAAACCTGGATCCATGCAATAATGTATATATTATGAAGAAAGAACAGTGTTATCATAAAAAGGACAGAAAAAGTACTGAAATGAAATTTGTTAACAAATACATTATTACCTATTTACAAATTTCTGCATAAACAAAGTTACATTCAAATTCATTTGCATAAGCTAATTTGCAAATACATAAGTTGGGAGCACTATGAAATACAATGCTATAGTATCATTTCTCTACAATTGAAATTTAAATAACTATACCAGTTTAATCAACTGGACACTTAAATTTTAATTCAACTCAATAAAAATACCAATTTGGTCAACTGGAATTAGTCAACTATGTGCAAGGTACTCAAGGACTAAAAAAACTGGTTAAGTTATAGATGGAATAAGACCATAGAAACATGAAAAAAGAGATGACAGGTGTCTGAAACAATTTGTTCAAAGCAACTGTATCTGGCAATGTGGAAGGCACATATATGTAAAAACATTTTAAATTCTATAGGATAATAACCATGTTAACCCTTATTGTCATCCATTTCTAATGTTAATAATTAAATGTAATGAATTAATAATTTCTCTTCATTTTCTAATAATACAACCATGTTAACCCTTATTCTCATCCATTTCTCAATTATTTGTAGATCTCTATAGTGTTCACAGAATTAATAAAATATTAATAACTCTTCACTAACAAAATTTTAATAATTAAACTAAAATTATTGGCAATCCATATGTATGAGAGTGGACTAATTCTTGGAATCCCATCACCAACAAAGAGAAGCTTTTGTATGAGTTAACACATTATAAAAGGCAATACGGTGACTCTTCAAGGGCATGGGGAAGTGTGTGCAAGTTGAAACATGTGATATTATCTCAAGCAACAGCATGCAGTAAGCCTCTGTCATTTTCTCACTTTGGAAAGGTGTTTTTGTGTGTGTAATTTTTTGCAGGCTATGGGTGATCTGAAAGCTGAGCAACAGTATGTGATATATTACTGCATTCAGTAAGGCTTAAGTGGTGCATAGTCAGCTACAGAAATGGCAAGTATGTGGAGAATAGTACTTGACTGCCCAGATCTTGGGTCATCCTCCATGGAATCACACCTGTCTGCAACACATTTGTGCCACTTGGAAAATGCATTTTGTTTCAAGCACTGTTCTCCATACACTTGAATCATATCAGCAACTATACAGCACTTAAGCCTCACCAAATTACAGTAATATATCACATACTGATGCTCAGTTTCCAGAACAGCCATAGCCTGCAAAAATAAAAGTCACAGAAACGAAAATTAATACCTTTCCAAAACAAGAAAATGACACAGACTGACTGTACACTGTTCCACTATTACTTGCAGCCATATCACATATTTCAACTTGCACACACTGCGCTGTGCCCTTGACGAGTTGATGTGTTGCCACATATTGTGTACTAACTTGTATGGAAAGCTGCTTTTTGTTGGTGATTGTAATCTATGAATTAAATGATCCACCTATGTAAAAAGGCAATCATTCAAGTTCTTGTCCACATCTGGAAAAGACTTTTCTGACATTAATGGAAAGATTTATTCAAAATGTTATTTATCTTTAGAATATTTTGTTAAAGTATTTACATAACTAATTATATTAAAAATTTATGAAATATAAATGCAAATTACTTAGTTAAGTTCTGATTTTTTTGGCTTAGGTATGTCTGTCTTGCAGCTTTGACTGCTTCTTGAGCTTTTCTTTCTACTCCTCTAGCCATATGGGGAAGTTGCATTAGTAAAAACTGATCTGGAAACCATAAAATATTTCCCAACAAAGGCACTGCTGGGACCTAGAAACATATTCAAAACATATATTTTTGAACTGTCTTGTCAAAATTATGTCATTACCAGAAAACATATAGTAGTTACTCTAATACAGTGTTATGCAGTACACAAACATATATATAAATATATTATGTTATCAATAATATCAGTCATGTATCCATTGGTTACAGAGATCCAACTAAATTGTGCAACTTGGTTTTTCACCAGCTGTATTTTAGGTCTCAACTTTTTTTTTCCTGAGATCTTCAAGAACAATTATTAATTTATTATTAATTAATTCTATTAATTAATCTGTAGTTCTGCATGCAAGCAACAAACACATTCTCTCCCTACAAAATGCTGCTCAAAAGTAGTTGGAGACTTTCATTGAATCTCATCATTGATTATGTAATTAAACCATTTAATATCCAAAATACTGCATAAAGACAAAGAATAAAATTTCCTGTTATACTGCCTGCAAATGGTCCAAGTTTCATTCCCATAGTAAACTGTAGAAAAGACTAAACTCTTATAAGACCTAATTTTATGATTATGTTATTAGATGCATATGCTTAATTTTATGATTATGTTATTAGATGCATATGCTTAATTTTATGATTATGTTATTAGATGTATATGCCTATCTTTCTGCATTCTCCAGATTCTTAAAATTCCCAGCAGAATACTCATTA
This sequence comes from Ryuthela nishihirai, assembly GCA_038380435.1. Classification (NCBI taxonomy): domain Eukaryota; kingdom Metazoa; phylum Arthropoda; class Arachnida; order Araneae; family Heptathelidae; genus Ryuthela; species Ryuthela nishihirai. The sequence goes on along the minus strand of JAWZYU010000017.1, from coordinate 41,812,524 downwards.
CATTGTTTATCTCATGTTGTATGTTATCAGTATCTGTCACACAACTCCAGAGATAACTAAATTGAGAAACTTGCTCAAGAGCCTAGACATTTGAAAGAACTGAAACACTACTTCTCTTACCAATTTTTATCACTTAGTTTTCACTCTGATTAAATGGCTAAACTTACCTCATTACCAGTCCATCAACAATTGAGTACCAGTCCATCAACAACTGAATGAGGGTTCATCACATCAACATATTCCAAAAGAACCAATTCATCAGCATAATCTTAATCGGGAATTTTAAAATCTCAAGACTAAGTCTCAAATCACCCTTACAGTGAATTCTGCATAACATAATCAATAACCAAACTAATTAGAAAAGGAGACAAAATGCCATCTTGTCGAACTCCAGCAACAATGCTAAATCAATTACTACAAAGTGTATTAAATCTAAGACATTCTGATGGCAGACTGGTTAGTGCATTTAGCTACTGATCAAAGGGACCTGGATTTGAGCCTCAGGTAAGGCATGGATGTTTGAGTTGTCATTCTGCTGAGGTCTCACTTTCCTCACGGATTCTTCCCTATGGCATTTTAAACTGACAAGCTTCTGTCAGACCTCTGTGGCAAGGAGCTGCTTGAAGGTTAATTTTTTTTTTTTTTTTTTTTACCAAAGCTCACACAACTCAGTCTCATTATAGAGAGCAATCATTATATTAACCTTTCTGGTATGCCACATGATCTAATGATCAATCACAAATTATAGCAGTCAACAGAATCAAAAGCCTATTTGAAATCTACAAAGCAAGTAAAAATAGGTTTTTGAAACTTCAACAATTTTTCAAGAATCTAAGTGAAAAGATTTTGTATTTGCAGTCCCTACCACCTCTAAACTCACTGTTTATCTTGAAGTTGTCCATCAGCCAGCTGTATAATTGTGTTATCACAATAACATGCAGAACTTTTCCTGGAACAGAGAGTAAACTGATGCCCCTGTAATAATCACAAGAACTGCAATCACCATTTTTGAAAATAGGGATAATATACTGGTTTCCATAAATTAAGGAAAACTCAGAAAAGTTACCATAAAAAAAATATGAATTATTTTAATGATATTTGATGGAAACTTGAATTACAATGCTAGTTTCAGAATGGCTTAAAATAGTTCATATTAGAAACATTTTTCATTAAAAAATAACACTTACAGGACACCTTAACCGGCATAGTGGTTAGGCAGCTAGCGACTGTTCCAGCAAGGCAAACTTTGTGTGTTGTCTTAGCTCTAACTAAGGTAGTGGTCAGCAGTGACTTTGTCTTAGTAGGGCATGTCCTTGTATGAGAAGGCCTGTAAAAGCTAGGAGTAGCTTCTAGGATTCTTCTCTGTCCTATATATCGCAAATAAAAAAAAAAATAAAAAAAAACTTGTCCAAAAATGAGGTATCAGAATGCAATACGCAAAGTTCTTTAATAAGGAGTGTGGTCACCCCTTAGAGCAATGCAGGCATGGCAGCGATGTTCCATGCTGTTTATGATGTATGAATCAGCTTGGTAGGGAGTAATGACCATTGCACCTTTAAAGCAATAATAAGCTCCCCCTTTGTTTCAGGTGGTGGATTGAGGGCAGCAACACATCTCCCTAGAGCATCCCACACATGCTCAATTGGATTTAGGTCGGGAGATTGAGCTGGCCACTCCATGTGGATAATGGTCACCTCGTGAAAGTATTGTTCCACTAGTTGAGCTCTGTGTGGACAAGTTGAGTTGAGTTGTTTTACCTCTGAGCGGCACTTTTTTGCACACCATGGGCTAAATGGTCAGGTCACATGGACCCCGAAGGCTCAGAGAAGGTTGGGAGAGGGGACCCACTGGAACAGCTGTTGGGAGACAGATGGTAGCCTCCCGTCAAGGCCATCCAGCGTGTTCTTTAACGTGCACAAGGTATGGCTCTCCCGCACACGGGACCACGGCTTAACATCCCATCCAATGGACGGCGGCCTTTCCAAGAACATCGATGTCCCCTACGGACCGTGGGCAGGGCGGGGAATTTTACGGAGATAAATCTCAATGCTGACCCAGCTGGGACTCAAACTACAGATTGCGATCTATAGGACTACAGATTGCGAGAACTACAGATTGCTAGCCTGGCGCGCTACCGACTGAGCCACACCCGCCCCCTGTGTGGACAAGCGTTAACATCTTGTAAGATGAATGTTTCATCTATTGCACCAGTGTAAGGACGTACATAAGGTTTGGTTGGGTTGTTTTACCTCTGAGCGGCACTTTTTTGCACACCATGGGCTAAATGACCAGGTCACATGGACCCTGAAGGCACAGAGAAGGTTGGGGGAGGGGACCCACTGGAACAGCTGTTGGGAGACAGATGGTAGCCTCCCATCAAGACCATCTAGCATGTTCTTTAATGTGCACAGGGTATGGCTCTCCCACACACAGGGCCACGAGTTAATGTCCCACCTGACAGACAGTGGCCTTTCCAAGCCCATCGGTGTCTGCTACTGACTGCAGGCAGGGCGGGGAATTTTGTGGAGAGAAATCTCAACACTGACCCAGCTTATGGACTTATGTACAATACAGGGACTTATGTACATAAGCTGATGTAAAATTATGTACATAAGCTGACCAGGATGTCATCTCTATACCTTTGAGCACTGAGGTTTCCACTCGTCAACACATAGAGGTCTGTGCATCCACCTAAGGAAATGCCACCCCAAACACACACTACCTCCGCTGTAACTGTCTCTTTGACGGATGTTACTAGGATGATAACAGGTACCTCATTCTCTCCATATCAAACAATGTCCGGAATCACTCTGCAAGCAATATTTGGACTCATCTGTGAAGAGTACGGACATCCATTGCTCTTCTGTAGTTAACATGCGTATGTGCCCAATTCAACTGCTCTCTCCTGAGACGTGAGGGATATACAAATTATTAGCATTCTAGTGTACAGACCTCCCTCATGAAGCCTTCTAAGCACAGTAGTAGCTGATACAACCCTGCCGGTGGCTGCTGCTGCAAGAGAGGATTGTAGATGAGAGGGAATAGATGACCTGTAGCTTTATGCTGTTAATCGCAGATATCAGTCTTGTACAGCGGTTGTAACTCTAGCCCTTCCTTGGCTAAACCTCAGAGATGTAGAATCCGTGCTAAGAAATTGATTCCACAGTCTATGGACCATGGAACTTTAATTCTTTTACATACTCTGGAGATTTAGGAAACATTATATATATATAATGATACGATTCCATTTCACTTGACACATCATAAATGACTTCAACTTTATTAAAAGTTTACGATTCTCAGCAACCATAATTCTCATTATATATATAACAGGAATGGTGGGTTTTTACATGCTTGAGGGTCAAGTTTTGAAAAGTCATGAGCTGTAAACTATTAATACATTAATTAATGCAATAAATAACTTATAATTATAAAATAAAGTATAATATTTAATTAAATTATGTAGATAGGATTAAATAGATTTACAAAACAGTTCAATAACACAATTTTAATATTAAAATGGGAAAAGGCAAATGAAAAAAAAAGCTATTTTATTAAAACATAAAAGAACTAAGAAATATTAATGAATCAATGAGAACACTACGAGCAGTTGTATGAATTAGATTAGATTTGAAATAGTAACTTATCAAAATCAACCTTTTAATAAAGTTGAAGTCATTTATGATGTGTCGAGTGAAATGATCCCCTTAGAAGGATTTAGTTATTTCCACTGCAGAAAATGTAACAAAAGATGCAGCTGCCTTCATTTTAATATTTAAAAAAGAAATTGCATTCATCAAAATTAACTTTGTTGAAAAAAAAACGACTTTCAGCAGTTATTAATTTGACAAGCACATAATTTTTACCATTTACCTGCCTTTAAAAAAGGGCTCTTCACTAAAAAATTAACTTTTCTAGAATATATTCTATGGGCCACACAAAAGGATGCTGAATATCACTAATTGGAAATCAGTGGTTTACAGTATGGAAAGAATGTTATTCAAATTGAATGCCATACTGCAAAGAAGCAGATGACTCAGTTCGTTCTTTTTTTTAATGAAAAAATATAGTTTTGATAAATAAACTGCTCGTTTGTTTATATGAGAAGCATTCCTTAACCTGAAAACTAAAAATTTATCCATCATTTTAGAATTTTTTTAAGAAATTTTGCATATTTTATGGTGCTTTCACATTTTTTGACAGGTTTATGATTCTCAGCAACCATAATTCTCTCATATTTATGCATTTTTGTGGGTTTTTAATTTGGTCTGTAAATAATAGCTAGGCATAAACTGGAAAGAGAGCTATGTACCAATCCCAGTGATGCACAGAACTGGCTAGGTCTAGCACCTAATGTCTGACCCCAACTTCTCATGATGAAGGCCATTAGTACTTTTCAAAAGAGATATTCTCTTTTGGAAGGGAATGAAATGGGAGGGCTGCCAATTCAGTGTGGTCTACTGATCTGGTCATCTATGGCCACTTTTTTTTCTTTTTTTTTTAACCCTGCTGAGGAGTAGTCAACTTCACAGGGTCCTGGTGCTGACCATTTATGCCTACTAGACTGGATTGGCTTATGAATTTGAGCTTGATTGTGGATCCTGAACATAATGAGCACTGATGGGCCTCTGTTGAGGGAGAATCTGTCACTGTGTTTTCTGTTTGTTTGTGGGTTGCCAGTCCTAAGTGAACAAAGGCACAGAATACCTTATATCAGCTGGTGGATAATCCTGATCAGAGGCCATCGCAAGTACCTGGAACCTCACTCAGCTAATTGAGTATCATCAATCCTAAACTGGAGTAATCTGTCTCAGTCAGGTCTATGGCTCTTGAAAAGGTGGTGCCTGAAGTTCCTAACAGCATGGTTGGCTTCAGCCTTTAGCAGTACAAGAACCTCAACCCTCGCTTAGCTAGTTTGGCATCGCCAATCCTAAACGGAGAAATGTGTCTCAGGCAAGTCATATGGCTCTTGAAAAGGTCCACTTGAAAAGGTGATGCCTAAAGTTCTTACCAGCATTGGTGACTTCAGCCCTTAGCAGAGGAGGAACAGGTCTTTGCCCCATGCCTGCAATCAGGTTGATATTGTTGGCACTATCTCTCTCAATAAATCTAATTTTCTTTAAAATTCTACTAATCATTTACTCTCTGCAGGAACATAGAATGTGAGGATGTTACACAGAGATTATTCTTTTGATGTCCTCATGCAGAAATTCCAGCATTATAACCTAGATATTCTAGGGTTGCAAGAGACCAGATGGACAGGTAAGGTGAGATACTTAAAAATTTTAAATTTCTCTTTTCGGGGAGGGAGGATGTAACGCATCTCCAAGGTGTAGGTTTCCTTCTCAGCAGACACACTAGTGATGCTCTTCTAGGATACGGCTGAATTAATGAAAGATTTTTTACAGAAAATTTTAAAACAAAAATTAAAGACTTGAATGTTATCTGTTGTTATGCCCCTACAGAAAGCTCTGATGAGAATGACAGCTGATATAGCCACACTGATCTGGCAGCCCTCCCCTTCTGTTCCTTTCCACAAAAGAGTATCTCTTTTGAAAGGTACTAATGGCCTGCATCGCGATAATATGCCAAAAAATTGTGTGATCCTCACCAAACTTGTTCATGCAACCAGTCAAGTAATGACAAGTAAGCATATAATATGCAAATTAGTCTAGGTTGCATCAATTTGTCTAATCAGATAGCGGCATAAAAATGGGTGTTTCAGAGTAGATCATTATTTTGTGTTGCAAATGTGAGTCAAGAAATTTGAAATAGCATTTTGTAGGAATGATCTCGAGACAATCATTTGTAAAATGAATTGCAGTTGAGAGCTACTGGTCGGCTCGAAGCAGGCCAAAGTCAGTCAGACATGGCATGATGGCTGAATGTGAGTCCTTCCATGGTCCATAGGCTGTGGAATCAATTTCTTAGCACAGATTCTGCATCTCGGAGGTTTAGCCAAGGAAGGGCTAGAGTTACAACCACTGTACAAGACTGATATCTGCAATTAACAGTACAAAGGTACAGGTCATCTACTCCCTCCCATCTACAATCCTCTCTTGCAGCAACAGCCACCGGCAGGGTTGTATCAGCTACTACTGTGCTTAGAAGGCTTCATGAGGGAGGTCTGTACACTAGAATGCTAATAATTTGTATATCCCTCACGTCTCAGGAGAGAGCGTTGAATTGGGCACGTACGCATGTTAACTACAGAAGAGCAATGGATGTCCGTACTCTTCACAGATGAGTCCAAATATTGCTTGCAGAGTGATTCCGGACATTGTTTGATATGGAGAGAATGAGGTACCTGTTATCATCCTAGTAACATCCGTCAAAGAGACAGTTACAGCAGAGGTAGTGTGTGTTTGGGGTGGCATTTCCATAGGTGGATGCACAGACCTCTATGTGTTGATAAGTGGGAACCTCAATGCTCAAAGGTATAAAGATGACATCCTGGACCCTTATGTACATCCTTGCACTGGTGCAATAGGTGAAACATTCATCTTACAAGACATTAATGCTTGTCCACACAGCTCAACTAGTGGAACAATACCTTCAAGAGGAGACCATTTATGCACATGGAGTGGTCAGCTCTATCTCCTGACCTAAATCCAACTTAGCATGTGTGGGATGCTCTAAGGTAATACGTTGCTGCCCTCAACCTGCTGCCTGAAACAAAGGGGGAGCTTATTATTACTGCTTTAAAGGAACAATGGTCATTACTCCCTACTGAACTGATTCACATCATAAATAGCATGGAACATCACTGTCATGCCTGCATTACTGTAAGGGGTGACCACACTACTTATTAAAGAACTTGCATTCTGACACCTCATTTTTGGACAAGTTCCTGTGTTATTTTTTAACGAAAAATGTTTCCGGTGTAAATTATTTTATGCCATTCTGAAACTAGCATTGTAATTCATGTTTCCATCAAATTTCATTAAAATCATTCATTAGTTGTTTATCGTAATTTTTCCGAGTTTTCCTTAGTTTATGGAAACTAGTGTATTTCCATTCATTAGTTACTTCAGGATGAGGTTCTAAAGTTGTTTATTTTATTTTCTGAAAACATTAAAATAAATATGACCACCACAGTGAGTTCAGTTTCAGAAACCCAACACTGTAAGGATTAATAAATAAACTAATTCAATATTAATGACTTTTATATTTGAGGTTAATTTTTCATAACTTTCCCTACAGATATTCTTATGCTGCTCTATATCACTTCTGTATTTTAAAAATGCAAATTTCTGATGGTTTTTCAGGAAACTGAAAGAGCTGTAATAATATATATATTTTTAAAGTAAAACAATATTTGTTTATATATTGATAAGTTGATAAGTTTAGCTAACAAACCTTTGGAGATACTCTACACAAATTAGAACATAAAGTAGAACTTACCTTTCTATGTGCATCCCAAAGAGATTTAAAAAGTTTCTTGTCCGTCACTCGAAATAAATAAAAATGCAGTACATACAGAGAATTCACATCAACTAGATTTAACCTGGAGTCAAATTCATTTGTTTCACCTATGAAGTAGAAATAACAAAATATGCTATTGATTTTAAATATTTTAATGCACCATTTACAGTGAGGCATGAAAATTTAATTACTAAACAAAAGCAGAAATTATTTACAACTATAAGGAATAATATATTTTAGGAATAAAAATTCAAAGATTTACAAAGCATTTGTACAATCTTTATAAAACTGAAGTCATGAAAAGAAGTAAAAATTTAATTAGTTTTATGAATAATGTAGTAGGTATTACAGATAGAGGAAAGGCAGAGGATTATAATATTTCATTCTATCCATTTTGCCTGGTGTTTTTTTCCCTTTTTCCCATTTTGTCTCAGTGATTTTTTTCATTTTTTACCACATTTTGTTCCAATGTGTTTCAGCCATCTACATTTCAAATATCAATGAAATTTATTTCCTTTTGCCTTTAGCTATTACTTATAGAACAATTTCTGCCAAAAACATACAATATAAGCTCATTCATTTAGCTTTAAGCACATGCAATGCAAAGATTATATTGCAATTCTATGCATGAGAGATTTTCAACCCTTCCTCCCACTTTATCACATCAGTACATAATCTTTTATATGATACAAAACAGTATTTAATATCAATTGTAATGCTGTCTGTACTTCTATGCACTAGCTTTGATGCACTAGCTTTGATGAAATATAATTCTGATTTATTGGAACTGTTGTTTGATAATATCTTTATTATGTTTCTGTATGGTTACAATGTTAATATGGTTTTAAGTAATAAGATGCCATTCTCTTTGGAAAAAGTGCAGGTACACAGATATACCTGCAGAGATGTGTGCAGCTGCAAATCAATGTTATCAACCCCTTAATGTCAGGAAAATTCATTTTTTCCAATTACCAACGATCAACGACCAACAACAGCTCAAGACATTTTTCCACCGCAAGAAAATTTAACTTTTCGTTGCCCTGGATGAATTTACTCTTTTACTGAACCAAATGAATTTGCTTTTCCGTCATTTCAGATACATTTACTCTTTTGCTACCTCAAACAACTTTAGCATTTTTTACTGTCCCAATAATAATAAAATTAAAATAAGATTTAATTCACAATATCACTGTTATGATTGGACAATCAATGTCTCCTGTGCTGCTCCTTGCATTTTCTACTGGTATTAATTTTACTGCAACTGCTTTTTGCTGACCTAAGGGAATTTACTTTTTGCCACCCTAAAAGATTTCTTACTCCAGGTTTGTGGCAATTCATTTTAAAATGAGAATATAAGTTCAGTCAAGTGTTCATATTAAATTATTTAAAACAGCTTTTATTTCAGAACTTTTATTACAAAATGTACCACCTCCAAAAATATGCTGTCCCAGTTGACTGCTTGGGATACCTAGTCAATTAGTCAATTATTTACTAGAAAGTATGAACCCAATTGGTGTGTATGGGTAGTGCTCATGAAATTTGCAAGCATACAATTACAAAAAATTAATGTGCTTAAGATTTAGAAATCGAATCTCTTGTATTAATTTGCTGTCTTCAGTTTTATTTATTATAGGCAATCGTAAACTTCAATGGAATTGAATAAAAATTATTACCCCTATACAATATTTACTTCCATTGAATTTAACTATGCCTCCCACATCTTCCCAAAAACAATATTTTCTGAATGACATACCAATTAGTTAGTATTGTTACAAGGTAAGGTTTGGTGTTGACAACACTGATTTGTAGCTGCACATGATAAAATAGGGTTGGTGCAACTGTGTAGGCAGCACATTAATTCTAAAAAAAAGTACCTGATAAATCATATATTATATGAAAATGGCATATTTCAGTAAAGGTTGGGTTGTTGTTTTACCTCTGAGCAGCACTTTTTTGCACATCATGGGCTAAATGGCCAGGTCATGTGGACCCCGAAGGCTCTGAAAAGGTTGGGGGAGGGGACCCACTGGACAGCTGTTGGGAGACAGATGGTAGCCTCCCGTCAAAGCCATCCAGTGTGTTCTTTAATGTGAACAGGGTATGGCTCTCCCACACACGGGGCCAAGGCTTAAAGCCCCATCCGAAGTACGGTGGCGTCTCCAAGCCCATCGGTGTCCCCTACTGACTGTGGGCAGGGCAGGGAATTTTATTTCAGTAAAGGAAAAGTGGATATCTGTTAATACCAAAAAACAAGATTTTTTGGTTCTTGAACAAAAAATAGGTGGGTTATTATTTTATGCTGAATCCAAATCTGCTTTTTTTTTTTATCATATATAGATTTTGAGAAATTTCAGTTTCAATTTTATTGGGAAATTGAAAATTATAATACAAATTAACCATATTAAGTAGGCTATTTAGGGGGTAAAATAAACTTTGATTTTTATGTTGGCACCAGAGTTTATATGTTTCAAATTGGCAGTATATCATCATGTGACCAAGGAAGTCTTATTTTCACAACCTTAAAATTGGAGTTTTAGCCTAATTGTGGCAGCTAAGAGTGGGTAGCTCATATTTGTTGCTTTGGGTGCAAAACATTTGCAAGAATGAATTAAAGGATTTTTCTATCTATTTGGCAATACCTATGATTTGGAGAGAACAACATGATCATTTAAACAATTATTTCTGTAAATTATGAGTGCACACAATGAATAAGATTAAATTTAGATTTAATTCACAATATCACTGTTATGATTGGACAATCAATGTCTTCTGTGCTGCAGATTTTAGATACTACACAATGGTTGACTAATACTACACATTGCCGTAGGTGATGGAATTAGATTCATTTTGAAAATATTGTATAGTTCCAAGCTTAACTTTAAATAGCTTTAGGTTCTGATAACTATTGCTATATTTACTTTTGAGTTGGGCTGTCCTTGTCTCGTACACTCACTGTAGTCAGAAATGTTACACTTGACTGTTGCTGTGTTCTAGGCTCTCCAGTCCAAGAGTGCTAATGAGTGGTGGTAGTTGTCACTGTCTACTGATGGAATGTTTATTGTTCTGTTTATCATATGGTGCTGATGGTTGTTACTGTACACTGGTTGAGGATGTCTTGCTATGGAGTTCTGACACAGTGTTTTTCTCAAAGTTTTGATTAGTTGGCTTAGATGGTAAAAGAGCATCTTTTGCTGATCTGCACATTTGACATTTATGTATTTATTATAATTTTCACACATAATGTCAAATGAATGATCAGAAAAAGATGCACTTTTTATGCACTAATGTCACCAGTTAAAGCTTTGAGAAAAATCTTGCAACTAGTGGACAATAACAACCACTGGCACCATATGATACACAACAAAAAAGACTGCATCAGCAAATAGTGGCAGCTACTGTCACTCATCAGTGCTATTGGATTACTGAACCATCAGAAAACTAGAACATGGTAGCAATCAAGTGTAAACATTTATGCCTTATGGTGAGGGTACCAGACAATGACAGCCCAACTAAAAAGTGGTGTGCTTATCCTAATTCTTCAGTAAAAGCATGCTGTTTTTATGCAAGCTGGTGAAGTGCATCTAAGCAGTAAGGCTTAATGCAAATTTTTGTTGAAGGAATGACTGAAACAGCAGAAGGTTTCACTATGTTAAAGAAATTTTCTGAAAATTAGCAAAGCAAAAATAAAACAAATATTTGTGGATCCTCAAATTTGAGAACTGATGCATGACGATGATTTTTGATGCCATTTTTATAAGGAAAAAAGGTCTGATAAAGTTTCAAAGCTATCAAAATAAATTTTTCAGGAAAAAAAAAAGCAGAAAACTATATTGTGTTGAAAAATTATTGGCAGCATATCATGAAATGAGATTCAACAATGCCTTCAAAAATTCACTTTCTTTATTCTCATTTGGGCTTTTCCAAAGAACTTGGGAGCTATGAATGAGAAACATGGCAACTGCTTCAATCAAAATATTTAATCTTTGAAAAACACTACCAAGGACAATGGAACCCAAATATGCATTAGATGATTATTGGTAATTAGTAAGAGAAACTCCTTCAACATTATATAAGCAAAAGAGGGGTACAAGTTCATTTCTGTAAACTGAGTCTGTAAATTTATCAACTTGGATATTCATAAAAAATATTAAATTCATAATATAATAAAATCTCATTTTTCTCAAAATTGTAATTAAGAATGAAAGGAAATAAAGTTACTTGATATAGTGAGCATAGTGTAGTAAAGACTCATTAGGAAAAATACTGATGGACAAAATGTTGCAAAAAATTAAAGATCAATGGATTGAAACATCACTGAAACAAGGCATTGTGGGACCAAACACTTGGGATGAAATGTTTTAGATTCCAAGACAGTAGTACTTTAAACATAGCACATACATCTAAAGAAAAATTTATTTTACATGTTAGAAACTAAATTTTTTTAAAATAATCCTTACCTAATTTTGGCTCAATTAATGAAAAATAGCTTTTTATGTTTAAGGCAAATTCATCAGCAAACAGACTATTTTTTGAAACAAAAGTCTTCCCATCATCAAAACCTTGTTCCATACAACCCTGCATATAGAAATGAATACATTTTAGAAGGAATGTAAAGCATCATCCATTTTACACTTAGATTGCTATTTAAACATACATATATGTATGTACACATAGGGAAAAAAAGGTATAAAAATAAGTGGATAAGACACTTTTACATTGATGTATGATATATAATGGTAAAGCGTTAATGAAATATGGTGCATGTATTAAAAGTTACAGTTTGATATGTTGAAAAGATAAGTCCATAATCAGTTTTTCTGAAATAATCTTGAACTTTTAATCTTCTAAGTATCTTGCATATCACACATAAATATATATTATATAATATATAACATATTACAATCTACAACAAGTAGAACATAATTTCAACTGAGATATAGAATACTTCAATTGGGAGAAATTAAAACTCACTATTGATAGCAAATGTTTAATTAATTACAGTTTGGACTTAATACTAATTAGTATAATAACATAATAAAGTATAATAAAAATTATAAATTAGTATTAAACATTGATATCAATGGTGAGTTGCAATTTCTCTCAGCAAAGGTATTGTGTGCTTCAGTTATGTCCTACTTGTTGCAGAGTGTAATATATGTGTGACATGCAAGATATTTAAGAAGATTAATTAAAAGATTCAAGATTCTTCCAGAAAACCTGACTATGGACTTATTTTTTCAAAGGGGCGGCTTGTCATTAGTGGCCAGAGGGGCCAGTCCCCATCAACATTTCTGAAATATATAAATATATCAGAACATTAAATTCCAAAATAAAATGAATAAAAATAATAATTTACATGAATATTTATTTTCTAAGACATTTTGCTTATTTTATTTCTGTTCAATAATAATAATAAGCATTTAGTGAAGTAATACACTCAAAACTGCTAAAGTCCTAGGGATTAATTTATCCCAATGATTTTCAAGTATGAAACAGAGCTGCCTTATGGCCAGCAGGTAACACTGCAATTGTCATCTATGTTTAAATCATCTATGAGAATCATCCAAAGACAACTAGTCTAAATGATGCAAATTTGTGAACAAGACACTTTCTTTCAGCAGTTAAGTAAACCATGGTGACATAAACATTCACTAAGCCTTATTAACATTTTTCTGAAATTCTGTTTCAATAATTAAATGATCTTGTCATTACAGACAACAAACACAAATTTACAGAATACCATTTAGTAAAAATATATCTGTTTAAATACATTATTAATATTTTAGTAATATAGATTAGTTTAGATAATGCATATATTATCAACTTAACTGACAGTGAGACCCTCTTGAGTTATAATGTTGCTAATGGTATTCTGTAAATTTGTATTTGTTGTCTGTAACAACAAGATCATTTAATCATTAAAACAGAATTCCAGAAAATTGTTAATGAAGCTTAGTGAATGTTTGTCTCCATGGTTTATTTAACTGATGAAAGGAAGTGCCTTGTTCACAAATTTACATCGCTTGGACTCTTTGTCTTTGGATGATTCTGATACGATGATGCCACAAGGCAGCTCCATTTCATACTTAAAATCACTGAAGATAAATAAATTAATCCCTAGGACTTAAAGATTTTTCTGAATAAATTATGGCAATGAGTAAATGTTCTTTAAGCTATTACAAACAGCCAATGCAAATTTGCACACTATCATTAGTAATATCCCTAACTCAAACATCTGCATAACTACGCAACACTGTACAAATCATATCCATGCCATTACACCAACTCAAACCCCAAGCAGCAACAGTTGTCTGCATTCGATTTCTTTGAATTTCAGCATAATATTTAAAACAGGTTTATTTTCAGAACAATAAAAATGATTCGATAAAAAATGAATTAGTTGGAACACCCAAAAGCTGCAAGGAGGTATCAGTTCAGAGTTATTACCCCTTTTTGCTAAGCTCACTAATCTTGTGTTAATAGAAAATTCACCATTGAAATTCAATAGGTCCCGTGACTACCCTCCTTTTCCCAACTAAAAAAATACCCCCCTCAAGAAACTGCTTGCCACAGAGATCTGACAGGAGCCTATCAGTGTAATGCATCTAAAGAGAAAGGGAGACCTCTGCAGAAAGACAACATAAAAATCCATGTCTTACACAGCTTGAACTCAGGTCCCTTTGATCAGATAGCCAAGCACACTAACTACTTGGTCTGGGATGGCTCCTCTCAACTAATCAAGGGTAAAAATAAATATTACTTTAAACTTGAACCCAGTTTTTTATAGGTAGAAACTTCAATTTTTAATGCTGCATGGGATACACAATGAAATTTGAGTGAGAAAATTATTAGCAACACAATCAAGGCTTTGATAAAGCAGGCATGAGTTGGGCATTTGCCCCAGGTGCAAATCAAACCCTAGGTAAAATTTCTAATTACTACATATTCAATTTCCATTATTGTATGGGAAAAAAATTATAGGTTGCAAAATAACTCTTCCTCTGGGAGCGAACATCTCTCCTTGCTCATGGGAGCAAAATTGTCTAAACATGACCCTGAACACATGTAGCTAATTAACTGTTAGCGAACAATGAAAAATTTTCAGAAAATAAAATCAATTTAACAGGTAACACAATAATGCAGTAGTTATCAGAAGAGCATGATCAAGCATATAACTACTGATCTCATATATAATATGCAAGATACCTGATAGCTACTTTATGTTAGATACAATGTGGAAATTCTCCTAGTGAACTATGACTCCAAGTAACCTCAAATCAGATATTCCATTAGGTCCAATCAATGTCATAACCACTTACCTCATTTATCAGACCTATGGGCATAAAGTACAACTAAAAACAAATAATGTTGGGCTTATGTCACTAGGTTCTCTAAATATTAATATAAAGTTCACTATTGTAGTTGTTTATTTTGTGGAATATTTATTCCCAATAAAATTATAAGAATAATTATGCAAGTTTAGAGCAATCATCAAATAACTTAGGCCACTGATTTAGTTATGCATTTAAATTTTTTATCAGTACTAATGTTTTACAAATCAAACATAAAAAAATGAATTTTTAGTTTTTTAACCTCCTGAAAATTGTCTGTAGTAGACTTGCATAGTTCTTGCAGCTACATCTAAAATAAAAACAAACAATGATGATTTAGGTATATTAAAATTCTGCACCACTTTAGTGTTGGGCATTAGGTGCTACACCTGTCCAGTTCTGTGCAACCTCTCAGCAGAATGATGCACACTTTTCTTCCTGGTTAAATCTAGTTACCATTTACAAATTATAAACATCTAAAAAATAATGTTCTATGCACACCAAGTGAACAGTTAAATGCTGATTTGAGAAGTATGAGATATGCATCAATCATCTTCTAGCCATTCTTTTCTGAATGTCAAACCAATTACACTGGACAACACAAAAAAAGGCTTCGAAATGAAAATAGCCAATCTTTACTAATTTTGAGTGCTGAACACAAAAATGACAATAAAATTTTCAATTGGCTCTTGTTTAGAAGAAACAGAGGTCATGAATAAATGACTCAGTCCACATTGAGTACATTGTTTAAAATACATTTCACAACAATGCATTTTAAACTCCAGATTGCAACATATTGTGCTGTATTGCATCAGCCCACCATACACACAACCCCTGGAGGTATTGCATCATTGTCTGATGCAGTGTAGTTGAGTCATGACATCGCAGCTTTACAATCTCAGAAAAAAGATGATGCAATCATTAGTTGTAAGCAATGTCTCATAGGGAGAGCAAGTCTTTTGAGCAACTCCCATTTACCCCTGAGTCATAAGTACAACACAAGTGATCCTTGCAGTTTTAATCCAGCAGTAGTAATGCCTTGTAACTGTGTTAATAGTGCAGATACATTTTGTTACATTTGCGGGGAAGTGCAAGCCAGAAAAGGGCCATCACTGCTATGGTGAAAGGGCATACGAGTTTTATTTTGGATGCAAGGTCAGGGATCAGAAAAAGGCCCCACACATATGCTGAAGTATGTGTGCAAGAAATCTTTCAAAGTGGCTGAAAGGAGAAAAATTGGCGATGCTGTTTGCTGTTCCTATGGTTTGGAGAGAGCCAGGCAATCATGCAAATGACTGCTACTTCTGCATGGTTCCACCTGCAGTAACCTATATACTAATTATGTATATAATTTCTGTAGATTTATTTTATTTCTGCAACTTATCGATTTTTTTCATCAGCTGATCTATCAATCTTTTAGGGTTATGTTTGCTACATCAGATTGCTGGCTTTACAAGTCGTTGAGGATATTATTTAACATTGCATTAGGTTATATGTTAATATTTCTTTCTTTTAAAAACGCTTTGATCTTGTATTGTTTCCTGAAACTGAATGAGATATTGGATATTTCAGCAAAAAGGAATTCCTTGATGTGGCAAGTTGTTTACATGGATGATTTAAAGCCAAATACTTCCTCCCAACAAATTAAATTATCTACTCCCTATGTAAACTTAGTATTTTATTTCCTTTTTTATTATAATTAAACCATAGTTTTCATTTCTGTAAATTTACTTTATTTCCGTAAATTATCCATCTTTCCGCCAACCGATAATTATCAATTTTTCAGAGTTATGCTACATTGGGTAGCTGGCTTACAACTTATTGCTGTGGATATTTTATTTAACATCACATTAGGTTAGCTGTTAAATTTTCTTTTATTATTTATTACTTTTCCAGTAAAATAAACTTTGATCTGGTATCATTTTCTGAAAATGAATGAGGTCTTGGATATTCAAGCAAATTTATTTCTGCCAATTTCCGTAAATTAGTCTTTTGGTTGGCTGATCTTATCAATCTTTCTGAGTTATGCTACACTGGATGGGGGGTTTAAAAGTTGTTGCAAATATTTTATTTAATACCCCATTAGGTTATATGCAATTTTTATTTATTATTTCTTGGTTTTTTAGTAAAAAAACTTGGAACTTGTACTGTTTTCTGAAAATGAATGAGGTCTTGGATATGGAAGCAAAATGGACTTCCTTGGCACGGAAATCAGTCCTCGTGCGGGAGAGCAATTTACGGAAGGGTTTGACACACACACACACACGCACGTGCTAAACTCACTGTGAACATTTCACCCCCTTAGAAAGATTTCATTTTTAAAAAATTAAGAGTTTTATGTTTATATTGAATGATTTTAAAAGCACCCCTAGTGTCTTGACTATGCCAACTCTGGCAATACAACTTTTTTTGCTTTGGTGCGCAAAAAAGCGAAGATCTTGGCATACTTAACCAAGATCACCAAACTTCAACACCCAAAGAAAAAAATTCATAATGTTTAATAATAAAAAAGGCAGCTAAGAAAGTTTTTTTCCATTTCATAGCCAGTTCAGAAAATCCCATGAATGCGATAAGTCCCAGTCACTTTGTATAACACTGGCTGTGTTTAAAATATATGATACTGAAAGGAATCATTAAAAGAAATAAAAATCATGTTTCAGATTAAGTATTATTCAGGAGGAAATTTCCTTTCAATTAATATATAATTTAACTATTTTTATTCATCGGGTTTTCCAAAATTAAGCCTTAATTATATAGTGCTATCTTTTTTTCACCATATCATATTAAAAAAAGCTTATTAAAATCAATATGCTTATAAATTTGTTCATATTATTTATTTTCATAAAATACATAATTAAATTATCTTTAATTTGGTATGTAACATGACCTGTTTCTGTTGACTGTTTTTTTTTAATTCTACAGTTGACTTGTTTATCTGACTCAGTGCAATTGACTAAAAGAATGGAATTTTCATGGCCGAGTGGTTAGCGCGCTTGGCTACTGATCTAAGGGATCTGGGTTCGAGCACTGGGTAAGGCATGGCTGTTTGTGTCATTTTTCTGCTGAGGTTCTGCCATCCTCTCAGACCTTCTACTATGGCATATAAACTGACAGGCTCCTGTCAGACCTCTGTGGCAAGCAGCTGCTTGAGGGGGTATTTATTTTTTATTTTATGGTACCAAGAAAAAAATTATGAAACGAGAGAAATATCTCTCGTTTTGTAAACCTGTTTAGTATTTCAAGAATTACTTTTTCCATTCATCATATTTATTCCTGAGATTGAAGCAAAAACCGACAAATTTCTTGGTTCCAGGAAGTACTGTTTCAATTACACTGAGTGCAAGATGCATCTAATTGGAAATATAATCTCCAGTGTTAATTCAGAAATAAATAGCCTTTCTATTCATGTGCATTATACTAATCATTTCTGTCTATTAGTTGTTGTTTTTTAAATAAATTTTATTTGTGTTGCCTGATTTGTGTTTTTACTACATGACTAAAAAAATCCTATTAAAATAAAACTAGTCATCTTTTTTGTTAAATATTATATTTTCAGAAAATCTAGATTTAAGTGCTGATTAATTTGGCATATAACATGCCATAATTCCTTTTAATTGTTTGTCAAAAAAGTCTAAGGTTAAATTTTTTTTGGCTGAGCATGGGGAGAAAATAGCTTGGCCTCTGGATGGAAACCAGTTTTTCAGGCTGAACACTGGAAGGGTTAATTAAACTGTACACCACCATTCCCTTCCCAACTACAGAAGAACTGATTTCCGAGCCAAGGAAATCCTTTTTGCTTTCATATTTAAGACTTTGTTCATATTCTCCAGAAAGGAAAAAATATTAGAACTTATTTATAGGAAAACCAAGGAATAATTTATAAAATATGAAGCAACAAGTTATACGATTTCTTCATTAGATAAAAACCTGTGAATATGTAGCCATAACTCTAAAAGATCAATAATAATCAATATCTATGGAAATCTATGGAAATAAAAACAAAAATTTCACAAATGTATAAAGTACTAACTCAGCAAATGCAGATGTTATCTAGCATTTGTTTACTAAAGGCAAACAGGCTGGTACTACAGTGTACAAGCAGCTATGCATGTATCCAATTAGATGCATCTTGCACTCAGTGTAATTGAAACAGTACTTCCTGGAACCAAGATATTTGTCAGTTTTTGCTTCAATCTCAGGAATAAACATGATGAATGGAAAAAGTAATTCTTGAAATACTAAAATAGGTTTAAACCAGACAAAAGAGAATAAAATTAATTGCTTCCAAAATCCTTGGACTAAAGATTTTAGTTAATTTTCAAGAGAATTTACAAACTTACAGAAAAATATATTGGTAATAGTTCTGATCAAACTCATCAGCTAATATCAGGGGAATGCTTCAACATGGGTTAATGTGAACAAGAGGTTTGATATTGTAACTAAAAATTGGTAATCAAATCAATGGAAGAGTTTTTTTATGGCTTAATAAAATGTGCACAAAACTGAAAAAGTAAATCACATTTTATAAGTCTGGATTATATATTTTTATAAAATATAGGTAAAATAATTTTCAAAGACAAATTTCTACTTTTTTTTTTAAGTTTTATTTGCTAGCAGTATTGGCCAACATCTATGATCTCATTCTAAAACAGTGAAATGCTATACAGCACCAAAATTATGGGAAGAGTTAAGATTACATGATAATCCTGCATCTCACTAAGGGCTTCACTGATATTTCTTCTACATTTTTATAAGCCTTTATATTTTTACAATATTTGAAACATGGCAAAAAGAAAAACCTATTGATTAAAAAAATAATATTACCAAAAATATTCTTCCTTCCAGTAGCTGGGTCTCCAGTTTGCAAACAAGTTTCTCAAATGGTATCAACTTTTCTTTAGTAATTCCTAGTTCTGTTGGATTATGATGAATGGAGTTAAGCATTCTTCTATATTGAGTCCAATGTTCTCGTAGTGTCACTTGCCCATCAATTATTTCATCAAGTGTTACTAAAGTAGTCAGCAGAGAGCCTAAATGTTTGTACACTGTCTGAATAAAGGATATTTATGTGCATTGAGAACTAGTAATTATAAACATCCAAATACATAACTTGTAGATACAGAAACTGGCCAAAAAGTTCAAATATCTTTGGCATTTAAATAATTGAGCTGATAAATAAGCATATATTAAATAATAAAACCAAATAGTAGACTATTGTGAAATCTGAGAAGTTTCTAATATATATTTTTATCCATTTCCTACTGCTTTTAGCTTGACATTTGTCAGTTTGTTGATTTGTCAAAAATATTGTTCCACCTTATCTGTCAAATGTGATGGAGAAACTTAATGATTTATGTGTTAAATGGAAGCGTATAATGCATGGAGTATCATAGGCTATAAAAATTTGACACCCCATGCTTTCTCCCACCCTAAAAATGGGGATATATGAAAATGATTATTTTGGTATATTTCCAGAATGTGAGTGCTGAAGTAACATTGTATAAGTCAAATGAAAGCTTCTAATGATAGGAATGTCATAGGAGATAAAACTTTGACCCCATGCTTTCTTCCTCCCTAAAATGGGAAATATGAAAATGAGTATCTCCTGAACACGAGTGGAAAGTAACAAGCTATGCATCAAATGAAAGTTTGTGACATACAGAGTGTCATAAGCTATAAAAAAATTGACCCCCATGTTTTCTTCCCCCCTAAAAAAAGAGGGAAATATGAAAAATATTCTTTTGCTATATCTCCAGAGCATGAATGCCGAAAGCAACCACCTACACATCAAATGAAAGCTTGTGATGTAGGGAGTGCTTTCATCCCTGCTTTCTCCCACCACCCCTAAAAAACAGGAAATATGAAAATGATTGTTCTGTGATATCTTTGTCATAATTCCTTTCATTAATTATTTCACAAAAAAGTTCCAAAGTTAATTTTTTTTTTGGCTAAGCTTAGGAAAAAATAGCTTGGCCTCTGCTAGTTTTCAGGCTGGACACTAGAAGTTATAGTTATAGTTTTTCAGGCTGGACACTAGAAGAGTTATATTAGGGACAAGACATCAGCTGATGACATTCACAACTGTCAACTTCATTCAACAAACACAATCAATAAATAATTACTTCAACTGCTTTTCATGCAAGGCTTTTTAATACCATTATTTAAGTCATAACAAAAATAGAAATACATTCATTCTTTTGTTTTTATTTCATAACAAATTAAAAATAATTTCATATAAAAAAAAAGTGAATTTAGGCAAATATCCAGGAAAGCAATCTTCATTCGTAACATTATTGCTATCAAAAAAAAAAAAAATCGTCAATGTGAAAGACATTAATAACTTAGTGACAGGTTGTTGAAACTAAAAATGGCAAAATAAATGTTTTAAAGCATTTGATTTATATTTGACAGTTTATATATTTTTATTCAATATTTAATGTTTACTTACAAGAAAATGAACATCAGTAACATCTATTACAGTTGACCCATTTTTACTGCTGTTGTAGAGTGAAGCCAGTTGGTGAATAACATTTTTTGCAACTGTATAGCAACGATTAACATAACACGAAAGCTCCTGAAATGGAAAAAATATTTTTAAATTCGAAAAAGATAAAACTATAGTTTATTTATGAATATTACAGATAAATTTTTAATATATATTATCTCATTATTTATATCTAATCTTAATAACAAATAACAGTTTGATTTATACACCGATCAGACAATACATTAAAACCACCTCTGCATTATGCAAAGAAGTGTGCGTGCATGCAGCCAATCAGTGTCACATGCCAAGGTTGCGAATGACGTATATAATACCTGTGTCGGAGCTCATGCAGGCAGTATTTTGTTTCATCTAAACATGGGAAAAGCAAAGGATTTATCCAATTTCGACAAAGACCAGACATTATGGCAAAACTTCTTGATAAGAGCATATCCGAAACAGCGATACTGGTAGGATGCTCATGCTATGCAGTAGTTAGTACCTATCAAAGATGGCCTGAAACAGGTGACACTTCGAGCCATCAACAAGGTGTGGTCTGGCAACGCTTCATTGATGCCAGAGGTCTAGTCACAGGCTATCTCGTTTTGTCCACAGCAACAGGAGGGCTACTGTGGCCGATATTACCCATAATTTCAATTGTGGTTATAAACCCAATGTGTCCGATCACACAGTTCATCGTAAGCTCCTGGATATGGGTCTCCACAGCTGCAGACCTATTCATGTGCCTATGCTCACAGCCATTCAGTCGTCAATGTTTGCAGTGGGCACATAATCAACATTGGACCACAGAAGACTGGAAGAGGGTCACATGGTCAGACAAATCCTGTTTTCTGTTACATCATGTGGACAGATGAGCTCATGTGTGACGTTTACCCATGGAAGTCTTCTTACCAGGATGCACTGTGGGATGGATCCAGGCAGCTGGAAGGAGTGTGATGGTCTGGGCAATATTTTCTTGGAGAACACTTGGACCAATTATCCCTGCAGAGCAAACTCTGACAGCTGTCACCTACCAGACAGGCTGACAAACCTTTTATGGCAACTGTATTCCCTGGTGGTGATGATGTATTTCAACAAGACAATGTCCCATGTCACACTGCAAAAAAGTTTCAGGAATGTTCCTAGATCACGATGAGAAATTCCATTTATTGCCATGGCCCCCAAATTCACTGGACATTAATCCTATCGAGCATTCGTGGTTTGAGTTGGAGAAATGGGTACAAGCATCACCACCACAACCATAAAATTTACGGGAACTGCAGGATCTTCTGGTCAAGGTACCAAAATCTGGTCTTGGTACCAAAAATCAAGCGACACCTACCAACATCTCATTGAATCTATACCTCATCGGGTGAGAGCTCTTTTGGTGGTGAGAGGAGGACCTACATCATATTAGGTAGGTGGTTTTAATGTTTTGACTGATCAGTGTATGGAGTATTTCGTATTTTTTTCATTTTCAGTATGTAGTAGGGACTACTCATATAACATTATATTAACATGTTTGAATAATGTTATTTTGGCAATGATTTGATTTTTTAATTAAAACATTATCAGAACGAAGATTTAATAGTACCAAGAGAAATTTGTGATAACAATACAACTGAATTATCAACAATAAAATTAAGTTGCTCAATTTTTCTTGGATGGAATTCAAAAATTCAAAAAGTTTTAAAACAAATATGCAGACAGAGCTTAGAGTGGGTGAAGCAAGATGTATTGTTTTACCTATGAATAGGGCTGGATCTAAGGGGGTGGCTAAAAAATGGAGTTGCTAAAGAGAAACAGAGGCAAAAAATTATAAAACTTATTTTATTTCATACATTTTTCAAGAAAATTTTTAATATTATACAGCATTGGAAATCCAAAGTACTGTCTTTTGTCCCCCCCCCCACACACACACACATTTTTTTTGTCTTGTGTTTTTTGGCCACCCCCTCCTCCTTGATTTACTTCTAGATCCAGGCCCATCTCTGAGCAACTTCCTTTTGCAAACACAATCTGCTAAATTGCTAGGTCAAAAGGACTGCAATCACAGAGTTGGGTGAGGAAGGGACACACTTGACAACTATTAAGAGACAAATAAAAGACATGAAGGCCACCTAGTATGTTCTTTAACATGCACAGAATCGCAGATTACAGCTCCATCCAATGGATGGTGGCATTTCCAAGCCTGTCAGTGTTCCCTTTCTCACCAAGGGTAGGGTATGAGTCTAAGGGGTGGTCTCACCCCTCTTAGACTCCCACCCTACCCACACCACCCAAAATCTCAACACTGGTACTGTTGGAATTTGAACCTGGGAATGACAGATTACAAGCTTGGTGAATTATTGACTGCCTCACCCCACCCCCAAGGTGGAGCAGAACACTACCATTTCTTTTTCAATAAACCCATATAGTATTTTTGTGCATCCACAACAGACATACACAAACTCTGGCTAATTTAAAAATTTTATCCAGTCCACATAAAAATTGGATAATATAATTTTTTTTAATCTGGTTCTACTAAAGTGAATGGTATTTTAATAAGATGAAATACAAAAATTTGAATAACATCATACAACTATGTTATTGAAGCTGAATGTTCAGTAGCTCATTTCTGGATCCAGTCCCATCCTTCACATGCTGTTTTGACAAACCAACTTCAGTATTGACGTTAAAATAACCTTTTTATTAATATTTTCTTGTTATCTTGCAACTATATATATACACCGAAGAACCAAAATATTATGACGACCTGCCTAATATGATGTTGGTCTTCCATGTATGCTGCTAAAACAGATCTTTACCCTGCAAGGCATGGACACTACAAGATTTCTAAAGGTGTCTTGCAGTATCTGATACCAACACGTTATCAGCAAATCCTTTAACTCTTGAAAGTTATGTGGTTGAGCCACTGTAGATCGGATATGCTGTTCAAACAAACCACAGATGCTTTATTGGATTGATATCTGGGGAATTTGGAGGCCACAACAATACTTGGAAGTCTGCCTCATGTTCTGCGAGCCATTCTCGAACAATCCGGGCAGTGTAGCATAGCACATTATCCTGCTGAAAGAAGGCACTACTAGAGGTGTACACTGTTGCCATGAAAGAATGTACCTGGTCTGCAATGACGTTCAAGTAGGTGGTAAACATCATAGTTTCCTGCACATGAATGACTAGTCCCAGGGTTTCCCAGAAGAACATTGCTCAAAGCATTACACTTCCTCCACTGGCTTGTTTTCATCCCACGATGCATCCTGATGCTAACACATCCCAAGGTAAATGATGCACACGTACCCAGTTGTCCACATGGTGCAACAGGAAATGAGATTCATCAGACCAGATGACCTTCTTTCAATCATTCAAGGTCCAGTTTTGAAGCTAGCATGTCCATTGTAGGTGCTTTCAATGGTGAACTGAGGTTGGCATGGCCACTCATAGCAGTGTGCGGCTATGCAGTCCCATTTTCAGCAGGGTTCGATGTACTGTGTGTTGTAACACATTACTCCCGTCACCAGCATTCAAATTACAAGGCAAGTTGCACCACAGTATCTCCTTCTGTTGGCTAGTAGCATACGGGATAGCCTTTGCTCACCTCTAGCATCGATGAGCCATGGTCACCCACTCCTTGCTGGCAGATCATGCTTTTCCCTCCTTGGACCACTTTTTGAAGGTACTAACCACGGCTGACCGTGAGCACTCCACAAGCCTTGCCATCTTGGAAATGCTCTACCCAGTCATCTGGCCATTACAATTTGGCATTTGTCAAACTCGCTTCAGCCTGCTGCTTTTTCCATCTGAAGAACAAGAATAACACTGATTAACAGAGTTCAGTATCAGGTGTTATTTATACCATTTCATGACCTTCACACACACACCGTCGTTTATCTGCAGATTCTTCAATTTGCATAATGAATTGCACTTGTAATAATGTTTTGACTCTTCAGTTATATGCGTATATATAAAGTAAAATGTAATAAACAATTTTTTTTTACTATTGACCTACAGGAAACATTTTTCTATTCGGACCAGAGCTAAAAGAATTTTGTGCACCACTGATCTATAGGATTCAGAATATTTGAAAGTTTTGAGTCATATAAGAAAGAATATTGAATATTGTTAATTATTAATAATAATTTGAGAGGTGGCAGTTGGGTTTTATCTCTGATTAGCACTTTTTTGCCCACATTACGCTTAATGGCCAGGTCAAAAGGACCCCAAGGGCTCAAAGAAAATTGGATAGGGGAACCACTGGATAGCTATTATGAGACAAATGAAAGTTTCCTATCAAGGCCATCCAGCATGTTCTTTAGCATGTACAGGGTATGGCTTTCCTGCACATGTGGCCATTTTTTAATTCCCCATCCAATGGATGTGGCCTTTCCAAGATTGTCTGTATTCCTTTCTCACAGAGAGTGACGTTTATCAGAAATGAGGGTAGGAGTTAGCAGAGATAAATCTCAATGCTGGAACAACTGGGACTCAAACTCAGAAACTGCAGATAACAAGCCTGTAGTGCTACAACTGAACCAACCGCTGGACCAGAACTGGTAATAGGTGTATTGAGATGTGTAACTGAGTAGATGTAACAGTATGTACTGAGCTTGTAATGACCAATACTATTAACCCTTACCATGTCACAGCCTGAAGAATTGCTTTCATCTTTCCCATTCTAGTGATTGCAGAGTGAAGTTTTGCTCCCATAGTACAAGGATGTGAAAAAAAATTTCGAATAGATATCTGATTTTTTTTTAAACCATTTCTAATTAAATATCAAAAATAACATTTCAATCTATGATATAAATTTTTACCTTTAATATATTTATATAAATTTTTACCTAAAATTTTACTTGAAAATTTTATGATAAAGTTTAAAAATAAATATATTTGAGTCAGATGCACATGTTCAGTCACCATGAACAGCATCAAGTAACAGAATTCACTTCATGCTTTTATTCTGCCATACCATGCTTAGATTACACTGGTTTACAAGATTTTTATAACACGAACAATTGTGCTGCCTTTAACTATTTTCAGGTGCTGATTTCAGATCTGGCCTTAAAAATGGCTAGCATGTCACGTTTCTATGTTATTGGTCATTTTGACTCCTATTACGATCTTCCTATGCCAATACCTCCAGGTAACCGAGAGGATACTAGATATTTCACTTTTTGTGGCTGGCAATACTGATTGCCAAGTGGGAGAAAACATGTAACAGTAATTTAACTTCAGACTGCCATTCCTGTTGTTTTCATTGTAGAAGGAACATATGCTGCACATTAAAGGGTAAATTTTGGCATTTAAATGGCACAAAGGCAGCGGCTGCAATTCACAGTGTTGGCAAACAAAATAAAAAACGATTCGTTACATTTTTCATTACAGCCAAAAACTTTAGTATTTTTTATTATAGAAAAATATAAATTTCTTTATAACGCTAGACTAAGGTTATTTCGAAATATTTTTAGTACAAATGAAAAATAATGAAATATATGCTATCATTTGTATTATATATGTATGCAATAGGCATACATATATAATATTGATACAAACTGCTGGACAATTGTCCAGCAGTTTGTATCAATTCAATCAATCCATTTCTTAAAAAACAAATAAAAATTTTGGAAAAAGGAAAGTTATCAATATTAATAACAATTATTAATATTGAAATAAATACATGTGTAGATAGAATTGTTGCGGTTACTTTTTCTACTACTGATTCTTAAAAAATGTGGTTTAAGAATAATAATGAAATAAAAATTGCAATTAGACCCAGTTATGAATAATAGAATGATGCCACTATGTATTTTAATGATGTATGTAACCCATACGATCGAAACTACTGAAGAAGCCACGTACCATGAATTAGTTTCAGAGGAGGGTGTATGTGAGTTTAACATCAGGGAGGGTTCAAGAATTTAGATTCAAAGGGAGTTCGAAAAAAAAATTTTTTTTTGGGGGGGGGGAGAATTTAGATTGGGGGAGCGAGTCTGAGAATAAGACTTGAGTAGGGTGTCCTAATTACCAAAATATTTCGCTGAACATGAAAGGTTAACATGATATTCTTGTTTTATGGCAGTGAGAGCCAAATGTTTGGACTCTGTGGTCGACTTTTAAGAGAGAAAATCTTTCGCGATCGACTACAATACACAAGTTATTATAATGATTTAACACTGCTTGATTAGCTAAGCATACAATAACAATTTAGCAGCTATGCAATTGACCAAATAGTTTATGCGATCTACTATATGGAATAAAAATTTATAGTTATTTTCTTTATATCTGCTTTTAGTGTTGGGACCTTCTACTATGGCATATAAACTGACAGAATCCTGTCAGATCTCTGTGGCCAAGCAGCTGTTTGAGGGGGTATTTATTTATTTTATTATTTATAAAATATGAAGATAAAATAAAAGTTATACAAAGACACCTGATTTGGATTTCAAACCAGGTAGACAAGTTTGAGATTTTGCATAAGACAACCGGATATTTGGGGAAGTAAACACTCCACCCCTCTGGATACGTCCCTGACTAAAGAAATTACATCAAATTTCTAGGAATTGTTCAAAATAAAATGGAACATTATTAAAAAAAAAAAATTTCCGAAGCATAAGTATGCAATTGTATATCTTGGTACTATAATGATTTTTGTATACAAATTAATGTTTTTAAAACAAGATGCTAAAATGACTTGAGGAAGTTTTTAAAAAAAAAGTGAAATTGCCTTCAGAAATATTAACATTATAACCACAGTCGACAAAAAAAAACGAAATTCATTCAACACTGATATCATAATAAAATCAATGTTATTCTACTATTTATTAATTGTTATAGCAAAATGTCTTCTAATAATTTTGAATCCAAATTATTTATTTTGTCAGAGAGAATCCATTTAAGTGTCGAAAAATCTCTCCCTGTAGATACCCGAGTACAACTAGAATAATTCTTTGCAACGCTTTCCTTTGTCCTGATCTTTTCCAATAGTGAAAAATATTTTCCTTTGTAGAAATTCTGTTTGCTCTCTCAAATTCATTTCATAAAATTAAAATTTTATTTTCTTTCGCCTCCAATTTTACGATTTTATCAAAATAGATTTCCAGCAAATCATTTGTTGAGTCATTTGATGACACTGAACTATTTTTATCAATGCCTTCATGAAGAGCTCACGTAAAATAATCAAACGAGTTTTCTCTGAAACAGACTTCAAATAGCATAAAAATAATCTAATGAATGTATAAAACATTATCTATTTTAACTTTTCACAGTCTCTTCTTAACGAAGCTGCAGAGAAGTACAAGATACGAGTCATCACTGCTCGACTGTGACATGAGAATTACCTCCTTTATTTTTCTAAACAAATGACAAGGTGAGGTTTATTGTTAATGGATTTTCAAACATACACAATGAAAATGATTCGAGGGGGGAAGGTTTGGTGGGAAGATCAAAATCAAAAATTTTGATTATTGTCAATAAATTAAAGGTTCCTTCCTCCAATTCTCTATCCTATACCCAAAATAATCCCACCTACATAGTTCTTTTTCTAAATGTCTAAGCAGACAACAGGGAATTGCAATATACCTGGCATTTTTGCCCTATTGTAATTGCCCTGTGTACCTTCTGCATGAATGCAGACTCTCCCTTTCTTTTCCACTGCAGTTCTTATCTGGCCATCACAAAGCACTTTCTCTGAGCACCCAATTGTGATGAAGGTGGCTAAGACAGGTGCTTCCCAAATTCTTTTGGAATGTGCCAATGAAGTGCTGTGTTCATTTATCATAAAAGTAAATTGTACATCTGTCTGTTTCACACAAGTTTCTAAGCATATCTTATAAAAGAAAAATCTGAAATGTATCAAAACACAAAAACTGTGAAAATAATGAAATAAAGAAATTATTTTTTCTGTTATTTGTTATGTTTTATGATTATAAATATTTTGAAATACCATTAAAGTTATTCATAACGTTATTCCAAAATTATCTCGTTATTCGTTATTTCATTACGTCACAATAACATTTTCCAACACTGGCATTTCGTGCTTTGTTGGCCTGAGTGAATTGTTGAAAGGTAAGATAAAATCCATGCCTTTTGTAGTTCCAATGGTTTGGTGTAAGCCAACTAGTCACTTGCATGATTATTTTTGTTTAACTAATGTGCCGGGCTTTTCAAAAATCAACAAAAGCAAAATACAATATCCAAATGTGCCTTCAGCCATAAGGCCAGTTCCTCATGGAGAAGATCTTCCTATACCAACACCTCCAATCATCTGGGAGGGGATGGATTCACATTCATCAGAGGAAGACTTTGAGGCACATACATAGTCTGATCCTACATACACCTCTAAAAAGTTAGACAAAATTATCTGATTCAGAAAAATGAACTAAATGATCTTGTTCAAGATCTAGGACTTTCCAAACAACAAACTGAGGTTTTAGGTTCAAGACTTCAAGATTGAAATATCTTCTGGAAAAATCTTCAGAAAGAGAAATTTGGCTTTATCTGCTTATAACGAGATGCAAGGTGGTTTGTGTTTCTGCACAGATATTTCAGGGCTGATGGAAGAAATTGGAGCAACTTACAACCCTAAGGAATGGCATCTAATTACAGATCTTCAAAATTCAGCTTAAAATCTATCTTTTTGCATAAAGGAAAACAAAATCCTTCCATTCCAGTGACACATGCTGTGGGAATGAAGGAAACTTATGAAAGCATGGAAAAAATACTCGCTGCCATAAAATATGACCAGTTTAAGTGAACAATATGTGATGACCTAAAAGTCGTCTCTCTCCTGCTTGGACTTCAAAGAGGCTTCATAAAATTTTGCTGTTTTCTGTTTGTGGGACAGTAGGGCTAGAATGGAACACTACAAAAGACTGGCCCAAAAGAGATGTTTTTATTCCTGGAAAGAGTAATGTGAAGTATAAGCCTCTAGTTGACCCCTCTGATGTTCTGCTCCCACTACTACACATCAAACTGGGGCTTATGAAAAACTTTGTAAAGACTATGGACGAAACAGGTAAAGGGCATTTGTACTTAAAGGAAAAATTTCCAAAACTAAGTAATGCCAAACTCAAAGAAAAAATTTTGTAGGCCCTCAGATCAGGAAGCTACTGAATGATACTGTCTTCGAAGAAAAACTGAATATGAAGGAGCACGCTGCATGGAAATTCTTCACGTCCGTGGTTTCCAGGGTTTTTCGGGAAATCACAAAAAGGAAAACTACCATCAGCTCATTCAAGATGTTCCCAAAAACTATGAAAATCTTGGCTGCCAAATGTCTTTGAAGATTCGTTTCTTGCACTCGCATCTTGACTTCTTTCCCAAGAACTTAGGAGCTGTCAGTGATGAATAAAGGGAAAGATTTCACCAGGATATCTAAACCATGGAGGAGATATACCAAGGCAGGTAGGAGCCAGCAATGGAAAGCTTATTCTTGCAGTAGAAAGATACCTCAGCACATACAAAAAGTTCATTTTTGTCTTTTAAATATAAAATATCCTTACCCATGTTTTTTTATTTTGCATTTCAATATTATTTCATTTGTTACTTTACATTCAGTGGTCTATAACTATGATGTTTCTAATTTTTTTCACTGTAATCATGAGTTTAAATTTTTTTAAATAATGAGTTTTAAATTGCAATTTAATAAAATAGCCACATTTATTTTCATTTCCCAGATGTGTATTCATTGAAATTTGAAATACATCAATCTGTAATTTTTTTTAAAAAAAATGTACATGCTGCAGGTTTTTCACAGCCATGTTTGAATTCAGCACTCCAAAATTAGTTAAAAACATCCTATTTGACCAATGTTATGAAAAAAATTTCAATTTGTTGTCTAGTGTTATTGATCGGTTGTATTTCCCACTCTTTTGTTTATTTTTATCTCTACTAGAGTTGTTTTCTAAACATTTAACATAAGGACATTGATTTTTTTTTTTACTATCGGGAATTGCATCATCCTGGGGGTTAGCAGACTTTCTTATTTACTTTAATGCTTCTAAAGAAACAAATTATTAAGAAAAATAAATTCAAATGAAATCATCTTTTTGATATTTTTCAAACTAAACTTGAAAGTTACATCGAATTTAAAAAATTATTTTTTCATTCAGTTATAGTTGATGAAATATATTAAATAATCCAACAATTAAATTGGCATGGCCATTTCTACGAGCTGATAATACTGTGCATTTTCTACAGAAAGCAATTAATTTTTTTTTTTTTTGAATCAGTTGGAAATTTTTATTAATTAATAAAAAAAATGTTTCAGTATGATTCAAGGAAATGCACATCATTCAGCAAATAATTAGTTTCATTTTGCCTTTAAATTTATCTTTTCATCTTAACATTTTTTTTTTCTATCCTACAAAACATTTTATTCACATTACACACATCTTGCTGTTTCATGAAACGAATTTTCTTTTTTTAATAACACTTATAAAGCTAAAATTGATTCCAAGAATGTCACTGCTCAACTACAAACATCACCTGTTGCATATTCTGAGGTGTTCTACCCAAAAAACTTCTAAATACCACAAGAAACCTTTTATTGTTTCAACATATTGCAAGTAAGAATTAAAGTTTTTTTCAGATTTTTCTTTTAGCTAACAATTTAGCTCTGATTAAAAAAAATTCGATATTATAAAAATCAGATGAAATTGCATCTTATAAATATTTGGTGGCACTGGATATCATAAAAATCAGGTGAAATTTCAGATTATACATATTAGATGAAATTTCACTTTATAAAATAGTATTTCGGGGCATGTTTAGTGTAAAATATTTATAGGCCAATAGATTAATGGATACATCAGCTCTGTTAATATTACACTATATTTTTTATTACACTTGGGGCTCTTTTACTAATAATTTTTGTTTGGAGTTATAGCTATATCTTAGTAAAAATACTGCTAATGAGAAAGTCTTACAATTTGTTACTGCTGAAAATTATATATTTTTTTTAACTCAATTCATGCTTTTTCTTGATTTTGTTATTGGTGGTGTTATTTGTCAAAATATTATTTCTAGAGTTAAGCAATGCCTCAGGAAAGAAGTTTTTTTGTCTTGGAAATTAGCACCCACCCACACCCTTCCCACACTGCAAGGGATGGTGGAATGCAATCTCATCACAGGGGTATAAAATTCCCCTCTACTACTACTATACTATGGGGAATTTATTTCCCTTCCCCTTTGGAAAAATTGAATCTAAAAAACATGAACACATTTGTGTTAAATATTAAAAACAATTATCACCCCTCCATTTTAAAAGTCTTGGCTATGCCACTGTAAGGAAATCAGTTTGATTATTTTCCTTCTTAGCACAGCTGATATGCAGACACTTTGCCAGGTAGAACCTCAAACTGAACAAAAGACAAACAGAAAACATGTAGTTCACATAGAAAAAAATAAAATCATGTTAGGGAAGATAAATTGTTAGTGTATATGAATGCAGAAATTGTGAAGTGGCATTGTGCATTCAAAGACTTTGCTCCAAACACTACCATGTAAAAACAGAAAATAGAAATCACGACAGTGCTGTTTTAAGTAAATCTGCTGTAGTTCTTTTATTCAGAATTACTCTTTCTTTTATATATGCAAAGGTATATTCCCATTCATTTTTTCAGAATAAAATTGAAATCAAGGTGAAAAAATACTTTTTAACTGCATTTATTTAAAAAATCAACCACAGTAGAATCTCATAAACCTGGAACTTTTTAAATTTTTGTAACTTATTCTGCTGTGGAATGGTCAATGCACCACTTCACATCAAAATTCACATATTCTAGAACTAACTTCCAGGCAGCCAATTAAAACACATCCAATTACAGCTACCAATACATGTTAGTGTGTTATGGAACATGGAGACATAGAGTTAACTTATCATTTTTGAGCAGCAATTTGTATGGCTCAGTTTAGAACTAAAATAGCATTTTTTCTGCATGCAATAAATTATCACAGGTAAAGCCCTGTAGACAAGGACTTGTCTATAAGATTTTACCTGTATTATTTACCCCTAATTTATTACTGAATATTCATATAATGCTGTGAGCATGAGTGATAAATATTACTACCATCAAAAATGTGGCGGCTTAGCTGCCCAACTCCTGATAATAGATGGCACCACTGATGACTCAACAAGAAGATGTATATGTCACTTAGTTGAAGGTTTGGTTAGTTCCTCGGTAGTCTTGTGGTTAAGACACCAGGCATGCTTCTGAGAGACCTGGGTTCGAATCCCAGTCAGGACAACCAATTTTTTTCAACTCAATTTTTCAAGTGTTCCTTGTCTACAGAACTTTACCTGTGATAATTTATTATTACATATTTTACATTATCACTATTCAGAAAGTAAATGTTCATTCTTTTGGTATATAGCATGACATACGTATTTTCATGCTGCTTATGGATAAGATTCCAATATTTTTTTCATTTTTAGCTAAAAAAATGTACTTTTAAATTCTTAACTTTGGCATACTATACCAATATATATCTGTATTATCTTCAATGCTATCTTCACTATAAAAAAAATTGAAAATTAATCTTAGCACCAGGCATAATCACTGTTAAAAACTTTGTGTTCTAAAACTTTGTGCTGTAAGGGTCAAGTAAAACAAAATGCCTTTGTAAAATGGTTTGCCTTAAAGTATACACCTAAACAATTATTTATAATTGGTTTCAGCAACAGAAAATTAACTGTGTGTGATTCCAGTTTCATATAGGGACACTTTTTCAATTTAACTTCAACACTAAATAATCTTAAAGAATAAAAGTTTGAGTTTCAATTACAGATAGATGATTACATAATTTAAAAAATATAAGCATTATTCAGGTAAGATAAATTTCTCATTAAGTTTAAGACAAACTACCACATTGGTCACTTATAAAATCAACTTTAATAATGGCTTTCCAATTGGAATAGTACTTTTACCTTACCAGAATTTCATTCTACTTAGTTGGTTCAACTTTAATCCAAAGGAGGTATAGTTATTTTGCTTATATAATGGCATTGACAAATCCACAGCCCTTTTATCCCATGTCAAACAACAATATACATAAGAAATTATACTTTTTTCCTTGAGAGCTCATAATATTATCACAAATGCAGATTTATACTACAAATTTACAAAATAATAATAAAATGGTCCAAAATAAGTTATTGAAATATTAATATTAAAATCTTTTGAATGTAATCTGTGATATTGAAAAGCTGCCACGATTTGATAAATCTACATATCAGTTTCAAAGTTGTTAATTATTAAAAATCTTATTATATTTAACAATTATCTAATTATTAAAAAAAGTTGAAAATGTTTTTATTATATATATATAAAAATAAATAACTATACCCAAAGCAGCTGCTTGCCACAGAGGTCTTACAGGAGTCTATCAGTTTATACACCACAGAGCAGATCTGTGAGGAAGGCAAGACCTCAGCAGAAAGACAACATAAACATCCATGCCTTACACAGGGCTCAAACCCAGGTCCCTTTGATGAGTAGTCAAGCGCTAACCACTCGGCTAGCAAATCTTATTAATTGATTTATGGCACAAAAATCAATAGCCTATCAACAGTATGGGAATTGATTTTTCATATTTTTTGTGTTCTTGGGCAATTATGTAATAAATTAATATTTGGGAAAATATTGTGTTGTAAACTATCTATAATCCAAGCATAGTCTTATAACAGTTTGTGTATATTGTTGACTTTAAAACCAAATTTTGAATTTTCTAATATTCTTACCATAAGCAGTTTGATTTTCAAGGTCCTAGTAAACATTGTTTTTTTGCTCACTCATAAGTCACAATTTAAAACTTGAAATATTAACTGAAATTTCTTTGCTCTCATCATTCCTATTCTTTTAACATTATATACATTTACAGATAACTTATTATTAACTATTTCATTTATGCAGATGAATGATGATAATGTCATTGTTGCTATCACATATTGAAACTGTTCTTTTCATAGCACATGCCACTATCATCAGTTATGAGTAAAAACTTCTTACTGGCTTTGGGAGAGAATTTCAGCTTCAAAATTCCTTGGCTCTACTTCTCCATTGAAAGCATTCTGTTGTTGGCTCATTAGCTGTAGTGTTAGTTGAGGTCTATAGCTAGTGATCAAAACTTTTAACTTATCATTATTGATTACTTTTATAAAGAATATTGTAGACGTTCATAATATTATCACAAATGCAGATTTATACTACAAATTTACAAAATAATAATAAAATGGTCCAAAATAAGTTATTGAAATTTTAATATTAAAAACTGTTGTGTAATGTTCATACTTGTAACTTACTTGCATAAATGATATGATTCTTCCAATATATATTTGGGCTTCACCTTCTTGAAGTCCTCCAGCTGGTTCTATGATGGAAAAACAATTTTTTTATGTCATTGCATAATTGAATATCCCTGAATTCCTCCAAAACAATATATATATTTTATTAGAATAATACTGAATTACTTGTTTATAAAACATATTGGACAATTTATTGGAAAACTTTTAAATTAAAAACTTGGAAAAATTTCCTGATAGTTAGTAACATATATGATTTAGCTATAATAAAAGAACTGAATAGTTAAATCACTGTATACTTCAATGAATGAAAATTTCAATGAATTGTAATGTAAATTCAATGAAATTCAGCTGAATGGTAAAATATAAATGTTAAATTTTATTGAAAATTATCTTAGTTTTTAAAACATATAAGTGTCCATGTCCAAGACCATCCATTCTCAATTTTGCTTCTACAAATTTGAAGTTGACCTATGTTCTCTGTTTATTGCAAAAGCAAATCATACTGAGAACTGCAGATATTTAAACTCAAATGGATACTCTGTTCATATCAATGGAATCTCTAGTATAAACACATCCTATGTTTCAGCAATTCCAGTAAAAATGGTAGCTTCAATGATGTTTGGCATCAAATCTCATGTCACTGCAAAGTCTTGGAGCATCTTGGTTCAGTTTCTTTCGACATTATTTTCAGTTATGCCAAACATGAGTGTCAAACATAATTTGTAATTCAATCCCTTTTTCTTTTCAGTTGCATGAGAAATAAAGGAAAATAGGGCACCAGCAATTTTGTCAAGTAAGTAAATTGATGCCCTATCTTCCTTTGAAGCAAATATGAACTCAGTGATTAATTGCACTATCAATATGCATTAGGTTTATTTTCTACTTTTTTAGAGCCCTTATAGGAAGATGGGTATTTCTTAAATTTTCTAATTTATATTTTTTTGTTGTGACTAAAAATACCTATCTTCAAAAATTTTGATATACGACTCATAAGCATCAAGTACATTTTCCCACCTTTCAGAGTCAGGCCCCCACGACATGTCAGGTAGCCTATGACATTGGAGACGTCACAAGCTTTGATTTGAGATATGACTTGTTAAAGCCGAACCCCGCAAAAATCTGTGCTTCCCTCACATTTTATCAGGGGGGAATAGTGAGGGCAAAATTTGAAATATTTTACGACTGTCATTATATGAGCTTTCAATTGACACCTAACTCATAACTGTAGGCTCTCGCATTCCAATGATGTAGTAAAACAACTTTCATACTTCCCATTTTTTAGGGGAGAAGAAAGCATGGGTGCAATTCTTTTATAGCCTATGACATTCCCTGCATCACAAGCTTTCATTTGACGTATAGCTCATTACTTTCCACATTTGCATTCAGGGGATACAGAGGAACAATCATTTTCACATTGTCCCTTTCTTTTAGAGGGAAGAAAGCATATTGGATCAATTTTTCATAACCTATGACATTCCCCGCATAAGCGTTCATTTGACATATAACTTGCTACTTTCGGCATTTGTGTTCTGGAAATATAGCTTAAGAATAGTTTTCACATTTCCCCTTTTTAAGAGGGGAAGAAAGAATGGGGGGTCAGTTTTTATAGTCTATGACACTCCCTGCATCACAAGCTTTCATTTGACACATAGCTCGTTATTTTTCGCACTCACATTCAGAGGTAGGGGAATAATCATTCTGATTTCCCCCTTTTTTAGGGAGGAAGAAAGAATGGGAATCAATTTTCCTAACCTATGACATTCCCCACATCAGAAGCTTTCATTCGAAGTGTAGCTCATTACTTTTGGCCTTTGCATTCTGGAGATATAGATTAATAGTTTTCACATTTCCCCTTTTTTTAGGGGGGGGGGGAAGAAAGCATGGGGCAGCAATTTTTTTTTATAGTCTATGACACTCCCCATGTCACAAGCTTTCATTTGGCACATAAATCATTAAGTTTCTCCATCACATTCAAAAGATATGGTTGAACAACGTTTTGTCAAATCCACAAACTGACCAACTGACAAATGTCAAAGCCAAAAGCAATAGGAAGATAGTAAAAAGAGATAGGATCACAAAATTGTGGAAACAGTGGACAAATGATTTATATATAAGAGTGTGAGTAATGATGGCTAAAATCATACAGCGAACCTATTACTTAAGATCGGTTTAATGTTGTTTATTTATTGCAATACTGAATTGCAAAGTGTTAGATTTCTTTCCATAGTTTAAAACCTATGGGATATACAATATAAATCCTGATAGAATAAAAAAGTTGTGCTGAGCTGAGGCCAGCATCGATGGCACATTCATCAGGAACCAGTTCAAAGTTCACTACATCCTCAAAAATTCCACTAAACACAAAACATCGCTTTCAGTTTGAAATGTACGCTCTTTGGGACAGGAAATGTGGGCTGGCCTGGGACAAGCCACTACTTTTGGGTGTTCAGATTCTTGACACATCCATTTCTCATTGCATGTTACAATTCGCTTAATAAAACAGTGGTCATATGGATTAGAGGAGAGTTTTCTGCAGACGTCAATATGACAGTTTGCTTGTTCAGTAATCAGTTCATATGGAATGCTTCGGCAACTCATGGCTGCCTTACTGATGCAATGAAGATGCCACATTATAGTTGCTTGTGAGCAACCAAGTTTCGACAAGAACCTTCAAGTGCTTGTTAATGGATGAGCTTCAACAGAATAGTACAGAATATTGCAATCTACCAATATTGGCCATGATAATCACAGCTTACTTTTAAGGCTTGCGACACCATCCTTGAACTTCTTGAACAGAGCTTGAGCAGCATGAATGAAGAGTGAAGTTGCATATTTCTTGGGAGATTTCAGCTCTGGTAAAATCCTTAAGAACCATGCCTTCATCATAAAAGATATTCAAAATTTCAGCCATCCAAGTGATAACAGAAACATTCCCAGCTCTAAGCATTTCCGTAGCAATTTCATCTACCCCTTGGGATTTATGAAGTTTAAGTTTAGAAATATCCCAATTAACTTCAGATTGTGTTATAGGGCCAACATTAAAGCCACCAATGCATCTATCATCATTACAAACAATAGGAGTATAATTAACCACATTGTTTAGAACATCACTGAAATGCTAAGCCCACCTAGCTATGGCAGAATCCTCAACTTCTATATTCTTACCTTGTTTA
Organism: Ryuthela nishihirai; assembly: GCA_038380435.1. NCBI lineage: Eukaryota > Metazoa > Arthropoda > Arachnida > Araneae > Heptathelidae > Ryuthela > Ryuthela nishihirai. Next base: position 41,773,809 of record JAWZYU010000017.1, on the reverse strand, counting down.
TCCTTCAATCCCTGTATACCTGTCTGTTTTCTACCACACAAAACATTAACCATCTGGTACAGCTCTCTGCTGTTGTGCTGTCTAACTGCTTCCTCGGCTTTGTCAGCCAAGCCATCAAGCCAAAGATTTTTATCTGCGGCTAACTGATCCTTTACACATTTATTAAGCTCTCTGTAATGCTTTCTATTAGTAGTAGGGTATTGATTAAGGACATTCCTGCAGTTCTTTCTTTCTGAAATAAGCTCAAGTGCCTTATCACTCAAATAACTCTGCCTCCTTCTGCTCCTTTTTTCCTAAAAGAGTGCTGTTCGTTTCCAAAAACACCAGAAGCAATGCTAAACAATTGCTACAAACCTTGCCAACTCACACATGACTCAGTGTTATTATAGAGAGCTTTCATTATGTTAACTAACTTGTCTGGTAAACCATATGACCTCACAATCAACCACAAATTATGACAATCAACAGAGTCGAAAGCCTTTTTTGAAATCAACAAAGCTACTAACCAAAGGTTTCTGAAACTAAACATTTCTCAAGAATCTGTCATTCTTCCTCAACTTAAAATGTCCCATTCTTCCTCAACTTCAGTAGTAAGCAAAACATGACTGTCATAATGACTAAGTAACCTATCATGGTAAGCTTTAGCTATAACTGGGTCTTTCAGAGCTTCAGTATTAAAGGTAAATTTTTTAACCCTAGCACAACACTTTTAACAAGGTAATGGTCAGTTCCAATTTCAGCTCCCCTATATGACCTGGTATTCCTAACAGAACTAGACCATTTGCTGTTAATTAATATATAATCAATCATATTCTTAGGCAGACCATCAGGTGAAACCCATGTGTACTTATGTATGTTGCGGTGTTTGTAATAAGTGTTAGTTATTCTGAAATCACTGAGTTTACTTACCTGTAGGAAATATTGCCCATTGCCATTGCAGCTACCAATACCAAAAGGGCCTATCACCCCTCCCCAAAAGTACCAACTTTGGCATTGAAGTCACCTAGAACAAGGGTAATATCTCCTTTCTTGACAGAATTCAAAATACCCTGAAGTTGTCCATAAAACCATATTATCCATATGCATCTAGTATCTTTCTCATCGTCATCGGCATCCTCAGTGGGGGCATAACAGCAGATAACATTCAAGTCTTTAATGCTTGTCTGAAATTTTGCTGTAACCTTTCATTAATGTACTCATATCCTAGAAGGGCATCACTAGCATGAATGCTGAGAAGCAGACCCACACCTTGGTGATGTTTATTGTCTTCCCTCCCTGAAAAGAGAAAATTTTTAAGAATCTGACCTTTATCTGTCCATCTGGTCTCTTGCAAGCCGATAATATCTAAATTATAACTGTGGAATTCTTGTGTGATGATATCAAGAGAAAAAGTTCTTTCTCACATTCCAACTACCTAAGGAGAGAAAATGGTTAGTAGGATGTTTAAAGAAACTATGTTTATTGAGAGAGGGAATGGCGACAATATCAAACAGCCCCCTAATCGCAGACATGGGGCAAAGACCCGTTCCTCCACCACTAAAGCCATCTACATTGGAAGACTTCCTCCAATGTAGAAAATAAGCATCTACATTGGAAGACTTCCTCCAATGTAGAAAATAAGCATAAAGAAGACTTCCTCCAATGTAGAAAATAGCCATCTACATTGGAGACTTCCTCCAATGTAAAATAAGCATATAGCTTTATGTGAATCCTAATATAAGGAACATTTTCTATTTATCTTTATAGACAAACTAGAACATCATGTCTAGTGAAAGAGAAACGTGTTTTCAAAGGAAATGAAGTTCCTAATTTAACGACTTTGGCACTCTCTAATTGGTAGAAATTTGAGCTGACTGATGATCCAGACAATGTAAATCACAATATTTAATTAGTGCCTATCCAAACCAAAAATAATTTTTCATTTAAGACAAATGAATTTTGTGCTTCCCCCTCCCTCCCACTTAGGTCAGGTTAATAAAATCAGTTATATTTCTTCACACTTGAATATAATTTTTGTAATCATAAACTTGAAATCTGCCTTAGGAAACTTAAAAATGAACAGTAAAGTCAGAACTGAAAAAATGTTTAACAGTTTGCTACAATGCAAAATATAAAAATAATAAGACACAAAATACCTCCTTCTCCATAAAAGAGCAAAGCAGGAAAAAACTTGACTGAGGCTTCATGGCACAATTCATTCATTTCACAACATAGCACTGCCAATACAGTGATGACTTTGTTAAGAACTTTATTATCAGTTGAAATCAAACTCAAAACTGTTGTCCTTTCATAAGGTAAAAACTGGAAAGATTAGCAAGATATGAATATTCTTATTATGTGGCAATGCTGTGCATTATCGATACTTTTAAAAATTGATGCATAAATTATTTTTAAAAAGTGTCAGATTTGCTACACTGAACTGCAATAATTTTTACTTTTTTTTGCACTATATGCTTATTTTCTAAACAAAGATTACTTGAAATAATTCTAAAAGGTGGAAGACTTACTCATGATTAAAGGGAAAAAAATCTAATCATTTGGGATGAAACAGGTGTGAACAGAATAAAGAAATTTGTGTACATATCAGTGAGTAAATAATGTTTTGTATCATTTAGACTTTCTTGACTCATGAACTTTAATGATGCTTATCAAGTCCTGTTAAGATAAAGATAATTTAGGGATTAAGTAATTAGGGTAAAAATTAATTACTTGCAATTTCTTTCAAGTTATACTCTCTCTGTGTCTATCTTTAGAAACTCCTCTGAGACTCAGGTGCTGTTTTTCAGTAATGGTTTTGCATATATTATGTAAAGATAGGCCATAATGGTTGCTGATGGTGATGCCATCTAATGCTTGAATTAGGAGAATACATATTTTCCATAAAACATAACTTTCTTTCCTTTTTAAGATTTTTAGTTTTGACCATTCTACTTCATGTTTTGTTATTGTTATTAGTTTGACAATCCTGTTTTATTGCTGCTTTGTGTTCTTTTCCACTGTTTTGTAAGAATTCTTTCTCTTTGTAAGAATTATAACTAGTAGCTCAATTGGGCAATATTGTTATAGCTCCACTTACATGTAGTTACACCATTTTCTCTGAACATATTCCATTCTTTTAATTTAGGAAATAAAATTTAAAAAAATTAGAAATTCTTTAGTGCAGTGTGATTTTATTATTGATGTATTATTAATTTCTCCTTTTTTATTGGTGGCTCAGATAACAGTTTTCTTTTACTAGGTTGATTCATAAGTAATGCATTTTTTCGACATGCAAAATGTGTAGTGAGGCACACCACTGTGTTGTTTTTGCATACCTATGATAGTAGTACTAAGGGAAAGTATAAAGTACACTCTGTCAGTTCATAACTATTACAAGTATCAGTCTTGGTTTCCATCATTAGAAATGTTGTACAATGAGTTAAGTATTGAAATTCGTCAAATTTTTTGACATTACTGTAAAACAGGATTAAATGCTACTGAAACAGCCCAAGAAATGTGCAAAGTGAAAGGATGAGGGGACATTCTCCATTCATGCTGCTCAAGTTTGGTTCAAAATGTTCAAAGATGGTGACCATGAAAGCAAGCTGTGATTGGATGACCAGTACTGGCAGATCACACATTCTGTGCCACACTATTGAAGCTGATCCATCAACAAACACTGGCAGGTTATTGTCTGAACTTGGTTACTCCCAAGCAACTATAGTGAAGCATCTGCAATGTATCAGTAAGGTAGTCAGGAGTTGTCAAAGTATTCCACATAAACTGACTACTGAACAAGCAAACCTTGTATCAAAGTCTGCAAGAAACTCCTCCCTAATCCAAGCAACCCATTTCATCAAGTGAATTGTTATGCAATTAAATATGGATCTTTTTCAACACTTCATATATTCAAAAGCAATAGCTTGACCCAGGCCAGCCCCCACTTCCTGTTCTACAGAGAGTACAATTTGAATTAAAGGTAATGTATGTTTAGTGGAATTTTGCAGGTGAAGTGCACTTTGAACTGGTTCCTGAAGGACATGCCATCAATGCTAACCTCAGCATAACTGGAGTTGTGCACACTTGTGATGCTTCAACACTACCCAAGATTGGTAAATAGATATCGGGTACTCCTCCAACAAGACAATGCAAAACAACATTTCGGACAAAAGGAAAACTGTGAGAACTGGCATTTAAGCTTCTTTATCATCCAGCATATAGTTCGAACCTAGCTTCTTCCAACTACCACCTCTTTTACTCTTTGGTTAATTTTCTATGAGGTAGGAAGTTCATACATTTCTGCAAGTTGAAAATGGATGTAGGGAGTTTTCCACCACCAAGCTTGATATTGAAGAGGAATATAACAATTTGCTAACAAATGGCTATGAACTATTGAAAATGACTTTACATTTTGCCAAGTAATGTTCCTTATTAATATTTTAATAATATTAAGTAGAGCAAAATTACACAGTCTGGTTGGACCTCCATGACTGCACGAGGATTTTGTATGTTGGTATGTCCATGATAAAATGCACAGACTGATGAATCACCTTAGCAGTATTTCCTTCATTTTTCTATTTGGAATTTCGATCTTTTTTTTCTGCATTTTGTTTATTACTTTTGCTAAGGATTTGATCTGTCAAATTTTTCATAAAGTTGTTGAGATGGTTCAGGTAACAGTCAAGAAGTTTTCCACTATTGGTTAGTTTTTGGTAGCTTATAATTTTTTCCATTATTTTTATATTTGCTTTTTTAATTTTTGTTCCAAAGATCTGAAAACATTAAGGATATTCCCTTCTTATTTGAAGTTAAATATACACCTTTTGTAAAAGTTTCAGTTCTTGGTATTAATATTTTTTCTCCTAGTAGTATAAAAGTTTGTTACAAATAAGACTAATGGCGAGTTCGCTAAAAGAATTTGCTTTAAGCTATCTGCATTGGAATTGAAATACATTATGTGAAAAGCTAAAAATGAATCATACTTGTAAATGCTTCAGCTGATAATCATTATTCTTCTTATGCTTTTTCTTCTGAGTTTCTCTTTCAGTACATTAATATCTCATTATTAGCATTTATATACATGCATCAAAGCTTGTTACTATGTTGTTGTTTATTGAATATTCAAGTGCTTTAGATTATTCTGTATTATGGTTTTAACTCCTTTTTTTAAACACCTAAAATGAAGACAGCCAACAGAATAAATGCTAGTAATTTAGCCTTATATTGTAATTGCTATATTATAAACTCTAAATATATATTGCTTTATATTATAAACTCTAATAGTAATTTAGAGTGCAAAAAATGTATTTGCATAGCCTAAGCTATTCCTAACATAGAAATTTTAAAAATTGAAAGCATTACACCTACAATTTGTGCATTCCAATTTCATACACGACATATTATCATAGACTGTAACATCTCATATATGAAATTAAAATTTGTATATTCATATCAAAAGCAAATGTAATTTTAAAAACATATGTAATATAAGAAATGCATAGTTTTTAACTTAGTTATATTGTTAACTTGCTTATTTTAACACATACATAATTTGTATTCCATTAATCGATAGATACACAATATTATTGGTAAAACCATAAAGCACCATGCTTATGCCTTTCAATATATTTCCTTTTAATTCATACAACTTTAGTAAATGTTGGCAAGCTTAGTGAATTATATATAAGCTGATAAATACTTCTTTACACTTATTAAAATTCATCAACACAAGTAATAAAAATGTTTTGAATACAAATTGCACAAGTTTACTTCTCTTCATGTTAGTGTAAAACTGAAGTGTCTTTTCAGAAAAGCTTATATTTTTATTTTTGACAAAGATGTTTATTTGACCAACATAGCAATGAGCTAACAATGTTTGGGGCATGATATTAACTGATTGTCCTTTAACCTTTGCAGCTTGAAGTAAAGTAAACTACTTTCTTTTCATTTAATAGCACACATGGGACCATTATATACACTTTACTAGACTATTACATTTAGTAAAATTTTCTGTGATCTTGCATATCATTTATAGTAATATTCATATTTTAGCATTAAGAATGCTTGTGTTTATTACATTTCTAATGTATTTCCAAAATGATGTAAGTTGAACAAAGACTCCTTTATTTATTCAACTTGCATCACTTTAGAAAAACATTAGAAATTAATAAACACAAACTGTCTTAATGCTAAAATATAAATATTTTCATAAGTAATAAAATTTTCTGTGATCTTGTATATTAAATTGCAATAGTCTAGTAAAATTTATATAATGGCCCCATGTATACTATTAAATAGAAAGTAGAGTTTACATTGTCCTTTAACCCTTCCCAGGTTCAGCTATTTTTTCACTCTGATCAGCCAAAAAAAATCTTTTTTGCCAAATAACTGATGAAAGGAATAATGGCATGTTATGTGCCAAATTAATCAGCATTTAATTCAGGATTTTCTGAAAATAAAATATTTAACAAAAAATTGACTTATTAAAATAAAACTAGAGCATTTTTAGTCATATAGTAAAAAAAATGCATCTGTCAACACAAATAAAAATTTATTTAAAAAGCACTAATAGACAGAAATATTATAATGCACATGAATAGAAAGGCTATTTCTGAACAGAAAAAAAATAACTTTCTTGTTTAAAGTAAACATTTCTTCCATTTTGTAATTATTTTCTCCGTACCATACTTTGAGAAAAGTCCAGTCTTGTTGCAGAGTCCAATAAACAAGTCAATTTTAGAATATTTTTAATAAATAATTAATCAACAGAAATAGGTCATGTTATATACTAAATTAAAGAGAATTCAATTCTGAATTTTATTGAAGTAAAAAATATGAATAATTGTAGTAACATTATTTTTAATAACACTTTTTACAGTGGTATACTGAAAAAAAGGTACACATTTCATAAATACTTCCAAAATCTTCCATTTTTAAAAATAGCAGTTTTTTGTTAACTTTTAGAAGATTTTCAAAAATTTAAGGAAAAATATGTTGAAAATAGTTTAGATCAAACTTGTGAGTTTAAATCAGGTGATAGCTTCAATACAGAGTAACCTTAACAAATTGGCAATACAGTAGAGTGCTTCTAAAATATGGCAATCAGATGGCTTTATTGAATTATTTATATTGTAGTTTAATAAAATGTGCATCAAATGAAAAAAGAAAAATGAAATTATTTTTAAAGCTTGAATTACATATTTTTAAAAGTTATATGTAAGAAAATATTAAAATGACAATTTTTTTTTAAAAAATCAAAGTTTTGTGTGTTTACAAAAAATGTCTATAGACATCCTTGACCCAGGAAGGGTTAACCCTTGCAGCTTGAAGTAACCAGTTAATACATCTTTTGAAAAAATTATATATAGGGTTTTTCTGAAAAGACATTCCAGTTTTAATTGTATTTGCCATAATATATAACATATATAATGTGTACATACAATGTATGAAAAATACCTTGCATTTGGTATCTATTAGCTCAGCAGGCTTGGGAGGATTAAAATCAAGTGAAAGCAATTTAAAATATGTGCACCATGGGTATAAGGAGATATATATATGAGTGGCTCAGCCCATATTGCACCAAGCTTGTAATCTGCAGTTCCCAGGTTCAAGTACCAGCTGGGTCAGCATCAAGATTTAACTCTGTAGCACTCCACACAATGCCTATGGTCAGTAGGGGACACCAATGGGCTTGGAAAAGCCACCATCGGATGGGGCACTAAACTGTGGCCCCATGTGCAGAAGAGCCTCTGCAAACCCTCTGCGCATTAAAGAACATGCTGGATGACCTTGATGGAGGCTACCATATACCTCCCAATAGCTGTTCCAGTGGATCCCCACCCCCAACCTTCTCTGAACCCTTGGGGGTCCTTGTGACCTGGTCATTTAGCCCATTAAGTGGAAAAAAATGCAGCTCAGAGGTAAAACAATCCAACTCATAAGTATTAAAAAAAAATCTGAGAGAATGAGACAGTAAAAAAAGTTTTACACTGAGAGCAGTGATTTGTTCCCTTACCCCCAAGGTATAGGGTGGGAAAATGCAATCAATCCAGATATTTCCCATGGATCTGACTTCATTTGATTGAAAGTATGCATGGGTGAATCCAACATAATGTTTTGCAAGTTAGTGCAGATGTCTGGGATTTTAGCTAAGATTAGAATATTGTCCCATGGCAATAGACATCATCTGAACTATGCTACTGGTAATTTGAAAGATTGCAAAGACTTGTTACTTTTTGATGCATCAAATCAGGAATAAATTAAAAATATTATCATTACTTACAAGAGCTGAAATACCTATTTTTAATATATAGAAATATAAAAATTAGCTCAAAATTTTATATTTTAAGAAATAATTTTTTCTTTTTTTTTTGTACTAATTGCCTTGATGTGTTTTTGGCCATATATGCAAGCTTAGTGAAATGCATTTTCTTGGCTTTGGAAGCATATATTTTAATTAATTGATGCAAATTCTTATGAATCAAACATTTAATGGCAGTATCTGCTGTTAAATGTTCCAGCTTCCACACCTTTTTGAAAATTAAATGAATATTGCTTTAAAATAGAGATTTGAATAGATTTGAAAAAGATCTTCAATTTATCTCCAGTGACATTTTATTGTAAATAACTTATTTTTAGAGTTAGTGAGCTTTAAATGTAGGTTTCCATTCACATAACAATGAAGTCCAAGCACTTTTGGTAATACAGTATCTGTAATATGCATACATAATATTTATATATAACTATCTGTGACATTTGGTAACACAGTGTACTCATAAACTGTTCAACTGGCAAAACAGCTCTAGCAGGTTTGTCTGTGGAGTGAATATATATGGGTTAGAGTTTGAATCCCAACCTTTGCAATGTACTGCCTTTCTGTTGTGGTCTTGCCTTTTTCATAGGACAAATCAGAGAGCAAACCAAGGGTGGAGTTGATATTTCTTATGCTAAGAAAGGATTAGTCCAGTATGTTATTCTTCCCATGTCAGTCAGTACACTGCCTTAATGCTTATTAACTTACAAGTTTACACAATTAAAAACACCTTGCTCAGAAATTAATTAAAATAAAAATTTGATTGCTCAATGACATAATTTTAATTGAGTTTATCCTTCAAACTATTTTTATGTTAAAAGTTTTTAGGAGAAAGCTAAGAAGCTTTTTGGAGCAAGGGCAGTGTTCCATCTTCAGTGAGGTAACACTATATGGTGACATTAGGGCTGTTAAGAACTTTCCACATGTCGTGAAGGGTAATATTTAGTCTAGTGTCTCGGTTACAGGTGGGAATCGGCGAGGTCATTATTTCAATAGCCTCATGGACTATGGTTCCATAATAAGTAGTACTTGCTATGGAACCATAGTCACGAGGCTATTGAAATAATGACCTCGCCCATCCCCACCTTCATCTGAGACACTAGAATTGACCTTCATGAGATGTGGAAAGAAGTTCTTAACAGCCCTAATGTCACCACATAGTGTCATTTCATTGAAGAAGAGTGCTGTTCTTGCTCCAAAAAGCTTCTGAGCCTTCTCCTAAAAACTTTTAACATGCAAATAGTTTGAAGGATAAACTCAAAAATTTTATTGCTCAACAGAGAATTTTAGTTTTTTTAATTACTGTTTCCATTCCATCTCTGAAACAAATGTATAAACATTACATTCTGGAAAAAAATGTGAATGACGACTTTTTTGATAAGTAAATCACAGAGTATTAGTAAAACACTGGGCATCTAAAGTAATCTGTTTTGTGAAAAAGGTGTAATTTTCTATGCATTTTATATTAGTTGTAATTTATGATTAGTGTCACACTTTCATGACAAGTAGTTGACTGAGGTGAAATTTTTATTACCTATACTGAAATAAAGAAATATGATTAATAAATTATTGAATATTTCTAGTATACACAATATAATAAATTTTATACTAATTATATTCTATAGATGAAATATCTATTTCAATTTTAATAAAATCAATTTACCTGCAATGTTACAGGATCAAAATCCACATCCCAAGCATCACTTAATGTTTCATCTAGGGCATGCTCAATACCTCTTAACTGAGTACTGTATTCTTCAAGAAATTTTCCATACTTTCTTAGTTGTACTTCCCCAACTATTTCTAGTTTATAAAAATAATTTTGACAGAATCTTAAATTATATGCCATATTACTGTAATCACAGTAATTAATCAATTAATAATGAAAGTTTCAACATTAAATAAAGTTCAATCATTGTGTAGTGTTTGAATACATTTAAAAAAACTATCTATAACAGTGTAAAAGACAGTATATTAATATATATCAAGATAGATTTTTACCAAAAATATACCACTGGATTAAGTTAAAGAATGTGACAACACCCTCATTTTTGTTTGACTTTTAATTTAACCATCCCACTTCTTTTCCTTCTTCTGTTACTTTTATGTTTTCTCTTCTTTGAAATAAGTCACCATTTTTACACCCCTGTAATTACAACTAAGGTAATTATATTTTTCTTGTCTCTTGTAATTATATGTAATGTATTTTATGAATTAATTGAAATCATAATTAATTAGACAAAATGAATAATTCGCTGCTGCTGCATCTTGACTTCAACAATCTTACTTTCTCCCTATTTTCTTCTTTTATTTATTATATTAGCATCTCTTTCGTTACCTATTCTTGCAATAGATAGCACATTTAGGTAATATCTTACCTCACTTAATGTATTTGGAGTCTGATATTAACGAGTTATGTATGGCCTCAGCCTTAAAGGTATAACTGCCACATGTTTAATTTCTGCCTGCTGATGCCTTGAATTAGACAATGTGAAATGCACATTAAATTTGTTGACCTGATTAGGCAGTTTTAAATGTTTTAACTTAATTTTAAACATTTATGTAATCAAGTGATTTTAGCCTACTTCAAAATTTTAGTAGAAACAGGTAACTGAAACCTGTTCCAGCCTTCAATGTGAAATAAGTATTTTTCTGGATTATCTCAAATTGGCAATTCTGCATATTATAGGCCATCTCAATATATTACTATACAGTTTTTACAATGTCATAACTTTTTAAAGATTCCAACATTAACAGTAAACTATGTATTAGTTCTCTGTATTAATTTCTCTTTCAGTTCAGCTGATTTACATAGGCAAAATACAGCCCATTATTATGCTATTCCAATATTGGACAATTCTGGGACAAGAACAGTGCTTACAATTTTTACTCAGATATTAATGGTAGAGTTAAGAAACTATCACATTAATTATTATTACTACCTAGTTTTGATTTGTTTATGTTTAGTCATTATTGCATTTTGAAAGATCCAAGGGATATATAGTGTCAAAACAATGCAGTCATTATTTTCTGACAAGAAAACCATCTATATATGCAATTCTCATTCAGAATGCATTTTTAGCACTGTAGATGAGCTTAACATTTATATCAATTAAATAATTTTGCAACATTAACTTATATTAAAAGGTATTTTATGGTCACATGCAACAATTAAATATTATATATCAATCATATATTATGTTAATTTATAGCACATTTATGCCAAATTAATCAGCATTCAATTCTGGATTTTCTGAAAATAAAATATTTAACGAAATAGACAACTAGTTTTATTCTAATAGGGATTTTTTAGTCATGTAGTAAAAAAAATGCATATTAATAGATAGGCTATTCAAAAAAAAATACCCCCTCCAGCAGCTGCTTGCCACAGAGGTCTGATAGGAGTCTGCCAGTTTATACAACATAGAAAAGATATGTGAAGAAGGCAAGACCCAGCAGAAAAACAACACAAACATCAATGCCTTATTGTGGGCTTGAAACTAGGTCCCTTTGATCAGTAGCCAAGCATGCTACCACTCAGCCACAGGATGGTTATATTTCTGAATAACAGAAAAATAAATTTTTGCTTGCATCAAGAAAATTACTCTTTTTGTAATTTGTATTCTTGGTACTATACTTCAAGAAAAGTTCATAATTTTTGCCAACAGTGCAGAATAAACAATTCAAGTTTACAATTTTTTTAAACTTTTTTTAGAAAGTAGAAAATAAATCTAAAGCATATCAATGATACAATCAGTAATTGAATTTATATTCACTTCAAAGGAAGATAGAATGCCAGCAATCTTCTTGAGTAGGTAAATTAACACCCCTATCTCCCTTTGAAGTGGATACAAATTTAGTGACTGAATGCACTATCAATATGTTTTAGATTTATTTTCTACTTTTAGGGCACATATAGCTGTTGTTGTTTTTGTCACTAAAACGACCCTACCTTTAGAAACTTTCATTTGATATACAACTCATAAACATCAATCACATTTTTCCTCCTTTTTTTTTTGAGTCATGTTTGGGATAGCTCATGACATTGGAATCATCACAAGCTTTAATTTGAGATATAACTCATTAAGGTTCCCTCTAAATTCCTGTCCATTTTTTGGGGGGGAGGAGGGAATAGTGGGGGCATATTTCAAAGGAGTCCAAGTTCTCATACACTGCTTGGCATACAAAATGAACACACCATGAAGGAATTCAGACTAAACTTATGACAAAGAGGTGTGAAAGAAGTGATTTAGTTTCTGAGGGATTACATAAATGCAATGAGCGAGCAGACAGTATAATGTGGCCTGAGTCAATAGATCGTATGACCACCATTCTGGGCTATACATTCAGCAACATGGCATAGAGTAGAAAAGTTCCCAGATGGTGTGCTGAGGAATTGCAGACTATGCATTGTTGACCTATGTCCATAATTCAACAACATTGTGAGGGGGTTGTGCAGAGGCATGGTTGTCTACCAATGACATCCCACATGTTCTCTATTGAGAAGTCTGGGGATTGCACTGGCCAAGGTAGCACCTGGATACCTCGTAGGCACTGCCTGCTGATGTTCGCCATGTATTGGCAGGCATTATTGTGTTGTAACTGGGCATCAGAGATGCCACAGAGATACGGCAACAAAACGGGTTGCAGATCCTCATCAACATATCATCATGCTGTCATCATACCCACTCTGTGTATAAGCAGTGAACATCTGTTTAATTTACAGCATCTCAAATGATGACACCAGGCTGAAGAGCCATATGACACTCATGGATGGCAGCAAGATAAGCCAGACAATGTTGTCTCCAGACTCTCAATTGATGATTATCAGTGCTGAATATGACATGGTTCCATTTGTTTTGCCATGCATGTCTGATACAGACTAGGGTTGCCAGAGCATCTTTTTTTTTTTGTATTGAAATGTGATCTTTTTTCCAATCAAAAATATTTATGAAATATGACATGCTGGCAACCCCATCAACAGTGTCGAGGAATGACAACACCCCAGGACAAGAGAATCAAGACTTCACACACACGTAACTTCACAATAACAGATAAAATATTAAAAGGTATATAATTTATCATATCTATTTATTTCGACTCTTCCAACTGAAAACATATCTGTTGTTATTTAAATGTATTTAAAATGTTTTAATTATAATTAATATAAAACAAAGACTTCTTTCGTTCTGTAACATTCAAAGTCACCTGGATGCAACTTTCCTTCCAGAGGGCCTCGGTCCCCAGATGAGGGCATTAAACATTGCAAAATGACTAGTGCAAACAGATATTCTGTGCGGGATGCTCTAGTAATGTTATTATAATGCCTTTTTTGTATTCATGTTCTCTGCATATCCTTCAGTGGCCCTATGCTGATTTTATAAAATATAAATTTATACAATTATATTTAAATTTTATGTCTGGACTGTCTTTGTCCTCTTTTTTTAAAGATTTTTTGGAAAAAGTTCTCTTTTCAGATTTTCAACTTCTGGCAACCCTAGGTACAGCATCACTGCAAACTTGCACAACGATGTGCTGTAGTTAGTGGTAGTCATCGCAATGGCTAGCAGAAACTTGCCTCAGCCAATCTGCGATCACAGTCCATGTCGACAGGTGGATGTCCATAACAGGGCTGTACACTGTGTCAAATGTTGTCCACTATAGATTTTAGGGCTACTACGGCTTGCAGTCAAATGTGGCAATCGAGGTATTCAGATATCACCTTAGTGCAACAGTCCTACTATGGCAATGCATGTTATCTTCCTCCAACCACTTTCACCAAATTTGGCTGACAGTTGGTGCATCCTGATGCATTTCTGCCATGATGCAATGAAGGGACCAACCAGTCATAAGTAGCCCTATGATGAAACCTCGTAAAGGTGTCTGATGGTAGGATTCCCGATGACAACACCCAAACATTCTCACTCCTTACATGCACTTTCACTACCAAGATCACCCCCAATGCAATGATCAATACACCCAGGTGAGGACGACTAAACTTAGCTATGCCAAGTCATTTTGCCCTGTTACCTCCCCTCACCTACTACATGATTGGTTCTTTTAGCACTTTATTCTGGGGGTGTAGCAGAACAATTGTTTTCATATGTCCTTCTTATTAGGAGGAAAGAAAGAATGGGGTCAATTTTTTTATAGCCTATGACACTTCTCGTGTCACAAGCTTTCATTTGACACAGAAATCGTTAAGTTTGTCTATTGCATTAGAAAGATATGGTGGAACAATTCTTTAGACAAATTTGCAAACTAGCAAAATAACAGAGTAAAAAAGATAGGTAAAAAATGGCTGGGTCTCTGGATGTAAACAAGTTTTCCAGGTTGCATCCTGAAAAGATTAATCCTTAAAGTTCCAGAGCCAAATGCAGTCTTGTATCTATTGGGAACTGTAGTTCCCAAGATAATACGAATACAGAAATTTGCCATTTCAAATGCATTTTTGATCAATCCTCAAAGTTTGTGAACTAAAGTTGATAAAATAAACCTGATAATTATATATCAAATAAAGTCACAAAAAATGGCAAAAGAAAGAATTACACGGTTGCAGCAGCCATTACTATGCTTTTTTTTCACATCCAAGCATTTTAGTTATTTTCTTCATTAATATTCCCACACTAAAGTTTCATGGAGAGTGTTCTTTGAATTCTTGCTATTAAACTTTTTCTTACTCTTTTGAAATTCCCACAAAAATAACCTGATTAATGGTTCAATAGTAAATATCAATACTGACAAGCAAAGTAACAATATGTTTAAAAATATCTTCTTGCAAATAACTTTCAGTTATTTTAATTAAGTAAACAATATAGTGAATATGATAAAACTTTCAGCAGTACTGTGTAAGAAAAATATATGGAAGTGGAAGTATATAATTATTCTGTTTCAAGTAAATCTGTATACATCTTTATGTAAAATTACGAACTTTTTTTTTTCAGAATGAGGTTCAAAACCAATTACTGTTTTTTACTATATTGTTTTAAATAAGCACTATTAAAATTAAAACACGTTATCTTTTTAAAATAATTTATTTTTTAAACATTCAGAATCAAATGCTCTTTATTTTGGTATATAGCATGACTTATTTCTAGCTATTAGTTATTTCAGTATAAGATTTAAAAGTTGATCTTTTTTTTCTGCTGGTAGCATTTTAAAATTAACCCAGCCTCCATAACGAATTCTGCTCTACAAATCCAGCATGTTAAGGGTTAATCTAGTAAAAACCTGAAATCTCAATTAAATATAAAAGGAAATAGTTCATTAAATAATTTCAAGTGTTTTTAAGTAAAATTAAGCAGCCTTAAATCCACTTTATTTAAGTAGACCAATAAGCAGTGAGCTTCCCATAAAACCTCGTTAAATTTTAATTTGCAAATGTGAAATACGATACCTTACATTTTCCAGAATATGGTAACCAAGCAGACTTTTTTAAATAATATAACAGTTCAATGATTCAGTGTGTTTGCAATAGTTACCATATGAGTCTTAAGCGTATCTATGCCTGATAAGCTATGAGGATTGAAATCATATTTAGTCCTTTTCACTTTGAATAGTTAAGTAAAATTAAGCAACCGTAAATCCATTTTACTTAAGTAGACCCATACGCAGTGAGCTTCCCATAAAACCTAGTTAAATTTTAATTTGCAAATGTGATAAATGATACCTTACATTTTCCAGAACATGGTAACCAAAGTACAACATAACAGACTTTTTTTTAAATAACAGTTCATGATTCAGTGTGTTTGCAACAGTTACCATACGAGTCTTAAGCTTATCTATGCCTGATAAGCTACGAGAATTGAAATCATATTCACTTTGAATAGTTAAAAGTGTACCCACACAGGTTTCATACTTACTGAGACTGATATTGAAAACTTGTAGATCAAATGATAACCTAACACTTTTGATTTAAAAAAAATTACTTTCTTTAATTATTTACAACAGAATAAAATGAAATCGCCACTTACTATGTGGCAAATGCATGAATAGTAACAGTTATACTTATCTACCTAATTACTAATATTTACTAATATATAGTGTGGCGAATATGGTTATATGATAGCCAGTAGTGCAACAAACTTCAAAAATTTTTTGGACACCACTACTGTAGACAAACTAGCAATTCATATTTGGCTATGACTTCTTCAGCCAGAAAAATAAAACTTGACTAGCAGATAACTCTAAGCATGTACTGAATTAGCACGAACATTATGTGTGATGGTGAAAAACAGGAAGTAATCGTCATGGGATGTAAATTAGACCCATCATACCCACTAAAGGTTCAGTTTTTATTTCTTTTCCCCGTAACACTACATAATTTCACTTTTTTCCTAACCTCGTAATATACAAATGGCCATCCCATGGCCGAGTGGTTAGCGCGCTTGGCTACTGATCTAAGGGACCTGGGTTCAAATCCCGGATAAGGCATGGATGTATGTGTCGTTTTCTGCTGAGGTCCTGCCATCCTCTCAGACCTTCTACTATGGCATATAAACTGACAGGCTCCTGTCAGACCTCTGTGGCAAGCAGCTGCTTGAGGGGGTATTTTTTTACAGTGAACAGCTATGCCTGAATGCAAAATAACCTGTGACAAAAATTCCTAAATAACTAAATGTAACAAAAAGTTGTATAAAAATTACTATAATGTTTTTTTTAGTATTACTGACATTGTTGCATAACTACACTATTAAATTCATAAAAAAAAATTAATTTCAGACTTACTAACTACACCATCATCAAGCTTGTCCATATCCCAGTCCTTTGCGTCTACAGTCATCGTCACTTAACAAATGTAAAATAAATCTTTATTTCAAACATTTGTTTAATGCTGCATAATATTTCACGACAGTACTAATCAGCTACACCCCCCAAGCGTGATACGTCGCTGCTTCCGCCATCTGTTGAGAGATTTAACAACCCACAAGGAAACGGTTACAATCCTGATTTTATTACAAGTTCTATTTTGCGACACGATTTGTTATGGTCCTGTGATGTGCTTCGTGAAACCACGCAGCATCACGTGTACCAATCGACACCGACAGCCATTTTAATTGTTTGTTCAATGCAAGAAAGTCAAATTTGCAAATTTCGTTACCATTAATTTTACCAGAACATTACATTTTCCTATTGCTATACTTTATACAGAACATAAACCATAAAGTTAGGCAACTAAACATGAATCATTTGTAAATACTTATTTTTTCCACCCTTTCAATCAGAAAAGGCATAACACTTATTCAGTACACTTTAAAATATATGATATGCCGATTTCTATTCATACTTGATAAGCAACTCATATTTATTTCCACTTAACCGGTATGATAGTTAGGGAGCATTACTGCTCCAGCAAGCGGTTTCCACATACTTTTGAAATGCAGAAGAAGGGATTTGAACCACTCTTCCTTCAAAATTGCTTGCACAACTCGAGGTGAAGAGGGAAGAGGTCTATGCATTCCAATAGCGCGTTCCAATTACCCCATATATGTTAGATTGAATTAAAAGCAGGCAAGGTAGATGATAAAAGTGCATTTCGTGTTCCTCGAATCACTCCTATACGATTCGAAAGCAAAGAATTGGTGCATAAAGATACTGGAATATGCCGTCTTCACTGGGGTAAAAATAATAAATCATGTCAGCTCGTAAATCGTAGATCGAATAATCATGTTCGATGTACCGGGTAATAATTTTACCCCTAACCATCTCCATCATAAAGATATGCCTATTTGGCATGAGTAAGAACAAAATATATACGTAAACAACCCTTATGTGGACCCCTAAGGGTAAACATAGGAAAAGCTAAAAACAGCAGCAAATTGTATAAAAAACCTAAAACAGGTAGGTTCATGTCAGTTTTTTTCATTCCTGATCGTCAAGTGCATTTATTGTTCCGGGAAACGATGCGACCCTGTAGAGAAACCAGAGGATCCAATCAGTGCAAGAAAATGCTTTCCACATCATCGCACTGTCTCCAGCACCTTGATCTGTAGGAGCTACATATGAGGGGCGGTTGCTTCATAGGGTTGTCGCCACACTTAGGAGAACTTCCTGCTGGAAACGATGCGACCCTGTAGAGAAACAAGACGACCCGATCTGTGCCAAGAAAATGCTAAAAAATTGTAGCAATTAATTGAGGCCACATTTGTTAAAAAAAAACAGCGTATAAAGTGATTCGTCTGACCATATGATAGGTTTCCAGTCCTCCACTGACCAGGTTCATCTCTCCATACACCATTGGAGTCTTCTAATCCTATTGTTTTAGGAAATCAAAAGCTTTCGTGTTATCAAATTTTTTTTTTTTTTTTTCAGTTATCAAATTGCATAGTTTTCTTTTCTCTGCGCACAATTCTCCTTGAAATGGGTTTTGAAGCATTGCTGGTGGTATTCTCTCGCAACTGATGAACCGTAGCAGCTCTGTTTGACCATACAGTTCATGCCAACAAACGCTTTTTCCTGTCTATAAGAGCCTTTTTCCTCCCGCATTTGTAAGATTGGCAAACTTTTTTTTATACTTGTTGGGTTGAAGTTGGTTGTTTGGTTGTTTTACCTCTGAGCAGCACTTTTCTGCACAGAATGGGCTAAATGACCAGGTCACAATGACCTGAGGTTGCCAAGAGGGGACCCACTGGACTGCTGTTAAGAGAAAGATAGTAGTCTCCCGTCAAGGCAATCCAGCATATTCTTTAAAGTGCACAGGAAATGGCTCTCCCATACACGGGGCCATAGCTTAGAATCCCATCCAACAGACAACAGCCTTTCAATGTCCGTCCCATCGGTCTCCTCTACTGACGTGGGAGGAGAGGGCAAGGAGTTTTGCAGAGACAAATCTCAATGCTGGACCAGATGGGACTTGAACCTGGGAACTGCCGATTGTTTGTTCAATGACGCTTGTTTGTTCCTGGTCCTGACGCACTACTTACTGAGCCAATTCCGGAGGAGGGCTCCGATATTGTAAAAAATTGTCAATGAAGAAAGGAAATAGCAAAGAGCGGTTTATTTTAGCTGGAAAAAGCACTTAATTCATAGTGAATATTTCGTTTTAGAACTAGCAGCAGTTCCAGAGGGGGAAGGAGTATTTTCGTTAAAACTAACTTGCTACTATGCATTTTCGTGAAGATGGATTTTTTTACCTCTGAGCGGTACTTTTTTGCACACAATGGGCTAAATGACCAGGTCACAAGGACCCCGATGGCTCAGAGAAGGTTTGGGAGAGGGGGCCCACTGGAACGTCTGTTGGGAGACAGATGGTAACCTCCTGTCAAGGCCATCCAGCGTATTCTTTAACGTCGGGTTGTTTTACCTCTCAGCGGCACTTTTTTGCAAAATTTTCACGTGATTCTGCACCGTATATTTACATATTACGAGAGGAAAAGGCAGGAAAAGCTACAAATTTATGAAAAGATAATCACCTTCATGTTCGGAATCAAATAATGACGTCACTTCCAATTACGTCATAAACGAAATTATTGCTCCAAACTTCTTTTATTATTTGTGCATTAAAATTACTTATTATAATTTTGGTATTGTCTACTGTGGTGTTTTCGTACTGATTTTGCTTCATAATGTAAGAAGACTGCATTACTCTGTAAAATTAAAAGATATAATTAGATATAGTAATTTTTTATTATTTCAAGCCATCCTCGACACAAAATAGCTATTTATCTCCAGAACTGAAAACTTCAGACTGTGGTTTCCAATTGATTATACTTTTAAAACATCCTACTTTCGCTAAAAAACTTTATTAAATTAGTTAACTGGTTCGACGAGAAAGTTAGAAATTTGCATCCATTAATTTTATTTTCCACAGGATCAAATCAACATTCAATTTTTCCATCATATTGAATCCCTTTGAGAATAGGTTTTTGGTCACGCCCTTCAGTTGATATTTAACTGACTTTACTTTCGCACATGATTAATTGTGCACAGACCATACGTTAAATCGTCACAGACAGCCTATGTCAAAAGGGGTTACGTGTTCTTTAGTTTTGCAAAGGGCCCCAAACTTCATTATTAATGGTGGAGTACTGTCCTCAACTGACGTATTCACGATATTCTAGTGCGATGCCATACTGGTGCCAAAACTTTCACACAAAAGCTGTTCAAGGCTGTTAGTAGCAAAAGAAAAAAAAAAGGGGGGGGGGGGCATCTTTTTGACATATGGCGAAATCTCAATTAACCGACACCTGGTTTCAGTTGACTGTCGAATTTTGTACAGGTACTGCTCAGTTGCTAGAACACTTCTCAGCATCCTCCTCAAGCCAGTGTTACAAGCTCTTTAGTGGATTTGGTCAATAACGTTCAAAACTTTAGCATTGATTGTTTTCAGCAAAAATTTAAATAACGTTCTTGCCTTATATTTCCCCTCCCCTTTGAACTGATTTTTATAGCCCAAAAATTTTTAAAAGCTTTTAGTATGGACTGAAGAATTATATCTCTACAGCGCGAAATTACCGGTTTTAAAGAGACATGAATATGTATTTTATTACGCCGTCTACCAACAACTTCATTACAATGCAAAGATAACAACTATGTGTGAAAGCTATTCACAGTGGATTATTTATCTCAATTTTATGTTTACCATTATTCTTCATATCATGATAGTTTGTTTCCAGTTCCGTTATTGTTCATAAGGCTGTAGTTTTACTTTTCTCTAGCGTTTCTTAATTATGTGCATATGTCTCAAATACATTTTATATATCCGATTTCTCCATATATAGGTCGATTAATCGATGTTCTTCTGTACTTGGATACACATATTATCAAATAATCACCAAGACTACTCGTATCATAATTCGACTCGGAAAATCTGGCATACTACTTATATCCTGAGGGATTTTGAGCCACCCCAGCAACGACGCCAAGTATCGTTCTTTTTTCTTCAGAAAACGTTTAGTAAAGAACATTTTAATCTTTATGCATAAAAACTGTCAAGTGCTTTTATGAATTTTGCACCCTGAGCATATTGTGTAGCGCACTCAAATAACATACACACTGCCTGGTCAAATTATTGTGAATACTGCATCGTATGCGAAGTAACATGAAACATGGCAATGTATGCAAATTTCATATTGATGTAAGTATTCTGCATCACTACAAAGTCCTGCACAAGTCGTACTGGCATGGGGGAAAGAAAGTGTTACATGGATAAAAAATGATATCTGATAGACTTCAAAAGTGGGTTCATTGTTGGAGCACAAAGGGCAGGAACATCGGTAATAGAACTCAACAGAAAATCACGGGAATATCCCAAGTGTATGGAGAATGGCAATGGGCTCAAAAAAAAATGCAGAGGGGGTGGCGAACAATTGATTTCTTGTGCCATTTTGACACAAAAAGCAGATTTCATAGTTAGGATTGTTTCAATACAGATTTGCAAACATGGAAGTATCCCAATACTTTAGATAATTTCCTGTGATTTATTCATTATCAAAACAAAAAAAGCTAGGAAGAAAAATGTTTAAATTTTAAAATGAACAATTTTATTTTTAAATGTTACTGCATATTGAATATTACGAATTTTATGCTATGTTTAATATTAATATCTTTTACTTTAATTATTACAATATTTGGTAAAAAGGAATACTGATTATAATTAAAATTCCTACATTCTCTTAGATTACATATTTCCCTTTTTCAAGGTTATGTAGGCAAAATATTTTGCATTTTTTTTATACTGGATTGAAAAAATTGACTACACAATGGGGCCCTACCGCTAAGAGAGTGTGAAGTGTAAATCCTGCCCTGCCTCACTAAAGGATTATGTCAATGAATGCAATGAACAAATGAAATTTACTAAGAACTCCTATTTATTTTCAATCATTCTGATTTCACGTACTTTTAATTTCTTCAAAATTAACTTATTACATTAAACTAGAAACACTAAGTTGGATCTATTAAATAACAGTTAGTTTATTTATCCGATTTTTCCATATACAGGTCGATTAATCGATGCATACTAAGCACATATTATTTCTGCAGTTACTTTCCATATGTACATAACTACTTCTTGATATTTGTAAAACATTTCAGGAAATCATTTCTACTTTATTCAAGTATAACTTATAAAACGCTCGTTTTTTTAAGTCTGAATGCAGTAGCAAAAACCAGAGTTACAGAAATATATATAGCAAACATATCTTTACTTCTTGTCGAAAAAACATATACATAAATTATATACAGCATACACCAGCAAAAATAAATTATATACAGCATACACCAGCAAAAATAAATTATATACAACGTACACCAACCAAAAGCGTTATAAACACGGAGGGGGTTCAAAAAGTTCTCGACACTTGTCTGTAGATTTGCACTCATTTCTCCGAAGTTAATGAGCTATGATTTGTTTGAAAGCTTGTCCAAACTTGTCATTATGTGCTAAAACAAGGTCGTATCATCATTTCTCTCTTCGCTGGTGGTGCATATCGGTCTGCGAAATCTCTCATTGTTGCTATGGAGCCTACTAAAGATGGGTAAAGATTTTACATTTTCACATGGATGCAGTTTGCGGACAACGCGAAAAAAATTCATGCCGATTTATCAGAAGTAAATGGGGATCATGCCTGTTCGCATATGGCAGTCACAGGATGGATGGGCATATTCAGAGAAGGACGATACAACTTTGAAGATCTTCCTCGTACAGGAAGACTGAAGGAGGCCATGAACGAGAGAGTTATTTCTGCTGTTCGTGAACTCATTAAGGAAAACCCATGCATCACCGTTCTGGTAATAAGTTAGATGTCAGTGTATCGATTGGCAATGTGAAAATAATTATTCAACAACATTTAAATTTTCGAAAGATCTGTGCCAAAACCCCACAAACTGACAGAACAGCAAAAAAGGGCGAGTGGACTCGTGCAAGATGCTGTTTGAAACTAGTGATCCCAAACCGTTAAGACACTGCCACAGGTGATGAGGCCTAATTTTGTTACAACTCCCAGAAAGATCGACAATTATGTTTTGGTTCCAGAAGATGAACCGCATCCCTAAATCCTCTACTAAAACTTTTGCTCAAGAAAGATGATGTTCACAATTTTTTTCAATTCCCAAGGACTGGTAGCCGTGAGCACTTTACCTGAAAAAAAATTGCTAAATAAATTACTACACCACTGTTTTGCCCAAAATAGTTAAGGAGATGAAGCAGCGTCCAACAGGGATGTCAAGAGTTCTTCATGATGCCAGTGCTCACCAAAGACTGGCAAGTTATAGCTTACCTAGAGCAGGAAAAAAAAATCCAACAGCTACCCAATCCTGCGCATTCAACCGATCTTGCAGCATGCGATTTTTGGTTGTATCCAAAAATTAAAAAGGAACTTGCTCGGAAGCATTTTTTAAGGGTGAAAGACCTAGCGAAATGCATTCATTCAGAGTTGATTCTCCAATAGGAATATCACCAAGCATTACAGAATTGGCGTAGATACTTGCAACTTTGCCTAGATGCTGGAGTACTTTGAAGAACAGTAAATGTTTTGTTCTGCAGATGCATGACAAGAACGTTTTGAACGCCTCTCATATACATGGAATGTTGACATTAAGGCTAAAAAAATGTTAAAAATTATTTCATTGCCTTTAGGTTGAACTAATGGAAGGAATGCTTTTCAAAATATTTAGTAAAATCTCATAAGTAATCAGCATTAGTATAAAATAGTTTTGTAGATTCCTGTTAATAAAATTCGTAATATAGTACATCTATTCTGCTTGTGGAACGAAGGATTTATTATGCAACAAATTCGAAATATGAAAAATATTGGGCACTCTTCTTATTCTGTTTGACAACCTCAATTGCATGCTGGATTGTGTAACATGTTCTTAAGCTCTTATTGTTATTCTGTTATACTATTACACGTCAGAACATCATGAATAACACTGTTCATGTGAGTAGTAGCTGAACATGTTGGTGGTAAAAAAAAAATGCATCAAGTAACATAAGATGTTCAATAAACTGAACAATGGGATAGATATCGCACTAAAAAACGATGAATAAGTGTTTTAGGGGCAGTATTTGTGGGAGTAACTAAACCTACTAGTAAAAAGTATGAGCAACTGCCTCAGCAATGTGAGGCCACACAGTGAACTATTCTGTCACAGAAATATTGTACATCATCCTGCAGTATTTCATATCATGCTGAATTCTTTAATATTCCCAACCGTTTAAAATGCTGTGAAGTAAGCGTCCAGATATCCTTCTAAACGTCTCAAATGCATTTAGTTCACATTGACATATCTGGGAAACGGGCAGAACAAAGTTTACAATGCAGGAATTCATAGATGATACGAAGCAAGCAGGCATGTAATATTATGTAGAAATAAGAACCCTGGTAAACAGATAATCATTTAATCCCTCCTGCTGGTTGATAAAGGCTGGGTACTTAAACTATCCTGATGAAGGAGGGAGCACCCTGCAGCAGTTGTTTCAAAAACAAATTTTTACATATTGCGATTCTTAATTTGTTCATATGATCATAACCATTTCGCTTGTCTTACTTCAATAGTTCATATGGATGCAAGCACTGAGTTATTCTAACTCATTATTACAAAACAGGATATTAAAAACATAGTGGTATAAATTTTTGAACAATGGAAAAATTTTAATAGGAATCACTAGACACTAAGTGTATCTGAGTATGATTTACAAATCAGTTTATTAAAAAACCTTCAAACACTTCTGGAAACAGAGACGAACCCTGCATAATCTGTAGCTGCTTGAGGAATAAACATATAAGTACAAATACAGATGGATGGAATAATCCTTAAAAAACACTGTCAACTAAAAATAGTGCAAAATATACACATAGCATTTACACATATCAAACGGAATGCTGCATTAAAATATACATTTTTTCTAATAAACTTGGTCAAATCAGCAACAATTAATAAATAATTTTTAAAAAATCTGAAGTTTGCGATATTTTAATATTAATTACATTCTATATTTTATCAACTGTTCTTATAACAGCAAAAAATTTGCAAATGATCACATAAATTTGCTATTTTTACAATTTCTCACAGATAAGAAGGCTACACGTGACTAAAGCAAAACATATGTATTTTTAATTTGTGCAACAAACTACTTAAGGTAAATAAAAAAAAATTAAAAATACATAATTTCCTATAAGCACCCTAAAAAGTAGAAAATAAGCATAAAACATATGGATAGTGCAATCAGTCACCGAATTAATATTTACTTCAAAGGAAGGTACCTAGTCCATCGGCATCTTGTTGAGTAGGCAAATTGGCTCCCTATCTTACTTTGAAGTGAATACTTTGCAACCCTCTTTCAAAATGCTTATGATCTCCAAAGGGATTTCACACTTTGAGAATCCCTGACATACTAATTCATCTTAACTTCGAGGCAAGACACATGGCAGCAATTTTTGTTCACTACATAAGAGAACCCAGTTTTGGTACCCTATCTTTCTTTGAAGTTAATATGAATTAACTGACTTCATAATTTTCACGTTTTACTTTCATTTTTTACATTTTACAGTGCATTATATAAACATTGACTTTTTTATATATCTTAAATTTTGTTTTTAATGGTAGCTTACAGGATACATTGCCACTAAAATTACCGATCTTTTCCTTGCTTTGGAGAAAAAAAATGTTGCATTTCTTATGATACTCCGTCTTAAGTTCTCATTTGACATGTGACTCATTATAATTCTCCCCTGTTAAATTTCCCTCCCCTTGTTTAGAGAGGAGAAAGAAGTAGACATAATATTTGAGGCAGTTGAAGACATTCTCCACATCACATGCTTTCATTTGAGCTATACCTCATCATGATTGATCCTTGTGATATTTCTTTTCTTTTTGGGATAAAAAAAAGAGTATAATATGCATAACATGAAGTAACCTATTACACACCCCACATCATAAGCTCTCATTTGACATACTAAAGCTCACTGATTTCAGCCACACCATTTGGAAGATACAGTGGAAAATTCATTGAAAACTTTCCACCTTTTTGGTGGGTAAAGAAAATGTATGGCGTTACAGCTTACAACAATCCCAATGTCATAATTTTCATCCTTTGGTACATCTCATTATGTTCGATCATCACATTTGAGACATAATGAAACAAGCATTTAGACATTTCCCCTATTTTAAGGGGATAGAAAGCATGGGGAATTTTTTTTCTTCTTCTATAAACTATGATATTCCCCATACAATAAGCTTTCATTTGGTATATAACTCATTACAATCAGTCCCCACATTGGGAAGATATGGTGAAACAACTGTTTTGATAAATAAAAACAAATGATGAGCAAAATGCATTAAGAAGACAGGTGGAAAACAGTGCACTGCTTTTAATCCCATGTATCTTGATATCATGCGAAATGTTTAATTTGCAAAGTTTGATTTCATGTAATTCTGAATATCCATAAATTTGTCCTAATGATGTTCTGAAGTTTAGAACAAATATAAAATAATTGTAGAGTTCTATTTCAGAACTGGCTCTATAGTGCTTCACAGAGAGCATTCAGAAGAGAATTATGTCAAAAGGATGCTACTAGCCAAGGCTTAATCATCTGATGATTTGATGAGAGATATCACACAGAATCAACTCCCTAGTTCAAAAAAAGAGTATTTGAGGAGCAACAATGAGGAGGGTTGAGACTATTGTAGCAATTAATACTGCAATTCAAAGAAGTCCTAGAAAATCTGTTTGCCATTTATCCAGTGAAACTGAAGTAAACTGTTTATCCATTCAGAGAGTGCTCAAAAAACACTTAAAGGACTTGCATCTGTTTCCATAGAAAATTCTGATTGTGCAGAATTATAGAAAAAGGATGCAGAACAGAGACTACAATTCTGTAATGAATTTCTCAATCTTTGTGAAAATGATCTATCTCTGATTGGAAACTTGTTTATGAGTGATGAAGAACACTTTCATTTGAGTGAGTATGTGAACAAACAAAACTGTTGGTTCTGGGCTAATGTTAACCTGCAAGCAAATGCACAAGAAACATTTGCACTCTGAAAAAGTTGCTGTTTGGTGTGATCATCAGTATGTGTTATCGACCCCTATTCCTCTGAAAAGGAGGATACAACAAGTAATATCAGATTATTATTTCTGTAATGTTGCAAACTTTCTTCATTCAAAAAATTCAAGACTGGAGGTAGATTTAAACAGTGTATAATTCCAACAGGATATTGCCATAAGCCACAATGCTTGCATCTGCTTGAAATTTCTGAAACAGTATTTCCCAAACAAAATCATATTGCGTTGGCAGAGCTGCCAATCTTGAATGATAAAAATTACAATTTGGGAGAGTGAAAAATCGGAGGAAATCGGAGCAAGGTAGTTCTGCAGTTTACGGTGCTCATGTGCCATTTTTTATGCAACACAATAATATGCTGTGTCTGACAGAATGCTCGACTTCCAGCCTCCTAGTGGCAACAAAAAAAAATTAAAATTTTCCAGAATTATACCAAGTATCTTAATATTATTTCTATAAAAAAAAACCGCACTAAATATGCGGTTTTAACCCTTTAACGCCCATAATGGCCGACAATTTTGAAAGGATTCGTACAAATAGTGCTATTCCTTTGTCTTTAATATCCTCTACCCTTTTCTGAAATTTCCTGGGCATTAAAGGGTTAAACTAATCAAAAAACACTTTCAATGCCACAATAAATAATATTTGGCAAAAGTGCTAATCTGGCGATGGCTGCCATCTTTATTTTTTGAAACCAATGCTCCTCGGATTGGCATTTTGTTGGCACTTTTGCCGAATATTCAACTTCTTGAAAAGTTCTAAAAATAATAACCTAAACAATCATATTACAAGTAGTAAAGAGGCCATATAACGAGAATATGCTGAGTAAAGAATATAATGATAAATGTTTATTCCTAAGCATAAAATTTTGTTTCCACTAGAAGTAATAGTATCTAGACATGTTTCCCTAACTGTGCATATCGTTATACAGTGAATGTCGGTACTTGTTTCAAAAGCTTACTATCATCAACAAATGAACGTTCATTTCGTAATTAAAAAAAAAACTCGCGAAAATTAATTTCATTGGAGACATCTATTCAAACAAGCGCATACCACTAAGCAACGAATTGCCATTTCCAATTTAAGAAAATCCCAGAACAAAATTATTGGAGATAACCATTTTAACTTAAATAATAATAAATAATTATTCCCTTCCCTCCAAGCAGCTGCTTTTCACAGAGGTCTGACAGGAGCTTGTCAGTTTATACGCCATAATAGATCTGTGAGGATGACAGAACCTCAACAGAAAACAACACGAATATTCATGCCTTACCCGGGGCTCGAACCCAGGCCCCTTAGATATGTAGCCAAGCACACTGACCACTCAGCCAGAACAACCGCTCCACCTTTTTTACTGACCAAAACCTAAAAAACAGAATTGTAAATAATTCACCGCCGATCCAAAAGTAATAAAAAAAGACCCTGGAACTAAATAATCCCATCAAAGACAACAAACCTGAAACACATGAATTATCCTAGATAATGAACCGCTGATCCAAAGTATAAAAGAGCCCCATAACTAAATAATCCCATCAGAGAAAACAAGCCAAAAAAACACAATTGTAAACAATGCACAGCAAATTTGCATTATTAAAAAATACCCAGAACGAGATAATCTCATCGGAGACAACCATTTTAAAAGGAGTTTTTTAGCACACTATTTTAAAAGAATTTAAAACATTGCTAAAGATTAATCAAGCATCATAAATTGTGTGCACCTTTCAATATTTACCTGAGGCAAAATTTATACCTTTATGCTACATGTATAGAAATTAAATCCAAATTGCATTGAAAAATGGCTATTATATGTTAGTTAAATCTGCATTTATAGGGAAGTTTAGGTTCTAAAAATAAACTCCTTTTATTCATGTTAGAAGGTTAGACCTGCAAAAAAAAAATATCAAAAACCAGAGGCCACATAAAACATACCAACAGAGAATCGAATAAATCGTTAGATACGATGAAAGGCTATCATACTATATAAATTCATTTACGCTTTTTTTAATCCAACTAAAAACAATTAGGGCTTTTAGCCTAATTTTACATACCTTAAGAAGGTTAGCCACTTGTGGCTCCTGAGTGCTGTAAACTGCAGGTTAACTATCAGAACATGTCAAGCACAAGACCCATTCAAGTTGTAATGTAAATCATGGCCCACAGATAGGGAAGTTTCCTAATCTGTATTATTTATTTAACTCTGAAGTCTCAGATTCTAAGTAATTCAATTAGCATTTAGTTGGCCAGAACCGGGAGAGTTGGGTATAAGTTCAATAAACACACATTTAGACACACACTATGACTTTCAACTCTGTAAAACAATTTAGGTGTGGACTTTGCCATGTGTTCTGTTCGGAAATGATCATCTGCAGTCCCATAGATTTTCTCTGGTTGGTACGCAGGTGTGGCCACAAGCAAGCACAGATTAAGAAGTGAAGACACAGCTGCACCTTTAATATGTATTAAAAGGGCTATATCGGAAACAATTCTTCCCTTTCACTAACATTAACCTATTAGGAAAAGGGCAAAAATACTGTACAACTGGAAGCAGATTTTTGTAAATGTAAAACTGAGAAAAGCTTAAAAAGTCGGATTTTCGGATTTTAAACCAAAAATCGTAGTAGTTGGCAGCTCTGTATTGGGGATATGTCACATGGCCAGTATATTCCCTGTACTTAATGGCACCAGACCTTTTTCTTTGGTGGAATCTAAAAAGTAAGATTTAGAGGAACAGACCTGCAAATTCTGTATTGATTCTATATCTCTCAACAAATCATCAGATGATTATACTTTTGCTAGGAGGCCCTTTCGACGTAATTCTCTTCCAAATGCTCTCTGTGATAGCATTGCACAGCCAGTTCTGGAATAGATCTCTACAATTTTTATTTTGTTCCCAACTCTAGAACTGCATCAGGTCAAATTAGTGGAGGAACCAAAAGTCAGCATTCACCATGGCATTAATGAGTTGACAGCAGACATGCACACATTTTTGATGTACAATGTATTCATTAGGGGTCACTAGTGCCATAACCAGGTGGACATCATCTGTAAATCTCCCCCCCCCCCCCTTAAGTAAATTTCTATATATCATATAAATTTTCATGGAATAATAAACATCTGGTTAAAATTGGTTGTGTTTTCATGTCTCCAACAATTATTATAGCCTATTTACATGGTGCAAAGTTACATGAGACACCCTGTATTATTACCTTTAATTCTTTCATTTTATCTCATTTTCATACTTGCATTTTAGGATCCTGAATGGATGATCAGAATATAGGAGGAATGCAGTCTTTGTGACCACCCACCTCTTCTCCTCAATTACTTGCAGCATGACACTAAGCAAATCCCTTTACAATAAATACACTCCAAACATTTGTCTATTTTCACAAGAAATTTTTTCCAAACTAAATATCTTTCTACAGTAGGCTTCGCTATTTGTAATCTCACCATTAGTAGCTTTGGCTTTGTATTTTTTTGCTGTTCATACTTGCTATTCACAATTATATCAGCAGTTATTCATGGTCTGCAGAGATTAATTTTCCTCATTCAATGACATGGTGGGGTTTATACATTTGTCCAGTTATCACTAACCATAGCTGAGCTTGCTTAGCACTCTGTAGCATAATTCTAATTGCAAATCTCAGTAAGCACCTTACATTCTGTTCCATTTTTACATATTTAAAACACATTTAATTTTATTCCACAAGTATTTTATTGTTCTTGATTTTTACCTAAGTTTTTAAACTCATTTATCCGTGTTTTTTATTTCACTATATATATGTATACACACTATATTATCTCTGTTGTTTTGCTTCTAGGTTTGTTGTTGTTCATAATTTATTTTGATTATATAATTTCCATATTTGCTTTATTCAATTTTTGGCCTTTGCCTTTTAAATAACAGTTGCAGGTTCCATAACTTTTGACACTGTTTCTTCCTTTTATTTTGGGGCACTTTGGATTTAGTTTGCTTGTTAACCTTAAAATCCGGAACTACTAGCAAATGAATTGTATTTATATATATATACACACACACACACCAGAGTAGAATATCACTGCTTTTTTACTGAGCCTCAAAGTTAACTGAATAGGTTTAATGAAATAGGTTCATATGTGGGTTGTAAAATGTCTCTTTATGCATCAGCATTTGTTACTTCCTCAAAGTTTCTCCTTCATCAGAGCAGAAATGCTCCTGAATACAAATTCAAGTTTCTGCTTTTGTCGACATATGTGCATAGCTGGAGTTTCTAACACTTCTTTCAATACATCATTTTCATCCTCCTTACATATGTTTTCACCTTCATCATTAAAGGTAAGTTCTTAAAGGGTTGCTACTTTTTTTAATACACTGCTCACAAAAATTAGGGGATATTTCAAAATGAATATGAAGCGATAATATATCCCCTAATTTTTGTGAGCAGTATAGTTAACATGTTATTTTTGCAATAAATGACTACATTATTCTTATCAAAATACAGTTGTACTTATGAACACTGAAATTTCCACTACTTTCCTTTCTAAATCGGAGAGCAGGGGGTGGCTCAGTCAGTAGCACACCAGGCTCATAATTTTCAGCTCCCAGGTTCAAGTCCCACCTGGGCCAGCGTTGAGATTTATCTCTGCAAAACTCCTCACACTACTCTCAGTCAGTATAGCATAGTATCCTACAGGGATATAGGGTGACATTGATAGGCTTGGAAACACTGATGTCTGTTGGATGGGACATTATGCCTATGGCTTCATGTGCGGGAGAGCCATACACTGTGCACTTGGCCTTGACAGGAGGCTACCATATCTCCCAAAAGCTCTCCATTGTGTCCCCTTCCCACAAACTTCTCTGAGCCTTCAGGATCCTTGTGACCTCACTATTTAGCTAATTGTGTGCAAAAAAAGTGCCACTCAGAGGTAAAATAACCCACCATCTTCTAAGCCTCTTATTTTCATACATCTTTTAACTTCACTAGTTGTGTTTTCTGGGAAAAAATAGGCTATGGTTGTCAATGTTCACATTGTGTCCCCTTGTTGACTGCAAGGCACCAAAATATTAGGCTGCAGTTTGAAAAAGCCTATCCTGACTGCAATGCGAAGGACTGGAAACACGTTGTCTGGTCTTACAAATCATGATTTCAATTCTATCACAGCAGTGGTGTAAACCACATGAAGCAATGGACCCAGTTTGCCAAGCTGGGGTTATACAGACAGGTGGAAGTGGTAACATTTGTGATGTGTTTACATGGTTGGAAGTGGTTACATTTGTAGTGTGTTACATTTCTTGTGGCCCTTCATACCCATCAAGACCTCCATCACTGTCACAAGGTATGTGAACATCCTTTGCAACCATCTATAGCTGATCGTAATGATTCTCTTTCAGCACCATGATGCCATCTTTCAACAGGACAATGCCACACTGCATACTTCAGGAAGTATTTTTTTCAGAAATAAAGAAGCCACTCAGGAGTGGCGAACAATTGGCTCCAGGAGCATTTCAGTGAGTTTACCACATTTGTACAGCCCTCTCGATGATTGGATCTCAACCCCATTGAGAATTTGTGGGGCGAATTGGAAAGATCTGTTCAAGTCCATCAACCCCCACCAGCAACTGTGGATATTCTATGACAGGCAGCCCTTGTTTCATGAGCGTAATATCACCTCTGTGTTTTCTACACCTCATTGAGTTCTTACCAAGATGTCTGGCTGCTGTTGTGATGACAAAAAGTGGAGTAGCAGGTTATTAATAATAAAATAAATACCCCCTCAAGCAGCTGCTTGCCACAGAGGTCTGACAGGAGCCTGTCAGTTTATATGCCACAGTAGGAGATCTGAGAGGATGGCAGGACCTCAGCAGAAAAACGACACACACATCCATGCCTAATTCCGGGGCTCGAACCCAGGTCCCTTAGATCAGTAGCCAAGCGTGCTAACCACTCGGCCACCAGTCAGTTTATATTTCTTCAGTAAAAATCCTACACCTTTCTTCCAACATAGCCTACATAAATACAAGGACATATCAAAAAGTTGCACTCATGAATACATAACAACAAAGTATATGAGAATGGCAAATATATTAGGGTGAAGATACAACAATCAAGACTACTTCTCCAGTATCACCTACATTACTTAAACACTTATCTGAACATGTGATTAATTTATACATTCTCTGAAAGTAAAAATTTGTTCCAATGTCCACCAACCAGGTCAAAACAACTTCTTTGAGGTCTTCATCTGACAAAAACCTCTGCCCCCCCCCCCCCACCCCCGATGCCCTTTCAATTTACTGAACAAACGGTATTCACGATTTCCTTGATTTTAATCCGGCAGTCATTCTGAATCATCTCATTAACATGCAAAACATGATTCAGGGTGATGGATGGCAATGGTCTGCCTCTGAGGTATTTGTCTGTCAAATCTGTACGGCCATTTTTAAATTGTTGGTACCACTTAATGATAGCCTGATGAGACATTGCATTCTCCCCACATAAGGTGGATATTTTTAAATGGATTTCCACACAATTCAAGTTTTCACTGCAAAAAACTAACTTTTCTGTGGCCTTCTAATTTAGAGTAACAACAGAGTTGACATATCATCATTCACAAACAATAGAAACACACTATCATGTTTGCATGTTACAACTGCCTTGGTCAGACATTGTACTACGTCATACATCCCTCCCAAACACAAATGCCATTTCCTTACCACGTCGACGGGTAGCACCGAGTGCAACATACTTTTTGATGTGTGTATATATATATCATTCCTACAGCACATAACTAATTTCTTTTTGTTCTGTTTAAGTATCTAAATTGAGTTGTTTTTACCTCTGAGCAGTACTTTTGTGCACACAAAGGACTAAATGGCAAGGTCACAAAAATCTTAAATGGAAAGAAGAAGGGATCCACTAAGCAGCTGTTAGGAGATAGATTGAAGCCCCCTGTCAAGGTATCAATTTAGTCAAATCCTGACACATTATACAAAAATGTAATTTAAAATCAGTTAAAGGATTCAGTAACTAATGAAATATTCAGCTGATCTTTCACTCAAATTTTCCAGTTTTTTCATCTCACTTTTCATATTTCAATTGCTTAACATGTCCTCCATACAAAATGAAGTACATTAAGTTACATCATTTATTTGTTGTTTTCTGCCAGGTTACTTTTATTAGCCAACAACTTGGGACATTGTATCATTCTCATATGCATTACTTTGTCCAGTACTTTTGATTACTTTTACTGCACAATCTTTATCATACTACAGATCATTCCAGTTTTTGTTTTTAAATGCACTTTGTAAAACTGTAATTTATTTTTTACATATCATAAACTATATTTAATTTTTCATCAATATTCACTTATAAATAAAATGCATTTCTTTGAGATTCTCAACTGTTATTCTCAAAAATAAAAGTCACTTAGCCATTTATCTAATTACTCAACATTATATATATTCAAAACTAAAACACTTAATGTACTAAATTAATATTTAAAATAATCAATATATAAATTAATATCTAAAATATTTAAATATGTTAATTGTATGCCATCTTATTGTTATAAAGCAGGTCTGTCCAACCTAAATTTAATGAAGAGCAAATTAAAAAAATATATTCTTAAAGAACCGCAGGAAAGAATTATCTATCTAAAATAGAAAACATACATTTCTAAAAAGCAAGAACTGGAAAAAAAAACTACATTTTGAAAACATCAAGAAAATACTTTGATTATAAAACAAAAATATACATTTTAAATGAGTATCATGAATTGGCAAAACTGTTTAATTATCCACTTAACTCTTCCAGTGTCCACGTCTTTATACATTTGGAGAATCTGAATTGAAAGGTCAAGGATGTATGTATACGTTTTTAGTACAACAAAAAAATCGGTTTTTTTAAAATAAAAATTGCCATTGTAATTTTACATAAATAAAACTTATAAAAATATATAATTCAGGCTTCAAAAATAATATTTTATTCTTTAATTTGATGCATATTTTATTAAACTACAATATAAATAATTTTATAAGGCCATCTGATTGCCATTTCTCAGAAGCACTAAACAGTATTGCCGATTTGCTTGTTAATGTTCCTATTTGCAGAAGCAACCTTCTGATTTAAGCTCATAAGTTTGATTTGAACTATTATCAACAAATTTTTCCTTAAATTTTCGAAAATCTCCAAAAAATTAAAAAAAAAACTATTTTTAAAAATGATAAATTTTGGAAGCAATTACAAAATACATACCGCCATTTGTTTTTTTCCGTTTCACATTCTTTTCTGTCATAACCTATTTCAGTATTCCCAAGTTATTTTATCATTTTTCCCAGCATCCTTCAAATCGAAAATGAAAGTAAACACATCCTTCTTAGAAATTCTGTTGCACCTACATTTAATTAGTTATGCTTCACTGAGTCAAACAAGACACATATGGCTTCGAATAACATGCTATCTCTGTTCTGTGTGCTATAAATGTTTTTTACAGTTTTGGTGCAGCATATCGGATACTCTTTGTAAAGTTAGTATTTTTTTTATATTAAACCTTAGTTTTCATTTCAGTAGATTTATTTTCGGAAATTAGCGATCTTTTGGCTAATCGACAAGTATTGATTTTTTCATAGTTATGTTATATCGTATGGCCGGCCTACAACTTGTTGCTATGGATATTTTAACATCGCATTAGTATATATGTTAATTTTTACTTAATTATTTATTATTTTTCCAGTAAAACTTTGATATAGTATCATTTTCTGAAAATAAATGAGGTCTTGGATATAAAAGCAAATTTATTTCTGTATATTTACTTCCATTAGTTAGCGATCTTCAATCGGTTGATTTATCGATCTTTCCGAGTTATGTTAGATCGGAGGCCAACTTAAAAGTTGTTGCGGATATTTTGGATTGGCTCCTGGATGGAAACCTGTTTTTCAGCCTGGACACTGGAAGGGTTAAAAATGTCTGACTAAAAAATTGGAAGAAATGTGCCAGAGTTAGGATTTTGTTTTATCAGTTGCAAGTTCTATTGCAATGAGCTGTGGGTTGGACAGGACTGCAATAAAGATATATTAAACATTAAGTTCTCAACATTATACTAAGTTATGATTTTGAAAATTAGAAAATGTTTTAGGTTTAAAAAACATATGCTAATTTTTTTAAATGATGAATTATTTCTTAAAACTATAATTTGCCAAATTAAAGAAATCTGCAAATTGTTAAATTATGTAAAATATATATATTGCTAAATTTCAATATGTAATGATTAAATTTCAATTACTCATATTTCAATACATAGGAAAGTTTCCATTACAAAAAATTGTACATATTCAGTATGAATAAATGCAACAGGAATGACATATCACCTCACCTTCATCCACAAAATATAGTAAAAAATATGATATATTAATAACAGTTACTAATTAATGTTAAATAATAACCATGTGCATCCACAGCAAAACAGCATTTGCATCCTCGACTGCCCTGAAAGTTTTCTACAAATGCTCATGAAAATATCACTTGATATTACCTATAAATTTCCTATAAACCTATAAATTTCACTTGATTATTTTATAATTGTTTTGTTTTTCAGGCTTGAACTTAAGTAATTTCCCATAACTTTGAAGAAGGTTTTCCCAATAACAAAGGATATCTTCCATCCTAAGATGCTCCCAAATGAATTCAAAACCCCTAGAGCAAGATAAAATACGTTATTTATTTTAAAATATATTTAACAGTCCATTATTTTAAAATTTCCTTACAAAAATTAAAGTCATTACTTTATTCATATTTAATGATATAATTATGCTGTCTAACTCTGAATTTTAATACATATATACTCCAATTTATGGACACCTGATATATAATATTTTAATATAATGCACTTGCCAAATTTATATCAAACCCCAGTTTAAGGACTGCATACCCTGTTATGTTATACTTCTGGAATTAATGAACTTAAAGAAAATATTTGTGCATTTTATATAGTTTTTATGGGAAGACTGCATTACATTTGGATATTAATCTACAGGAAAACATCAAATATAGAGTACGTTGGAAGAGAAAAGGGAAA
The DNA here is from genome assembly GCA_038380435.1 of Ryuthela nishihirai. Lineage (NCBI taxonomy): Eukaryota > Metazoa > Arthropoda > Arachnida > Araneae > Heptathelidae > Ryuthela > Ryuthela nishihirai. Next base: position 41,736,465 of record JAWZYU010000017.1, on the reverse strand, counting down.
TTATTTATAAATGTTTATTCAGAGTTCTACCAAACAATTAGAAAATCCCAGGTTGTGTTAATGTGAAACTCACTTCGAAACTCTATAACTTCTAAAATAAGCTTCAATGGGTAAAAAGTAACTGAAAAATTAAAGATCTACGTTGAGTGTATCTAAATCCTAAATTTTAAATGTATTCAGTATGTATTTAAAGACTATGGAAGCTACAATAATTTTACAAAAGAAATGCCAGTCCTAAGATATTTATACAAAATTAACTAATATTGAAAGGATTACTTACAGACACTTCTAGAAGAAGCACTATTAGTTTGAAATAATATTTACTAATTTTGAATTAATTTTTGAGGTATATTTTTATGATTGGAATTGCTGTCCGTTAGTACCTTTCAAAAGAGATACTCTATTGTGGAAGGGAACGGAATGGGAGGGCTGCCAGATTAGTGTGGCCTACTGATCTGGACAACTATGGCTACTTTTCTTTTTTTTTTTTTACCCTGCTGAGGAGTGGTCAACCACACAGGGTCCTGGTGCTGACCATATAAACCCACTGGACTGAATTATGGCTTTGAGCTTGATTATGGATCCTGAATTTGCTACACTGGTGGGCTTCTGTGGAGGGAAAATCTTCCGCTGTGTTTTCTGTTTGTTTGTGGGTTGACAGCCCCAAGTGAATAGATTCACAGGATATGTTTATCAGCTGGTGGATAATCCTGAACAGAGGTCAGCACAGGCACCTGAACTCTTTGCTTCTACTGGCATCGTCAAATTCTACATTGGAGGAAGTCTTCCAGTGTAGATGGCTTCAGCCTTTAGTGGTGGGGAAACGGGTCTTTGCCCCATGTCTGTGATTAGGGGGCTGTTTGATATTGTCGCCATTTCCTCTCTCAATAAACGTAGTTTCTTTAAACATCCCACTAACTATTTTCTCTCCATAGGTAGTTGGGATGTGAAGTATCTATCTGCACAGAGCTTTTTCTCTTGATGTCCTCACACAAGAATTCCACCGTTATAACTTAGATATTTTCGGCTTGCAAGAGACCAGATGGACAGATAAAGGTCAGATTCTTAAAAATAATCTTAAATTTCTCTTTTCAGGAAGAAACGATAATAAACATCACCAAGGTATGGGTCTGCTTCTCAGCAGACACGCTAGTGATGCTCTTCTAGGATATGAGTGCATTAATGAAAGGTTTCTTACAGCAAAATTTCAGACAAGCGTTAAAGACTTGAATGTTATCTGCTGTTATGCCCCCACTGAGGATGCCGATGAGGATGAGAAGGAGAGGTTTTACAGACAACTTTAGGATATTTTGAATTCTGTCAAGAAAGGAGATATTACCCTTGTTCTAGGTGACTTCAATGCCAAAGTTGGTACTTTTGGGGAGGGGTGATAGGCCCTTTTGGTATTGGTAGCTGCAATGGCAATGGGCAATGTCTCGTACAGGTAAGTAAACTCAATGGTTTCAGAATAACTAACACTTATTACAAACACCGCGACATACATAAGTACACATGGGTTTCACTGATGGTCTGCCTAAGAATATGATTGATTATATATTAATTAACAGCAAATGGGCTAGTTCTGTTAGGAATGCCAGATCATATAGGGGAGCTGAAATTGGAACTGACCATTACCTTGTTAAAAGTGTCTTGCAACTTAAACTTAAAAAGTGTTGTGCTATAGGGTTAAAAATTTACCTTTAATACTGAAGCTCTGAAAGACCCAGTTATAGCTAAAGCTTACCATGAAAGGTTACTTAGTCATTATGACAGACATGGTTTGCTTACTGCTAAAGTTGAGGAAGAATAATTTTAAACAGGCTTTTTTTGGAAACTAACAGTACTCTTTTAGGAAAAAGGAGCAGAGGAGTCAGAATTATTTGAGTGATAAGGCACTTGAGCTTATTTCAGAAAGAAGGAACTGCAGGAATGTCCATAATCAATACCCTAGTAGTCCTAATAGAAAGCATTACAGAGAGCTCAATAAACATGTAAAGGATCACTTAACTGCTGATAAGAATCTTTGGCTTGATGGCTTGGCTGACAAAGCTGAGGAAGCAGTTAGACAGCACAACAGCAGAGAGCTGTACCAGATAGTTAATGTTTTATGTGGTAGAAAATGGACAGGTATACAGGGATTGAAGGATAAGCAAGGTAAGGTTATAGAAGGTTAAGCAATAAGGATAAGCAAGGTACGGTAAAGGTAAGGTTATAGAAGGTGAGGATTCTGTCATGGCTAGGTAGGCTGAGACAGAGAAAAAAAAAGGAAGCATTAAGAAAAAGGGCATTAAGGGTATTATCTGTCATTCTTGAATGAAGCTTAGATAATAAAAAAAAAAGCTCGCAGCTAAAAACCTCTTTCTGATTCAACACTCGTTGGTTTAACAGTAAATAACGCATTATGTAAAAGCTCCAAATTTCTCTTTCTTAACGTGGCTTCAAAGTATTTAAATTCATCATTGACATTAAAATTTCTGGAATCTTTCACAGGCAGCATTTCTAATTTATTCATTACACTCAAATACTAGTGCATTAAGTCGTCATCTTCGCTAGTTTTAGCAGTGCTAGCTGCACCTTGCACTTCTGACTCTATCTCGATGGTTTGACATTCATTATGAAAAAGCCTAAGAAATGTATGTTCTGTGATTTTCTTTACTGTTTGCCTGGATAATAAAGGAAATAAATTGGATGATTCATTTTTAAATTCCTCTAGATTGGTTAAATATCTCAACAATGAAATGACTTTCTTTTGTTGTCTTGATGAATAGTGTTTGATAAAACATTCTTTGAGATTGGCAGCAATAGGATTTTCCTTATTGTCTAGTTTCTTAAGGCAAATTTTCATTATCATGTCAGCTTTAGGTAAAGTTGCTTCTTTAGAGCAGAGAACCTTCAAAACAAATTCAATTGGTTAAATATCTCAACAATGAAATGACTTTCTTTTGTTGTCTTGATGAATAGTGTTTGATAAAGCATTCTTTGAGATTGGCAGCAATAGGATTTTCCTTATTGTCTAGTTTCTTAAGGCAAATTTTCATTAGCATGTCAGCTTTAAGTAAAGTTGCTTCTTCAGAGCAGAGAACCTTCAAAACAAATTCAATTGGATAAAGAGTTTCAGCAAGGTTATCTAACAAATTCCATTCCTCCTCAAAGACATTTTCTGTTGAAGCTAGTACTCATAGGGCCTTAATTTGCAGTTTCTTTGGCTTTAGAAAATGTTCAATCATAGAATGGAGATTATTTCACTGTGTCTTGCAGTTTAGATACGCTTCTTTTCTTCTCCACTGAATTCCTCCTTTATGAAATCTTGTAGCCTATCATTACTCAAAACAGATTTGTGAAACATTCAGCCGATTTTTCTGACTTTCTTAATTACTCTCAAATAATCTGCACTAAGTCGTGGTGCTTCATGTGTGTCAATGTTTATCTCAAACATGGGATCCAAACATAGGCCTTGATTAACATCACACTCATCTTCATTTAAGTTGTCATTATCTTTAATGTAAGCACCAGTTATGTCTTCATTGACACTCTCTGTAGCTTTGTAATACAAAATATCTGAAATCAGAAAATGCAATGCACAATAAATACACTGTTGGTGAACTGAAGTTATTTCCTTACCAAATTTAACCATTACAGCTGCTCCATCAGTTGTACATCCGACAACATGGGTATTAAAATCTAACCCAAACTCTTCTAATATTTTGCTAACTGTCTCTACAATTCTGGTGTAGTTTAGAGAGTTAGATATTTTAATCATGCCGAAAGACCAATACTGATTCTCTCTCTTGTGAACATTTATATTCATGTATTGTACATTTTGTGAAGAGGTGTACTCATCTAAAGTCAATGAGAAATGGATACCTTTATTCACTTGTTCCTTGAAAAAGGCAATAAGCTTGTTTTTCTCATAAAACCCAAACAGCAACTTTCTTACACTAGTATGGGATGTTGGGTGAGGTTTGTCATAGTTAGTTTTCTGCAAACTCTCTTGAATAATTTGCTATTAGCAATGCAATGAAAACTTAATCCATCAGCACTAGCGAGCCTTGAAATTTCTTCTTCAACAGATTTTCTTTGCATGTAGTCTCCCAAAGTCCTTTACTTCTTGAATGCAGAAGAAACACTTTCATTGATGCTAATACCATGAACATTTTTAACATGCAAATTCAAAGTTGACACTGACCCTCCACAACACCTTAAAGTCTTGTTGCATTTCTTGCATTCAGCTATTTCTTTTGTCTTATGCACAAAATAATACCATATTTTAGATTTATTTGACATATTCCACAAATTTATAAGAGTTAAAAAATTTATAAGTGATTATTAAATTAATAAAATCCAAGTTTTAAAATTTGTAATCGACAATGAACATTACAAAATATGTTCCATTAGTCGACTGACTCTATATGACAGTCTACATGATGAAACAGCTAAAGATTGAGCTGCCAAATAGTAAAAATTATACTGAAGAGCAGTTGGCAGTTTGTCAAAGTTGCAATTTCTTTATCACGTTTTAATTACTGCATTGTAATTTTCATTTTTTATAATTAATACTTAAAATATAAAACTATTACCATTGCAATCTATTTCACAAAATGATGACTTGTTCACGTAGACATTCTTTCTCTCTCACTCTCTCTCTATATGGTATATAAAATTGGAATGGAATAAAATTTCATGTGTGCATTCATTCATTATTTGAATAACCTTGAAATGTGTCCATTTTCTCATTTTTTTTCCTTTTCCCTCTCTCTTTCTATAAAAAACATTTATATAAAATTCAACATTACTGTATCCAAATAAAAAAAATCGATCTAAAAAAACGATTTTTTGTTTTAGATTTTCAATCTTTGGGGAAATTTTAAAAACCGGGTTTCAACACTAGTACTGACTCTGCCTTTGGGCAGGGTTTTAGATCTTTTTGCCATTGGCAGTTCCAATGGCAATGGGGAACATCTCCTACAGGTAAGTAAACTTAATGGTTTGCAAATAATTAACACATACTACAAATACCGAGACATTTATAAATATACATGGTTTTCACCTGATGGACTGCACAGGAATATGATAGATTATATATTAATTTACAGCAAATGGGCCAGTTCAGTCAGGAATACCAGATCATACAGGGGAGCCAAAATTGGAAGTGCTGACTCTGCCTTTGGCAGAGTCAGCACTTCAACAGTACCAGGTAATGACATACCTGGTAACAAAAGTGTTTCACTTTTGACCAGATATGTCACTACCTGGTAAAAAGTGCTTTGCAGCTGAAGCTTAAGAAATGTTGTGCTAAGGTTAAAAAAATTAGCTATAATAATGAATGCCTGAAAGATCCAGATATAGCCAAAGCATACCATGATAGGCTACTTAGTCATTATGTCAATCGTGGTTTGCTTACTGATGAAGTTGAAAAAGAACGGGATCAGTTTAAACAGGCTTTTCATGAAACCAACAGTACTCTTTTGGGTAAAAAGGAACAGAGGAAACAAAATTAATTGAGTGATAAGGTTATGGAACTTATTTCTGAAAGAAAGAAGGGCAGGAAGAGTACGAATCACACCCTACTAGTCCTAACAGATGACATTACAATGAGCTTAATAAATGTGTAATCAAAACATGTACGATCAGTTAACAGCTGATAAGAATCTTTGGCTTGATACCAGATATGTCACTACCTGGTAAAAAGTGCTTTGCAGCTGAAGCTTAAGAAATGTTGTGCTAAGGTTAAAAAAATTAGCTATAATAATGAATGCCTGAAAGATCCAGATATAGCCAAAGCATACCATGATAGGCTACTTAGTCATTATGTCAATCGTGGTTTGCTTACTGATGAAGTTGAAAAAGAACGGGATCAGTTTAAACAGGCTTTTCATGAAACCAACAGTACTCTTTTGGGTAAAAAGGAACAGAGGAAACAAAATTAATTGAGTGATAAGGTTATGGAACTTATTTCTGAAAGAAAGAAGGGCAGGAAGAGTACGAATCACACCCTACTAGTCCTAACAATGACATTACAATGAGCTTAATAAATGTGTAATCAAAACATGTACGATCAGTTAACAGCTGATAAGAATCTTTGGCTTGATAGCCTGGCTGACAAAGCAGAGAAAGCAATTAGACAGCACAACAGCAGGGGGTTGTACCACAAAGTTAATCTTTCGTGTGGAAACAGAAAGTACACAGGGATTGAGGGATAAACACGATAAGATGGTTGAAGGTGAGAAGTCTGTGATGGATCAACTGCATGATGAAGAATGTTGATTCAGAAGTGGTAAGGGATGTATAGATCAAATGATCAAATATTTTTCACTTAGGCAGATTCTCCATAAATGTTCAGAATTTCAGAAACCTGTGGTTACTAGCTTTATAGATTTCAAAAAGGCTTTTGACTCTGTTGATCATTAGATCATATGGAATACCTGACAAGTTAGTTAGCATAATGAAAACTATCTATAATAGCACTGAATTGTGTATGAGAGTTGGTAAGGCTTGTAGTGAATGGTTTAGCATTGTTAGTGGAGTTAGACAAAGGTGCATTTTGTCTCCTTTTCTCTTTGGTTATTGATTATGTTATGCGAAATTCTTTGAAAGGAAAAGATTTTGGCCTTAAATGGTCTAGAGATTTCAGAATTTCTTATTTAGATTATGCAGATGATTTAGCCCTGTTGGCTAATGATGTTGATAAGATGAATTCTTTCATTAGGACTGTTGATGAGACTGGTAATAGAGTAGGTTTGGTGATAAAAAGAGAAAAAAACTAAAGTGATAAAAATTGGTCAGGCAGATGGTGCTTCAGTAGCTTTGAATGGTTGTGCCCTTGAGAAAGTGTTTCAGTTTATCTTGTATGTTGTTTAACAGATACTGGTGATGTACACCATGAGATAAATAGATGAATAGGGATTGCTGCCAGCACCTTTAGGAATTTTTGGCACCTAAGGACTAAAATAAGCTGTATAATAGTTTGGTTCTTTGTAAGGTTAGTTATGGTAGCAAAACCTACCTTTTGTAAGCAGGATAACAAGAAACTTGATGACTTTGATTCTAGATGCTTGCACAGTATCTTGGGCATTAGATGGTTTGATTTTGTAAGTAATGATCAGGTTAGAAGGAGTCACCGACCACCTTTGAGCAGCTTTTTGTTTGTTTGGTCATGTTGTATGCATAACTGCAGATTGGCAAAGAGGATATGAACATTGTGCCTAAAGGCTTCAGGAAAAGGGGGAGACCTAGGATATGATGGGCAATGTTGCCAAATGCAGCAGCTGTAGCTCAGAATGGATATGTCTGGAGAGGAAAATTACACATTCTGGTAGGGCCTCTGTAGCCCATGGCTGCATGAGGATTTTGTATGTATATATATATACATTGAATGAATTTTACCAAACATCAAGATTTATTACAATTGATTGAAACCTTTATCTTCAGTAATATCCCTCTCTGATGGCTAAACAGGCCTGAATGCATCGATTCATGCTCAATGTTATTAAGGGGATGATGCAAAAAATCCCCAGTAGCCCCTAGAATACATTCCCATATGGGGAATATTCGTCATGTGCTTTCACATTATACACTAATTTACAGTAACGTATCCTGTTTGTAAACTATGGTATACCTGTATATAGATTTAAATCTAATACATTGATTATACACACATATATTAAATTAAAAAATTCAAAAAGGCACAACTTGTTTATTTGTAGAGACTAACCTTTCAGCTATATGCTTTGCATCAGCATCATTCTCTTGTACAAATTTTAGCAGTTCCCTGAAAAATTACAAACATCACTTCTATTAAAGTCATAAATTCATCTACAAAATATGAAAATATAATTTTTTTAATAAAAATTACATAATTTACATCTCTATTAATTTTATATTTTTACATACACATATCAGCATAATACCTTAACTGCATAAGAGCTGTTCAAAGAATAAATTAAAATTCGTTTTTCTTTTATTTTAAGCTTTAGTTTCATGTTTTATACAGTATGCAACACAGTCAATTTGACAAAGTTGTGTTAGTGGGTTGGGCTGTTTTACCTCAGAGTAGCACTTTTTTGCACACAATGTACTAAATGGCCAGGCCACAAAACCCTGAAAGCTCAGAGAAAGTTGGGGAAGGGGACCCATTCGATGGACAGCAGCCTTTCCAAGCCCAGTTGTATGGGTGACCAAAATATGTTTGTTACAGTGAAATGAAATAAAAAATGTCATAACAATAGTTACATATTAAAAAAATAATCATAATAAAAGAAACTTATTATGAATTAGTCAAATTCTAAAAAAAAGTAAAGATCAAAAAGAATTTGCTGTTTGGTTATGGATTTTCCTTTTCAAAATTTCATTATAGCATAAAAGTATATAGCAAACTAGCAAGGGACAAAAAATGATTTTTACAGAATACTTCATTATTTCAATTGTTACACCAATCTTTTATTGTACTGAATTACATGCATTTACTCATATATTATGCCACATTATCATTTATTTGTCTCAGTAGTACACCCATATCTGCATAATTTTTTCCCCTAATCCCCATTAGCCAGTATAAATTGTTTGACAAAATAAAGCAAACACTAACAACATGTGGCTTAACCTTTTCTTCTGTATGATGCAATTAACTAAAAATTTGTTAAATTTGTTCAGAAATGTATTTTAGTATAGTGAGGAAATGTGTAGAAAACAAGAACCTCCATGCAAGAAATAAACACATTAGGGAAATGCCTTTAAAAGAAGAAAATATTCTGCATTGCAGAAGTTGGCTTCAGATGTTCCAAAATATGCATGCATATGTGAAGTCAATATGAAATATGATCCCCTCTGATAGCTACACAGGCCTGACAGGATTTCCAGGACTTAAATCAATACATGTTCAATTTAAAGGTTATTAAGAAGGGCCAAGACAACAAATCACATTCTTCACAAGAACTAACTTTACCTAGTTGAGCAGCCAAGGAGGTAGCTGCCAGTTTGCAATGCATCACCACAAGCATCCATACTTGTTCAATGGGATTTAGGTGTGACCTTGCTGGCCAGATCATTAATTGGATATCGGCTGTTTCTTCCTGAACCAGATTAGCTCTATGCAAATAGGCATTGTCATTCACAAACAGGAAATCAGCACCAACAACACCTGTAAAAGCTGCACATTAAGGTTTAAAGATTGCTACTCTGTATCTCCGAACAGTTATGGAGCCTCCATTGAAACACGTGAATAGTAGTACAGCCATTTGATGATTATCCCACTCCAGAACAGCACACCATCTCCATCAATAAGTATTAATTTCTCTGATATTGGAGGGATGGTATCACATTCCTTATTCTCTCCAGATTCAACACCTACAATCTGGCTGTAGGCTAAATTGAAACTCATCAGAAAACAAAACATTAACCCATTGTCAGGTCTCCAAGTGATATGTTTGTGGCACCAGTTCGAAAAACTTCAGTGGAAAATGTCAGTGAAACACTACTGGCATAGAGCCCACTTGCGTGAAGCCTTCGTGATATTGTTCTGCTGGAAATCCTTTCACCTGTGGCTGCAGAAACCTTGAGAGACAATGAGAAGTTATTGTACTGATCCTTCTTGCCATTAGAGCCAGATAATGGTCAGTTTTATGAAGGAACTCTCAGGTGACTTTGGCTAGCTCTTTCGGTAATAATTCCTATCACCTGGAACTGTTTCCAAAGTGATAATGCCACCTTTCTCTATTCATTGAGCCATCTTGTTATCTCCACCTGTCTTGCTTCAAGTTTTCCAACAGCCAACCATTGCAGGCAGGTCCAGATCTAGAAAAAAAAAAAAATTGGGGGGGGGGGGGGGGCAAGAGACTGGATTTCCAATGCAGTATAGCATTTCTCCCTTTGTAAATATTTTTGTGGAAAAAAGTTTCACTGATGTGCAGGAACTTTTTTTTTTCAGAAAAATATTTATTGATTTATGTTAAAATCAACAGGAAACTCTGTAAATATTGCTTACTGTTTCCCCTCTGTTTTGAAGATATTTCAAAATACATGAAATATAAATAAGTTTTTTCCAGCTCTATTGCCCATATTACCATTCTGAAAGGAGGGGGGAGGATGGCCTCTTGCCTCCCCTCTGGATTTTGTCCTGGTTGCAAGGAATCATTTAAATGATGATGGCTTTTCATCTACAGTAGAACTAATTAGATTAACTCTCTTTGCAAGCAATAATTTTGAAATGAAGTGATCTGTCAGCATATGGTGTTTTTATAGGCATTTGTATGTTGCAAGGAATTGTGGAGTCATATATCAATTTGATTGGATATTCCAAACTGGAATGTAATATTGTCTATAATTATACAATTAGCATAATGATGAAAAACAATATTACCTTAATTTTATCAACCAATATAGTTCTCATATTGTGCACAACCTATTATGCCATCTACTTGATTCTTTAAACCAGTGGCTTGTATATGGTAGCTAGGCATAAGTGGACCTGAACTGTGCCAGAAAAACTGTAAAACATACATTAACTGTATTCATGAAATTTGTTTAAGACCACTAAAAAGAGGGGAAAAATTATACCAGAATGGTGTTGTTCCAGTTTGATCTTACACCCCTCCCCCATTCACTAGATCACTTGCCCCTACTCCCCCATTTTTTTTTCTAGATCCAGACCTGTATGTATATATAGTGTGTATGTGTATATATATATATACACACATAAACACAGTTTTTAATAATCCACTAGCAGAAATAGTAGTAAAGACATTGTTCTAATTAATGTTACTAATAATTTTCCCCTTTGAACAAACCTGGAATATCACATGTTCTCTAATTCAATAAAATAAAATAGACTTTGTTAGCCATATTAACTAAATAGAAGAAATGTGTTTAACTACTGCTATTTGTGTCAGTGTGCTACTGAATTTTATTTACTAACATGTTATTGCTCTGGATCTCAATATTTGAGCTTTCATGATGTTGTAAAAATATCAAGGGGGGGGGGGGGGCAAGAGGCTGGATTTCCAATGCAGTATAGTATTTCTACCTCTGTAAATATGTCTGCATTTTTTTTTATTTGCCTCATTTCTCCCCTAACAAGAATCTGCACTCTCCTATACAACATATGTATAAGAGAAAAAAACTTGTATGTTTTAAACTTGTATGTATACAACATACAAGTTTAAAACAACAAATAAAAACTAGTGCTTACTACATTTGTTATGAACTATGTTTGTGAGAGCCTTATACTGTTATTTATGTACTAGTCTAGAGCCTTGATTTCATCTTTGAGGAAGTAATTATTAGAAGAAAAAAATCTGTTTAATTTCACCATGAAAAGGACAACCAATAATTGAATCAGCTTGAATGCTTAGGCCAGGGATCGGCAACCTTTTAGTAGTGTTGTGCAGAAGTAACGTTGCAAAGTCACTCAGCATGCCAACCTTAGTCCACCATATTTCTATATGCAACAACCATTGAAACAAATTAATTTGATCTTGTATTAACATGTTACCAATACATTAAATAACTATTCTATTCTCTGTAGATTATTCAATACTTTAATATAAATAGGAACAAATACAAATATTATGTTTTGCAAAACTTAAGTTCTGAACACATTATTTTGAAATTTTATTATAAAATTGCCATATGTATATTTTGTTAAGACAGAAAGTCCAATAGTTTGAAGAACAAAACAATTAAATAATTCAAACATAAAACACATTATTAAAATTTTAATATAAGTAATTTATTATTAATGATCTGAGTCATTAATCAATTAATGGGACCCTTGTCCTTGCTCCTCCTTGGTTAATTGTTCAGTATCAGGTGTGCATTTGGTCACTTTCAACTTCACACAGGCTTCTGAATGCACAGGTGTTAGGCGACTTTTCTGTGGACTTAAAACAGATTTCATGTGTGAGAAAATTTGTTCACATGTATAAGTTGACCCAAAAGCTGAAAGCAGAGCAAATGCAACTTTCTTCAAACAGGTGAATGCTTCAGGCAGGGATGTCCAGTAGTTGAGGATGACAGCTGACATTTACAAACAGTTTCCTTCAAGAGTTTTCTGCAATTCTAGATTTTATTGTCCATAACTCTGATGCCTTAAATTCGATGTGTTGCATTTCAAAATTGTCAACATCCATCCACTCGAAAAGAGATTGGTCAAATGGGATGATAGTAAGATCAATTAAGTCGGGCTTGATCATGTAAGAAAATATGTGCCCGTAAATTTGGAGTCTTGACCTCGTTTAGCAAAATCTCCTTTGAGCGCTTCAACATACTTCTGAAGCTCATCTCTGTTGACAGTAAATCGATTTGAATGAGCCTTTACATTTGGAAAATACTTGTATGTGTTAGTGGTAATATTACAGCAAAATATGTCTAATTTTGACGCAAATCCTTTCCAGTGCTCAAAAAGATCAACTACTGTTTGACCTTGCCCTTGTAAACGCAAGTTTAATTCATTCAGATGTGTAGTTATGTCAGCCAGAAACATCAGCTTGCACAGCCAGTCCTCGTCATTTAATTCCGGGAAATATTGTTCTTTTTCATCAAGAAACACCTGATTGCTTCTAGACATGATACAAATCTGTTCAAAATATTACCTCGACTAAGCCAACAAATATTGCTGTACAGGGGGAGGTCCGCATATGCATTCTCCATTTCTTGTAGAAGAGACTTGATTTGCTTGTGGGTCAATGAAGAGCAAGAAACTATGAAGTTAACTATCTTGACAACAGTTTCCATTACAGAGTTCAAGCACAGTGACGAAATCTTCGCACACAAACTCGCCTGATGTATAATGAAATGGAAGCTCAATATTTGACGTCCAATATGATCCTCAAGAAGTTTACAAATCCTTTAACAAAACCATCAGTAGTAACATAGAATATTTCATTCATGTTAATGTTCTGATTTTTGAAACAGCTTACAAATGCATTTATGATGTCCTCTCCCTTGGCTGTACCATCAAGAGGTATCAAGCAGCACAGTTCTTCAAAAATAAGATCATTGTCACAATATTGTGTAACTATGGCTAGGTGCGCCACGTCATTCACATCCACACATTCATCAAGAGCAACATTAAATACAACAGCTTGTTGTAATCTGGCTGTTTGCTTTATCGTTACATTTTCAGCCATATCAGTTGTGCGCCTCTCGATTGATCTCGCAGAAGCCGGTATTTCTCGAATCTGAGACAGTATTGTTTCTTTATTTGATAAATCGCTAAACAAAATTTCAGCACTGTTCAAAAACGTTTCCTTGATGTATTCTCCATCTGTGAAAGGTTTGCCCTTCAAAGCCACACACTGAGCAATTTTGTAACTAATTCAGTAACTTTATTTTTGGTTCCAATTACTTGACTAAAAATACTACTTTGTTTTTGTAGCCAGAAACAGCCCTTTTAATGGCTTCACTTTTCTCCTCAGAGTTTTTAAATATGGACCGATGTTTGGTTTGATGGTGTCTTTGTACACTTGACGTACGGCACATGACACTTTCGCAACATAAAGCACAAACAACACGATCCTTTTGCTGTATAAATCCATATTCGTTTGTCCAAAAACTTGAAACGAGCGTATATCAAGTTTTTGCCTTTTTTGTCATTTTAATGGCACCACAACACCAACTTTTTTAATAATAACACCAACTTTTGTGCTATAGTCAACAGACTGTACTGGCATGAGTATGCGACAGCTGAAAGAACTATAGAGGTGGTGGTGGGGATGGTCAGGAGAGAGAAGGATAGGATGGAAATATAACTTCATTAAGGTCGGTCATTGTTGCTCCACACTCACTCAGTTTGCATCAGATTGCACATTCTTACCTCCAATGCCTAACAACTTTCGTTTTGAAAGGATGTAAAAACAGGAATAACTTTAAAATTATATGCTTCTATTTAATTAAAAATTCAATTTTTTTTATGAAATCATATACTGTATTTCAATTCACTCAGCGTGGCATTGAAAATCATTCCACGTGCCATGCTTGAAGCGCATGCCGTAGGTTGTCGATGCCTGGCTTAGGCCTTTGATATATAAAAATATATATTATATATATATATTTTTTAAATTTGACGAAAGGGTAGGAATTCAAGGGAAAAACTGAAATAAAGATATTAACATACATAGAGCATTTTTGCATAATTTTCACTTAATAATTTTCTCTCCAGAGATTCACAGTACATGCAAGTTATATGAAATGCACAATTTATTAAGTTCCATAACACCAACTTTTCCTTTTCCTTAGCTCTTCGCAGTCTTCTGTTGAACAGTGCCAAATTTCAAAGAAATAGAGTTCTGGTTTCATATTGAACTGAATTCCCCACTTGTTTATGATACACAAAGTTATGAGCAAATAAGTTGCTCTGGTGGGTTCACCATTCCATTGCCATTGTTGAATTTTTTGTAGAAGACTTTACATTTGATCTTTGTGCTTTAAAAATGATACAGTTACTAAATTAGTCATGGATAAAGACAAAATTTCAATCTAAAATGACTAATATATTTTAAAGCAGAAATAATTTTACATTAAATATATTTCATTTTTGTATTTCAAAAAAACTCTAAGTAAGTCTCTAGGTATAGACATTTATTCCCTGCAAAATTAATTTCAGGAAACACTGATATATGATTTAGGCATATTTCTCTTCCACCAAACATAATAAATCCTAAATTCTCATATACTTTTATGAAAATTATACCTGTTCTTGAATTTAATATCTTCACTGATTCACTGCTATACATATTATTAATCTTAATTACTGAAAAGCTATTTACCTTACATCTGAAAGGTCCCTGGCTATGGGTATATAATGAACCCAGGGTTTTAAAGCAAGATAAAAGAATTCTAGCCATTCATCACCAACATGAAAGACCAAAGATCGGCAGAGAAACAGATGTTTGAGCCTGAAACTGGCAGCCACACCTCGAAAGTTGAAAAGATATTTGTAAAAGCAGTGATCTTCTAAAGAAATTTCTTGAGCAGGAGGAGCACCAAGTGTGTCCTGTAAATAAATTTCATACATATGATGTTATAATGATTCAGTGTAATAAAACAAAAACATTATCTAAAGGCCTAATTAATTAAAAAAATCAGAATTTAGTTTAGCCATAAATAGCTTGATTTTTCAAATTACATACATAATATGCAAAAGTTTAAATACTGGGCTGGTTGTTTTACCTCTGAGCACACTTTTTTGGCACACAATGGGATAAATAATTATGTCACAAGGATTCAAAGGGTGCAGAGAAAGTTGGAAAAAGTGAGCCACTGGACAGCTGTATGAGACAGATGGAAACCTCTCATCAATGTCACTCAGCATGTTCTTTAATATATCATTAGCATGGCTCTCCCACTCACAATGCCATGATTTAACATCTGATCAAATGGACAGCAGCCTTTCCAAGCACATCAATGACCCCCCTTCTCACTGATGACAGGGTAGGGTTTAGCAAAGAAAAATGCAGGCACAGTTGGACTCAAACCTGGTAACATCAGATTACAAACCTGACATGCTATCAACTGAGTAAACCCCCATCTCCAATGTTTATAAGATAAAACAGTTTATGATTAAACTACTGATGAAACCATCCTGCTAGACAGCTGTTAGGAGACAGATGGGAGCTTACCATTAATGTCTTTCAGTATGTTCATTAATGTGCACAGGTATGGCTCTCCCACATAAGGGGCCATGACAACATCCCATCCAATGGACAGTGGCCTTTCCAAGCCCATTGGTATTCTATACTGACTAAGGTAGGGAGTTTTGCAGAGATATATCTCAACATCAACCCAGGTGGGACTTGAACCTGGGAATTGCAGATTTTGAGTCTATCATGCTACTAACTGAGCCCCTCCACCCAGTAGAAGAGGGGAAGAACATGGCAAATGAAATATGTACTAACATATATTATACAAATAGTAAACTAAAATCAGATAATTATATGGTAATCCTTCACATTATCTATATATTATTGATAGATATATAGTTTTAATAACTGCAATACTCTTTAGCAGCTATTTACAGACATCATAATTGTTTATTTAACCTATATAAAATAATTAACTGTCTGCTTAAAACCAGATGGCTCTTATTGCAGTAATCTATTAGGATGGGTATCTAAAAATATCATTACAATGCTTATAAATAATTCCATCAACAGCATATATTTTTTTCATATTTACCAATAATAAAATTATATCTGAAATATCACATATATGCATGCATATTATTAAATGAATATGTTGGCAATCTGCAGGTAGAAGTTCAAGAGTAAAAATATTAAAAGTAATACATAAAATAAATGCTAATCTTTACCATATCTGATTTCCAAGCTTGGTTTTTAGTATATTGAGCATCAACAATATCTGGCTGTTCTCTTGACCACAGTATTAATGGATCCCTTTCTGCACTAGTGCGAGAGCCACGGAAAAATGCTACTGGTTTCTTTTTCTCCCATGGCCATTTTTCTACAGTTCTTAAAATAAAGAAATATTACAAAAATTTAGTTACTAATGTATAAAGTATTATAGAGATGTGTAAGTCAAGGTTCAATATAACTCTTAAGTTAAAAATTTTGAATTTTAAGAGACCTTCAAACCTAGATTTTAATGAACTTGTTTCTTGAGTTTTTTTTTTTTGTCTACAATTGCAATTGCTCTTTTACTTAATGGGGGGGGGGGAAATGGAAAAATAAAAGTCTGCATTGTGCCTCTGAAAACAATGGAGCTTCACTATATACTTATTTTTGAATCTTTTAAAGAGAAATTTGAAAATAAAATTACTTAACAGAATCTCCCCCCCCCCTATCTTATGATGTCATAAATGTGCTTACAATGAAATGTGTTGTGGAAAATAAGTTATCATTTTAAATGTACATAAATGGTTAAGATTTTAGCTTAAATGTTGTAAAGTTGAGATTTTCAATTAAATGTCACTGAGTTTTCATCACATGGTGCTTAACTGCTTAGTTGTTTGTGCTGACTTGGACTTCAGCAATTAACTTATTAGTAAGCAAACTAACAGATTAATAGAAAAAAAGCCATGGACTTGTAGTCACTGTAGATAACAGCTTCATAAAATTTTCATTTAGTTAATGTCATCAGTAGCATGGTTATTAAAACAGTTAATGTGCCTGCTAAAATTTGCTTGCCTTTGTCACCATCAGATTATTGGCAAGCTGAACTCAAATAATGGCCCTTAAAAACATCTAAATGTCATCATTTGCTAGCAATCTTTTACTACTGAAAAGAATCTGTTCAGCCAAGATACCAAGCAGCTGACAACAATCATATGTGAACTTTGCACACTGTTGTCTGAATAATGTTTGCATAAAACACAACTTTAATAATTTTTTGCATAAAACACAACAAGCTTTAAATTAAGTATTTACTGTAATCACCAAAGCACTTTAGCTAAAAATTACGCTTCTGCATGCAATTATTATGTAAGCTTTATCAACTTTTACTAGTGACAATGTGCTTTAAACTATACTATAAATACTCCATGACCTAAAATTGCATCACCCAGAAGAAGTAATCCGATTTTTATGTAAACTGGCAGGTGTGCACAAGCATGGTGTGATATGCAACTGATTCCATTGTCAGACAAATCAGGCAAATTGGGTCAGTGTTATAAGGCATGACATGCTGCTGTCTTAACACTCCATGTGTTTGGATCCAGCAGAACTCTGAGCAATCTCACAGAGCAAAGCCCATGAAACAGCATCATATGTACAACACCAAAACATGTACATCAACATATTGCCAGCTTATGGTATTTGAGAGAGTGTGGACCATTGGACTTTATGAGATAAGATGGTTAATCTGCATATAGTGAAACATGACAGCTGTAACCATAGAATAGTCATTCAATACTAACACTTTGAATAAAAACAGTTTGAAATAAGCCACAAAGAGTTGTCAGAAGGATTTGGTGCATGACAGAGAACACCACCATGAGAGGACCACTAATTTTGGGACAAACATCCACAGCATCAAAAGCGACACTAGCCACTGTCAGCAGAATGGTTACTCCAGCCTTGCATCACCCATAACATGAATAGTCGTTTACTGATAACTTGCAGAGATAGGGCTGCATGCACATCATCTATTGCATCGCCTTCCATTGACTGACACCTGGAGTGGTGCTAACCTCAAATAACTTGCGATGAGGAAGAAGTGTTATCTTTAGCAATGAATCCCTGTTTTGTTTGGAGCCTATGATACTGTATACATGTGTGGAGATGATGTGGTCAGTGCTCCAATTCAGCTGCTGCCATTGAACATGTTGCCAGATCAGCAGACATTGTGGTCTAGGATGTGCCATATGGTGAATGGTGACATGGCCACTCACTATATTGCACAACCTAGACAATACTTAGAAAGCTGGCAATATGGTGACGTACATGTTTTGGCATTCTGTATATGATGCTATTGCAAGCACATACTACTAACATCACACAATATGATGTCTTTGACTTGTCAATACCATTTCTTTTGGGTGATGCAATTTCAATGTCACAGAATGTAATGGTCAACACCCATGCATCAAACTGTTTGGTGTAAACAGAAATTTTTGCTTGTTTACTACTCAGTACTGCACTAAACAACAGAAATCAAACATCTGCTTTACATCATGTGATGTCAGAATACTCAGTCTTCTCTGGTGTGTCTACTAGGCACTTGGACTGTGTGGTACTACAATGATGACATCCTGGAACCCTTAGTACTTTCCTTCATCAGAGGAGTATTTGGTACCCTTTTTAACAAGATAACACTAGGCTGCATACTGCTAACATCAGTCAAGAATGTCTATGACTTGTCAGCACTCTTCTGGGAGCCAGGTCCCAAATTTATTGCACATCAAACATGATTGGTAAAGTATCATCTACAGACTCATCTCCAACCGGCACAGACTGTAGCCACCCTAAGACACCACAATAGGCATGGTGGGCTGTGTCTCAGGACATTATCTGATGCCTGTACGACTTTATGTCATAATGAGAAGCTATATGTCGAAAAACATGGGGAATTTACAAATTTTATAAAACATAGGTAAATTTCAAAGTTGTAACTTCTGCTTCAAATTATTTTGTACAGAGATGAGAGGCACGAGCCATGCAGAATGATACACAAAGTCAGCTGTCATGAGAGGTGCTGTGTCACATGATGTGTACAAGTGATGTGCAAACACATACTACTAACACACACAGGTGCTGTATCACATGATGGGTACAAGATATACATCCACCTGTGAGTGAAGATGTATCTCTGTCTTGTTTTACAAGAGATAAAACAGTGGAGGAGATTTGGTAGTCACTTTATAATTATATTTTTTCATAATATTGTTGACGGCTGGAAAATGTAAAATGGATGAGGTATATTTCACATCTTGAGAAGAGTTGTCTTGAAGACAGAAGTTGTTGGTTTTATTTCTGATGGAGAGGTGAATTCTCTTTATGAATTGCTGAGGATATCCTGCATCTTGACACAGAAAATATACAAAGTTCTTTATTCAAAAAAAAACTTGTTGCTGCTGGCTTTATAGGCTCTGTAGAATGGGGCGGGGGTGGCTCAGTCGGTAGTGCGCCAGGCTCGTAATCTGTAGTTCCCAGGTTCGAGTCCCAGCTGGGTCAGCGTTGAGATTTATCTCCGCAAAATTCCCTACCCTGCCCACGGTCAGTAGGGGATACCGATGGGCTTGGAAAGGCCGCTGTCCGTCGGATGGGACGTTAAGCCGTGGCCCCGTGTATGGGAGAGACATACCCTGTGCACGTTAAAGAACACGCTGGATGGCCTTGACGGGAGGCTACCATCTGTCTCCCAACAGCTGTTCCAGTGGGTCCCCTCCCCCAACCTTCTCTGAGCCTTCAGGGTCCATGTGACCTGGCCATTTAGCCCATGGTGTGCAAAAAAGTGCCGCTCAGAGGTAAAACAACCCAACCCAACTCTGTAGAATAATGAAAACATGGTAGAGATAAGTGAAGATATGTTGTGAGATGAGTTGAAAGGTATTAAGTTGTTGATAAATGATGGTTTTCTATAAACTGTGGTTTGAAAACTAGAGTTAGTGCAATGAATTAATATATCCAGAAAAGAAATTGTTTTGTTCTTTTCATAGGTAACAGTAAAATTTATTGAGTTGTAGGCCTTATTTAATTCTATGAGAAATTCCATTAAGGCAGCTGTAGAATATTGCCAAACAACAAATATATCGTCAATGTAACATTTCCACAGTAATGGTTTCAAGTCTCTTTTAGCTATTATTTGATGTTCAATGTTTTGCATAATTGTTAGATAAAAGCCCTGATAAAGGTGATCCACAGGAGTGCCTTTAGTTTGTTGGCATATTATATTATTAAATATAAAGTAGTTGTTAATCATTATTAAATACAAGGCATCAATCATTGCTTTGATTTGGTTGATATTTATTTGAAGATTCAGCTTGCTTTTTAGGAAGTTCAATTGTTTTATCTATAGAAGTGTTTGGATAAAGGCTAACTATATCTAGAGATAACATGTAGCAATGTTCAGTTAAATTAATATCTTTAATGCAGTTCAGAAAATGAATGATTCATTTCACAGTATATTTAGTACCTGGATATAATTGGCTTAATTCATTGAATAAAGCCTTTTCTAGTTTATACACATAGGAAAATGTCTTTCAGAAATTAGTGGTCTGGAGGATAATCATTTTTATGCAGCTTGACTTGCAAGAATAGTTTTGGAGGACTAATACATAGGTGAAATACAAGCATTATGGATATGCTCAGGAAGATGTTTTTTGCTGCGAAGATTTCTTAATTTATTTGTGAGAGATATAATTGGATCATTTTTCAATTCAATGCAGTTGAGATCTTTGATTAACTTTGACCTTTTATCTTCAAATTGTTTATTGGAAAGAATAACTATTTGAGATGTTTTATCTGCTGATAATATTTTTATATTGGAGTTATTTTTAAATTTTTTTGAGTGCTCTTATTTCTTCAACATATTCATGTGATACTTTTTTGGGATGATTATAACAATTGCTTATAGATCTGTATAGTCTAAACCTTTCTTTGTGGTATTCATTGTTTATTATGAGAAACATATTAAGTAATAAATCAGCACTTTAGCCGTGGGTTCGTATCCCACCCGGCTCAAGACAATTTTTTCTCTAAGAAAAAATCGATGCTAAAGTGCTGATTTATTACTTGATTGAATCAGTCGAGTTTATTCCATTATTTAGAGAAACATATTGTATAATTTCTTCAAGATCAAGTAGAAGAGAAGTAAAAATGGAAGTTTCCTTGGATAAGCAAATTTGAGTCCTCTACTAAGAGCTCTTTTTTTATTACTAGATAGATTGATGTTAGCTAGATTAGAAAAAGGTATAACTTTTGTATTTCCATTTTTATTTTGACAGCTTGAATCAGAAATTGTTGTCAGATTATCTAGTTTAGACTTATGTCTCTTCATAATAATAGCTGAGCCATTTTCCAATATTGCATATGCTTGCTAAGAACAAGATATAATTCATTTTGAGGATTTTTTTGGTAAACTTCATATGTTCAATATAAGTACTATTTTCAATGATACTGATTTTGGATCTTTGTTTTCTAATTAGATCTTTCAATATTTTCATTTCTGCTGGAAAAAAAATCAATTTTTATAAAGTACTTACTTAAAAAGTAAGTATTTTATTTACTTTTATTATTTACATACTTGGGATATCTTGAAACAATGTCTAATGAACCAGGCACCATTGACCACTTGAAGAAATGATTTGTTTATAAAATTTCAATGGATTTTACTATCTTTCTTCAGAATTAACAGTATAAGTTAATTGAAAGCACACTGAGAATAAGCATCACTTTCATTATCTAATCATGGGAACACATAGTATTAATTTATACCAGATATAACTTTGCTTTCTGTTATTTTTAGGGGAGGCATTAATTTAATTCTTTTTACTGACTGATACTCAATTCTCATAAAAAAAATTCCACAAAGTAATATGTCTCTGCCACAGTTATTAAACAAAATTCATCAACCAGCCACAACTCCAACAATCACCAGCACCTCTCGCGACAGCTGACCTTGCACATCG
The DNA here is from genome assembly GCA_038380435.1 of Ryuthela nishihirai. Lineage (NCBI taxonomy): Eukaryota > Metazoa > Arthropoda > Arachnida > Araneae > Heptathelidae > Ryuthela > Ryuthela nishihirai. The sequence continues at coordinate 41,714,390 of JAWZYU010000017.1, read as the reverse complement.
TTCTGCATGACTTGTGCCTCTTTTCTCTGTACAACTATAATTTGAAGATGTAATTTCTAGTCATTGTATGCCTGATGAAGTCCTAATAGTTAGGATGAAATCGATCACATCTTTTATATATTCTGTTGAACTATTTGACATTCAACTCATTTTTTATTTTGATACATCTTTAGGACCAGTGTACAAAAATTAGTAAGCATAAACTTCTAAAAAAAGTTGTTTAGCCTTCCTATTATTCCATCTACTACACTATTCAACAACAGACTGTGCAACATCGACAGATACATCAACTATAGTGAAACAAAGGGACTATCATATATATTTGATCAATTTTTTTACTGAGATATATTAGTATTATATGGAAATTTATTGTGTTAAAATTACAAATCCCTACCTATAATAGAACCCGACTTCAAAACTTGGAAGCACTTTTTTACCCCCATTTTGTTTATTTCACCATTTTGACAATTTGTCTGCTAGTAACATAATAATAACAATTCCTATTTAATATGTGAAATAAATTTACTAATCATATAAAGACAAATGAAATATCATATGGTTGGCCCTTACATAAAAAATTACAATTCATCTTGTTAGTGTGCTATCATGACTTTCAAGTAGTAGCTATCTTTGTATATTGCACAAGTTTTATCTTGTTTTGCATTTTTACTTTTGAGCAACTTTTTTTTTAGCACATAATGGGTTAAATGGCCAGTTCACAAAGACCCCAAAGGGGTAAGAGAAGGATAGGGAAGGGAATACACTGAATTTAGGAGGGGTAACTGTCATGCTTTTACATGACTTAACATCCCATGCAACAGATGGTGGTCTTTCCAAGTTCATCAGTGTTTTCTTTCTCATTGAGAGCAGGGTTGTTAGAAAATAATCTTAAGACAGTCACAATTGGGACTCAACCCTGGAAACATCAGATTACAAACTCCGTACACTACTAAATAAACAAAACTGTTTTTTTATCTTAGAACAACTGCTGAGATAACACCACTTCCATACATTCATCCTTTTGAAATACTGCAATATCTAACACAAAGTAAAGCAGTTCACATTTTTTACAAAGATTCAAAGACTGTAATATAACTGACAAAAGTTACCATTCTATATTTTAAATTTTGTTCATTTTCCATATTTAATATTCAAGTTGGTTTATTAAATTTTCATACTGATATGCTAAATATGCACACCAGAAATTACCAAGGGATAATTCCACCTGAACATTAAAACATGAAATAAAATTTAAAAAATTCCTGAAATAAAGGGATTATTAAATATTTGATGTAGTTGTGAGCTGTATTACACATTTTGCTATGTTATTAGTTATCAGCAAATTCTGAACTGCACACCACCAACTGTAATAGTTAGTTCTTCATAAACTTGTGCTGTATCATGAGCTACATCATTTACATTGGTTGGTTGGCTGTTACTTTTTTTTTAATTAGTAATGGATATGGACTGTGTGAAAACAGTTACCACCTGCAGGTCAACATGATGATAACATCACACCAAAATGAATGGTAATTTATCTTTCATAATGGCTAAACATATGTTGTTTTCATGTAACTTGCAATTTTTTTACAGTGTAAACAGAGACTAATTATTAACTTATTGCACAGTACTTGCATATTTATTTAAAGATAACATTATCTAATACACATCTGTTTCTGGCAATGTTCATTTACATTTCTCATTTATCTATGAGAATGCTCAATATTATGTATTGGATTCTTTGGAAGTATTAGAGAAAGATGCTTCAACTTTGTAATAGACAGCTCAGATACTACACTTAAATTCCACTGAACATACTTGGGATATCTTGAAACAATGTCTAATGAACCAGGCACCATTACCCACTTGTAGAAATGATTTGTTTATAAAATTTCAAAAGATTTTGCCATTTTTTTTTTCAGAATTAAGAGTATGGAATAATATTAACAGAATAGAATAATTGAAAGCATAATGAGCATAAGTAGCACTTTCATTATCCAATCACGGGAACACATAGTATTAATTTATACCAGATACAACTTTGTTTTCTGTTATTTTAGGGAGGCATTAATTTAATTCTTTATACTGACTCATATACTCAATTCTCATAGTATGTGCATTTACTTTAGACAAGTATGTTCATTACAAATGTGGTCTGTATAACTCACAACAATAGCAAATGTATAATATCCTTTATTTCAGGTTTTCCTCATTTTATCCCAATATTCAAATGAAAATATCATAATTCTCATGTACTTATTTAGCACATCAATAGTAGTGCTGAACTGAGTAGTATCCAGCATTATTTTCAGCACCTAGAAATTACCCAGACCTGGTGTCAAGTTCCTCATGAGTAGAAAAGGATTAAAAAAACTCAACTTAATATTTCATTTCTTAGCCTGAAAGGAACATGCAGAGATTTAAACTAAAAAAACTGAAAGAAACATGCAGATTTAATTATAATAAACTTTATAAAATCTTCTTCAGTAAAGAATAAAAGTAGTAGGAATGTTTTGCTTTTTTTCACATTTTGAAAAAAAAAAATGAAACTTTTTCACATTTTGTGGAAGGAGAACTGATTTCTAAGCTTGTAAAATCAGTGTTCTTTTTAATTTCTCAATGTTATGTTTTAAATCGGTAAGTACTTTATAATTTCTAAGTTAATAAATTCTTTATAAGTTCTAAGTGTAAAAGCTTTAGAAAAAGAATTTATTTAACAATTTTATTTCAACATTTAATTTCAGAAAAGAAAATGCGATGAATTTCCACTAATGTTTTGGCTCACAGGCAGAAAGCAATTTGAGTGGTAGTTAACCAACCATCACTAAAGTGATGAAAATTGGTAAGGCAGGCTGTGATTAAGTTAATGAAGAGTTGCATTCCTGAGCAAGTGTCTCAGTTGAATTATCTTGGGAGCTATTTAACAGATACTGGTAATGTGGAGCATGACTAATAGATTAATAGGGTTTGCTGTCAGGGTTTTTAAGAATCTATGAAGAGTGTGGAGAAATAGGCATACACCTAAAGACTAAAATTACACTGTTTAATAGTTTGGTTCTTTTTAGAGTTAGTTACAGTAGTGAAACTGGGACAAAATTTTAGCTGGACAAGAAACTTGACGCTTTTGATTCTAGATGCTTACACAGTATCTTGGGCATTAGGTGTTTCAACTTTGTAAGTAATGATGAGGTTAGGTAAAGGAGTTGGCAGCCTCCTTTGAACAGCATATTGTGCAGAAAGAGACTGTTGGTTTTGGTCATGTTGCCCATATGGATAATTAAAGATTAGTGAATAGTGTTATGAACAGTGTGCCTAAAGGCCTAAAAAAGAGGGGGAGATCCAGAATGCAGTGGGCAGACAATGTCAAACAGGTTCTTTTTACAGCTCCTTTTTTAAACAACAGCTCCTTGTTTAGAGTGCTACTCATTCTAGAAACCTAAAACTAGCTTATATAGGAAAAACTAGGATTGTGTTATAGGCTTATATTGCACTATTTCTATAGCATAAGCACATGAATCATTGCTGTTAGTATGCACATTCATCATTTCAACCAAATTGGTTTAATCTACCTAGCCAGGAAATTTTTCTTTTCTTCCGTGGGTACCCAGTACATCATTAATCAATACTTAACAAACAAATATGAATGTTAAGTACACAAAATAAAAATAAAAAATTCACTTATAAATAATATAATATAATAAACAAATATAATAATATAATATAATAAACATATAATAAACAAAATCATATGAACAAAACATACAGAAATTATTAAAATTTGTAAAACTAAAAGTTTTGTGTTAATTGCTAAAATATTTTGCAGCTGGAATATTTTCAGTTTTTTTTAACAATGCCTTTACAAAAATATGCATTTATTCCTGCTTCTGTACAGTTAGCTTGCTAACAAATGAGCAACTATTAACAACATACTTATTGATTAATTCTCTTTGTAAATCCCATCTTCCAAGTCCTGTAGGGTATAAACTAATTGCTGGTCCACCTTCCCTGAATGTCCATGCTGGATACATAATGTCCCAATACTGATTAGTCTATGAAAAAAGAAATAAATTATACTATTTTTAAAACTGATTTTTTTTTTAATTATTGAATCAAATTATTAAATAGCAAATGCTAGTTTGCACATTTTATACTCAACATGTATATTCAGCTTACCAGTAAAAAATTCAATAATAGTAACTCATGGGTAATATCTTGTTATTATAAAATAATAGAATTAGCTGGACGAAACTGTCATTTCAGTGGAAGTGTTTTCACACAAAACCTTCTGAAAACATGTCAGATGCTTCCACTTCTTGAGCTGTGGCAAAAAAAAAATCATATAACTCTTTGTTATACAGTAACAAAAACATTACTGGTGAGCAATATTCCCTCTAAGTTTTACAGAAGGTGTGTGAAAAAAATTTCTCTTGTGTGCAGGCAAAATTCCTTGTGTGAAGGGCCATCATTTGAAAAATGGAAAAGGGGCTTTCATGCGTGAAAAATAGCAGACAAGTAAGGGGGCATCTTAACATCTATGTGGCCACACAATTTAAAGGAAATATTTCTGTTAGATACTATTATGTTGCCCACATTAGTCATTAAGTACTCACCATATAAAGTCAACTCTCGTTATACCTGTTTTCATTTTCCATATTTTCATATATCCATTGTGATGCCCCATTGTTCACTTTTGCTTTACCTTAACCAGTTTTGTTCAATTTACGTTATATTTATCATTTTGGGGATTTTTATTTCCTTTTTGGCATCACAGCGCACATTTCCAAGAGTTGGGAGTTGCGCATGCGCAACTCCCAACTCTTGGAAGTTATTTTAAACCTTTTGTTTTAAACCTCTGTTTTTATTTTAAACCACTGCTTGTTATTTTAAACCTTTTGAGTCTGTACAATTTTTTCTCTTGAGCAACGCGAATTTAGATTTATAGCATCTAGACTTTTTGACAATCAATTTTGATTCTAACTATTTACTCATTAACACTCGCTGGCATTTTCAACCCTACTTTAAACTTAGTCTACTTTTTTGGCAATTTGTTAATTATTGCCTGGCGCCCATATCAGCTATCCGGAGCATAAAACTAATTGGATAAAAAGAAGGGTCCAACTTTAGAGCATTATTGCATCTATTTGGAGCGTTATACAGAGTCAATTAAAAGAAGTGGCGCAGCAAACAGGGACTCGCCAGTATTAAAAGATAGTATATATATTTGTGGATAAATTTTGCATGATTGTCAAAGATAGTAATTTTTTGAGCTCAGTAGTTGTATGTACTATTTATTGATTAAATGGCAGCTTAAGCCGAAAATTTTTTTGTTGAGCAAGAAGCTTAACATTTTTGTGTATTAGTCAAAGGTACTGAAGTTTCAGCGTAGATATTGCTGATAATTAACTTCTTTTAATTGACTCTGTATAACGCTCCAAATAAATGCAATAATGCTTTAAAGTTGGACCCTTCTTTTGATCTAATTAGATTTATGCTCCAGATAGCTGATACGGGCACCAGGCAATAATTAACAAATTGCCAAAAAAGTAGACTAAGTTTAAAGTAGGGTTCAAAATGCCAGCGAGCGTTAATGAGTAAATAGTTAGAATCAAAATTGATTGTCAAAAAGTCTAGATGCTATAAATCTAAATTCGTGTTGCTCAAGAGAAAAAATTGTACAGACTCAAAAGGTTTAAAATAACAAACAGATTTATTTCCAAAATAGTTCTACTCACCAAGACATCAATGAAGAAGATACATCAAACTCACTGTGCTACAACGCACTTTCCTCCTGCACACACTGTGCTCTCTACTGAGTGCCTCTGCACTCTACACTGCCTAGTGCTTCTGCACTAACTGCCCTCTGTGACTAGCAAGTCACCGGTTTAAAAAACAAGAGCCGGCGTGTCATGTTGCACGCCAGGAAAGACATTAACATAAAGTGATGAACGACGCAAGCTATGACACAAGAGGGGGCGTGTCCTTGTGCACGCGTTTAACGGGAGACAGTCGGAAGATCGGAGTTCCGCATGCGCAACTCCCAACTCTTGGAAATGAGCGCTGTGATGCCAAAAAGGAAATAAAAAATCCCCAAAATGATAAATATAACGTAAATTAAACAAAACTGGTTAAGGTAAAGCAAAAGTGAACGATGGGGCATCACACCATGGCCAGGTCTTGGAGTATTTTTGAATAAAATATTTTAATCAAATGAATATTTAATTCGTTTGTGCTCTTTTTTCCTTAACATGAATGTATGAAAAGCAGGTGTAATAATACTCTACTTTTGAAAGTTTGTGTATATCTATTACAGGGTATTGTGTTATACATTTCTGTTTCATGCATTTTCAATATAAGTGGTGATTTTGTAACCTGTGTAGCAATCATTCCACCAATGACAGATGCAAAAAAAATGGTATTTGAAACTAAGTCATGATTGTCTTTTGGCATATGTAGATATAATTACACAGAGTGATAAGAAAAGTGCATAATCATGAAAATATCTTGCAAACATGTAATGTTACAGGAATAAGTAGAAGAATAACATATTGCTCCTTCCAAATATGGAATGTCTATTTCGAATAGAATAAAATTTGCAATTTTTTGGCTTTTGCACTCTGCTACAGTTGAAATTCAAACCAATAGATGATTCACTACACACAAACAGCAATATTTCATTAGTACCTATCGAGCTCAAAAATAATTTTTAATTTTACCCCTTTAAAACAAAATGGTTGTATTCCCACTCATGGGGGGGGGGGTTAAAGTTTAAATATTCCAAAATTTAGAACTTTCTAGTAGTGGGTTCAGTTATTTTACCTCTGAGGTACACTTTTTTGAACACAATGGGCTAAATGACCATATCACAAAGACCCAGATGGCTCAGAGGTTTGTGGAAGGGGATTCACAGACAGCTGTTAGAGGCAGATGGAAGCCTCCCATCAAGACCATACAATGTGTTCTTTAAATATGCACAGGGTAGGGCTCTCCTGCACATGGGGCAGTGTGTGACTTTGTGTTCCATCAGCAGACCTTTCCAAATCCATTGGTGTCACTTTTCTGACCAAGGGAAGGGTGAGGGGGGGGAGGGGTAGCAGAGATACATCTCAATGCTGGTGCAGGTGGGGCTAAAACCTGAAAACTGCAGATTATGAGCCTGGCATGCTATCGAGTCAACCTTCACTCCACCTCTAGCAGTTGAAATCAAAACTCTTTCCATCTGAGAGGATTTCTCTTTAGGATCATCCTCAAAGGATTGACTTCATGTATGGAATTTCACACACCAAGTATGGACTGTTGTATGCATTGACTGAGTATTCACCATACACCATCTTCATATGCTTGTAAAACATCTGATGATAATGTTCTTTCCACCACTGAAATATGCATTACTGCTTGTTGTTGAACTTTGGATGTATTCATGTGGAGTTTGATGGAATTCAAATACTGTCTATAATGTTCACATCAATACGTGAAAATTATTCTGCTGTTATATATATAGAAGGAACTCAATAAGTTTTCCAGAGGATACAGTGATTGCTCATCCCATTAATGAGATATAAGGATTATTCACTTTTTATTTAAATGTCCCTTATGTGTTTTCTTTGGGATATGTGCTGTGCTGGAACAAAGATGTACACAGAACTTTTTATTCTTACTCAGCATTTAAAACATATCATCGTATTGATTGCTATATCACATCTACATGAAAGGGGATGCACAGCAAATCAGCCAACCCACATCATTAACTCTTAAGGTGCTGGAAAACAATATTTCACATTCTAAAATCACTATGAATGAGCCTGCAACAAACCTTTTATACATGCCTACCAATCTTTCAATTCTTTTCGTTTCACTCAGATAAAAGGATCTTTCTTTTGGTGTGAAATGTGAATTATTTTGTTTAGTAGTTAGTCCTTTAAAGGATATTATGCAAAGAGTTTGTATTCTAGCCCATCCCCATTGCAGTCACATTGGGACATTAGTCACCTAAGAGCTCTGGAACCTCCTGCCCAAAACAGTACCTATTCATACCTTTGCTTTAAATAGCAATATCTCCACATCAGAGATGTCTGATGACTGGATTGGTGCAATATTTTGGTGTTTGAACTATCATGCAGATTAAGGAAGCAACTTTCGTTTCATGATGATGTATTCAATAGGCATAATCAGTATTAATCAGAAATGGAAAAACCTATATTGGATAAAAAAAACATTCATCACCAAGTGTAATGATAGATTAATATGTTGTGTATACTATGGGGCAACCAGAATTTAGGTCCTTTCTTATACCACAATGGAGATCATTACTTGCAAATATTGGAAACCTTGTTTGGAGGGGAAAAATTTGCTATAACGTACGTTGTGGAAAATGTGCTATTAGAAGCACAAGATTCCATCACTCAGGACCCAACACTGGATTACCAGTCTATTAGACATGTAATCCTGATAACTGAATGGTATTGTGGCTGCCTATATATTGACAGTCCCAAAAGTTTCCTTCATTTTTTCCCTTGGGAGGGGGAGTGAGTGAGATGGAAGCCTATAAGATACTCCTAATTTGTCCAGATGTTATCATACAAAGATCTGCCATTAAACCAGAGGCTACTGCAACAGAGTTAATACAGAACACATAAGGGTATTAAAAATATCTGAAAAAAATTATCGCTGATGTGGCAAGAATTGAACCTGCAACTCTCCAGATACATGCCAGAGTGCTCTACCCTTAAACCATGCATCAGACACTAAAATCTTCCAGAATAAGACATATAACTCTTTAACTGAGATGTGGCAAACCTTGCACCATCTATAGTTCAGGAGAGGCAACTTCAGGTTCTCTAGCTATTATACCAATTAAGGCTACATTTTATTATTAAATATATGATGGCTATCAGAGCCAACTTTGGGAACCTTAAAATTAGGTAATGCAAAATATACAACCTATATTTACATCTGAATACTCAAACATTAGAACAGACTGAATAAACAGGTGGTATTAAATTTTACTCCCTGGTTTCCATATTTCCTTTGGGAATTTTATGACTGTCATTTCATTAATTCTTGTACTTACTACAACTATTGACAACTACTCTTTTGGAAGTTCGCAATTTAATCCTTATTGTGCTAATTTGTGCTAACCCTTTCAGTGTCTACATCGTCTGCATACGTTTGGAGAATCTGAATTGAGAGGCCAAGGATATATGTATCCGTTTTTAGCACAACAAAGAAAATCGATTTTTAAAAAATAAAAATTGCCATTGTAATTTATATATATATATCTTATAAAAAATACATAATTCAGGATTCAGAAATAATATTATGTTTTTTAATTTGATGCATATTTTATTAAACTACAATATAAGTAATTTTATAAAGCCATCTGATTGCCATTTCTTACAAGCACTGAACGATATTGTCAATTTGCTCGTTAACATTCCTATTTGCTGAAACAATAGTTGAGCAAATTTATTGCTAAATTAATTACTGAAGCAATTTTAAGCTCACAAGCTTGATTTTAACTATTATCAACAAATTTTTCCTTAAATTTTCGAAAATCTCCTAAAAATAAATAAAACTGCTATTTTTAAAAATGATAGATTTTGGAAGTACAGTCAGCCCTCAACATTCACACGGGTTAGGGGCGCAGGACCGAATGTGGAAAAACCGTGAATATCCTTGGGCCCCCCCTCAAACCTTAACTCCTAATACTGTTAACCATATTTAACACACAAAAAAAGTAAAACAATACACTGTACTGCAATAGTATGTTTTATAAATTTAAAATTACAGTATGAACAATGTAGGCTAACACACACACACAGAGTGAGAGAGAGGTAATACAGTACATGTACAGTATGTGATGCAATACATGTACAGTATTTAGATAGCAGTAAAATTATTAAAGTTTATAAAACACAGTTATATACAGTACAGTACAATACAGTATTGTGTTTTATAAACTTTAATAATTTTATGCTTTTAAAATTTTCTTCGTCTTTCACACGATGACTAAGCTAGCGATGACTATGTACAGATGAAGATGAAATACAAACACTTCTGACACACAGTTCTTACTGTACAGTTATGAGACTTACAGTACATACACACATTCAAACAATATTTATTGTAATTGAACTGCATTATTGTTATTTATTCGATCAGTGGAAGTGGATCATCAGGGTCTTCACCCTCATTGTCTTCTACATGTTTCATATGCAGAGGAGGAGGAGAAAGGGGTGCCTCAGGGGTAGCAGGGGTGGCAGAGCTGGAAGGGGTAGAGAGGCAGGGATACTCAGTGTTATCTTCTTGAAATACATTGTGATTTCAGTTTGGCTTTTTTGCCTCTTCATTTCTTTAAAAATGTTGGTATACATAGACAACGCCTCTTCTACCAATTCCTTCAACTTCAAGGAATGTAGCATAGACGGGTCGATGTCATAAAAATAGTCATCGCAGTTCTTTTAGCTACTGAAACTTTTTCAAAATTTAACTTTTTATAATAAATTTGTGTATATATTTATGGTAATAAATGATAAAATAGATTAATAATGCATATATTTTATGTATTTCTGACTTACTAAACTTTTTTAGTTTTCTTTACATTTTTTAGTCTACGTCTGCGATTTTCTGCAGTAGGCCGCAAAACTCCAAAAAAATTCCCATCTAATTATTGACGGCAAACTCACGAATAATCAAATTTGCGAAAGTTAAAACTGTGAAAGTCAAGGGCTAACTGTAATTACAAAATATGTACCACCATTTTTTTCCCGTTTCACACTCTTTTCTGTCATAAACCTATTTCAGTATTTCCAAATTATTTTAATCATTTTTTTCTCAGCATTCTATGTATCTTTCCCGCTCTTAAAATCGAAACTGGAAGTAAACACATCCTTCTTAGAAATTCTGGGTGCAGCTGCATTTAATTAGTTATGCTTCACTGTGGCAAACAAGACGCAGATGGCTCACACATGCTATCTCCATTCCGTGTGCTATGTTTTTTTACCATTTTGGTGCAGCATATCGGATATTCTTTGTTAGTAGTATTTTTTTATTATTAGTTAGTTATCCAAATCACTGGTGAATATCAATATTTTTGTCAACTAACCTAGTATACTTTATGTAAATATAAGGTATTACTTAGATTGATTAATAATGTTTGGATCAAATATAGTTGTAATATAAGCATTACAATGATATTTTGTAAGCACTCCTTATGTTTGAAAATAGGTAATTTTATACAATTTATTGTACAGCTATTATTGTGATTTTACTAAACTTTTAAATTAGTTAGTTAATTATTATTAATTATTTAGTATTTTTTTAATATTTAAAACTTAGTTAGTTTTCATTTCAGTACATTTATTTTCCGAAATTAGCGATCTTTTGACCGATCGATAAGTATTGACTTTTCATAGTTATTCTACATCGTATGGCCGGCTTACAACTTGTTGCTATGGATATTTTAACATTGCATTAGGCTATATGCTAATTTTTATTTTATTATTTATTACTTTTCCAGTAAAACTTTGAACTGGTATCATTTTCTGAAAATAAATGAGGTCTTGGATATGGAAGCAAATTAATTTCTGTAGATTTATTTCCGTTAGTTAGAGATCTTTCGATTGGCTGATTTATCAATCTTTGAGAGTTATGATATATTGGAGGCAAAAGTTGTTGCAAATATTTTACTTAACACCCCATTAGGTTATATGTAATTTTTCTTTTATTATTTTTTGTTTTTTGTAAAAAAAAATTTAAGCTTGTACAATTTTCTGAAAATGGATGTCTTGGATACAGAAACAAAATAGACTTCCTTGCTACAGAAATCAGTCACCATGTGGGAGGGCAATTTCAGGAAGCTGTCCCCTCTACTAAACTCATGGTGAAAGTTTCACCCCCCCCCCAATCTAGAAAAATATATTCTTTTTAAATTATGAGTTTTAATGTTTATATTGAATGATTTTTAAAGGCACCCCCCCTCAGTACTTTGGCTGTGCCACACAGACGATATAAGCTGTTGTTTTTTTTTGCTTTAGTGCACAAACCTTTCTGCACTTAGCCAAGATTGGCAAACTTCAACGCACAAAGAAAAAAATCATGTTTAGCAAAAAAAGCAGCCAAGGAAGTTTTCTTCTATTTCATAACTAATTCAGAAAATCCTGTGAATGCGATAACTCCAAGTCACTTTGTATAACAATGGTCATGTTTAAAATATATGATACTGAAAAGAATCATTAAAAGAAATAAAAATATTTCAGGTTGAATATAATATTATTCGCGAGGAAATTTCCTTTTGATAAATATATAATTTAACTATTTTTATTCATCAGGTTTCCAAAATGAAGCCTTGATTGTATAAGTGCGATTTTTTTTCACCTTATCACATTGAAAAATGCTTATTAAAATCAATATGCAAATTTGTTTATATTGTTAAAAATTTGATTATATTATTTATTTTCATAAAATTCTTAATTAAATTCTGTTTAATTTGGTATGTAACATGACCTGTTTCCATTGATTGGTTATTTTTTTTTAATTCTACAGTTGACTGGTTCATCTGACTCAGCACAATTGACTAAAAGCCTGTAATTTTTTCAAAGTATAGTACCGAGAAAAAAATTACAAAACGAGAGAAATGTTTACTTGAAACAAAAAATATTTTTTTTTTGCTATTCAGAAATAGTCTTTCTATTCATGTGCATTATAATTATTCCTGTCTATTAGGTTTTTTTTTTAAACAAATTATTATTTGTGTTGCCAGATGCATTTTTTTACTACATGACTCTAAAAAAGTCCTATTAAAATAAAACATATCATCTTTTTTGTTAAATACTTTATTTTCAGAAAATCCAGAATTAAATGCTGATTAATTTGGCATACAATATGCCATAATTCCTTTCATTAGTTATTTGGCAAAAAAGTTTTAATTTTTTTTGGCTGAACATAGGGAGAAAATAGCTTAGCCTCTGGATGGAAACCTGTTTTTCAGGCTGGATACTGGAAGGGTTAAATACTACATTCTACACAGAAAACATTGATCTAAAAGCATTTTAATAACTGACAGCTCCAACTTGGCAATTCAAGTTTAACACTATAATTGAATAATGAGCTAATGTGTTGGATATTTCTCTTCAAATGGAAGTTTTTTGTTTATTTACTGCTTCAAAATAAAAAAAAAATTATCTCACTCACTGAAATAAACATTTCCTTTTAAATGGAAAAGGAAGAATTAAAAAAAAATAATACTACCTATATAACGTCATTACTCATCCTGTTACCCATCATTAGTTGTGTTGTTTTACTCCTGTATGGTGCTTTTATGCACACAATGGGTTAAATGGCCAGGCCATAAAGACCCTAAGGGCTGGAGAAGGTTGGGGAAGGGAATCAACTGGGCAGCTCAGAAGATGGAAGCCTTTCATACTCAACTTTCCATCTGCAGCATTTATACAATCATTAAAATATGTCAGATTAAAATGATTTTTAACCTTTAACATACTGGGTTTATGGAACAGAATTCACTCTGGTGGCAAGGCTAATTTTGAGTGCTTCCAGCAAAAAAATAAACTAAAACAACTTTAAAATATTATCTGAAATAACATTGGTTCACAAGGTTTTTATAACATGAACAATTGTAGCTGCCTTTAACTATTTTTCAGGTGCTGATTTCAGATCTGGACTTAAAAAAAATCTCTAGCATGTAACATTTTTATGTTATTGGTCATTTTGACGCCTATTAAGATCTTCCTATACCAACACCTCCAGGCAACTGGGAGGATACTAGATATTTTACATTTTTCTGGCTGGCAACATTGATTGCCAAGTGGGAGAAAACATGCAACAGTAACCTAACTTCAGATCACCATTCTTGTTGTTTTCATTGTGGGAGGAACATGTGCTGTATGTCGAAGAGTGAATTTTAGTGCTTAAATGGCACAAAGGCAGCATCGTGGATGTGTTGTTGGGTTGTTTTACCTCTAAGCGGCACTTTTTTGCACACCATGGGCTAAATGGCCAGGTCACATGGACACCAAAGGCTCAGAGTAGGTTGGGGGAGGGGACCCACTGGAACAGTTGTTGGGAGACAGATGGTAGCCTCCCGTCAAGGCCATCCAGCGTGTTCTTTAACGTGCACAGAGTATGGCTCTCCCGCACACGGGGCCACGGCTTAACGTCCCATCCGACGGACGGCAGCCTTTCCAAGCCCATCGGTGTTCCCTACTGACCGTGGGCAGAGCGGGGAATTTTGCGGAGATAAATCTCAATGCTGACCCAGCTGGGACTCGAACCTGGGAACTACAGATTACGAGTCTGGCGTGCTACCGACTGAGCCACTCCCGCCCCTGTGGATGTGTTAACGTGCCAGATAAGTTTTGTTATGTGTGTGGAAATTATATTTCAAAATCCCAGGGTCGTTCTTTTACAAAGATTGTGAAGAAAGCCTATAAATTGTATTTTAGATGTCATGTTGGAGATCAGGACAAAACATGGCTCCACATGTGTGGAGTTAATGGCTGAAAGGTAAGATAAAATCCATGCCCTGTGTAGTCCCAATGGTTTGGCATGAGCCAACTAGTTACTTGCATGATTGCTATTTTTGTTTAAAGTGTCAGGCTTTTTAAAAAAAGAACAAAAGCAAAATACAATATCCAAATGTGCTTTCAACCACAAGGCAAGTTCCTCATGGAGAAGATCTCCTTATACCAACACCTACAACAAACTGGGAGGAGATGGATTCACATTCATCAGAGCAAGACTTTGAGGCACATACAGATCCTGATCCTACATACAGCCCTAAGAAGTTAGACGAGCCTCATCTGATTCAGAAAAATGAACTAAATTATCTTGTTCGAGATCTAGGACTTTCCAAACAACAAGCTGAGGTTTTAGGTTCAAGAGTTCAATCTGCTGGCCAAGGGTACCAGAGTTTCTATGTTCAGAAAGAGAAATTTGGCTTTATCTGCTTATAATGAGATGCAAGATGGTTTGTGTTTCTGCACAGATATTTCAGGGCTAATGGAAGAAATTGGAACAATTCACAACCCTAAGGAATGGCGTATATTTATAGATTCATAAAAATTCAGCTTAGAAGATGTCTTTTTGCATAAAGGAAACCAAAACACCTTCCATTCCAGTGACACACGCACTATGGGAATGAAGGAAACTTATGAAAGCATGAAAAAAATACTCACTGCTATAAAATATGACCAGTTTAAGTGGACAATGTGGTGACCTAAAAATCATCTTTCTCTTGCTCGGGCTTCAAGGAGGCTTCACAAAATTTTGCTGTTTTCTGTGTTTGTGGGACAGCAGGGCCAGAAAGGAACATTACAAAACAAAAGACTGGCCCAAAAGAGATGTTTTTATTCCTGGAAAGACTAATGTGAAGTATAAGTCTCTAGTTGACCCCTCTAATGTTCTGCTCCCACCACTACAAATCAAACTGGGGCTTATGAAAAACTTTGTAAAGACTATGGATGAAACTGGTAAAGGGTGTTTGTACTTGAAGGAAAAATTTCCAAAACTAAGTGATGCCATATTCAAAGAAGGGAGCTTTGTTGGTTCTCAGGTCAGGAAGCTACTGAATGATACTGTCTTCGAAAAAAAAAACTGAATATGAAGGAGTGCACTGCATGGAAATCCTTCACATCTGTGGTCCAGAGTTTTCTGGGGAATCACAAAGAGGAAAACTGCCATCAGCTCATTCAAGATCTTCTCAAAAACTATGAAAATCTTAGCTGCAGAATGTCTTTGAAGATCCATTTCTTACACTCACATCTCAACTTATTTCCCAAGAACTTAGGAGCTGTCAGTGATGAGCAAGGGGAAAGATTTCATCAGGATATCTAAACCATGGAGGAGAGATACCAAGGCAGGTGGGACCCAGCAATGATGGATGACTACTGCTGTTTCTTACAGAAGCAAAATATCTCAGCACATAAAAGACAAAAATGAACTTCTTGTAAAAAAAAAGATCCTTACCCATGTTTTCTTATTTTGCGTCTATATTATTTCATTTGTTACTTTATATTCAGTGATCTATAACTATGTTTCTAATTTTTTTCACTGTAATCATGTAATTAATAAATGAGTTTTAAGTTGCAATTTAATAAAATAGTCACATTTATTTTCATTTCCCAAATATGTATATTCATTAAAATTTGAAATACATCAATCCGCAATTTAAAAAAAAAGTACATGCTGCAGATTTTTCACAGCCATATTTGAATTTAGCACACCAAAATTAGTTAAAAACATCCTATTTGACCAATATTATACAAGTTTCAATTTGTTATCTAGTGTAATTAACAGACAAAAATAAGTCACACAGTATACCAAAATAAGGGATATTTAATTGTAAATTTTAAGATAAATAAAGTATTTCACAAAAACAGCAAGCATGTTAATTTTAATAGTACTTTAATTCGATTTTAATCTTTCTAAAATAGCTAATGAGCAAAATATGACATAAAATATCTTAGAGGAAAGAGCATTCAATTGTACATAAAAAACATATGCTGATTTATTTGAAACACAATCATTATATATATTTCCATATTTTTCTCTTGATAATACTGCTCAAAGTTCCATCAGAGTCAATATACTACTCAATTTCACCTGTGGTATCAATGTTTATTACTAACCAAATAAATAGGTTATTTTTGAGGGAATTTTTAAAGTTTCATGAAAAATTTTAATGAAAAGAGTTAAAAAAACATTCTCCATGAAACTTTAAATTGGGAACATTAAAATAAGGAAGAAAACAACTCACACTCTGATGCAAACACTAAAAAACTCAGTAAGCCTGTTGGAGCAGTGTTATGCTTTCTTTTGTCAGTTTTTCTAATTTTATTGATACCTGATGTTTTATATCTAAATCATTAATCATGAAATTTAGTTTGTAAATTTTCAGGATTAAAAAGAACTTTTAAAATGGCTGATATTTAAAGGGGGAGGGAGGGAGAATAAACACTTGGAGCATATTATCTTGGGAACTATAGTTCTCAAAGGATATGACACTGCATTTGGTTCTCGGAACTAGGGTTACCTCCTTTGAGCACTGTCATTTTATTATTCACTACTTAAATCTAATATTTTTTCAATATATTAAAGCACTCAGAGCACACTGTTGTTCCATAGCTATGTTAAAATTAAGAAAATGATTATAACTAATATTATTGAATTCATAAATTAGAATCCTTCATTAAATATATGTATTATACTAACAGTATAAACAATAAAATAATATAGCTTTATATTGGTAACATATTTAAAAAACAATACAGTACTTAAGGTGCATAACATTTTGGTTCATACCAACTGGTTTGCCATCGAGGACTACAAAATCCCATTTATATTTGGAGGTACCAGGAAAAGTAATATAAAAAGTTGTCATCTAACTGCAACAGTGGACTTGATGTATATATTAAGAGTAGAAACAGTAAAGGAGAGAAGGATTTCTGGAAAGGAAAGAAAAATGGAAGAGAATATTTTAATTACATTTTCAAAAATTACTTGCACTTGACTCTAAAATCAGCTGTGTGTGAAAGTATGCAAATAATTTTGCAATACAAATTGGACAGGTGCGAATTATGCAGAGGGTCTCTAAAATAAAAATGTTTATTGTAGTTCACTAAGTAGAAGCAAAATATCAGGAATGCTCTTGTAAAGCTTTAATATAGATCATATAAATATCAGCCATGCAATTTAAGTCAATAGAACAAAATTACAATATTGAAGACATTTCAGACAGAAAAATACAAAATAAATGCTTGCTTTAAAGCACTTTTTTGTCACTGTACCATGCAAAAAGAATTACGTGCAATAATTTCTTGACATTTACCAATATCGCATTATTCATAAAATAACCAATTACTCAAGTAATTAGCCTGTGTGAAAAACTAACCATGCATAAACATTAAGAAATTGGACAAAATGGTTCATAATCCAATGCTGAAAAGGCAATGAATGATAAAATATACAGCTAAATTGTCAAAGGGAGGTGAATAACTAGCATTTCAATGGTTGAAACTTAGCTAGGTTGATTTTTCATCTTGCTAATTACTCATACAATTCGAAAATCAATAAAAATCAAAGGATCTTGAAAACATTTCCTTGCCATTTTTCTGTGTAGGAAAAAGTGCCAATTTCCAGATATAAGATACTTTCAAAAGTACTTATTTACACACATAAAATATGAAATATGGTTATCTAAAGATGTTTTGGAACACTATTATAAGGATAGTAATAGTTTTATTCTAAAGTAAATCTTAAAGTTAATTTTTCAACTTTTAAAAATCAAAAAGACTTAAAAACATAAAAATAAATGTTACTAGTATAAAGAATTTCTTACATCAAAATGCTAAAATGTTCCATATATAGGACATTGCAAGGTTTTAGTATTTAAATATTTGTAAATATCTCTCTCTCTATACATATATATTTAATTATTGGATTTTGCAATAACATTTGGTGTTTATCTCTTTGTAAATAGATATCGAGATATTTAACAATAATTAACTCTTAGTCATCCCGTGGCCGAGTGGTTAGCGCGCTTGGCTACTGATCTAAGGGACCTGGGTTCGAGCCCCGGGTAAGGCATGGATGTATGTGTCGTTTTTCTGCTGAGGTCCTGCCATACTCTCAGACCTTCTGCCATGGCATATAAACTGACAGACTCCTGTCAGACCTCTGTGGCAAGCAGCTGCTTGAGGGGGTATTTATATTTTTTTATTTAGGTTTTCAGATTTAATGATTCTGTGTGAACATAATTTAGCTATTTCAATTTGTTTTCGAAATAAAAACTTTTTAGACTAATTTAATATTACATGATTTCAGTTGTATTTACATTTAAGAATTAAAGTTCTTGAGAGCTCAAGTTGTTCATTTAGAGAAATAAAGCTTAAATTGCCACATAATGCATTCTGATTATTGCCTCTATTATTACTCCATTACCTTGCACATATACCTTTTCCTAGCAAAGGCTGTCAAGAGTAAGAAAGGAATAATTACCAGTTTGTTGAGTTTAATATCTTACTGGTACAGATGACAGCTGATCACTAGGGTTGCATGTCCCTTTTCCACTGGTCCAGCGTACTCATTGTTGAATTGACATTGATAGTATGCATCATCACAGCTGTGGTTACCAGTCCTGGTGTAATTGAAAAATATTGAAGTCATCTGGTTTTTGTAGAACATCCGTTGCTAATAAGCACTGACTTCTGCTGGTAGTCCCGTTTTCATGATGTTGTGCTCTTGGACGATTATACACAGTGAGCAAGCTAACATTAGCAAGCACATCCTCAAGAATTCTCAAAAACTAAATAAACATCTACAGAACTAAAAGTTTTTAAACTTTAAAAAATTTTTAAAAGCCACATTAAAAACAAAACAGTTCCTCCTGTGAAATATAAATATCAGCCATGCATTCGAAACATTATACTTTTTACCTCAGCACACCCACTGAAGTATAAAAAATCAACCGAAAACAAGCATCCCAGAAAGAATTGGATTTTATATACAAAATAGTGAGAGAAGCAGGATATACTGAAAAAAAAAAATTATTAAAAAAATTAGAAAAAAGAACAGCTAGATATAAGAGTTGACATTTTCTCAACCAAACCCCTAACTCTCTAAAAACAATCTAAATATGCATAGTTTTCCATATATGCAAGAGTTGGGTTGTTTTACCTCTGAGCGGCACTTTTTTGCACACCATGGGCTAAATGGCCAGGTCACATGGACCCCGAAGGCTCAGAGAAGGCTGGGGGAGGGGACCCACTGGAACAGCTGTTGGGAGACAGATGATAGCCTCCCGTCAAGGCCATCCAGTGTGTTCCTTAATGTCCACAGGTTATGGCTCTCCCGCACACGGGGCCACAACTTAACATCCCATTCGATGGACAGCGGCTTTTGCAAACCCATCGGTGTCCCATACATGCAAGGAATTTCTAATATATTATGAAAATATGATACTAAATTACCACTTATCATAAATAAAACTTGTAATAAATGATCGCAATAAATTACCCTCAACAGGAGGAGTATGTAACATAAAAACCCCAATCCTAATAATATATTAAATGGTAAAAATATATATATATATAGGGAAAATGTATCATGCATATGAGCAACGTATGTACAAACACCAAGATATTAAAAATAAAAAACTTAATACAGTGTTAGCACAAACTGTAATAGACAATAAATTGAAAATAAATAATTTAATACACAAACCTATAATAGCACCACAAACCAAATTTCAACTTCAATATGCAGAATCCATTATGATTAATTAGGCATATGCTCTGCAATATGGAGATTCCACCGCTTCTGCTGGCATGGAATCTCCTGCTGTGTGAGCAGCCAATATAAGCTGTGAACATCGAGTTATATGGAGCCTGACAAAGCCACCAGATGGAAGTAATGGCAAAACATAATATGTTACAGGAGGAACTGTTTTTTTTTTTAATGTGGCTTTTAAAAATTTTTGAAAGTTTAAAAATTTTTAGTTCTGTAGATAATGTTTATTTAGTTTTTGAGAATTCTTGAGGGTGTGCTTGCTAATGTCAACTTGCTCACTGTGTGTAACCGTCCAAAAACATGACATCATGAAAATGAGACTACCATCAGAAGTCAGTGCTTATTAGCAACAGATGTTCTACAAAAACAAGATGACTTCAACGTTTTTCAATTACACCAGGACTGGTAACCACAGCTGTGATGATGCATACTATCAATGTCAATTCAACAATGAGTACGCTGGACCAGTGGAAAAAGGGACATGCAACCCTAGTGATCAGCTGTCATCTGCACCAGCAAGGTATTAAAACTCAACAAACTGGTAATTATTCCTTTCTTACTCTTGACAGCCTTTGATAGGAAAAGGTATATGTACAAGGTAGTGGAGTAATAATAGAGGTTTGTCTTGTCTTGGCTTGTTTTACCTCTGAGCGGCACTTTTTTGCACACCATGGGCTAAATGGCCAGGTCACATGGACCCCGAAGGCTCAGAGAAGGTTGGGGGAGGGGACCCACTGGAACAGCTGTTGGGAGACAGATGGTAGCCTCCCGTCAAGGCCATCCAGCGTGTTCTTTAACGTGCACAGGGTATGGCTCTCCCGCACATGGGGCCACGGCTTAACGTCCCATCTGACGGACAGCGGCCTTTCCAAGTCCAGCAGTGTCCCCTACTGACAGTGGGCAGGCGGGGAATTTTGCGGAGATAAATAATAATAGAGGCAATAAGCAGATTGCACTATGTGGCAATTTAAGCTTTATTTCTCTAAATGAGCAACTTAAGCTCTCCTCAAGAACTTTCAATTCTTAAATGTAAATACAGTAAAAATCATGTAATATTAAATTTTTACAACCTATAACTGTGAGTGTAGTTAATTTTTTACACTAATTACATAGTGTTAAAGCCTTTCAAAACGAGAGACAAAATTATATAAATTTTCTAAATTTAGAATGATTTTTAAGAGAATAAAGGAAAGAGTTTAGAATAAAATAAGGCTAGAACAATTTAAGTAAATTCCAAAGAGCCAGTGAAAAGCATTTTTGAAGCCATGCGGGTGGATTTTGGGAACCAGCTGTTATGGGACTATGGTGATTCCCATAAAATTTCCACCAACAGTAAAAGTATTTAGTTGCCCAGAATTCTTACACTCCTGGAATTATTTAATATTTTACTATTTTTTTCAAATGCAATTACATTAAAACATCCTTACCTTACTGAAAGAAAAAACAGGATATGGAGTGCCATATCTATTGACTTGAGGCCAGTCTCGAGTATTAAGAATTAACTCCATATCTGGAAGTTTCTTTAACAACTTTAAAATAAAATATTCTACACCACTGCACCTAAAGTTAAAAAAAAAAACATTATTAACCTAATTAACATATTTTGTTCAACCATAATACACACACATATATACATAATCCTAATTAGCCATGAGCCACAGAGGTCCAACTACACTACACAATTTAGTCTCCCAAACACATCTATCCTAAGCTTAAGCTGCAGCAATTGGCCACTGCAGGCAAATCTTAACATGGTCCTGCTTGACATTGTCTGCCCAGGTGGGAAACATTATTAACATAATATATTTTGTTATCGAAATATTCAAGGAAGAATTCAAATTCACAAAAATTCTTTGACTTTGAAGCTTTTTAACTTCTAAAATATGAATTTAATGGAAAAATGTGACTGAAGATATATTAAAGATAATAATCAAATCTATTTAAGTCTTGGCTTTTTAACATTATTCATTTACTATTTAAAGAGCTATGAAAGCTAGATATTTAACAGTAAATTATCTCATTTTATAAAAATCATTCATAATTATCTAATATTGAAATAATAATCATTACACACTTTTCTAAAACATATATTTGATTAAATGATTTGAAACAATACTTATTATTATTACTTAAGTTATAATTTCTGAGTTAGTCTTATGAAGCATCACTGTTGTCAAATATATTCTCGCTTCTATAAAACTTTAAATACTGAATGAAAATTGTTGAAAATTCAGACAAATAGATTTTATTATAATCTTTATCTTCAGTCTTTATCTTCAGTTTTTTCTTTAAATGCATTTTTAAAAGTTAGCTGCTTCAAAAGTCATATTGCAAATGATGTAACATAGAATTTTTCTAATTTTTTGGTAGGGCAGTGTATATCACAATATATAAATTATATAATGTAATTGTTTACCCTAAAATTGTCACAGAATTGCATATACTTTAAGATTTTCACCAAAAGATCCAATTAGTTATAATTAGATAATTTCATATCAATCAACTCTTCATAATTGTATTATGCAATTTTACGTAGTTTTCTGAAAGATGACGTTTGTATTATGGTGGTCAAAGGATAGTAAGTCATTAGCAAAATAGTTATGCACTTGAATTAATTATGAAAAAACAGTGCAATTTCCCATTTTAACTTGAGTGAAAAATATAAACTCGATTTGAAAATATTTCTAAATTTCTCAACAGATTCACAAGTTTTTCTGCTGAAATCTATTATGTCAAGTTGAGGCTCCAACAGAAGTTCTTTTACAGCTCAATGCTATATAATAATGTTTGAGATGGATAACAGAAGCAAAAAGTAAAAACAGAATTTAAAATGCATTGAAATGATAGTCATGAAAAGAGATGAGCACTTAATCCATGATCATGGATAAGTAATTGGTTAGGGATGTTATACAGATACTGGACAGAAAAATGGGAACATTCCCATGTTAAGTCAATGGAGAGTCAAATTTGAAGATCCATGATTTCTACAATAAGCTTTTTATAGGAAATAGGACTAGATAAATTTAAATCTTATTCAAATCTAAAGCTGATTTTCAACAGTAATTTGTTGGATATTTAAAGAGCTATGGAAGCTCAAATACTTAACAATAACAAAGTCAGGTCTAAGAAACTTGTGTAAAACTGACAATTATTCAAAGAGCTATTTGCATAAAATTCTAAAGCATATACATTTTATTAATCCTTATAATGTTTTTTTTTTTTCACTCTAAAAATGCAGCTCAATTTCTGAGTCTCATTATGAAACAACTAATGAAAAAATTAGTTGCAAGATCATTTATAGGAGATTTTTGAAAACTGATTAATCAGCTTCCGACACTTAAAGGGTTAAGTGGCTTGAAATAATACTTATTTTAAAGTTTTAACTCCAGAGGTGAATTCTTATGATTCACATCTTTGTTATTCAATATTTAAACTTCTATAACTCCTTAGGTACTGAACAGATATTGTTCACAATTTAAATTTAGTCAGTTTAACTGACATCTTATATTTATCTTCAGTCATATGTTTCCATAAAAATTTATTTAACCAGTTACAGAGCCTCGATTTTGCTTCTCCATTGACATAAGATGAGAATGTTTATATTTTTCTGTCTATTGCCTGTAGTTTAGCAGCGCTGAATTAACATGTGCTATCCCTAAAAAGAAGCTGGTATGACAGAGATACCTCTCAATATTGCTTACACCAAGGAAGCAACTGTAAAAAATTAAAAATAATCCTGAAGCATATAGTAGGCAGAAATTGCAGTGAAATTAGTAAAGAAGCACTAAAAATATACAAGAAAAACAATCAATTATTGCAATGGTTTCTACAGCATTTGCAGCATATGCCATACTAAATTTTGTCACTCAAAGAATAATCAATTCCCTTCCCATTAAGTTCAATAAAAAGTTTGAAAATAAGGTTTTCAAAAAGTTAATAAATAAAAACCCTAATGAAATTGATCCTAACTGGTATTGTGATTAGTGAACCTAACAACTAAGCCAGTGGATGTGACCTTGTGTAAAAGTTTGAAGGTTGTTTCAGAATAAATTTATTTACATTTTTAAGTTATCTCCATCTTTTGTTTTAGGGAGCATTGCTTCCTTTCAAAAATAAAAAAAAAATCCAGAAATAATCCTTTGCATGCCACAAAAACATTACACGCTACACCCACATCCAATACCAATGTCATGCTTTGGATGATATTCAACATGTCAACTCTCACAAGAGTGTAAGTTCTAATAAAGTTGCATTCTCACCCCACCTCCATCTTTGTGGCGGGGTAAGAATAAGGTTCAAGAATTAATATACAATTATTCCAGATTCAAGAATAAGCAATCTTAAGAGATGAAAAAAATGTGTTTTATTGGTGTTAATAAAATACACTGCTGGCCATTAAAAGTGCAATACCAGGAAAGACAAGAGATATCAAAGCCATATTTAGTGAATACATAGCTTATGTTACAAGGATCAAATTATTACAAATACAACTTAAGACTTGTGGAATACAAAGAAATCAGTATCTTGTGTGGCCACCATGAGCGTCAATAACCGCTGCTACATGGTCCGGAACTGAGAGGATGAGACATCGGATGTGTGTTTGGGGAATGTCAGTCCATGCAGTTTTGATACGTAGCCAAAGTTCATCTGTTGTAGCAGCTGCTGGAGTCTGGTGTGCTAGTCGTCATGAGATCATGGACCAGACATGTTCAATTGGGGACAGATCTGGTGAAAGCACAGGCCAAGGCAGAAGTGTCACATGGTGGCTATCTAGGAATTGTTGGATGATGTATGCCACATGTGGTTGGGCATTGTCCTGTTGGTAAATGGCACCAGAGAGCCACTGAAGATAAGGTACAGCCCCAGGCTCCAACACTACAGTGATGTAATGCTGGCTGTTCAAAGTACCAGTAATGCGTACAAGGCACATGCGTGAGTGGAGTCCAATGACACTCCATACCATAACATCAAGGGCCGGACCTGTATGGCACTGCATCATGCATGTCTCACTGAGCCTGTCGCCAGTACTGCCAGTAGGGGCGTAGCCATGGGGGGATGGGGGGGAGGCTCCCCCCAAAGTAATTCAGAGTTGGCAAAATTCGAATCTAGGTGAATTGTGAAAATTTGCAATCTTTTTTTTGTAAAATTAAGGGGAGTTGTCAAAATTGAGGCAACTTGGCAAATCTAGGGCAGTTTGGAAAATGGAGAGAAGGCAAAATTTAGAGCAGTTGGCAAAATTCAAAGACACTTAGTAAAATACAGGTGAGTTGGCAAAATTCGGAGCAACTTGGCAAAATTCAGATGAGATGTAAAAATTTGGATTTTTTTTCTGTAATATTATGACGAGTTGGCAAAACTTAGGGAGTTGGAAAAATCTAGGGACAGTTGGCAAAATCGTGGGGAGTTGGCAAAATTCAGGTGAGATCTAAAAATTTGGATTTCTTTCTGTAATATTATGGTGAGTTGGCAAAACTTAAGGAGTTGGCAAAATTCGGAGTAACTTGGCAAAATTGTGGGAAGTTGGCAAAATTGTGGGAAGTTGGCAAAATTCAGGTGAGATCTAAAAATTTGTTTTTTCTTCTGTAATATTATGGCGAGTTGGCAAAACTTAGGGAGTTGGCAAAATTCAGAGTGACTTGGCAAAATCGTGGGGAGTTGGCAAAATTCAGGTGAAATGTAAAAATTGGGATTTTTTTCTGTAAAATTATGGCGAGTTGGCAAAATCTAGGGGCAGTTGGCAAAATTCGGAGTGACATGGCAAAATTGTGGAGAGTTGACAAAATTCTGGTGAGATGTGAAAATTGCAATCTTTTTTCTGTAAAACTATGGCATGTTGGCAAAATCAAGGCAATTTCACAATATTTAGGAGAGTTGGCAAATCTTGGGGGAGTTGGGAAAATTCAGAGTGACTTTGCAAAAATCAGGTGAGATGTAAAAATTGGGATTTTTTTTCTGTAAAATTGCAGTGAGATGGCAAAATTGAGGAAACTTGGCAAAATCTAGGGCAGTTGAAAAATTCGAATCCACTTGGTAAAATATAGGCAAGTTGCAAAAATTGGGATTATTTTTGTGAAATTAAGAAGAATTGACAAAATCGAGAAAACTTGGCAAAATTTTGGGGAGTTTGAAAAATTTAAAGTGACTTGGCAAATTCAGGAGAGATGTAAAAATTGGGATTGTTTTGCAAAATTAAGGAGAGGTGGTAAAATCGAGGCAACTTGGCAAAATCTAGGGAAGTTGGCAAAACTGAAAACCACTTGGTAAAATACAGGTGAGTTGTAAAAATTGGGATTGGTTTTGTGAAATTAAGGAGAGTTGGAAAAATCGAGAACTCTTGGCAAAATCGCCATAAAATTATGGCGAGTTGGCAAAATCTAAGGGAGCTGGGAAAATTTGAATCCATTTGGTAAAATAAAGATGAGTTGGCAAAATCTAGAGTAGTTGGCAAAATTCGAATCCACTTGGTAAAAAATAGGAGAGTTTTGATAATTTGTATTGGGTTTGTAAAATTAAGGAGAGTTGACAAAATCGAAAAAATTGGCAAAATATTGGGGAGTTTGGAAAATGACATGATAGGAGGACATGTCATTGTTGACCATGACAAACAAGGAGAGACATAAAGATTGGATTGGGATTGGTTTTGTGAAATTAAGGAGAATTCACCAAATCAAGGGAAAATTCAAACTGACTTGCTACAGAGGAGATGTACCCACAGAGTGGAAATCTAGACATCATTTGCGCAGTTGGCAAAATTTTGATTTTGAGTTGAAAAATTTTGGATTTCTCCTCCCCCCCCCCCCCCAAATCATAGTCCTTCGTTATGCCCCTGACTAACAGATATGGATTTCTCCATCATGGTACTGCATACTGAAGTAGGATTCGTCTGAAAAGATGATGTGATGCCATTCGCACATCTATGCGCGACGTTCTTGGCACCATTGCAATCGCATACACCTGTGTTGTAGAGTCAATGGTAGCCAAAGCAATGGCCATCTGGCAAAGATGCCCCGATGCTACAGATGATATCGAACTATATGTGCAGACACTGGTTGATGTGCAACACACCCTAACTGTTGAGCTAAGGTGTTTGATGTGGCTGTACGATCATTCATAGCCATGTGAACGAGATGTCTGTCCTCTCGTTTGTGTGACAGGGCCATTGAGATCCCTAACGTCAGTGAGTCTGTTCCTCTTCTACCCACTGACGCCATATTCTTATCACTCTGGAGCATTCTGTCCAGCACGAGCACCAATGTCTCGATATGATAATCCGCCTTCCCGTAATCTCACAATTCTCCTTCGATCAAAGTTGGAAACCTGATCATATGGATGCTGTGTACTTTGACAGAGGCATACTTGATCCAATAGTGCGCAAGAACTAAGAGCAAACACAATTCCAGTGCTTTACACTGGATCTTTATAATCTCCCCTTATACCACTTCCAGGGGGTGTCACTGTCACACATGATGTGCGTATGTGCTGCATTTTGAATCATTTACATGTTCTCCCATGGGCTACCCATCTTGCATATTTTTGGACAATCTGATGAGTTCTTCCTGGTGTTGCACTTTTAATGGCCAGCAGTATATTAGTATTTGCATATTTCAATCATTCATTAGTTAAAATTTCTACTTTCAGAGGGCACAAAAATTGGAAAATGAAAAACTTAATTTTCTCTGAAAAAAAAAAGCATTTTTATTCACAAGAGGAGATATGTTATTCTTCTTGTTAAATTTTTATTCTTATATATTTCGAAACTATTTTAATTAATATAAAAAAAAATATACACTAGTGGAAATTGAAAAATGAACACCCAGAAGGAATTCCTTTAGGAATGTCATAATATGTTAATAGTTAAGCGCAGCAGAAACCGTGATCCAAGATTGAAAGTCATTGGATGAAATAATGATGTCACTGAGGACAACATGCAAATGTATGCAGTGCATATTTAAGGACTAGGGCATGAAGAAAGAAGTTATTCGTCTTGTGTCGTGCTTTTTAGTGCTCTTTGAAGAAGCTACCATGCCTGGATGATGCAGGCGCGCAACATTTGTTCAATGTACCGGCAGTGGTACGATGGTGGCGTCGATGGTCAGAAGAGCATTCACACACTCGCAGATGTGGTTCCAGGCAACACAGAGTTACAGATGCACGAGAGGATCAGCGTATCAGGAGGACAGCAGTGGCAGAGCAGATGGCTATGGCATCACAAATTCGATCTTGTGTCATACAAGAATGATACACAATCGTCTTTTGGAAGCAGGACTAAAGGCACAAGTGCTGCTGGCATGGTTACCATATCACCTCATCACTGTCAAGCACGTTTGTATTGGTGTCAAGAATGAGTTCATTGCAGGGAAGAATAGCAGTATGTGGTCTTCAGTGATTAAAGCTGATTCTGCTTAGGAGCATCTTATGGTCATTTATGAATTCAAAGGTGATTAGGTGAATGGCTTCTTCCATCATGCATCTGCCAGTGACATACAGGGCCCACACCGAGCATCATGGTGTGGGGAGCGATTAGCTATCACTCATACATGGTGTTTGTATAGGGTACTGAATTGCAATATACACGTCAGTGACATCGTACAGTCGGTCGTCCTGCCATATTCAAGTGTAATCCCAAATGTGATATTCCAGCAGGATAATGCATGTACGTTCCCCGCCCGGGCAATGTATCATGCTCTTCAGGCAGGACACCAACTCCCTTGGCCAGCATGAGCTCCAGACTTGTCTTCAATCGAGTATGTCTGGGACTGGATTGGACAAAGACCACGGACTGCGGCAGGCAACGATCATCACTGAATTATGTGTCCAATTGAAAGCGCATGAATGGTATCCCCCAGCTTGATATCCAGAATTTGTACGATTGATTGCATGCCAGATTGGAAGCTTATATTGCTGCTCGAGGAGGTTCAACACCTTATTAAAATGTGCCTTCTGTAAAACGCAATACTCATTAAGAGGTAAAATAAACACTGATTCACTTCACACGTGATCACTGTCCTTTCTCAACAAGTTGTTTCTACTAAATAAATCTCATATATTACACTTCAATTGTTAATGGTGTTCTTTTTTCAATTTCCGCTAGTGTATATACAGATTACAATTTGTTTACCCTTACCTAAAAGGAAAGAGGCATTCTTTCTCTCTGTACAGTTTGTGGTTTATTATCTGATAATGTGTCCCTCTGTCTCTGATAGCTTCAATATCTTTCTTTGTAATGCCTTTTTCTATCCATGGATTAAGATTTTCATTAATCACACTGCAAATAAATCCCAAGGAAGTAAGTTTCTTTTGTAAGATTAATAACATGCAATGAAAACTTACATTAAAACACTGGTATGGAAGTTAATATAAATAGAGAAAACTCTTGCCAATCACAGATTTGGTTATACATACTTAAATGTGATATTTTTTGTCTAATGTGGAAATTTTTTTTATTACACTTGGCTTTAATCTCACATTCAATATCAGCCATAAAAGTAATATTTTACATTTATGAATTCATAACATGGCAGAAAGTGAACCACAATTACATGAATGATATGGTCATATTGTTGATACATTCATGTCATGCATTTTGTAACATCAACAGTAAATATGGAAAGGGCATGCATCTAATATTGTATTAAGCTTTTAAGTATACAAGGCCAGTTAATCATGTTTTTTTTTAATTATACCTAACTAGCCATCATTTCAATTTGAATTGTTGTTATTTTATTATTAAAAATTAAATGCTCTTTCATTTGGTATGTAACATTATCTATTTATGTTAGTCACTGCAGGATGAATTTCTAAAGCTCAGATGTTTATCTGCTGAAAAAAGGTTAAAAACTATCTTGGTTGCATACATTGTGAGAAACCTGACACTTTAAAGATTAATCACGTGACATCAGAAGTGAGTGTGACTTACTTGCTAAATGTAATGCCCAACTGTTTCTGTGTACTTATACTGCCAGTTTAGTTAATGTTATATTAACTGATGTTGTTATTCTGAAATTATTTGTTTTTTTATTTTATTTTTAGTCTTTAAAGTTTAACTATAATTTAACTGAAGTATGGCTTCTAAACATATAGATTCTTCAACTGGTAGAGGGGTAAGAAATCAGGCAAGGCTATACTTTGAATGAAAAATAGCCATTTTAGGCAAATTATGCAGCAGTGTGAAAGCAACATTTGTTGCTTGAAAATTCAAATTACTGTTTTCTTCATTATTCTCTTGTTTTTTTTTTTACTTCTTTATCCCATAAATAAGTACATGTATTTATTCTAAATTTATTGTAAAAAAAAGGGTTTACTTATGTTTTTGTATCATATATTCTGTGGTCTTGTATCCCCATTTTTATTTTGTACATAAAATATTGGATTTGCAGTTGATGGTTATGTCAAACACAGCCTTTTCAAAGACATGGTTCTTTTCCTTATCACAGTTTTTTTCCTCATGATTGGCAAGGGTTTTCTGAATGTACTAATTTGAAGATATCGAATCCATAAGCAACCATAGCTCGAGAGGTCTAACCAAAAATTCAGTTTAGTTCTTCAAAGACATTTAAATTAAGCTATAGCTGTTGCATTTGGCCACTGCAATTCTGGCAAGGTCAGTTTTATTTGTCTACCCACTGCATTCTAGGTATTCTTTTTCTTCTGAAGCCTTTAGGCACACTGTTCATAGCTCAATTCACTAATCTGTAGTTTTGCATGAGGCAACATGGTCAAACAATGCAGTCTCTCCCTGCAAAGATGCTATTCATTGGTGGAAGGAGAGCTATGCGCCAATCCCCTGTGATAATGCATAGAACCGGCCAGGCCTAGCACTTAATGACCGACACTGCCTTCTCGTGGTGCAGGCCATTAGTACCTTTCAAAAGAGATACTCTCTTGTGGAAGTGAATGGAAGGGGAGGGCTGCCAGATTAGTGTGGCCTACTAATCTGGACAACTATGGCTACTTTTTTTTTTCTACCTTGCTGAGGAGTGGTCAATCACACAGGGTCCTGTGTGATCCTGTGTGTCCACACTGGTGCTGACCATATAAACCTACTGGAGTGGACTGAAATAAGGCTCTGAGCTTGATTATGGATCCTGAATTTGCTGCACTGTTGCTTGAAAATTCAAAGCTACCAATACCAAAAGGGCCTATCACTCCTCCCCAAGTTGCCAGTATTCTTACAGCAAAATTTCAGACAAGCATTAGAATAAGTGGGCTTCTGTGGAGGGAAAATCCGCTGTGTTTTCCGTTTGTTTGTGGGTTGACAACTGCTAGTTAATAGATTCATGGGATATGTTTTATAGCTGGTGGATAATCCTGAGCAGAGGCCATCGCAAGCACCTGAACTCTTTGCTTCTACTGGCATCGTCAAATTCTACATTGGGGGAAGTCTTCCAGCGTAGATGGCTTCAGCCTTTAGTGGTTGGGGAATGGGTCTTTGCCCCAAGTCTGCAATTAGGGGGTTGTTTGATATTATCAGCATTCCCTCTCTCAATAAACATAGTTTCTTTAAGCATCCCACTAATCATTTTCTATCAATAGGTAGTTGGAATGTGAGGATTCTGCACAGAGCTTATTCTCTTGATGTCCTCACATAAGAATTCTGACCTTTATCTGTCTATCTGGTCTCTTGCAAGCTGAGAATATCTAAATTATAACGGTGGAATTCTAATCACAAGAACTGCGACCACAAGAACTTGTGAAAAAGGTGGAATATTTAAATTATAATGGTGGAATTATCACCAAGGCGTGGGTATGCTTCTCAGCAGACACGTTAGTGAGGCTCTTCTAGGATATGAGTGCATTAATGAAAGGTTTCTTACAGCAAAATTTCAGACGAGCATTAAAGACATGAATGTTATTTGCTGTTATGGGGCATAACAGCAAATAGGGATCACACCTATTTGCTGGCATTTGCTATTGGCTATTGCTGGCAATTAGCACTGAGGATGCCAATGAGGATGAGAAGAATAGGTTTCACAGACAATCAGGATATTTTGAATTCTGTCAAGAAAGGAGATATTACCCTTGTTCTAGGTGATTTCAATGCCAAAGTTGGTACTGACTCCGACCTTTGGGGAGGGATGATAGGCCGTTTTAGTATTGGTAGCTGCAATGGGCAACGTCTCCTACAGGTAAGTAAACTCAATGGTTTCAGAATAACTAACACTTATTACACACACCGCAACATACATAAGTACACATGGGTTTCACCTGATGGGCTGCATAAGAATATTTTTGATTATATATTAATTAACAGCAAATGGGCTAGTTCTGTTAGGAATACCAGGTCATATAGGGGAGCTGAAACTGGATCTGACCATTACCATGTTAAAAGTATCTTGCAACTAAACTTAAAAAGTGTTGTGCTAAGGTTAAAAAATTTACCTTTAATGCTGAAGCTTTGGGTTGGTTGTTTTACCTCTGAGCGGCACTTTTTTGCACACCATGGGCTAAATGGCCAGGTCACATGGACCCCGAAGGCTCAGAGAAGGCTGGGGGAGGGGACCCACTGGAATAGCTGTTGGGAGACAGATGGTAGCCTCCAGTCAAGGCCATCCAGCGTATTCTTTAACATGTACAGGGTATGGCTCTTCCACACACAGGGCCACAGCTTAACGTTCCATCCAACAGACGGCGGCCTTTCCAAGCACATCGGTATCCCTTAATGACCGTGGGAAGGGTGGGGAAATTTGCGGAGATAAATCTCAATGCTGACCCAGCTGGGACTCGAACCTGGGAACTACAGATTGTGAGCCTGGGAACTACAGATTGTGAGCCTGGCACACTGACTGAGACACTCCCACCCCACTACTACTATAAAATTCACTTGCTATGCTGATTACCGTACTAAAAATAAAGAACGGAAAGTGAAACACGGAATCAATGGAAATGGTTAGATTAAGCCTAATGTGATAAAATGAGTAGGCTATAGGCCTGTCAAAACAGCATTGTATTATTTACAAACTTTTTTTTCCTACTACCATAAAATACTATTCACATTAAAACTGTCAAAACATTATCTAATCCTGGATAGCCTCGATGAAAGCTTCCATCTGTCTCCAAGCAGTTATCCAGTGGGTTCCCTTCCCCAACACAATTCTGAGCTCCTTGACTACTTTGCTCATTGTATGCATGTTCAAATAAAAATCGATATCGCATTAGCACCCTGAAAGAAATTGCATATAAGTGATTTAAACTGATCGGTTTACAATAGTTGTGTTACTATTGCTTAATGAACTTTAAAGGAAAATGTTTACAGTAGATAAAAATTTCACATTCTGCTCCATTTTATACTCTGAAATATTTTTTTATGAGATTTAATTTTAAAATATGTTAATATGATTAGATTCTATTCTTACTATATTGTTAAATGTATTAAAAGTTCATGCTTGCTCATATTTAAATAAATGGGTATCCATTAACAGGCCTGTATCTAGAAAAAAAATTGAGGGGGGAGGGGGGAGAGGTAAGAAACACAATTGAGCCAGGAAAATGTAAAAGGACCCAAGAGGCTAGATTTCCATTGCAGTAGAGCATTTCCCCCCCCCCTCCCTTTTACAGGTCTTTAATATATATCATGAAAAATGCATGAAACAAATAAAAGCATGCCTCCCCCCCCCCTAGATTATCTGTTTTATCTGTTTAATCTAGATTATCTAAATTAATCTGTCTATTAGCATATATTTTTCAAAATTTTAATATTGCAACTCTCTGAAAGTCTTTAAAACATTCTTCTCACAAAGAATAATGTTAATTTTTGGGTGAAAATGAAGTAATTAGAGTTTGTACACTGAATGGACAAATTATTATATACACCCCAATAACAATATGCAAAGCACAAGTATAGCATTGCCATTGAATTCAGATGCTGAAACTGGCAATGCCTATAAATAGAGTAGGTCTCTATGCATTGAAAACCAGTCATGGAGAAGTAATCATGGGTAAAGGCAGTGACCTGAGTTTGACTGTGGCGAGATAGTAGGTGTGAGGAAGGCCAGTTGTTCAATCACCGCAACTGCTGAACTGTTGGGATTTCCATGTCAGACCGTTGTACGTGTGTACCAAGACTACATTAAATACAGCAAAACTTCCAACCAGCAGTAGAAATGTGCATATAAACATGCAGTCAATTCTCGAGGTGAGCGCAGACTATCATGCATCATTACAAAGCTACTATGGAGCAGATAATGTCAGAATTGAATGAGGGCATGTTCACAAGCCATCCATTGTATCATGAAAAATATAGGCTATGGCAGTCGATGTACATCATGTCCCCTTGTTGACTGCAAGGTGCCGAAAGATTAGGCTGCAGTTTGCAAAGGTCTTTCCAAATGGAGTGCAGAGGACTGGAAACACATCATCTGGTCTGACGACTCATGGTTTCAACTCTATCATGCTATGGGAGGGTGCATGTGTGGCATAAACCACATGAAGTGATGGACCCAGCTTGCCAAGTTGGGGTCATACAGGCAGGTGGAGATGATGTAACAGTTTGGAGTACATTTACATGGGCTTCCTTGGGGCACCTCATACGCATCAAGACTCCTGTCACCAGCACAAGGTATGTGAGCATCTTCACCAAGCATCTACACCTGTTTGTAACAATTCTCTTTGTGCACTGACGCTATCTTTCAATAGGACAATGGCCATACCTCTATTTTCCGAATGGCAACCAATGGCTCCAGGAGCACTCAAGTGAGTTTACCACACTCGAATGGCCCCCTTGATCACCTGACCTCAACCTCATTGAGAATTTGTGGGACAAATTGGAAAGATCTGTCTGAGCATGCCAACCTCCACTAGCAACTGTGGATGCTCTACAACAGGCGATCCTTGTTCCATGGGCGGCATTTCCTTACTAAGATGTCTGACTGCTGCTGCAAGGGCAAAAGATGGAGCAACAGGTTATTAGGTAGGTGTATATAACAATTTGTCCATTCGGTGTATTACTGTAATGATATTTTACTTTTTTTCAACACATTTGATATGAATATAAAAATTTAAATATGACAGAAGTGGTACAAAGTGTTCTTGATTTTATGCATTAAATCAAAATGTGAATTCAGTATTTTCAAATCTGACCTTAGCAACACATCTGCTTCCAAATAGTGAAGAGTCTGTATTGTTGTGCATGCTATTCTAGTAAACAAGACTATCAGTCTTGACTACTTCTTCAGACTACTTACTTTGCATAACATGAGCAGTTTTTCATTTTGCAAGGGGTGTAAGAATGAACAGCCTTTTCTATCTCCTCCATGTAATACTTCCATTTAACATTAGAATCTGTTTAAAAAAAAATTATATACATACTTAGATCAAATAAAATTATCCAAATAATTTACAACTAACAATAAGATATTAAAAAATGAATATTCCATTCATGCATAAAAATATTGCAGACATCTACAGTTAGAAACTGGATGCAATTTTATATGCAAATAAAATTTATTATTATTGATATTTTATTCATTCTTAAAAAATGTAACATTTTTAAATGAAAATCAATTTTCAAAAAGGAAGTTACTATAAAACGACTAACAAAACTTACAGATAACTTAAACTCTTCATTAATAGAAG
Source organism: Ryuthela nishihirai (assembly GCA_038380435.1). NCBI lineage: Eukaryota > Metazoa > Arthropoda > Arachnida > Araneae > Heptathelidae > Ryuthela > Ryuthela nishihirai. The sequence continues at coordinate 41,678,522 of JAWZYU010000017.1, read as the reverse complement.
TCATAAAGTAATAGCTGTTTTTACACTTAGAGAAAGCATTTGATACCATAGATCACAATCGCTTATTACAAAAACTTGAAAATTATGGGATAAGAAGTATTGCATTAAGATGCTTTAAAAATTATTTAAGTAACAGATATATTATTACAAAAATAAACACTGCATACAGTTCCAAAGGTGTAAACAAATTCAGTGTGCCACAAGGATCTATACTAGGCCCACTCTTATTTCTGGTATATATTAATGATTTATGTAACATTAACTTCAACAGTTTAGTTTACTTATATGCAGATGACATAGTAATAATTAAAAAATGAAAATTGAATGAAAAATGAATGAAAATGAAAGACTAAAGTGATATGCAATGAAATACAGAAGGATTTTAATCACATTTTATGTTGGCTTAATCATAATAAAATATATTTAAATGGAAACAAGACAAAATGGATGATATTTCATTCTCCAGGCTATAGAGATGTAGAAAATATATTTATTAAATTGCACAAATTGGACTGTTTACATAAAGGAAACACAATTATTGAGGACATTTGCAATTGTTATAAAATTGAAAAGGTACAAAGAAAAAAATATTTGGTTTTTTTTTTATAATATTTTTAGATGGAATAGCCCATACACAATATAATTGTGATAAGCTAATATTGGCTGCAATAAAATTAATAAACTAAGATACACAATTGACAGACATGACAATTGACACAATTGACAGAATTGACAACATGTTTATTATTTTACAAAGCAATTTGTGAATATATATTAAACTATAGAATCACTATATACAGAACTACAAATGGAACAAATATAAATAAAATTTAAAAAATGCAATCAGCAATAGCAAAAATTATAATTGGTGACAATGAAAATGCTGAGTTTATTGACAAAATGATAGATTTAAATTTTTAAATATCTTATCTTATTCAAATTTATTAAAATATAATACTGTTTTGAAAACTTTCTTTGACAATACTTTTAAGACTAAAATAAACCATGAGAAAGAAACCAGATTAAAAAAACGTAACTTTTTCAAATTACTAAAAAAATAAAAAAATAAATACCCCCTCAAGCAGCTGCTTGCCACAGAGGTCTGACAGGAGCCTGTCAGTTTATATGCCACAGTAGAAGGTCTGCGAGAATGGCAGGACCTCAGCAGGAAAACGACACATACATCCATGCCTTACCCGGGGCTCGAACCCAGGTCCCTTAGACCAGTAGGCAAGCGCACTAACCACTCGGCCATGGGACGGCCCAAATTACTAAATATCAAAAATAATTATGGAAAATCTGTAAGCGAGTATAAAATACCTTTTGCTAATAATTCGTTATCTAGAGATATACTAGCAGCTGTGAATTTTCAACTTTGAAAAGAAAATTAAAGCTGTTTTTTATGGAAAACATTACATAATAGTGCTATTTTAAATTGCTTTGGAATTAGTTTCTTTTTTTAGTTTGTCAATTGATAGTTTCATTTCTTCTACTGATATGACACAAATGTTTAATATCATATACATTTATTTGCTCTCTTGTTTTCTTTTCTTATTACTCTTCTTTTACCCTCAAATTATTTAATCTAAGTAAATATTGTAACTGTTATATTTCCTGCACACAAGCTTTGTGGGACAACTGTAAATCATTCTGTAACACATTATTATGAGAAAAATTTTGATTCAGTTATTATTATTATAGTGAAGCCTGGTAATTCTTCATTCTGACAACTCATCCCCAAATCCTCTTTCCTATGAATCAATTTTTCCTTCCTACATAAAATAAAGAAATTGTATAAAGCTATAAGATTTTAATAACATGTGAACAATGTTATTTTAGGTAAAGTGACCAGAGGCCCCAATTTAGACAGCATAGCCCTAATTTTTGAGATTCTCTCCTGCAAACAAATTTGGTTGTAATTATAAAATAATCTGCTAAATTTGTTTTGAGTCATTATATACTGAACAACAATCAAGACTAAAAAAATTTGCTAGCCCATTTGACAATGACAAGTGAATTCTGCTGTTTTCCAAGTTATGAAAAACTGCAGCAGCAAAATATTTCTAAAGAAAAAAACATCAACTTTAATTATTAATTAATACTACACATTGTATCCCATTTGAAAATCACTATTTAGTGTTTTCGAATGCCCATAAAAAGTAGTGAAAATATTTTGCTAATTACTCCTTATTTGGTGCTTGTACTACACCTTTGCTCTGACTTGTGGTAAAAACTGTGGGCTAGTCATGTTTTTCCAAGTTTGCCCACCCCTGATAATAGCTATATACAAAAAATGTTAGCAATTTCATGGAAATGAGTTGCTGTGCCATCTTTGACATAAGCTAATGCAGTTTTAGCTCTATGCCCAAAGATCACGAACTTTTTTGAGATAGTTCAAAAACAATTAATAAACCTCAAAAGTAAATTGATTATAAAAAACATAACCAATATCCCGGCTGTTTTAGTATCACTTTAATGATTCAAAATAGCATCTCAATAGGTGAATCACTAAAATGATACTAAAACAGTTCGGAGAGTGATTAAGTTTTTTATTTATTCCAGCTGTGTTAAATCTGTTGTAAAGTGATCAATTTACTGTCAATTCCAGTTTTTTCATATGAAATTGTAATTCACAGAAAGATTGGTTGAGCATTTTCGAACATCATGAAACTAACAGTAAATTGCTATATTATGGAAGGTTGACTAACTTAAAGGATAATGCTTCCCAAGAAGGTCTCCTAGTTTGGTACCCAAATGGTTTAAGAGAATGTTATCTCTTAAGTACAAAGCAGAACCAAATGTTATGAATCCTTTTTGATTTCTGGTTGGGAAACAGCTGTTATGTATAAATAAAATCTTACAAAATATGGAAAAGGCAAGTTGGAAAGAAAAAAGGGTAATTCTTTAGAATAGAGTACTGAGGACAATATTTTGTTGCATTTTTTAGTAGAAAAGAAGACTGTGAAAGCAGTTCCATTTTCTTCACAACCTCCAAACTAAAATATTGCTTACATCACGGCATCATGTAATTTTTTCCAAAAAGTTTAAAAAATATCCTAAAAACAAAATGGGCACAAAATCATAAACACACTACTGTTCCTCACTTGAAAAAATTTAGCTTATTGTGTTTAAATAACCCAATAAACTAAAACGAATACAAAAATGACCAAAACCATAAAAAATAAAAAGCTGTTCTGCACTAGAAAAAAGCCCAAGGGCTAAAACAATCTTGAAAACACCCAAAATTATAAATAACAAATCACTGTTCCACACATGAAAAAATCCCCAAGTGTTAAATAACCCAATGCATAAAAAAAGACACCAAAAAGCATTATGTAAAAAAAACACACATAACCTAAAACTATCCATGCCAAACCAAGTTTCCTTTTCTGAACACATACACCACTATCCCCAATTAATATTCATAATTCACTCAAACATTACATCAAACTATCAACATTAACTTCTAGTACAACAAAATTTTCATGCTCACCTATATTCTTTTCATTAGTACAGCAACAACCACTACACTCAAGAAACTATGAAAAAATATATTTATATGTAAAATTTCCCAAAATACCTTTTGAATGAATAAAATTCCATGTCAGAATTACACAACATTAATACACACACCCACTCCTACCTAACATCTTATTCTATTAATACCCCACAATATGATGTTCCGATGCGGGAGTGGCTCAGTCGGTAGTCGGGGTACGCCAGGCTCATAATCTGTAGTTCCCAGGTTCGAGTCCCAGCTGGGTCAGCATTGAGATTTATCTCCGCAAAATTCCCCGCCCTGCCCACGGTCAGTAGGGAACACCGATAGGCTTGGAAAGACCGCGTCCGTCAGATGGGACGTTAAACTGTGGCCCTGTGTGCGGGAGAGCCATACCCTGTGCACGTTAAAGAACACGCTGGATGGCCTTGACAGGAGGCTACCATCTGTCTCCCAACAGCTGTTCTAGTGGGTCCCCTCCCCCAACCTTCTCTGAGCCTTCAGGGTCTATGTGACCTGGCCATTTAGCCCATGGTGTGCAAAAAAGTGCCGCTCAGAGGTAAAACAACCGAATCCAAACTATGATGTTCCATCATATCCCTATGCTTTTACCGATTCACTGTACTCGCAACTCCATAGACTTAACATTACAACAATAGTAGTATCCTGCAACAAGAGAGTCCTTTACAAAAGTGCTTTTTATACCATATCTATTTTTAATTTCAAAAAGCCACCTTCCTATCTAAGTTTAGATATCCAAAATACACCACTTTACCATGATTTCAAACCTCCAAATTCCTTAATATCCTCAATACCATTTGCAAAATATCTACCAAGTATTCCAGGAACCTATAGTAGAAAGGAGAAATATGTGAAAGTCATATACTTTGATAATACACCAATAGCTTCCTGTTCTGCAGAAACAGAGCATTAGACAGAAGTTTGTGTCTTCTGTTATACAGAAGACACAAACTTCTGTTTAAGCAAATTTCATAAAAGTATCAGTCTCCTGTTTCTGAACAAGGGCAAGGTAAGGTTTAGCAGAGATAGAGCTCCATCACTTGAGTCTGTGCACCTTAATTATCCCATTCTACTATGGCATATTAAACTGACAGTCTTCTGTCAGACCTCTGTGGCAAGCAGCTGCTTGGGGGGGGGGGGGTATTTATATATATATTAGGGTTTTAAGAGGAGTTTTTGGGGAAACAAGTATAGTGGGATTTCAGAGGATTCTAATATAGGGGGTGGGGGTGGAATATGTTTGGCCAAAGAATGTTTTGTGTGTGAGTGAACATGGCAGTTGTAATGAGCATGTGTATCTCATTTATAGTAGTTTCAGATGAATTGAGGGGTTATTACTTATTTGATGCTATTATTCTGATTTATTGGCAATATTTGGAAGCATTTGTGGCTTTTTTTTTACATGGAAATTTTGGATGTTGTAGAATTATCGGTGTGGAAAAATTGCAGTTTATAATGGGGGCAGGCAGATTAATGAGTAAACATAATTGACAATCACAGCGTTACCTGTTCACTTTTTAACATCTTCAAATCAATAAATGTTTCATGGAAAAAATTTGCCGGCATACGGGACATGAACCCGCATCTCACCAGAAACATGCCAAAATATTCTACCATTGAACTAATGCAACTCTATCTTTTTCCCAATATGCATGACTTTAAACTCTTCCTGAGATTTCAGCATCTCCAGTTGGTGCCATCTATGATCTCAGGTGGCAACTATGCCTTTTTAATGACACTAAGATGGAATGTCAGCAAAAATTTTTCCACAAAACATTTACCGATTTATTTATTATATATTATTATAGGTGGTTTATAGACATTAAGAAGTCAACAGGGAATGCCATGATTGTCATTTATGCTTAAATTATTAATAATGCTAAATAACATAGTCACTTTATTATTTATTTCCGTCTTACTCAGCACAATTAAAAAGAAACAGTTGCCAACTGAGATCATTGGGTAGTGCCAACTGGAGGCACTGAAATTTCAGGAAGAGTTTAAGTCATACATAGTGGAAAAAAGACAGAGACATTAGTTCAGTGATAGAATACTCTGGCATATTTCTGGAAAGATGTGGGTTCATGAATATAGTATGTCAACAAAACTTTTTCTACAAACCATTTATTGTTTAATGAGTAATTTAGGGGATGTTTTTTTTTACAATATGAAGTGTTTTTTTAATGGATGGAAGGTGGCCTGTAGTTTTTTCAATAGCTTAATTGATTTTGCTTATGCTTATTTTCATTAATATTTATAGTTATGTACATTAATATTGCCATTGTGATAATCATTAATGTATTTAATTATGAAATGAATATTTATTTTAAATTTGTTTATTAGTATTTGTGATTAAGAAGTTTAATGTGGATATTTAATTACTGAAAAATGATGGGTAATATATTAATGGATATAGTTGTGATGGACTACTTAATGGATATAGTAGATAACATTGTGATAGATATTGCAGGTTGGGTATGTGTTTTTTTCTTATTGTTTTGATGGTATCATTTAATTTCAGGGCGTTTTTAATAATTTGGATTGGTAGTGTCTTATTTCCAATTTTCTTTGCTTTTATATGTGTAATCTCTGATGAGATTATTTAGTTTCAGAGGCTTCTTCATAATTCAGATCGACGGTGCATTGTTTCCGATATTCTCTTTTTTTATGTGTTGTCTTCGATGAGATTATTTAGTTTCAGGTTTTTTTTTTATAATTCTAATTGGTGGCGCATTATTTCAATTTTCTTTTTTTATGTTATCTCTGAGATTATTTTGTTTTGGGGGATTTTTTATAATACAGATAAGTAGTACATTGTTTCCAATTTTCTTATTTTTAACATTTTTCTATGATTAGATTAATTCTGGTGATTTAGGCTAATTTTTGTATGTGCGACTTGTTTAAGGAATTTAGTTTTTTGAAATGTATTTATGGAGTGTTTTAAATATTGGGAAAAGAGGGAGGTCGATTGGAGCAATTTGTAGTGTGTGGGAAGGCAATTGTTGTTTTAACTTGGTTTGTCTGTTTATGGTCTTTATGTTTCTTTCTTTTATTTTTTTTTACTTTTTAGTAATTTGTGGTTGTGAAGAATGTTTTTTTTTTGGGAGGGGGTATTTATTTATTACTTTGCTTATTTAGAATGCATATTACTGTTACTATGGTAATGGGTATGTTACATTAGACAAAACCTCAAGTAACCAATATTTCTTTTAGAAATTGTTGTATGCATTAGACTATGGGAATCATCAAAATGGAGTTTTGTTACTTTGCATTAAAAAAAATGGCACCCAAGGACTGTAAAGTGTACTGCTGCACAAAATTTTAACCTCAGAGTAGATGCAGCTCTTTTGGCCAAGTCAACTGGTGCATTCGGTTGATTCGACGTCTCTACTGCTAGCCTAGCAGTGTTACTTCAAAATACAGAATATCCTTCAATAATTCGAATTCTTTTCCTACCACATGAATTACATCGATGAAAATTATGGTAGTTAAACAGCTACTAATTAAAAAATGATAACCATTAAATGAAACCTACACTAAATAAACAATTTGCAGTCTTTCAAATGAAATGTTATTTGTTTACCTGCAGAATATTTATTTAACGAGGATGGCTTTGTTTCACTATTACAAAATTCATTCGATGAGTCACAGCTATCTTCATTATTTGCGGAAAACACTAAACTAAAAACAGAAACTATGGAAATTACTAATAATAAATAATACTTCAAAGAATCAACAAACATCATACTCATATATTTCATGTCAACAGACTTGACTCGATAGTGATTTGTTTCTTCCTTCTTCTCGGACGTATACTGTCGACAATTTGTACATTTCGTTCTATCAAATCTTTTCTACGTGAGAACATTGACCTCAATGTGTGAGAACCATTCCGTAAGGAGGAACTTGGTCTGAAATTACCTATGTAAAACAAAACACCTAATCTGTTAACAGGGTCACTTCTCCATATTTCTTGTTTAAAATCATAATTAAATATTAAAAACATGTCACATCTTCAAATTTGCTTTTCGTTCATCAGTTGGTTTGAAATCATTCCCCAAACTTTGTCTTATTCTGCAATATAACAAAGCATTCTGCAATAGAGATTCTAAAAGATGACCTGTGTGCAGTTTTCACTATCTTCAGATTGCTGAATATTCTTTCTACAATAGCATTGTTATGTGGTAAAGGTTATTATTATTATTAGCTCTGGAGCACTAGGCAACATTTTAAGACTGGCTTATACAGTATTGAAAGGAAATTAATATTCTTTGTCGGAAAATAATAATAATTTTCTTCCGTCAAAAAATATTAATATTCAATTGGTGCCTTCGGCACCTCTTCATTTCTAGCTGGTCACTCCGACCTCTATTTCACCTTGAACACAACAGTGAATATGAAAATTCCTCTCGTATCTGAGTTCTACTGCCCAAAATAGCCCTATTCACCAATTTTTAGCTCTCCAGTACCGGCATATCGAATATCAAAAGGATCCATCGCATCCATAATTGCGTAACATTTCCATGATCTACCTATGAAAATATTCCAGGCACCTATTTTGAACCCTCTAACACCTGTAGATCGATATTTGAATTTTGACCATGAAGGACCCATCGCATCCAAAATTTCACAACATTTCCGAGATCTACGACTCAAAATACCCCCAAGAACCAATTTTTAACTCCCTAGCACTGATATATCTACATTTGACCACAAATAGACCCTCTGAATACGAAATTTCATAACCTTTTCGAGATCTACAACCCGAAACACCCCCAGACACCAATTTTCATTTTTCTACCACTGGTAGATCACGGTTTGACCTATGTAAAACCTATCAAGCCGGTGAAATGGAAGTCCACGTGACCTACATATGACCTTGAAAGACACATCTAACACATGGATTATCCCTAGGTGCAAATTTTCAGAATTCTACCATTTCCACACCACAGAGTGATCCATTGTCAGTCAGTCACTTACAATGGTTTAAATATATGAACGTTGGATTGTAAATATGTAAGTTTACAAAACTAAGTTAATCAGTAATATTCAGCGTTTTTTCGCTCATACGTTTAAACCTTGAAATATCCATAAAATCGGCAGGCCTGGCATAGATTTTTGCAAATCGAAACATTTTTTATCATTCATAGCGAACAACGTAATAAATATTTGATTTAACCGATAGGTTAGAGCAAGTCGTCATCGTCGTCGTCGTCGTCGTCGTCGTCGTCGTCGTCATCATCATCATCATCATCATCATCATCATCATCATCATCATCATCATCATCATCATCATCATCATCATCATCATCATCATCATCATCATCATCATCATCATCATCAAGCAGCTGTGGGCTACGGAGGTCCAAACAGACCGTGCAGTTTAATTCTACAAGCATATCTGTCCTGAGCTACATCTGCTGCATCCAGCCACTGCACACCAATTCTAACAAGGTCCTGTTTGACATTGTCTGCCCACCACATCCTAGGTCTCCCCATCTTTCTGGGGCCTTTAGGCGCACTGTTCCTAACTCTATTCGCCAATCTATAATTATCCATACGAGCAACATGGCCAAACCAGTGGAGTCTCTCTCTGCACAATGTGCTGCTTAAAGGAGGTTGCAAACTCCTTTGCCTAACCTCATCATTAGTTACAAAGTTAAACCACCTAATGGCCAAGATACTGGGTAAGCATCCAGTCTCCGGTTATCTTGTTTACACAGCGTCCAAGTTTCACTACCATAACTAACCCTAGAAAGAACCAAACTATTATACAATCTAATTTTAGTCTTTAGGTGTATACGCCTATTTCACCACAATCTACATAGATTCTTAAAAGTCCCGGCAGCAATCCCTATTCGTCTGTTAATCTCATGCCGCCCATCACCAGTATCTGTTACATAGCTCCCAAGGTAATTAAACTGTGACACCTGCTCAAGACTGCAACCATTCAGATTAACTGAATCACAGCCTGCCTGACCAATTTTTATCACTTTAGTTTTTTCTCTCTTTATAACCAAACCTACTCTACTACCAGTCTCATCAACAGCTCGAATGAAAGAGTTTATCTCATCAACATTATTTGCCAAAAGGGCTAAATCATCAGCATAATCTAAATCAGAAATTTTCGTTCTCCAGTCTATTTAAGGCCAAAATCTTTCCCTTGAAGTGAATTTCGCATAACATAATCAATAACCAAGCTAAAGAGAAAAGGAGACAAAATGCACACTTGTCGAACACCAGAAGTAATGCTAAACCAATTGCTACAAGCCTTACCAACCCTCACACACGACTCAGTGTTATTATAGAGAGCTTTCATTATGTTAATCACCTTGTGTGGTATATCATATGATTTCACAATGAACCACAAATTATGTCGATCAACAGAGTCGAAAGCCTTTTTGAAATCAACAAAGCTAGTAATGAAAGGTTTCTGAAAGTCTGAACATTTCTCAAGAATCTGCCTAAGTGAAAATATTTGATCCACACATCCCCTACCACTTCTGAATCCACATTGCTTATCAGGCAATTGACTTCCAACCAGATTCCTAATTCTATTAAGCACAATCATGGAAAGAACTTTACCTGGAACAGAGAGTAGGCTGATACCCCAACAGTTATCACAAGAACTGCGATCGCCTTTTTTGAAAATAGGGATAACAATAGCTCTGGTAAAATCCTTAGGAACCATGCCTTTATCATGAAAGATATTCAGAATTGCAGTCATCCAAGTGGTAACCGAAACATTTCCAGCTCTAAGCATTTCTGTAGTAATTTCATCTACCCCTGGGGATTTATGAAGTTTAAGTTTAGAAACAGCCAAAATAACTTCAGATTGTGTTATAGGACCAACATTAAAGCCACCAATGCATCTATCATCATTGCAAACAATGGGAGTAGAACTAACTACATTGTTTAGAACATCACTGAAATGCTCAGCCCACTTAACATTGATAGAATCCTCCCCTTCTATAACCTTACCTTGTTTATCCTTCAATCCTTGTATGCCTGTCCGTTTTCTACCACATAAAGCATTAACTATCTGGTACAGCTCTCTGCTGTTGTGCTGCCTAACTGCTTCCTCAGCTTTGTCAGCCAAGCCATCAAGCCAAAGATTCTTATCAGTAGCTAATTGATCCTTTACACGTTTATTAAGCTCTCTGTAATCCTTTCTATTAGTACTAGTAGGGTATTGATTAAGGACATTCCCGCAGTTCTTTCTTTCCGAAATAAGCTCAAGTGCCTTATCACTCAGATAATTCTGACTCTTCTGCTCCTTTTTTCCTAAAAGAGCACTGTTAGTGTCCAAAAAAGCCTGTTTAAAATTATCCCATTCTTCCTCAACTTCAGTAGTAAGCATACCATGACTGTCACAATGACTAAGTAACCTATCATGGTAAGCTTTGGCTATAACTGGGTCTTTCAGAGCTTTAGTATTAAAAGTAAATTTTTTAACCCTAGTACAACATTTTTGAAGTTTAAGTTGCAAGACACTTTTAACAAGGTAATGGTAAGATCCAATTTCTGCTCCCCTATATGACCTGGTATTCCTAACAGAACTAGCCCATTTGCTGTTAATTAATATATAATCAATCATATTCTTATGCAGCCCATCAGGTGAAACCCATGTGCACTTCTGTATGTTGCAGTGTTTGTAATAAGTGTTAGTTATTCTGAAACCATTGAGTTTACTTACCTGTAGGAGACGTTGCCCATTGCAGCTACGAATGCAAAAGGGCATATCACCTCTCCCCAAAGGTCAGAGTCAGTACCAACTTTGGCAATGAAGTCACCTAGAACAAGGGTAATATCTCCTTTCTTGACAGAATTCAAAATATCCTGAAGTTGTCAGTAAAACCTAACCTTCTCATCCTCATCAGCATCCTCAGTGGGGGCATAACAGCAGATAACATTCAAGTCTTTCATGCTTGTCTGAAATTTTGCTGTAAGAAACCTTTCATTAATGCACTCATATCCTAGAAGATCATCACTAGCATGTCTGCTGAGCAGCAGACCCACGCCTTGGTGATGCTTTCCATCCTCCCTCCCTGTAAAGAGAAATTTAAAGTTATTTTTAAGCATCTCACCTTTACCTGTCCTCGGCTGTAAGATCCTATTACAATTTGGTGAATCCAAACGTCACATGTTAGAACATATGTTAAATGACGTGTCATTCGAAGAGTTTTACCAAATAGCCAATCAAAACTATCCCTTCAGCGCTCTGATACATAAAAAGGGATGCGGGTTGTTTTGATCGAACGGCCATCAATTTTCTTCGTTTTAAAAAAATATACTTGCTCAAACGTTCCCTAAGTTTTACTAGTTCATTCAAAATATTTAGTATAATGTGCATTTGAATGGTAAAATCATTGCATAAATGCTCCTATGTTTAAAAGTAATTAAAAAGCGAAATGTCCATAGAGAGTAATGTTAATAAAGCAAGAATATCGTGCCCAGCGTCCTCTACTGGTATGGGACACTTTCTGCCAGATTTTATTGGGCGAATGATATACTCTATGCTTATAGGCACTATAGTAATACTACGAAATTTTTCGTATTCTTTCAATCTTTCACAACGAAAATATTTTAAAACTTAACCTAGAAGATTATCCTTGCCTACATAAACCTCAAAAAGTTACAACTGAAGAGGCGCTTAAAATACTCCCGTTATCGACCGAGGTAGTACACCATCTAATTAATTCTCCCTGGCACCGAAATAACCAGCACTATCGCTAGTCATTAGTGTCGTATCTTTATGTAGTTATATTCATCTATGCCTCTGAATGTAGATTCAGGAAAAAGAAGGGGAGAAAACTGAGGCTGTAGTGGTGATTTATATCTTATGGCAATACCCACAATATAAGCTTTTATTTGACAAATGTGGGGGAGGGCTTCAGCCGGCAGTGTGCCAGACTCGTAAAATATAGTTCCCAGGTTCAAATCCCACTTGGGCCAGCATTGAGATTCATCTCCACGAAACTCTCCACCCTATCTTCAATCAGAAGGTGATATTGAAGGGCTTGAAAAGTCTTTTGGCAGTCGAATGAACCCTGACGGTAGTCGACCATTGATCGCCTAGCAGCTGTCCAATGTCCAATGGGTCCCTTTCCACCAACCTTCTCTGAGACCATGGAGTCCTTGTGACCTGGCCATTTAACCCATTGTGTACAAAAAAGTTCCATTCAGAGGTAAAAAAATAAAATCTATTTGACACATAACTGTTTATAATCAGAAACAGCATATCAAAGACATAAAACTATAAACATCATTAAATTTTTGTTTCAGGAATAGGGAGGAAATGAATAAAATTTTTATAACCTGTTACACCTCATTTCACAAATTTCATTTGATGCACAACCTGTTACGATCGATTCGTTGTTTAGGAAGGTGAGGAAAACATCTGCTGTGACAAATTTACTGATAAATGGCATGACACTTGTAACACGTTTTTCGAAAAAGGGCTTTTTAACTGTCAAATATGTATCTGTATAATGAAGCGTCTACTTAATTATTTGATACCTTTGTCTTCTGTTTACAACAAAATATTTGTAACATTTATAGATTATAATCAGTTGTGTGTAGCTAGAGTGACCTTGAGTTGCCATTCTGGTGGTTTGCTGAAGAATTCGGCCATGATACTACATCCTATGTGATCTATATGCGCATCGATACGAGACTGCCTTTAGTATATATAGAACTCTTTGATTGTAGCAGAACTTCATTTATATCGTATTCCTTTATAATTAATGCATGCATCGTAGAATGAAATATAAAACTGATAAAAGTACACGGAGTGGATGCATGCAATTTTCTTTCAGGGTAGTAAAGAAGGGTTAAATAAATTTTATTGGTGTATAGTAAAGTTAAATATCAGGCATTATTTTGTAACATATATACAGTACAGTTCTCTTAACGATATACAAGTAACTCGATAAAGTAAACAAGAGTAACAGTATTTACCTTTTTTTATGCTCAATATTTCACCAGTCGGTTACATTTTTGAAATCCGTGATTCGTCTTTGTTACTGCTTGCGTTGTTTGGCACGTGAGAGCCGATTTGTAACTGAGAAGTTCTTGAAATTTCTGAAGAGATGTCCGTAAGTTTAATGTATTTATGTTGCATAATATTCTTGTCAATGTAATATGTGCTATTGAATTGTTTATTCGTACTTAATATTATCGAGCATGGATTTATAATACTTTGAAGTACTTTCATGGGATATTCAGTATTGTGGTGGAAACCCAACTAAAGCACGATAATTTAAGGCCTCCAAAATATTTTTCAACCTATGGTTATTTTAAACGGTATCTATGACCTAATTTTAATGTCGATTTTTTTCAAAGTTCATTTTTGAGAGAGAGTTTGGCATTTTCAGTTTTCTGATTTTCCCGCCTTTAAAATCTCAGAAATTTCGCGTGACGCAGTTTTTCACTATTGTGAAAATAATGTAAAGTTAATTATTGATAATTCGGAAGAAAAGCTCAGCTTTCATGGGTAATTCTTCCTAAATCAAAACTTGGGGTCACTACAAATATTCTTAAAAGCCACTTGAAATGCTAAAGATTAATGTTGGTGATGCAGGTTGAAATACTAAATCTAGGAGTAACTTTGGAAAGTTTTGAAAAGCTCATTTTATTGAACTATCAGCCTACTGCATTACAAAAAAAGAAAGATGGGGACATGAGCTGTTTAGTTCTTTTTTCATGTAATGTAGCAGATTGTTTATTATAAAACCTGAAATACTATCACCTCCTAAGGTCAAAATTGAATAAGGCATAACTGATCTTTGTATCAGTATCTTGTTGCATATAACTCTGCCATTACTTCAATTTAACTCCTAGCACAAAATGACAATAAATACTACACTACTGATAGAGAACATTAACTCTAAAAGTAACAGGTGAGGTAGTTCTTAAAGGGCAGCTGTAGATTTGTCAAGAGTTGTACTAGGCATTCTGCAGGAAAAGGTTTGTTATTAACAATAGGTAGCACCAACATTGTATTGTAGAGTGAAATTAGAATTCTAAACATTCATCTAATCATAGTTTGAAGTAAATATGTACAAATTAAAAGGTTTTTTTTTTCTGCTAATTGTCTCCATTTTAGAGTATACAGCTTCTTCTAGGGTTAAAAACAAATAATTTCCTACAGAAATATTAATTAGTTTTTAATGCTTTTGTATGTGCCATAAATAAAAAAAACTTTGGTTATTAAACACATTTTAAATGTTCCATGCATCTTAAGGCAACTCAGATTAGTGATTCGGGAGAATTACCCTTTTATGAACTTGAATACATGCAGCATTTAAGGGGCGGGGGTGGCTCAGTTGTTACACACCAGGCTCGTAATCAGCAGTTCCCAGGTTTGAGTCCCAGCTGGGTCAGTATTGAGATTTATCTCTGCAAAACTCCCTGCCCTACCCATGGTCAGTAGGAGACTCCAATGGGCTCGGGAAGGCCGCCATTCATCGGTGGGATGTTGAGTCATGGTCCCCATGTGCGGGAGATCCATACCCTGTGCACGTTAAAGAACATGCTTGTTGGGAGGCTACAATCTGTCTCCCAACAGCTGTTCCAGTGGGTTCCCTCCCCCAACTTTCTCTGAATTTTCGGGGTCTTTGTGACCTGGCCATTTAGCCCATTGTGTGCAAAAAAAGTGCCGCTCAGAGGTTAAACAACCAACCAACCAAAGCAGCATTTGAAAAACACTAAAACTACTGGGTTGATTTCACATTTTTTTCCTCCAAATATGCTTTTCAAGCCAAGAACTGTTAAAAGAAACATAACTAGCATCAAAATATAAGCAGAATCTCCGGTAATACAAAACTTGAAAAGCTTTGTGACCTGTTAAAAAGTTCTTTTCAGCAAAGGTATAGTGTATGGTCAGTGCCTATGTAATGGGAATGCTTGCCAAAATCAAGACATGAAGTGACAGCACTAGTTACATTTTTGTCCACTGTGGTGCTGGTGATCTGCTGTTTTGCTTGCTCCTGCTTTGTAGCTGTGTAATGTTAAAATTAGATTCTGATATGGATTTGTTCATATGTGACTTATTTATTGTTCTGTCTATTTGCTGCAGTTTTTAACTAGAAGTGTAAACAATGGTGTAATGCTGTGGTGTTTTGCAGAAGTGAAACTTATGAAACAAAACTCAGTTTCTATAGAATCCTTTCCAAGCACAAATATGCAAGACAAGTAGCTGAAATCAATACGTTGGCAACGTATTAGTTTTGAATAAATAATATTTTGAAATTTCAGGAATTTGTAAGAAAGGGAAAGTTATTCCTGTTAGCTCAAAATGGTGAATATCTTTACAATATACAGAACTTAGTTATACTTCTCTACCAAAATATTAAAGAATTTCAATGTTATGTGAATGGGAATCTAACTTCAAAACTGGATGACTTCTAAAATATTCATTTAATGGAAAAATGTTAATAAAAATAAATACCCGCTGAAGCAGCTGCTTGTCTGACCACGAGCAAATTAGTGCTGGAGCAAAGTTCTAAATGAAGCCCCTTTATCCTTCTAAATTGAAATATAATGCAAATTAACTACTTTATGTAAAATTGGCAACAGATGATAGCAACATTATTTTAAACAAGCAAAAAAACATGGGCCCTATAGATCAGGAGAAGTAGCATTGTAATAGAAATCTAACATACAAATAGACAATTTTGTGCTATAGCATAAACTTTGTGCCTATTGCATAACATTGTGCCTATGCATAATACTTTGTGCCTATTGCATTTAGGAACTATTACTTTTTATAATTAATTTTTAGCAAATTTTCCACTTCAGGCTTCTTTGCATGAGGTTTTTTTTAAAGAAGTCAAAAGTTTTTTCACTGTAGGGAAGTAGCAACTTGAAGTTTTTGTTAAAAAGTTGATGAAATTTTTTACAACTAACATAAAAATAAATTATACATAAGCAATGTAAAATCAAACTCATCGTCACTGCTCTAATTTCATTTGGCTCCATTTCTATAACCACTAAACACAGACTTAAGTTTAAAATAATAATTTGAAGTGCACATAGGCAATAGATTTACACATCTAAAATGTAAAGGGGAAAGATATCTGTTTATAAACCAGTTATTGTTGCCTCTCAGTCACCATTCGAGCTGCTACATCAAACCAAGTGGCAACTCAGGTTTCCCCTCAAGTGCAAAGGGTTAATTCCCTGCCCCCTGCTTTTAGAGGAAGTCTAAAGTATGTAGGATATGGCATTACCCACATCGCAAGCTTTCATTTGGCCTAGTACTTATTATAGTGTTAGGGAACAAGATGGGAGTTAGTATCAGAAATGGGCCAGGTTGTGGCACATCTTCATTCTTGAAGAAGGCATCAAGGGTTGATTACCTTGCCCAAAGTTCTCCTGAAGCATATCTTTTTAGCAGGAGATAGCATTGACAACAGTTCTCTTCACTGCAGTATTGTGGTCAAATCTGCATCATTTTCAGTGAAGAGATTCAGATCCATGGGCTAAAACCTGAAATAATGGCAGAGAGAGACCACAACAGAGTAAATAAATATATTGACAAGCACCATTCAAGCTGAGGAAAGTGCAGTGTGGTGCACTAATGCCTATTGTCTGAGAGCTTATAATATGTAGTGCTGTAGTAGCTCTCATTGGCTGAGAGCATGAGATATAGCACTCTGCTGCACTGGCTCACAGGCCATGAGAAAAATATATATTAATTGTACTGTAATGGATTTATATATATATTAAGCATAAAATATTTCAGACACAAGCAGCACTGTACAGGGCAGTGCTAAACAAGTTATACCTGTATTATACTTTTTGACCTTCACATGAAAAAAGTGTATGCTATATTCCATAATAGGAATGCATTACTGGAAGTGGAAATGCTAACTGGATCAGCACTATATGGGATTGTTATAGCACAGGGGTGGGCAAATAGCAGCCTGCGGGCCACATTCGGCCCACTAAGAGTTTTTTGTGGCCCGCCAAGACAGTCAGAAAAATCCGCCTTGAACCGAGATTTCCTTCCTGTGCGCGACCGAAGATTCGTCTCGTATTTTCCACTAGGACGGCCACGTCAATACGCATCCGCAGTGTAGATACGAAAACAATTGCCCACCCCTGTTATAGCATATTCCCTATGATGTTCCCAAAATGGTAATATATAACCTATAGCATGTTAGTGGTTTATTGGATTACTTAAAAAAAAAATACCCCCTCAAGCAGCTGCTTGCCACAGAAGTCTGACAGAAACCTGTCAGTTTATACACCATAGTAGGTCTGTGAGGACGGCCAGACCTCAGCAGTAAGACAACACATCCATTCCTTACCCAGGGCTCTAACTCGGGTCCCTTTGATCAGTAACCAAGAGTGTGAGGAAGGTAAAACCTCACAGACTTTCTCTATGCAAAACTTCCTCACAGCAGAAAGACAACATAAACATCCATGCCTACCCAGTGCTTGAACTCAGGTCCCTTTAAAAAGAATAATAAAATGTCCCTCAACAGCTGCTTCCCATAGAGGTGTGACAGGAGTGCAACCCCAAACATGGCGAACTTGGCATTGTTGGGAGACAAGATGGGGAGAAGATGGATCAAGTTTTGGTATCATTATGGTTCATCATCAACTGTTATGGGTCAGAATTGTTCACCAGAAGATGAAATAATGGCAGAGAGATCATGGCAGAGTAAACAAACAGATTGGTTAGTTCCACTCAAAGTGAGGTTGTCATTGTGCACTAATGTTCATTGGCTGAGAGACTACAGTATGTACAGTGGTGCACTTACTCTACTGGCCATGAGAAAAATATATGTTAATTGTACTATTCAGTACTGTAGTGGATTTAAATATAAAAGTATCTCTTAGATGAAAAGGTCTGTGAATGTTAACTAGGCATAAACTGGAAGGAGAGCTTGTAACGCTCCAAATAAATGCAATATACTCTAAAATTGGACCTTTTTCCTGATCCAATTAGTTTTATGCTCCGGATAGCTGAGACGGGCGCCAGGCAATAATTGACAAATTGGCAAAAAATAGAATAAGTTAAAGTAGGGTTCAAAATGCCAGCGAGCATTAATGTTCACTGGCATTTTGAATTATAATCAAAATTGATTAGTCAAAAGATCTAAATACTGTTAATCTAAATTTGTGTTGCTCAAGAGAAAAAATTGTAAAGACTCAAGGTTTAAAATAACAAACAGATTTATTTCCAAAATATCAACTCACCGTGCTACAACGTACTCTCTTCTCCTCCTCTTTCACTCTACAACTCCGTGCACTAGGCACTCTCTCTCTCTGCTACTGCCTCCAACTACTCTACTACTCACTGCTACTGCCTGCTGTGACTAGCAAGTCACTGGTTTAAAACAAGAACCAGACACGTGTCATGTTGCACGCCGGAAAAGACATTTACATAATATGACGAATGACGCAAGAGGGGGCGTGTCCTTGTGCACGCACTTTAGCGGTTGACAGTCAGAAGATCGGAGTTGCGCATGCGCAACTCCTAACTCTTGGAAATGAGCGCTGTGATGCCAAAAAGGAAATAAAAATCCCCAAAATGATAAATATAATGTAAATTAAACAAAACTGGTTAAGGTAAAGTAAAAGTGAACGATGGGGCATCACAAGCTGTGTACCAATCCCCAGTGATGATACACAGAACTGGCCAGGCCTGGCACAATTTCCGACCCTACTGTTTCATGGTGCAGTCTATTAATACCTTTCAAAAGAGATATTCTCTTTTGGAAGGGAACTGAAGGGGAGGGCTGCCAGAGCAGTATGCCTTACTGATCTGGTCATCTATGCCAGTAACATTATTTTTCTTTTTTTCTTCCCTGTTGAGAAGTCAACTTCACACTTGGTTCCAGTACTGACCAGTTGGGTCCAGTACTGACCATTTATACCCACTGGACTGAGCTTGATTGCAGATCCTGGACTTGCTGACTAGTTACCTCTGTTAAGGGAAAATCTGCCACTGTGTTTTCTGTTTGCCTGTGGGTTGCCAACCCTAGGTGAATAGAGGCACAGGATACCTTATAAAAGCTGGAGGATATTCCTGATCAGAGGCCATTGCAGGAACCTGAACCCTTACTAAGCTAGTTGGGCATCTCTAATCCTACACTAATGTTTCTCAGACAGATCAATTTCTGATTCTTGAAAAGGTGGTGCCTGAAGTTCCTACCAGCATGGGTGGTTTCAGCCTTTAGCAGTGGGAGAATGGATCTTTACCCCATGCCTGCAATTAGTGGGCTGTTTGATGTTGGCCCTACCTCTCTCAATAAACCTAGTTTCTTTAAAAATTCTATTAATCATTTTCTCTCTGTAGATTTGTGGAATGTGACAAATTATAAAAATAAAGAAATAAATACCCCCTCTGTGGAAAGCAGCTGTTTGCTACAGAGGTCTGACGGAAGCCTGACAGTTTAATATGCCAGAGTAGAAAAACTGTCAGATTATTTGGGGCGGGGGTGGCTCAGTCGGTAGCGCGCCAGGCTCGTAATCTGTAGTTCCCAGATTCGAGTCCCAGCTGGGTCAGCGTTGAGATTTATCTCCGCAAAATTCCCCGCCCTGCCCACGGTCAGTAGGGGACACCGATGGGCTTGGAAAGGCCGCCGTCCGTCGGATGGGACGTTAAGCCGTGGCCCCATGTGCGGGAGAGCCATACCCTGTGCACGTTAAAGAACACGCTGGATGGCCTTGACAGGAGGCTACCATCTGTCTCCCAACAGCTGTTCCAGTGGGTCCCCTCCTCCAACCTTCTCTGAGCCTTCGGGGTCCTTGTGACCTGGCCATTTAGCCCATGGTGTGCAAAAAAGTGCCGCTCAGAGGTAAAACAACAACAACAACAACAAGTCAGATTATTTTCTTGATGTCCTCACTCAGGAATTATAACCTAGAATTTCTAGGCTTGCAAGGGACCACATGGACAAGTATAAAGGTGAGATTCTTGAAAACAATTTTAAATTTCTCTCTTTGGAGAGGGAGGATGGAAAGCATCTCCCAGGTCCCTCTTTGGCATTGGCAGTTCCAATGGAATGGAGAACGTCTCCTACAGGTAAGTAAACTTGACGGTTTGAGAATAACTAATGCATACTACAAATACCAGGACATTATAAATGCACATGGGTTACACAGGAATATTATAGATTATATTTTAATTAACAGTGAATGGGCTAGTTCGGTTAGAAATACCAGATCATACAGGGGAGCTGAAATTGGATCTGACCATCACCTGGTCAAAAGTGTCTTGCAAGTGAAGCTTAAGAAATGTGCTAATGTTCAGAGAATTACTTTTACCATTGAAGCTCTGAAAAATCCAGATATAGCTAAATGAGATATCCCTTTATAGGAATGGGCGGGGGGGGGGCTCAGTCGGTAGCGCGCCAGGCTCGTAATCTGTAGTTCCCAGGTTCGAGTCTCAGCTTGGTCAGCGTTGAGATTTATCTCCGCAAAAATCCCCGCCCTGCCCACAGTCAGTAGGGGACACCGATGGGCTTGGAAAGGCCGCCGCCCGTCGGATGGGACGTTAAGCCACGGCCCTGTGTGCGGGAGAGCCATACCCTGTGCACATTAAAGAACACGCTGGATGGCCTTGACGGGAGTCTACCATCTGTCTCCCAACAGCTGTTGCAGTGGATCCCCTCCCCCGACCTTCTCTGTGAGCCTTCGGGGTCCACGTGACCTGGCCATTTAGCCCATGGTGTGCAAAAAAGTGCCGCTCAGAGGTAAAACAACCCAACCCTTTATAGGAATTGTAATTACACTGAGTGAATAGAACTTTTTTTTGTTAAAAGCAAAATCTTCAAAATATACTCTATATGATGTTTAAGAGTATGTGCAATTTTCTGATTTTAATAAAAAAATTTAAATGGTTTTTAGACAAAAATTTACTTAACCAATAAATAAGTAACATTTAATAACTATACTGTAATACATTACACATATATATATGATTCACTGTAAATGAAATTGTGGTACACATCACATAGTTTTTCAGGTGTCAGCAAATATGCATAAATGAACAAAAGTAGCAGGTAAATCATATTTGCTAAACAAAGCCATGATATATATACAGATTTATTAAATAGAAGATATAAAGAAACGGCAGGTTCAGTCATTATATGATATACCAGGCAAAGAAATCGAGAAAAGTAGCATAGTTATTCATTTACATTGTGCATACTAAACCAACTGAAGAAATACATATGGCTCCTAAAGATAAGGACAAAAATAATGAAAATTGCACATCTCTGTAAATATGCCAGAATATTCTAACCATATGAACTAATGTCAGCTCTGTCTTTTTTCCACTAAGTATGATTATCATTCTTCCCAGAATTTTCAGCACCTACTTTTGTCATCATCTATTATCTTGGGTGGAAACTATTTCTTTTTAGTGTGTTGACTAAGATGGAAAGAAATAATGAAGTCATGTCATGCTATTGGCATTATTAATGATTTTAACAATAATTGACAATCATAAAGTCATCTGTTGACTTTTTAAATGTCTATAGATCAATAAATTTTGTGGAAAAAATTTTCACTGACATACTGGGCTCAAACCCATATCTGATCTTTTTCACAAAAGTTATTAATATACACTGGTGGAAATTGAAAAAAGGACACCATTAACAACTGAAGTGTAATCTATAAGATTTATTTCGTAGAAACAACTTGTTGAGAAAGGACAGTGATCACACGTGTGAAGTGATTCAATGTTTATTGTACCTTTTAACAAGTATTACATTTTACAGAAGGCACATTTTAATAATGTATTGAACTTTCTCAAGCAGCAATACAAGCTTTCAATCTGGCATACAATCAGTTGTACAAATGCTGGATATCACTCTGGAGGATACCATTCCATGCACTTTCAACTT
The DNA here is from genome assembly GCA_038380435.1 of Ryuthela nishihirai. Classification (NCBI taxonomy): domain Eukaryota; kingdom Metazoa; phylum Arthropoda; class Arachnida; order Araneae; family Heptathelidae; genus Ryuthela; species Ryuthela nishihirai. The sequence continues at coordinate 41,656,136 of JAWZYU010000017.1, read as the reverse complement.
GAACGCGTAATTCAGCGATGATCTTTGTCTGCCATGATCCACAGAAGAGTCTGTCCAATCCAGTCCCAGACATGCTTAATTGGAGACAAGTTTGGAGAGCATGCTGGCCAAGGGAGTTGGTGTACTGCCTGAAGAGCATGTTGAGTTGTCCTGATGGAGTGTGGACGAGCATTATCCTGCTGGAATATTGCATGGGATTGCAATCAAACATGGCAGGAAGACCGGCCGTACAATGTCACTGATATACATATTGCTATTCAATGTACCCTGTATAAACACCAGACACATGAGAGTGATAGCTAATTGCTCCCCACACCATGATGCCCGACGTGGGTGCCCTGTATGTTGCTGGTGGATGCACACTGGAAGAAGCCACTCACCTTTATCACCTTTGGACATGTAAACAACCATCAGATGCTCCTAAGCAAAATCATCTTTCATCTCTGAAGACCACAGACTGCCATTCTTCGCTCCAATGAATTCATTTTTGACACCACTGCAAACGTGCTCAACAGTGACAATGTGACAGTTGTGTGTCATTCTTGTAGACATCCTTGGTATGACAGAAGATCGAATTTGTGATGCTGTAACTGTCTGCTCTGCCACCACTGCCCTCCTGATATGACGATCCTCTCGTGCGTCCGTAACTCTGTGTTGCCCAGAATCACGTCTGCAAGTGTGCGAATGCTCTTCTGACCATCACCATCATACCACTACCTCTTGTTTAACGCGGTGTGCAATTTGACGAAAAGACCAACCTGCTTCTTGAAAACCTACTATATGACCTTGCTCAAACTCTAACTGAACAAATCTGCTCTTGCGTCATCCAGGCATGGTAGCTTGTTCAAAGAGCACTGAACAACACGACACAAGACTAATAATTTCTTTCTTCACGCCCTAGTCCTTAAATACATGCTGCATACATTTGCATGTTGTCATCCTCAGTGACATCATTATTTCATCCACTGACTTTCAATCTTGGATCATGGTTTCTGCTGCCCTTAACTATTAACATATATGACGTTCCTAAGGGAATTCCTTCTAGGTGTTCTTTTTTCAATTTCCGCCAGTGTATAAAGCTCCTAAAGGTGAGAGAAAAATATTAAAAATTTCAGAATATTAACAAGAAGGTTTGTTTAAATAATATATATTCAAATGAAAGGAAATATGTATTAAACAAATGCATATACATTAAATAGAACACAAAATGAGTAAATTCAGTGATCAAGTTATATACTTTGAACTAAGTTAATAAGCAAGCATATAATGTATCAAAAATGGTGATTAAATTAAATATTGTAGACTATGACATGTAAAAAAAATAGGCTTTCCCAAATTTCAAAAATTAGACATAATATCTAAAGATGTATTTGATATAAATTTCATACAGAAAGGTATATTTGAAAATCAATCCAAAGTGAATGCACAGTATTCCCTGTTAAGATATATATCAAACATTAATTGTTCATATCAAACATTTTTGTTCTTTTTTTACATGATTGAAATATAATTACCTACTTTTTAGCATGTAAAGAAGACTTTCCATCTGGATTATTTTGTGTTAATATCTATAGCCAATTCTTGTCATGTGATGCTTCTCATATAGGGTGCAGAGTGGTGCAGTCAGTAGCACACCAGGCTCATAATCTGTAGTTCCCAGGTTTGAGTCCCAACTGTGCCAGCCTTGAAATTATCTCCGTTAGCCCCTACCCAGATGGAATATGTAGCCAAGCCCTCGTGTGCAGTAGTCATATCATGTGCACATTAAAGAATATGCTTGCCCTTGGTGGAAGACTACTATCTGTCCCCTAACAGCTATCCAGTGAATTCCCAAATTCTATGAGCTTTTGGGGTCCCTGTGACCTGACCATTTAGCCCATTTAGGCAAAAAAAAAAAATTGCTCATGTTACCCATGAGCAATTTTTGCACATGTGAACAAGCCAACCTTCTTGTGTAGCAAAATCTGAATGTTAGTGTTTGTTTCTGCTGGGGCTCTTCTGCATCAAGAATGTTTCACCTCTCTTGTATCACACTAAACAAACAAGTAATTAAATAATTTCATCAATGGGGGAAAATGTACTTGTTAAAATCTTTTTTTTTTTTGCATTAAATTTTTTAAGTTTTTAGCATATAGGGTAAGCGACAACTGCCCTAACTCTGGCAACCTTATACAGGAGTAATAGGGACATTTCCATTTTTAAGGTTGGCAATACCCATCATAAATTCTGCCCACCATATATTGAAAATAATTGATTTTGCCTGTATATGATTTCAGTTTGGGACTCTTGCCATAGAACATGTTTGGGATCCTCTAGGAATTATTGTACCCTTTCATTTTCCTCACTGAACCTGCCATGAGCTGCAAATGGCTCTTATGTGTGAATATGCCATCACAAGCTGTATTACTGAAAGGTTATATTGTACACATCCTTTCTTCTTAAAATGCCATCTCTTAGTGGAGGCCTGCGACCACTTTGTCAAATCTTCCATGATCAGCTGCCACTCTAAACAAATGTTCAGTGTTCATTCCAGTCCACTTCCTGATGTTTTTAACCAGGAGATTCTTCTTCCAGGTCTTTTTCGTTCCATTCTCCCTTCAATAACATTTAGCCCATGGTGTGCAAAAAGTGCCGCTCAGAGGTAAAACAACCCAAATCCTTCAATAACTAACTGTGGGATTTATTGTTTCTGAGTAGATGACTGAAATATGTAGCCTTCCTTCTCTTGTGACCTTATTAGCCCTCAATTTATATCTCAGGATGTCACTTTTGACATCGGTATGGTATTGTTGGATAGTATAGTGGAACTTCTGTTATACTTTCAACATTAATTCAACATACCTACAAACATTTCCTCACCACCTTGCAAATTATCAAGCAATATTTGTTTTGAAAATTCTTTTTTAAATCGTAAGGTAGTGTTTAATGTACACCTCCCAGATCCATTTAAAGTGAATGAATAATCCATCTCTAAGAATAAGGTTTTTGTTCTCTTTTTACATGACTGAAATATGATTACCCCACTTTTTAGCATTTAACATGTAAAGAAGACTTTGCCATTTGTAAGTAAATGAATATGAGTATGTAGATGTTACGAAAACATTTTTTAGCTTCTCATAATAAATTTATTGTTTCTATGACTTGTGTTTCTAAATGATATTTTTTTTTGTAGAATCTTCCATTAAATCCAAAGCCATATCTCAACAGTCTCACAGGGAAGCCTGTGGTTGTGAAGTTAAAATGGGGAATGGAATACAAAGGTTATTTGGTCTCTGTTGATGGATATATGAACCTTCAGGTATGAATTTAAGTTTAAAGTAAAAAAAATTTAATTTTCATGTTTTTGAAATAATATTGCAAAGCTTACCAGCAGGCAATTTATTGATATAAAAACTTGCTGACTTAATATATCTTAAAGAAAATATTTGAAACAAACAAGCAATGTTTTTAGCCTTGTTCAAGGTGTGGCAAAAAAGAAACGAGTGCATGTATAGCTTACATAATAGCCCTTCACCAATTAACTATTCCAGTATCCACATTGTATGTGTTCGCAGAATCTAAAATGAGGCCAAGAACGTATACGTTTTTAGTACAACAAAAAAAATCGATTTTTTTAAAATAAAAATTGCTGTTGTAATTTTTTTAATATATATCTTATAAAAATATATAATTGAGACTTTATTGTTTTTTGATTTGATGCATATTTTATTAAACTACAATATATTGACATCTAAAGACTAAAATTAGGCTGTATAATAGTTTGGTTCTTTCTAGGGTTAGTTATGGTAGTGAAACTTGGACACTTTGTAAACAAGATAACAGGAAACTAGATGCTTTTGATTCCAGATGCTTACGCAGTATCTTGGGCATTAGGTGGTTCAACTTTGTAACTAATGATGAGGTTAGGCAAAGGAGTTTGCAACCTCCTTTAAGCAGCATATTGTGCAGAGAGAGACTCCATTGGTTTGGCCATGTTGCCCGTATGAATAATTATAGATTGGCGAATAGGGTTATGAACTTTTGGCGAATAGGACGAATAGGGGGGGGGGGGAATTTGGCTATTATTGGCGAATAGGGTTATGCCTAAAGGCCTCAGAAAGAATGGAAGACCTAGGATGCGGTGGGCAGACAATGTCAAACAGGACCTTGTTAGAATTGGTGTGCAGTGTCCAGATGCAGTAGATGTAGCTCAGGATAGACTTGCTTGGAGAACTAAATTGCAAGGTCTGGTTGGACCTCCGTAGCTCATGGCTGCTTGAGGATGATGATTGCCATTTCTTAGAAGCTCTAAACGGTATTGCCGATTTCCCTTTAATGTTCCTATTTGCTGAAGTAACCTTCTGGTTTAAGCTCACAAGTTTCATTTGAACTATTATCAACAAATTTTTCCCTAAATTTTTGAAAATCTAAAAATTAAAAAACTGCTATTTTTAAAAATGGTAGATTTTGGAAGTAATTACAAAGTACGTACCACCATTTTTTTTCCCGTTTCACATTCTTTTCTGTCATTAACCTATTTCATTATTCCCAAAATTATTTTTATCCCTTTTCCCAGCATTATATGCATCTTTCCTGCTCTTAAAATCGAAACTGGAAGTAAACACATCCTTAGAAATTCTGGGTACAGCTGCATTTAGTTATGTATGGCTCACTGAGGCAAACGAGGCAGATGGCTGACACATGCTATCTCTGTTCCCGTGTTCTATAAGTGGCTCCTATATTGTTTCGGTCCAGCATATTGGATACCCTTTGTAAAGTTAGTATTTACTTTTTTATATTTAAACCTTAATTTTCATTTCAGTAGATTTATTTTTGGAAATTAGCTATTTTTTGACCGATCGATAAGTATTGCTTTTTCATAGTTATGCTACATCGTATGGCCGGCTTACAACTTGTTGCTGTGAATATTTTAACATCACATTAGGCTATATGTTAATTTTCATTTTATTATTTATTGCTTTTCCAGTAAAACTTTGATCTGATATCATTTTCTGAAAATAAATGAGGTCTTGGATATAGAAGCAAATTCATTTCTGTGGATTTATTTCCGTAAGTTAGCAATATTTCGTTCGGCTGATTTATCGTTCTTTCTGAGTTATGCTACATTGGAGGCCAGCTTAAAAGTTGTGGATATTTTATTTAATATCTCATTGGGTTATATATAGTTTTTATTTTATTATTACCTTTTTTTTAGTAGAAAAACTTTGAGGTTATACTGTTTTCTGAAAATGAATGTTTTGGATATGGAAGCAAAGACTTCCTTGCTATGGAAATCAACATCATGTGGGAAGGTTTCCTCTCCACTGAACTCACTGTGAATGTCCCCCCCCCCCCCCCCTTCTAGAAGAATATTATTTTTTTAAATTACGAATTTTTATGTTTATATTGAATGATTTTAAAGCCCCCCCCCCCCAGTACCTTGGCTATGCCACACAGACGTTATAATGCTTTTTTTTTTGTTTTGGTTCACAAATCTTTCTGCACTTAGCCAAGATTGCCAAACTTCAACACCCAAAGAAGAAATTTATGAAGTTTAGTAAAAAAAAGCAGCAAAGGAAGTTTTTTCTATTTTATAACCAGTTCAGAAAATTCTGTGAATGTGAGAAGTTCAAGTCACTTTGTATAAATAACACTGGCTATGTTTAAAATATATGATATTGAAAAGGATCATTAAAAGAAATAAAAATCATATTTCAGATTGAATATTTTATTATTGTGGAGGAAATTTCCTTTCGATTAATATATTTTTATTCTTCAGGTTTTCCATTGTATAGTGTGATCTTTTTTTTTTCACTATATTGCATTGGAAAAGGCTTATTAAAATCAATATGCTCGTAAAATTGTTTGTTGTTTATTTTCATAAAATTCGTAATTAAATTCTGTTTAATTTGGTATATAACATGACCTATTTATGTTATTTTTTTTAAATTCTAAAGTTGACTTGTTTATCTGACTCAGCACAATTGGCTGAAAGCCTGGAATTTTCTCAAAGTATGCTACCAAGAGAAATATTTACTTGAAACCAAAAAAAAAATTGTTTTGTTATTCAGAAATAAATAGCCTTTCTGTTCTTGTGCATTATAATCATTTCTGTCTATTTTTTTAAATAAATTTTTATTTGTGTTGCCAGATGCATTTTTTTTACTACATGACTCTAAAAAAGTTCTATTAAAATAAAACTTGTATTTTTTGTTTATATGTTATATTTTCAGAAAATCCAGAATTAAATGATGATTAATTTGGCACATTGCCATAATTCCTTTAGTTATTTGGCAACAAAGTTCTAAAGTTATTTTTTTTGGTTGGGCATAGGTAGAAAATTGCTTGGCCTTGGGATGAAAACCAGTTTTTCAGTAAACACGAAAGGGTTAAACAGATCCAACACCTGTTTAGATTGGTTTCCTGGTTCTGACAACCATTCATATTTCGAATCAGATGAATGGTGTGGTTATGTCCATTTGTGATTGAGCATGGTGTGTTCATTGTAACAGCATTCCTTTTCATACAGCATTATCAGTGAAGCAATTTTTGACTTGAAACCAAATCAAATGATGAAACACTAACTCTATTTGCCAGATCCATTTTAATGCCATGAATCCCAAGGAGTACTTCCAAAAATTTCTCAAAACTTGGAAGATGATAATGGAAAAGCATTTAGAACCAATAGGGTCAATCTTTCTGTAATTTTTTCAATAATAAATGTTTAATTGAAATAGTCTTTTTTTTTTAAAGATTTATCTCTTCTTTTTTTTTTAAACTGATTTAGACTTCCATAATTTACCAAATGCGTAATATCTCAGTTCTAAATTTTGCAAATGATTTCCACCATGCCATCTTAATGCTATATTGAAAATTCAAGTCTATTGTGATAGAAAGTTACGGTTTAAAACCACTTTTATTTTTCTTGATTCGAGGACTCATTGAATTTCAGTAGGAAATCTATTAGTATGAACCATAATTATACAGCTATAAATGTTTTGAAAATTAACCAGAGTTTCTTACACAGTTCATGAATATGCTCACTTTCACATCATTTCTTATATCCTCCTGAGCCATTGATGCTATAAATAAATACCCCCTCAAGTAGCTGTTTGTCACAGAGGTCTGACAGGAGCCTCTCAATTTATATGCCATAGTAGAAGATCTTGTAATGATGGTGAGACTTCAGCAGAAAAATAACACAAACATCCATTTTGGGGGTGGGGCAGAATGCTGGTGCAAGTGGGACTCAATTTGGGAGCTACACCTTACGAGGCTTGCTCCCTACCAACTGAGCCACTCCCTTCCTGTTGCATCCACACGCAAATTTTGCAGACCGAACTTTGACACCAGGAATGAGAGAAAAGATGATATGGCCTTTATTTTTAATATATAATGACAAATTTAGACGAGCTTTCAGACAATTTATACCTAGCTAACTTTGAAGAAACAAGTGCTGATCTACAGATACGTGTCAAGAACATTTCGAATACACTCTGTATATAGAAATATGTAGTAGGTAGGGGAAGAAAAGGAGATAATGCAAGATAGAGGACAGCAAAGTCACAGCTTATTTCACGTGTAGTTTTACCTGGATTTTTTATTTGCAACATATAGGACACAGGGTCTGTAAATGTTAGCTAGGCATAAACTGGAAGGAGAGCTGTGTACCAATCCCTAGTTATGATGCACAGAACCGGCCAGGTTGGGTTGCCAGCCCTAAGTGAACAGAGGCATGGGATACCTTATATCAGCTGGTGGATAATCCTAATCAGAGGCCATCGCAGGTACCTGAACCTTACTTAGCTAGTTGGGCATCGTCAAGCCTAAACTGGAGTAATATGTCTCAGGCAGGCCACATGGCTCTTGAAAAAGTCCACTTGAAAAGGTGGTGCCTGAAGTTCCTACCAGCATCGGTGACTTCAGCCTTTAGCAGAGGAGGAACAGGTCTTTGCCCCATGCCTGCGATCAGGGGGCTGTTTGATATTGTTGGCCTTACCTATCTCAATAAACCTAGCTTCTTTAGAAATCCTACTAATTATTTTCTCTCTGCAGGAATGTGAGGACATTATATAGAGATTATTCTGTTGATGTCCTCACACAGGAATTCCAGCGCTATAACCTAGATATTCTAGGCTTGCAAGAGACCAGATGAACAGGTAAAGGTGAGATACTTAAAAATAACTTTAAATTTCTCTTTACAGCGAGGGAGGATGGAAACCATCACCAAGGTCTGGGTCTGTTGCTCAGCAGACATGCTAATGATGCTCTTCTAGGATATGAGTGCATTAATGAAAGGTTTCTTACAGCAAAATTTCAGACAAGCATTCAAGACTTGAATGTTATCTGCTGTTATGCCCCCACTGAGGATGCCGATGAGGATGAGAAGAATAGGTTTTACAGACAACTTCAGGATATTTTGAATTCTGTGAAGAAAGGAGATATTACCCTTGTTCTAGGTGACTTCAATGCCAAAATTGGTACTGACTCTGACCTTTGGGGAGGAGTAATAGGCCCTTTTGGTGTTGGTAGCTGCAATGGCTATGGGCAACGTCTCCTACCACAGGTAAGTAAACTCAATGGTTTCAGAATAACTAACACTTATCACAAACACCACAACATACATAAGTACACATTTGTTTCACCTGATGGGGTGCATAAGAATATGATTGATTATACATTAAGTAACAGCAAATGGGCTAATTCTGTTAGGAATACCAGGTCATATAGGGAAGCTGAAATTTTAACAAGGTAATGGTAGGGAAGCTGACCATTACCTTGTTAAAAGTGTCTTGCAACTTAAACTTAAAAAGTGTTGTGCTAGGGCTAAAAAATTTACTTTTAATACTGAAGCTCTGAAAGACCCAGTTATAGCCAAAGCTTACCCTGATAGGTTACTTAGTCATTATGACAGTCATGGTTGCTTACAACTGAAGTTGAGGAAGAATGGGACCATTTTAAATGGGGTTTTTTGGAAACTAACAGTACTCTTTTAGGAAAAAAGGAGCAGAGGAGGCAGAATTATTTCAGTGATAAGGCACTTGAACTTATTTCAGAAAGAAAACTGCAGCAATGTCCTTAATAATACACTACTTGTTCTAATAGAAAGCATTACAGAGAGCTTAATAAACATGTAAAGGATAAGTTAGCTGCTGATAAGAATCTTTGGCTTGATGGCTTGGCTGACAAAACTGAGGAAGCAGTTAGGCAGCACAACAGCAGAGAGCTGTACCAGATAGTTAATGCTTTATGTGGTAGAAAACGGACAGGCATACAAGTATTGAAGGATAAACAAGGTAAGGTTATAGAAGGGGAGGATTCTGTCATGGCTAGGTGGGCTGAGCATTTCAGTGATGTTCTAAACAATGTAGTTAGTTCTACTCCCATTGTTTGCAATGATGATAGATGCATTGGTGGCTTTAATGTTGGCCCTATAACACAATCTGAAGTTATTTTGGCTGTTTCTAAACTTAGACTTCATAAATCCCCAGGGGTAGATGAAATTACTACAGAAATGCTTAGAGCTGGGAATGTTTCGGTTACCATTTGGATGACTGAAATTCTGAATATCTTTTATGATAAAGGCATGGTTCCTAAAGATTTTACCAGAGCTATTGTTATCCCTATTTTCAAAAAAGGTGATTGCAGTTCTTGTGATAACTATTGGGGTACCAGCCTACTCTCTGTTCCAGGTAAAGTTCTTTCCATGATTGTGCTTAATAGAATTAAGAATCTGGTTAACAGTCGATTGCGTGATGAGCAATGTGGATTCAGAAGTGGTAGGGGATGTGTGGATCAGATATTTTCACTTAGGCAGATTCTAGAGAAATGTTCAGAGTTTCAGAAACCTTTGGTTGCTAGCTTTTTTGAATACAAAAAGGCTTTCGACTCTGTTGATCGTCATAATTTGTGGTTGATTGTGAGATCATATGGTATACCTGACAAGGTGATTAACATAATGAAAGCTCTCTATAATAACACTGAGTCATGTGTGAGGGTTGGTAAGGCTTGTAGCAATTGGTTTAGCATTACTTCTGGTGTTCGACAAGTGGGCATTTTGTCTCCTTTTCTCTTTAGCTTGGTTATTGATTATGTTATGCGAAATTCACTTAAAGGGAAAGATTTTGGCCTTAAATAGACTGGAGAACGAAAATTTCTGATTTAGATTATGCTGATGATTTAGCCCTTTTGGCAAATGATGTTGATGAGATAAACTCTTTCATTCGAGCTGTTGATGAGACTGGTAGTAGAGTAGGTTTGGTTATAAACAGAGAGAAAACTAAAGTGATGAAAATTTGTCAGGCAGGCTGTGATTCAGTTAATCTGAATGCTTGCAGTCTTGAGCAGGTGTCACAGTTTAATTATCTTGGGAGCTATGTAACAGATAATGGTGATGTGCGGCATGAGATTAACAGACGAATAGGGTTTGCTGCCGGGACTTTTAAGAATTTATGGAGAGTGTGGAGAAATAGGCGTATACACCTAAAGACTAAAATTAGACTGTATAATAGTTTGGTTCTTTCTAGGGTTAGTTATGGTAGTGAAACTTGGACGCTGTGTAAACAAGATAACAGGAAACTAGATGCTTACGTAGTATCTTGGGTATTAGGTGGTTTAACGTTGTAACTAATGATGAGGTTAGGCAAAGGAGTTTGCAACCTCCTTTAAGCAGCATATTGTGCAGAGAGAGACTCCGCTGGTTTGGCCATGTTGCCCATATGGATAATTATAGATTGGCGAATAGGGTTATGAACAGTGTGCCTAGAGGCCTCAGAAGGAGGGGGAGACCCAGAATGCGGTGGGCAGACAATTTCAAACAAGACCTTGTTGAAAATGGTGTGCTTTGGCCAGATGTAGCTCAGGACAGATATGCTTGGAGAATTAAACTGCACGGTGTGGTTGGACCTCTGTAGCCCATGGCTGCTTGACGAGGAGGATGAGGACAGAGAAGAATCTAAGAAGCTACTCCTAGCTTTTACAGGCCTTCTCATACAAGGACAGACCCTACTAAGACCGAAGTCACTGCTGACTACTGCATCAGTTAGAGCTAACAAGCACACAAAGTTTGCCATGCTGTGGAACAGTTGCAGGCTCCTTAACCACTATGCCAGTTAAGTCTCAATTTTTAATATATACTAATAATAGATTTTAAACATGCAAATAAAGAAGAAATTATGCTAATTTCCACACTGACAAACTAAGATTGATGACAAATGCAGCCGAGACTTGCAAAATTCCAAGAGATGCATATCTATGCTAACAGAAGGCAACACTGACCTGCTGTTTGTCAGTGCTAGCAAAATTGAAAACAAAGATTGGTGCAATGTATAGTTTTTTTTTTTGTAGGATGCCTTCTGTTCATCTCAAATTTTGTTGGCCACATGAAAATAGCTTGATAAAAAATGCCGAGAGGGAAAAAGATTGAAGCAAGTTGTTTATGATATGACATTGTTGTTGTTGAATGGCTATCAGTGTCAACAAAGTTAGAAGATAATGTTAAAAAATGTGCTAAAAATAACTTAAAGCAGCACATATAATTGAATGCAATGGTATAGAATATTAAGAAGCAACTCTTGTCACATCAATATCAGTTTACATTCTGTTTAAGAGAAACTGTCCCATCCAGAAAGGATCTGACACATCTGACATGTGAAGGGGTTCAGTTAACATATAATTCATTTGGAGCAAAGGTATAGTATATAATAGTAAAAAGCCATATTGATGTAATACATGTTGACCCTGTAGGCAGCAAATACAGGAGTGATACTTTAGGACATCAACTTGAAGAGATGTTTGATGTCATTCCTATTTATATCCACCTTGCTACCAAAAATGGTCCCGCAATGGTATCACAGTTTGGGTAAGACATGATATATGGCTGGACAGTTTCGGTATAGAATAAGTCTGCTGCTTGAGGAGGAATTTATTTATTAGAGGAATGTTCATGTAGTTAGTTACCTAATGTGGATTCAGGGATCTGACTATTGCTTAAAAATGCCTTCAGGTTGATCAAAATAGACATTTTTCTCAATTGTCAATAATATAATTAGGTCATTTGAAATACATCTCTTGATCTCAAGATGACCTAAAATAGATTATTGATAAAGATAATTGGGAAAAACTATTTTGATCATCCTGAAAATGTATTGGATTCTTCAGGGACAGGCAGCTTAGCATGTGAAGAATTATGGATGGAGGTGAGAATAGAAATCATTCAACCATCCCACATTTAACTTTGACACCAAGGATTATGTTGACATATTCAGTAGGAGTAACTGATTAAGCTTCACCTCTGCTCAAGATCTATTGTAGATGTTGAGGCTTCAGTAAGACGTGAAAAGAAGAAAATTTTCATATCAAAGCCACACATATACAATATTGAGAGACAGATTTGTGTCAAACCAAAGTCATAGAGAATAATGCCTTCATTCAACTATAAAGAAAAATATTTCTTTAAATTTGCCAGTAGGGAATGAAACGTAGATATGCCTAGTTTCTGGTAGCTTTGCAACTACACCCATTCCTCGATTTACACGGTAGATAAGTTCCAGTAAATCATTGTACATCAAAATTGTGGAAACAGATCAACACCTTAAGGAAAAAAAGGGAGATAGGTTGCAAAAAAAAAATCTTGTTATGAATTAAATGTTGAAAGTTTTACAGGTAATAAAATAATCCTTAATCAAATAATCGGTACCATAAAATGATCATTGCTAAACTCAGATTGTTTGATATGGGAAGTCTAATTTGTTTTCACCCGTAACTGATCAAAGCTCACAAAGTGCCAAAGCTATTTTGTGTAAATTTATTTTAATCGATAATAATTAGTAACTAATAATATGCATGTGCATTGATTAATAATTGATATATTGCATAAATTTCTCAAAATACAAGAAATTATTAGTTTTTTATAAGTGCTCCAATTTCCTCTAATTTTTTAATCTTTCAAATCGTAATTTTCATCATGCAAGGCTGGCAACTCTGCAATGAATAGAGTGGTCTGCATTCTCTCCAGATCTCAACCTGATAGAACATCAGTGGTAATCTGCTCAGTAAAGTTTATTTATTGCCCTCCCATTCTCTGTATTGATTGAATATATTCTTGAGGGCATGAATTGATATTGTGCTGGGGGATCCTGTATTCACCGTGAGCCGCTTTTTTCCCCCAAGTACTTTGGTTTTTAGAGTATATGTAAACTATTTTGGATGAAATTTTCGTGACTTATCACTGTATTATCTTTGTCTTCCTGTGAAATTTGATTGAATTTGTTCAAACATATTTTGGGATATGCACACTTTATTGATCCATGCCAATTTTTTGACAAGCAGAGTATATTTCATCTGATTAAAAATCAATCCAAAGTGAATGTACAGTATTCCCTGTTAAGATAGACATCAAACATTAATTAATAGATTCTGAAAAAAGAAAAAAAAGAAAATTCATTGCCACCCCGTCCAGCGTTGAGTTTATCTCCGCAAAATTCCCCGCCCTGCCCACGGTCAGTAGAAGATACCGATGGGCTTGGAAAGGCTGCTGTCCGTCGGATGGGACTTTAAGCTGTGGACCTGTGTGTGCGGGAGAGCCATACCCTGTGCACATTAAAGAACACACTGGATGGCCTTGACGGGAGGCTACCATCTGTCTCCCAACAGCTGTTCCAGTGGGTCCCCTCCCCCAACCTTCTCTGAGCCTTCGGGGTCCATGTGACCTGGCCATTTAGCCCATGGTGTGCAAAAAAGTGCCGCTCAGAGGTAAAACAACCCAACCCAAAGCCACCCCGTCATGGCGGTGATGAATTTTTTTCAGAATCTATTAATTAATATTTCATCTGCAACAGTAATTATGAAAAATTAATAAAATTCATCATAAAAAATGAAATATATTACCACTTGGGTGTTATAACTTTTGCTCTGTGTTTATACAGAAATTTTGGTTTTGAAAATGCTCTTACGCACATTCAAATTTTGACATAATTAAAAACCATTGAGCTACTGCTCAAAAACTGGAGTAATTGCTGTATGGAACTAATCTGAAGCCTCTTGACATACTCAACAGGAAAAATTACACAAGTTATTTCTTTTTTTTTCTATTACTTATTAGTTCAAAAAATATTTAAAATCCATTTTAATTGAAACTTAAAAAAAATTCCAATCATTTGACAATACCACATCATTCCCCTTTCGAATGTAAATAAATGTCACTGAATTAAGTAAAGAACTGCATCCAAAATAAGTGCAAATAGTACCATATAGCCACTATTTTCAAGGCCCATTGGCATGTCTAAATATTGAACTAAGTGATGAAATTTGTTGTGCTTGATAAGAGGTGGACAATTTTTGTATATTAAAAGAAATTTAGGTTGAAAAAAAATGCTCTTTTGGTTTATCCTAATGCCTTATCTCCCATAATTGTATATAATGCTTCTTTCAGTCACAGTTACAGTAGACTCTCTCTTATCCGGTCTTGGCTCAACTAGTCTCTGTTTTAACTGGTCGTTCCAAGAAGCAGAAGCAAGTCACTGCGTGTTTTGCTTATAGTAAAGTACGTATTTGCTTCAGTTCCTCTTTGTGAATATTACAGTGTACAGTATACTATGCATATACAGGAGTATGTGTCGTGATCTATTACTTATTGTGTGGAACAAAATGAGTGGGTGCAAACGTAAGCGTAATGTCGTTATGATGGAGATGAAATTAAAAGCATTGCAGTGTATTGACAAAGGTGATCCAATAAAACATATTTGTGATGAACTAAGTTTTGGTAAAAGCACGGTAAATGACTGGAGAAGGAAAAGAAAATCTTTACAAGATTTTTGCACTCAAGTCGAGTCTGAAAAAACGCTTTCTTCTTGGTGCACTTTGGTTATGGTTTATGCAAGAATGTCAAAAAGGAACGTCAATCAGTGGCCCAATCTTGAAAGAAAAAGCATTAATCCTTCATTTTAAAATCGATAATGGGGGAAATTTTTCAGCAAATGAGGAATGGCTTTCTCGCTGGAAAAAGCGGCATGGTGTTCATTACCTTGGTGTTTGTGGGAGAAATTGTCAGCTGATCCTTTAGCAGAAAAGGAATTTTCAGACAAACTTTGAATGCTTATTAAAGAAGAAGGCCTATGCACAGAACAAATCTACAATGTAGATGAGACTGGGTTAGATTTTAAACTTCTTCCAGTGAAAACGTTTGTGGCAGCGGGAGAAACCTCAGCATCCAGGATTTAAAACAAAGAATTGCTGTGGCTATGTGTACAAATGCCGCTGGTACGCACAAACTTCCTCTTTTTGTAATTGGGAAATCAGCAAATCCCCGAGCATTCATGCATTTAAATTTAGCTGCTCTGCCAGTTTACTACAAAGCTCAAAAGTCTGCATGGATACACTCGTATTTATTTAAAGAGTGGTTCTTTACAGAATTTGTTTCAAAAGTAAAAAACCACTTCACAAGTCTTAAAACACCTGTAAAGACCCTACTAATTCTCGACAATGCCTCAACCACACTCAAACCCATTTCTGACAACATAAAATCCATGTTTTTGCCACCTAATGTAACATCTTTAATGCAACCAATGGATCGAGGTGTGCTTGTAAGTTAAAAAAGGCAATACAGGAGAAAGCTTTCAGAAATTCTACAACGAACTGAAAATGACGGAATAGGATTTTACATGCTTTGAAAACAATAAATATCAAGTACGTGATCTACATGTTGGCAAGAGCTTTTGAAGAAATGCCTCGTACAGTGTTTGTGAAGTCATGGAGAAAACTTTGACTCGAAGTATGTAGTAACTGTGTAGTAACTGTGTAGAAAGTACCAAAGACGGCAACACGAAAGTATTGAATGAGCCTGCCCCTGCTGAAGATATGACGGATAATGACGATATTTCGCTGCTTAATGACTTTAAACTGCTGCCTAGATGTGACACACTTGAAGATGACATATATCAGTTCAAAATCAATGAAAATGGTTAAAAGGTGATGAACAGTTGGAAAATGAAATACTGAATGATGACGAAATTATCAATGCAGTCTGCCAAGAAGGGAATGGAGAAGAGGAGAATGAAGAAGAGAGAGTTAGCCATATTGAAGGAAAAGAAGTGGAGGAAGAAGGGAATGTTAGTCATATTGAAGGAAAAGAAGCAGAGGAAGAAGGGAATGTTAGTCATATTTAAGGAAAAGAAGCTTTTGATGTTGCAGTAAGATATATTGAACAACAACAGACCTCATCTACGATTGATGTGAATTAAAAAAATGGCAATCTTGGCAGGTAAAAAAGTGTTAAGTTCAAAGAAACAAAAGAAAATCACGGACTTGTTCAAGTGAGTGTGAGTAAATTGTTAATATTGTACAACAAATTATTAATTAAAATACGGTACAGGTAGTATTTTTGTCATTTGCCACTTTTATTTATTTTCTGACACAATTTTTGGATTAACTGGCCCCATAAGGGCCAGATAAGAGAGAGTCTACTGTAATTGCTTTATGTTTAGCTTTTACTGTAATGATAATTACAACAGTAAATGATAATGCTTCTGAAAGGTGTGGGTTTGAATCCCACTCAGGCAGCCAAATTTTTTCAACTAATTATTTCGTTTCTTGTCTACTTGACTTTTTCTTGTGATACTTTATTACTGAATTCACATTATTTGTTAATATTTTCCAAATGTGAATATTTTAGTGTAATGATGCATATAAGGCTATAAAAAAAAGGTTAATGAATGTAAAAATAATGATTTTTTCTTGGAACTTTTGTAAAAGTTTAAAATCTTTTTTATTCTTTAGCTGGCCAATACAGAGGAATTCATTGATGGTAACTGCACTGGAAACTTGGGAGAAATTCTCATTCGATGCAACAATGTGTTGTATGTAAGAGGAGTAGAAGAAGAGGAAGAAGATGGTGAAATGAAAGATTGAACTTCCATGTGCCTCACAGTATCACATTGTTTGTTGTTCATAAAATGTCATATTTCTAAGGCATCCTGTTTTGGTTAAAGATTTGTACAAATACCTTTGAAGATTTCTCTGTCCACCATACAATAAACAGAAACCTGCAGATGTTACAGCTTTCACTGCTCATTTAACCATCATGTTTGCAGACATTTGTAAAGGGATTACATCATTGCTTCCATTCATTGTACAAGTCTGTATTTATTATTGAGAGTGCCTTTTTCTTTAAGTGTGTGATAATTTTTTTTCTGTCACAAGTTGTGATGTAAAAATAAAATCGATTTACTTGTTTTTGTGCCTTTTATCTAAATGCCGAAGATTAATGGGAT
Source organism: Ryuthela nishihirai (assembly GCA_038380435.1). NCBI lineage: Eukaryota > Metazoa > Arthropoda > Arachnida > Araneae > Heptathelidae > Ryuthela > Ryuthela nishihirai. The sequence goes on along the minus strand of JAWZYU010000017.1, from coordinate 41,638,890 downwards.
TACAATATTCCAGTTTTAGCTGTTGAACATATTGTTTTGGTAAAAGGTGTTTTGAATGTAGAAGTAATTTGTATTCTAGCCTCGAGTTTTTACCTTTGAGCAGCACTTTTTTTTGCAAACAGAGCTAAATGACTAGGTCACAAAGGCTTAGAGAAGTTTGGGAGAAGGGGACCAAATGGGCATTTATTAGGAGACAGATGGTAGCCTCCTATCAAAACCCTCCAGCATGTTCACCTGCACATGGGGCCTCAGTTTTATACACTACCTGATGTATGGAAGCCTTTTAAAATCCATCTGTGTCCCCTTTCTTGCAGGGCAGGATATGAATTTAGTGGAGATGAATCTTGAAGCTGGCCCAATGTAAGACTGCAATTTATGAACCTGGTGTTCTACTGACAACCACCCCTTTGTGTTTTAGGAGATGGTCAGAATCAGTATGTAGTGTCTTAAGTTTTCATTTATATTCTGCTGCCATTTGTACTCTTCAAAGCCTTTGATAAAGAATTCCATTGCATAAAATTGCCCAGGTAACTTGAAGTCTTTGCTAGGCACTGTCTTTGCTGTACCAGAGAATGTGTTCATCAAATAACATTTTATGTCATCAGACACTTGCAATTGTTTTGCTATTAAACTATGGTTTAGAAGCATATGATAATCAGGGCCATATTATTCAATTGGCACTGTGCTAGAGCCTTTTAAAAAATTTTGCCCATGTTTTTTTTTCTTGAAATGAAAAAACGGTAACAGAGATTTCTTGAATAAATATTGATTAAAAATCAGCTAAGGCCTGTTACATACCAATACGAGAGAAATTGTTCAAGATATTTGATCTCGCATCGAAATGATATACTACATAAAAATGCATCTGCCAAAATCCTTAACATCTGATAGGTTATAGCAAAAAGTATGTACTATTATGATACATTAATACTTTTATACCTGCTTGCCCACTTAATATTTATATTAAGTGGGCAAATAAATAAATTAATTATTAATTAAGATTAATTAAGTGGGCTATAAAGTTAATAATTATATTAATATAATTATTAACTTTATAGCAAAGATAACCTTTTTCCTTGGTGGTAAATATGAGATTATAAAATCAAGCGTCCACGTATAAAAATTTATCCGCATAGAATTATAATTTTAACCTTTCCTATCCAGTGGAATATTTTTAGTAATTGTGAAACCCTACTCGTCTTATTTTCAGTTCCCCCCTCCCCCAAAAAATTTAAACTTCTTGGAGTTAAACACCCAAATATCTAAAGCAATCAATACCCTGAATAGCTGCACATTTATGTAATTCATTACAATTTAGATCATGATTAAAAAGTGTTGATAAAATTGCTATTTCCTTGTAATCTAAAGTTTGCATACATTGATTTAGTAGCGTTTAAAACTTATTTTGACTAAACCAATTTTTTTTAGAACATTTGCATAATTCTTAGAAGAAAAAAAGATTTTAATCGACCACCTTTATAAACTGGTATAATCATGACAGTTTTTAAACAATGTGGAAATCAAAGCTTAATTAAGGTGCATTTAATAACAACCAATCTTTTCAGAATATGTACTGAAATATGTTCTGTGCCAGAGGGTTTTTAGAGTTTAGACAATTATATCTTCAACTTTCTTTTCATATACTTCAATAAAAAAAAATTATTAGAGAATATCCCCAAGTTATGTCATTCTAAGGAAGTAATCTTATATTCTTTACTAGTAAAATAAACATGTTTGCCGAAGCTATTGAATTATTCTTAACAGTCATGATTCTTATCTGAAATGGGGCGGGGGTGGCTCAGTCGGTAGCGCGCCAGGCTCGTAATCTGTAGTTCCCAGGTTCGAGTCCCAGCTGGGTCAGCGTTGAGATTTATCTCCGCAAAATTCCCTGCCCTGCCCACGGTCAGTAGGGGACACCGGTGGGCTTGGAAAGGCCGCCGTCCGTCGGATGGGACGTAAAGCCGTGGCCCCCCGTGTGCGGGAGAGACATACCCTGTGCACGTTAAAGAACACTGGATGGCCTTGACGGGAGGCTACCATCTGTCTCCCAACAGCTGTTCGAGTGGGTCCACTCCCCCAACCTTCTCTGAGCCTTTGGGGTCCATGTGACCTGGCCATTTAGCCCATGGTGTGCAAAAAAGTGCCGCTCAGAGGTAAAACAACCCAACTGTTATCTGAAATTGTTTAGTAGATATTTGTATTGATTTAGATGCTTACCATACATTTATAACCAACCAAAGGTATAAAACAAAAGGCAAACTACCGTTTACTCAAAAAAATACAGTAAATTCTGAAACAAATCGTACAGATCAGAGAAAAATATTTACGCCTAAAACAATTTCAGTTTATGTATCAAACAAGCATGTATTAATTCTTAATAGTTAATGATGTTGAAGGAATTTATCGAGTGTACCCTGCAGTGTTCTCTTGATTGACATCAACTGAACAAAATCAGCGCAGCTATCTAATGCAGATATAGGATTGTCTTCCTGCATGAAGTAGCGTAATATAACAGTAAATTTTCTTGTATTCTGGATAGTTACTCGCTCAAGCTCGGGTGTGTAATCACTTTCCTGGTCTCGTGTCTTTGGTGTTTTGCTGCATTTTGTTCAACAATTGTTCCCTCACAATCGTAATTTTAATAGTAACATTGAACACTTGTCGATGCATACAAACTCTTCGTAGTTTCTGACATGTTGCACTTCCAAAAAGGCATTTTTATTATCAGTCGTATCTGTCATCTCCAAGCACAGTGAACAAAGCAGTTCCGAATAGTCATTCTGCTTATTTCTCGCCAACAAGCGACCACTGTCCCCGATTAAATGTCATGGCGTCCCAAATAAGCGAAGCAAATTCTGCTTATTTTCTTTAAGATTTGGCCCAATTAACCGGAATTTACTGTACTCATGATTCAAGAGCAGTTCAAAGAACTTTGCAAATCGAAAGTGAACTTTTAAAGGGTATCGGATGTATTAGAACACTGGCATGTTACGTAATCGGGAAGTCACCTTTAAAGCATCATAACTTTAAAAATAAACTTTTTACAGATGTTAAAATTTATGTTTACAAGAAATAAAATTGTCTGTCAATAATTTCTTTTTAAAATATCGATTTTTAAGTAGAAGCATTTTTAACATTTAAAGTGTTATTGAAACAAATATTTGACAGATGCTGTGTTATGCTCGCCCTAAACTTGCAAAACTGTACTTCTAAAATTGCAAATTATAACTTGGAAAATTTTGCAACTAGTAACTGCTGTTATTTTTTTTTTAATATTGCTCGAAATTGAGATTTTGGGAATTTCTTAATCTGTGACATTTTGCTACAAAAGGCTTATTTGAAAGTTAGGGAACTTTATAGCTTCTTATTAACACAGCATAAAACTTCCAATACTCTGATTATTTATGATCTCAATTCAGCGGGAGTGGCTCAGTCGGTATCGCGCCAGGCTTGTAATGTGCAGTTCTCAGATTCGAATCCCAGCTGGGTCAGCGTTGAGACATCGCAAAACTCCCCGCCTTGCCCACGGTCAGTAGGGAACACCGATGAGATAAGCTTGGAAAGTACGGATGACGGAGAGTCGTATCCTGTGCACGTTAAAGAACACTGGATGGCCTTGAAGGTAGGGCTTCCATGTCCCAACATCTTTTCCAGTGGGTCCCCTCCCCTAATCTCTGAGCCTTCGGGGGTCCTTGTGACCTGATCATTTAGCTCATGGTGTGCAAGAAAGTGCCGCTCAGAGGTAAAACAATCCAACCCTGATTATATACGGTAATTTGTTCTTTACCAGAGCAAAGAAGCAAGAAAAAAAACTTCGAAATTTAAAAATGAATAATTGGATTTTTTATTGAATATTTAATTTTTGTCAAATTTTTACAATATTTTGAACCAACTTATGTATTAACTATAGTTCTCATATCGGTTTCAATTGCATTATTTCATGGCTGCGGAAGAAAATATAATTTTTAAAACTAAAAGGGGTGGTTCACTCAGGCCACCTGTGGCACGGCCCCATCAAAACCCTCAAGACAAGCTAATTCGAAATTTCGTAATTATTTATCTTATCTAAAAACCATTTTTATATTTGTTTTGCAATAATTATCTTTCGTGTTTTGTAGACAATATTCAATTTGTGAATCAGTATATCATCTGCTTTAGTTTTTACTACACTGAAATACCACTGAATTAAGGATAGCAACATAGTTTGGACGTATTGGACCTCCTCTGGCACGTATTGGACACTGGCCCTGATAACGGCCACCACATGACGAGTCGAGGACTCCACAAGTTTGCGTAAATGTTCCTCAGGTAAGGCGGCCCATGCATCTTCCAGAGCTCACAATTCTCAAGGTCGTTGTTGATGGGACACAGCCCTAACACTGTGCTCGACGGTATCCCAAAGATTTTCGATGGGATTAAAATCGGCTTCTAGGTGGCCAATTCATTATTTCAAAGTCAGCAGAATGGACCTGTGAGATGAACAGTTGTCTTGCTGGTAGACGCCATCTCCATTGGGATGAATGGTGGTCAGCCACGAGTTCGATGTACCGAGATGCATTAAGAGTCACGTTATACCAAAGGCACCACAGACGTCCAACTGAAGACACTCCAGGCTATCGCTGAGCCACGACCAGCTTTTACTGTTCTGATATGCAGGATTCATGGAGGTTAGCACCATACCTTCAGTCTCCCATCGGCGAGATGAAGTTTAAATCGGGATTCATCACTCCAAGCTATCCAATGCCAAATTTCGATGTTCTTTAGTTCAGGCAAGGCATTGAGCCCTGTGACATGCCGTTAGAAGTGGGTCTCATAGGTCAGCAGCTCCTGAAGCCGAGACGAAGTGAGCATTGCACAGTCCGTGCGCTGGCTTCCCGGCTGGAACCCACGTTCAGATGGGAGGTGATTTCAGCTAATAGCTGGCCCCTATCAGTCCGTACGATCATTCAAGACTGGTTGTCCTTTGCAGTTTGGGTGGAGTTTTTTTTTTGCTGGAATTTTCATATTCCCGGAACACACTTGAAACTGTCATGAGAAAATCCAAGTTTGTAGACAATTTCGAAAATCAAGTGTCATCCTGTTGGGCACCTACGATCTACTCCCTGTCTAATGGATGTAAATCCCACCCCTTTCCCATTACGCTTCTCAAGACGAATGCTTGGAGAAGCCAAAGCTTACAGCTATATGTGACCAGAATTCAGTCACTCATGCATGCAGATGCCGGACTTGCGGTACTGAATTTGGATAATGTCTCTCACTAATTCAATGGCACTTTATTGTATACGAATACATTGTGGACACCTTCAGAATATTATCATTAGATCTGTTATGGCGATTACACACATGCCCTGAAACGCAATAGCAATGAACTGTAAGAAATGCCATCAATTCTGAGTCGCCCATTATACTTTATTGGCTGATTCAACCAATGAATTGTCGAAGACCTAGTTACGTAGCCAAAAATGTTCGTTTGATTGTATCAGTGCGGTGCCAACTATTTATTTTGTCAAAGAAGGACATTTAGTTATATGATGAGTATATATCGGAGAATAAGGAGAGTACAGAATGGTAACTCCATGGTTATAATGAAGCACAGCAAATAGTTCCGCACCTTATGGGAGAAAAGTCCTTTTCCTAATGCACATTACGTGTAGTTTACCAGTTTGAACAATTAAAAAAAAATTTTTCCCCCGGAATATTTTAAGGTACAATGAAGCATAATTTCTTTTACACCGGTATATTAGCGACTAGAAGAATTCCGTAGTGTTGCTCGGGTCGTTATTGACGTCTGCATTCGCTCTCATAGTTCATTTCGCAAATTAAGTTTTCCGTTTCGATAAATTTCGGACTCTTGCAATTCCCGAAATACTCGATCTAATGGTTCCAAATTTCGTATGGGGGGTTTCCTTTGTCTGACCCCCTTTATTGGATAAAACAATCGGGTTCATACTTGCAATGGATATCTTAAATATAATGTCTTTGGGGATGGGAGGGATCTGGATCGGTTGGTGACCGGCGATTAGAAATGGGGAACGAAGAAAAATACACGTTTTATTCAAAATAGTCTTTTTTTCAATTATTGAACTATCGAGTTAATATTTTGATATCACGGAACTTAATCTGCCAAATTTTTAGGTTCCTAGCCCTTTTGTGTGAGGAGTTACGGTAACCACACACAGAGACAGGAGGATTAATGCATTTTCAGGCATCGTATCTTGCTTTTCATCGACGTTCGTGGTTAATTGTAATAAGCTATGATTGAACAAGAAACTCTTTGAGAGAGACTTCGCAATCCATTCTTTATGTGAAACGGAGTGTAATTAATGACAAAATAAGAAATGATACTGTAAATAAAGCAAAATTTTTCCCAAGAGTATGACTGACATTCCACACCTAATGTCAGTCATTTTGACCAATTGACTGCAGTTATCTTGTGTTTGATATACTGCAAAGTACTTTGTTTCATTAGGACGGAGGTGGCTCATAATTAGCAATTCCCAGATTCAAGTCCTGCCTGGGCCATCGTTTAGATTTATTTCCTCAAAAATCCCCACCATGCCCTCGGTCAGTAGGAGACACTGATGGGCTGGGAAAGGCTGTCAGGTGGGACGTTAAGTCGTTCCCTTTGTGTGCGGGAGAGCCATACCCTATGCACGTTAAAGAACATGGATGACCTTGACAGGAAGCTATGATCTGTCTCCTAATAGAGGTCCAGTGGGTCTCCTCCCCAGCCTCCTCGGTGTCCTTGTGACTTGGTCATTTAGCCCATTGTGTGTAAAAAAAAGTGACGCTCAGAGGTAAAACAATCATATTTTACAGCACATAAAACGCACGGTCCCATTTCAGTAGGGAAAAAAACTTTTTAATGTATTTAAACATTTGCTTACTTCTACTACTTCTAATATGTGGAGCATGATTCAGTAAGTCTGTGTAACTGGAATACATTTTCATTGATAATTCAGTAGGTAAACTTAGTAGCAGGTGGCAGAAAACATAAAGTTCCTGCAACAGTAGTAGAAAGGAGAACTTTCCAAATATAGTGCATAAAATATAAAGTACATGCGAAAGTTTATGATGCCTCTTGATTGTTCACTGTCTGTGAGAGAATACCTTTTTTTAACGGAATGTTAATACACGATGTTCAGTAAAATGATCACGGTCTCTAAAAATGTTGTTATTATGGTATTTGAGATTTTCTGTCTAAAATGATAGTTTTCCTAAATTTCATAATGTGACAAATAAATTAATGGGCCGATCAAAAGATTTCATTGAATTTTCATTTATACCTTTAGCGTACGGGAGACCCACCACTTCACATAGTGGTCATAGAGAGATATTTTTTTAAACTCTTAATTATTTGCGAAATACACTTGTACAGTAATATTCTAGCAATTTTGTACATAGGAAAAGAAACCCTAGATCCCGGGATCTAAAAAAAAAAAACCGAGGAAAAAGGAATGGCAAGAAGCACAATAGAGCCAGAAAAATGTAAAGTACGGGAGGAGCCAAGTGTCTGGTTTCCATTGCAGTATGACATTTCCTCTTCCGTTTTTCAGGTCATTGAAAAAATTTCTTGAAAAATGCATCAAATTAAAATAAATTTAATAAGTTTTTGCCTCTGCTATCCTTAATAGCATTATGAAAGTCCCCCCTCCCTACACCGGTCCTGGTCCAGGATATGTATTGCGCCTAGGACCCGAAAATCTCTATACGGGGCCCTAGTTGTCAGTGGAATATCTTTTGACACTGCACAACCGAAATTTCTGCCATAAACAGATCGCTTGCAATATTCGTTAAAAGATTCATCTTTTCCTTATTTAGTGATCTCTAACGATATAAATTGAAACTATCTAAGGATTTGAACGATGCAAATTATAATATTTCATTAGTACCAATCCAACTAAAAAAGAATTTTCCAATTATCTCTTAAAGCAAAACAGTTGCATTTTTATAAGTTGTCCCATTGCATCCCCCGGGGGGGATCCCCCGGGGACAATGGTATCATCATCATCATCATCTTCAAGCAGCCATGGGCTACGGAGGTCCAACCAGACCGTGCAATTTAGTTCTCCAAGCAAGTCTATCCTGAGCTACATCTGGCCACTGCACACCAATTCTAACAAGGTCCTGTTTGACATTGTCTGCCCACCGCATGGATGTAAGAAGACAACTTATTGTGTTGGAAAATGCAAACCTCAACACCTGCCCATTCTCCCATCAAAATTTCAAATTTGTGACATAAATATTTGTTGAAATGTTTTGTAATTTCAATCTTTTTCACCGTTAGAGGGGCGGGGGTGGCTCAGTCGGTAGCGCTCAAGGCTCGTAATCTGTAGTTCCCAGGTTCGAGTCCCAGCTGGGTCAGCGTTGAGATTTACCTCCGTAAAATTCCCCGCCCTGCCCACGGTCAGTAGGGGACACCGATGGGCTTGGAAAGGCCGCCGTCCATCGGATGGGACGTTAAGCCGTGGCCCGTGTGCGGGAGAGTCATACCCTGTGCACGTTAAAGAACACGCTGGATGGCCTTGACGGGAGGCTACCATGTGTCTCCCAACAGCTGTTCCAGTGGGTCCCCTCCCCCAACCTTCTCTGAGCCTTCCGGGTCCATGTGACCTGGCCATTTAGCCCATGCTGTGCAAAAAAGTGCCGCTCAGAGGTAAAACAACCCAACCCAACCGAACACCGTTAGAGGATTCAATTATAGCTCTCGGAGGATTCGACACAACCTTATAATGTTACAATAAGAGAAAAGGGGAAAAATAAGAATTTTATTATACTGTTGTCTACGTTAGTAATCTCGTTCGGTCTTTTAGCCGTTTTTCTCCTTGCCTTTGTAATGCAGTTTTAACTACTCCATAAAACGTTTAGCATTAATTATTTTTATTTTATTTCTTATAATCGTTTGAAAAGAGAGGCAAGTATAATAGTATACGTTTTATGTTTAGTTGAAAGTATAAGGAAAAGCTTAAGATTTTTTAAAATTTTTATGGATGTGCAAAAATTTGGTTTCATCCAAAATTTATTAAAATTGAATGAATTAAATAGTTTGTTCACTTGAAATACATTATAGAACAACATAATATAAACATAAAAAGAAAACATTATAGAACAACTTCACAACTTGGTTCATCAGCAGAAAAACAATGTAACAACGCATATATGATGGAAAACCACGAACATCATTAATTACGCTACGGTCCATTGGACCGACCATGAATTCTCACAGCGAAATGCGTTGTTCAAGTGGCAAAAATCTTTTTGTATCTATATAGTGGGAACATTCAAGGCTAATTAGTCTTGGGCACATATGCTTATTCTGAAAATTAATTTATGGTTATTAAAAATGCACGTTATGCTTCTAAAAGACCAGCGAGCTACTAATCTAGGGTTAATTGGTTGATTGTCTTGATGATCACAATGCGAAACAACAGTATTGTATCGTTATACAAAACTGAGATCTCTGTTGCAAAACAGACAATAGGAAAAAGTAACGACAATAGCAGAAGAGAAAAAAAAGGAAGTAACGACAATAGTGGAGAAAAGAAGGAGGTACCAACGATGGTAGAGGAGGAAAAAAAGGTACTAACAATAATGGCAGAGGAGGAGGAAAAAAAGGTACTAACAATAACGGCAGAGAAGGAGGAAAATGGAAGTAACGACAAAGGCAGAGAGAAAAAGGTAGTAACAACAATGGCAGAGGAGGGGAAAAAGGGAACTAGCAACAACGTGATAAGAAGAAAAATCGAAGTAACAATAAAGGCAGAGGGCAAAAGAGGAAGTAACGAAAATCGCGGAGGGTGGGAAAGGAAACAATGGCAAAAGCAGAGAGAGAAAAAGAAAGTAACGACATGGCAGAGGAGAAAAAAAGGAATTAACGACAACGGCAGAGAAAGAGAAAAATCGAAGTAACGACAAAGGCAGGGAGAAAACGGAAGTAACAACAATGGCAGAGGAGAAAAAAGGAATTAACGACAACAGCAGAGGAGAAAAATGGAAGTAACGACAAAGGCAGGGAGAAAAAGGAAGTAACGGCAATGACAGAGAAGAAAAAAGGAAGTAACGGCAATGACAGAGAAGAAAAAAGGAAGTAACAACAGTGGCAGAGGAGAGAAAAAAAATTAACGACAACGGCAGAGAAGGAAAAATATGGAAGTAAGGACAAAGGCAGAGAGAAGAAGGAAGTAACGGCAATGACAGAGAAGAAAAAAGGAAGTAACAACAATGGCAGAGGAGAAAAAAGGAATTAACGACAACGGCAGAGAAGGAGAAAAATGGAAGTAACGACAAAGGCAGGGAGAAAAAGGAAGTAACGGCAATGACAGAGAAGAAAAAAGGAAGTAACAACAGTGGCAGAGGAGAGAAAAAAAATTAACGACAACGGCAGAGAAGGAAAAAAATGGAAGTAAGGACAAAGGCAGAGAGAAGAAGGAAGTAACGGCAATGACAGAGAAGAAAAAAGGAAGTAACAACAGTGGCAGAGGAGAGAAAAAAAATTAACGGCAGAGAAGGAAAAAAATGGAAGTAAGGAGAAAGGCAGAGAGAAGAAGGAATTAACGACTACTGCAGAGAAGAAAAAAGGAAGTAATAACAGTGGCAGAGGAGGGGTAAAAGGAACTAGCAACAACGTCAAAGAAGAAACATTGAAGTAGAAAATAAAAAGGCGGAGAGGAAAAGAGGAAGTAACGACAATGACAGTGTGGGGGAGGAAACCACGGCAAATACAGAGAGAAAAAATGAAAGTAACGACAATGGCAGAGAAGAAAAAAAAGGAACTAACAACAACGGCAAAGAAAGAGAAAAATGGAAGTAACGACAAAGGCAGAAAGAAAAAGGAAGTAACGGCAATGACAGAGAAGAAAAAACGACAGAGGAGAGGAAAAAGGAAACTAGCAACAACGTCAAAGAAGAAAAATGGAAGTAACAATAAAGGCAGAGAGTAAAAAAGAAAGTAACGACAATGGCAGAGGGAGGGAAGGAAACAACGGTAAAGGCAGAGAGAAAAAAGAAAGCAACGATAATGGCAGAGTAGAAAAAAAAGAAACTAACGACAACGTCAGAGGAGAATAAAAAAAGGAACTAACGACAAAGGCAGAGAAGAAAAAATGAAGTAACGACAATGGCAGAGTTAAAAAAAGGAAGTAACGACAATGGCAGAGAGAATAAGGAAATAATGACAATGATAGAGTAGAAAAGAGGAAGTAGCAACAGAGAAAGCAAAAAAGAAATCCATCGAAGAGTTGGCGGTTCTTTTTATCAGACCAGATCATCGGAAGAAAAGGTGGAAAACAAAATGGACGCTGAGCAACAGGATCGAGACAGAATCAGTGACGATGAAAATCGGCAATCATCGGCATTAAGCCAGAGTCTTTCGGCTCATGAACAAACCGCGAACGACTCGCCGACTGTTCCAAATTCGGTGGACCCTCAACAAGGCAAGTTCACGTGCTTAATGGATTATTTCGAAGCGCTGAAGCAAACTGACTCCGATGCCGCGGTCATCTCCAGCATCCGAGCGATCTTGAGCCTCGATCGCATCTTTGAAGGATGCTACAGCGGAAGGAAAAATTCCCGCTTGTTCGAGGCAATCCTGACCGACGTTGCTTTCCATGTGGACGATGAGGCGTTCATTGCCAGTCTCCTCGATCCTGCAAAAACGACGCTAGATGAACTGAGGAGGGGTCCTTATGGCCTCCTGGCCTTTGCAATGACCTGCCCGAAGACTGTCACTGGAAAAGAGTTCGCAGAGAAGAACGGTGGTGGGTCATTGGCATTCCATTCTATCTCGCAACTGCTTCATCACATTCAGATCCTTAGACTCAGGGTCAACGGGAATACATTCTACAATGAACTTGATTTGAAAGGCATGAGTGTCTTAACCTTTGCCTTTATTATGGAAAAGCCTGGAATTGTGCTCTGTCTTCTGCAATACGGCGCAAGGTAAATCAGACTCATTCATCAGACCTTTTTCTTTTCACTGATAGAAAGAGGGGCGGGGGTGGCTTAGTCGGTAGCGCGCCAGGCTCGTAATCTGCAGTTCTCAGGTTCGAATTCCAGCTGGGTCAGCGTTGAGATTTATCTCCGCAAAATTACCTGCCCTGCCCAAGGTCAGTAGGGGACGCCGATGGGCTTGGAAAGACCGCCGTCCGTCGTATGGGACGTTAAGCCGTGGCTCCGTGTGCGGGAGAGAGCCATACCCTCTGCACGTTAAAGAACATGTTGGATGGCCTTGACGGGAGGCTACAATCTGTCTCCCAACAGCTGTTCCAGTGGGTCCCCCCAACCTTCTCTGAGCCTTTGGGGCCTTGTGACCTGACCATTTAGCCCATTGTTTGCAAAAAAAGTGCCGCTCAGACGTGAAACAATCCAACTGATAGAAAGATTTTTTTTTTATTTAATGGTACTTTGGGACAAAGGTACTTTTAGCTGGGATGGTTGGGGATATATATGACACTCCTCCTCTCTTTAATTGAAGCCTGTTTTCGTTATGTAATTGTGTGAACAAATTGTCTCCATAATACTCCATAGAGATGATCAAATGATTCCTTGGGTTTCACGGCAAGGATCGGATCAGTCGGTAGCATGCCATGTTCATAATCTGAAGTTCTCAGGTTCGAGTCCTTTTTGAGAAAGGGGACACTAATGAGCCGTCCTCCGGATGGGACGTTAAGCCGTGGCTTTGTGTGCTGGAGAGTCATAACCTGTACACGTTAAAGAAATTTCTGGATTACCTTGACGGAAAGTTATCATCTGTCTCCTAACAAATGTGCAGTGTATCCTTTCCCCCCAAACTTCTCTAGCTCTTGGGGTCCTTGTGCCCTGGCCATTTAGCATATTGTGTGCAAAAACAAGGATTGCTTAGAGGTTGGGTTGTTTTACCTCTGAGCGGCACTTTTTTGCACACCATGGGCTAAATGGCCAGGTCACATGGACCTCGAAGGCTCAGAGAAGGTTGGGGGAGGGGACCCACCTGGAACAGTTGTTGGGAGACGGATGGGAGCCTCCCGTCAAGGCCATCCAGCGTGTTCTTTAACGTGCACAGGGTATGGCTCTCCCGCACACGGGGCCACGGCTTAACGTCCCATCCGACGGACAGCGGCCTTTCCAAGCCCATCGGTATCTCCTACTGACCGTGGGCAGGGCGGGGAATTTTGCGGAAATAAATCTCAACGCTGACCCAGCTGGGACTCGAACCTGGGAACTACAGATTACGAGCCTGGCGCGCTACCGACTGAGCCACCCCCGCCCCTTGCTTAGAGGTAAACAACCCAACCATTGAGGGATAATTTTTTGCTCTCAATGGGTTAAATGGCCAGGTTACAAGATCCCCAAAGACTCATAGCTGGGTTGAGGAAGAGAATCCATTACACAGATGTTAGGAGATGGAGAGATAGAAAACTCTTGTCAAAGCCATTCAGCGTATTCTTTAACATGCACAGGGTTTGTCTCCCTTGCACATGGGACAACGACAACATACCATATGGCAGATCTTTTGAAGCTCATCAGTGTCCCCTTTTTTACCGACTGAAAGCGGAAAAAACAAGAAAATCTCAACTCAGGCAGAGTGGCGACTCGAACTTCCAGTCAGGGACATAGCCATGGGGGGATGGGGGGGATGCTCCCCCCAAAAGTAACTCGGAGTTGGCACAATTTGAAACGACTTCGTAAAATCTAGGTGAGTTGTGAAAATTTTAAATTTTTTTGGAAAATTAAGCGGAGTTGTCAAAATCGAGGCAACTTGGCAAATCTAAGGCAGTTTGGAAAATGGAGAGACGGCAAAATTTAGAGCAGTTGGCAAAATTCGAAGCCACTTAGTAAAATACAGGTGAGTTGGCAAAATCGGTTCAACTTGGCAAAATCTTAGGGAGTTGGCAAAATTCGGAGTGACTTGGTAAAATCTTTGGGAGTTGGCAAAATCTTGGGGAGTTGGCAAAATTCAGAGTGACTTGGCAAAATCTTGGGGAGTTGGCGAAAATTAAGGTGAGATGTAAAAATTAGGATTTTTTCTGTAAAATTATGGCGAGTTGGCAAAACGTAGGGAGTTGACAAAATTCGGAATGATGGCAAAATCGTGGGGAGTTAACAAAATTCAGGTGAGATTCGAAAATTTGGATTTTTTTCTGTAAAATTGTGGCGTGTTGGCAAAATTTAGGAGAGTTGGCAAAATCTTGGGGGCAGTTGGCAAAATCTAGGGGGGCAGTTGGCAAAAACTAGGGGGGCAGTTGGCAAAATTCCGAGTGACTTGGCAAAATCACGGAGGGTTGACAAAATTCAGGTGAGATGTAAAAATTGCAATCTTTTTTCTGTAAAATTATGGCGTGTTGGCAAAATCGAGGCAACTTCGCAATATCTAGGAGAGTTGACAAATCTTGGGGGAGTTGGCAAAATTCAGAGTGACTGCAAGAATCAGATGTGATGTAAAATTGGGATTTTTTTTCCGTAAAATTGTGGCAAGATGGCAAAATCGAGGAAACTTGGCAAAACTGGAACCACTTGGCAAAGTACAGGTGAGTTGTAAAAATTGGGATTGGTTTTGTGAAATTAAGGAGAGTTGGAAAAATCAAGAACTCTTGACAAAATTCGACGCCACTTGGTAAAATACAGGGGAGTTGTGAAAATTGTGCCTTGTGCAATAAAGGAGAGTTGATAAAATTCGAATTGACTTGGCCAATTGAGAAAAGATCTAAAAATTGCGATTTTTTCTGTAATATTATGGTGAGTTGGCAAAATTCGAATCCACTTGGTAAAATATAGGCGATTTGTGATAATTGGCATTGGGTTTGTGAAATTAAGAAGAGTTGACTGAAATTGAGAAAACTTGGTAAAATCTTTGGGAGTTTGAAAAGTTTGAAGTGATTTGGCAAATTTAGGAGAGATGTAAAGATTGGGATTAGTTTCGTAGTTTCGTAAAATTAAGTAGAGTTGGTCAAATGAAGGGAAAATTCAGACGAGATGTTAAATATCGGAATTATGTCTGTGGTATAATAATGGCTAGTTGGCAAAATTGGAAGTTAAATGTCAAATTACGGTTAGTTGGCTGGCAAAATTGGAAGTCAAATGGGAAAATCCCCCCCTCTCCCACGGAGCGAAAAAATCTGGTAAGTTTGCTCAGTTAGCAAAATTTGAACTTCGAGTTGGAAAATTTTTGATAACTCCCCCTCCAGCCACGCCCCTGCTTCTAGTTAGTGAAATAAATTTCAATACACCCACAATGAACACTTGACCTTGGAAACAACAGGATAGAAACCTAGCGCGTTACTGAGTCAACCTCCCACTCCACATACCGAGAGGGTAAGACAGTAGCTTACAAAAAAAAATCGAATTTTACTGATACATTTTCGGGTTGGGTTGGGTTGTTTTACCTCTAAGCGGCACTTTTTTGCACACCATGGGCTAAATGGCCAGGTCACATGGACCCCGAAGGCTCAGAGAAGGTTGGGGGAGGGGACCCACTGGAAAAGCTGTTGGAAGACAGATGGTAGCCTCCCGTCAAGGCCATCCAGCGTGTTCTTTAACGTGCACGGGGTATGGCTCTCCCGCACACACGGGGCCACGGCTTAACGTCCCATCCGACGGACGGCGGCCTTTCCAAGCCCATCGGTGTCCCCTACTGACCGTGGGCAGGGCGGAGAATTTTGCGGAGATAAATCTCAACGCTGACCCAGCTGGGACTCGAACCTGGGAATTACAGATTACGAGCCTGGTGCGCTACCGACTGAGCCACCCCCGCCCCATATACATTTTCGGTGCACAGTGATTTTTGAAACACTTTGTATTTCTCCTTCCTTCTTTGCCTCAATGACGGCTCGATCTTTCTTTTCCCAGATTTTCGGATCAGTTGCCCGGTTTCTCCAAGAAGACATTGTCCACAGAACAAATTTGCACGAGGGCCTTGTTTAGTGACATCATTACAGAAATCCTGGAATACGAGATGTGGGATTTCGAGAATATGAAACTGAAGACGGATTTCTCCGGACTTCCAGAAGAAACTAAGTCCAAGTGCTTGAAGTTTCTCTTCCTGATGAGATCCATCCCCAATCCTTATGTCACAACCCTCGCTTTGGCTGGAACTCGCTCTCCACAGGGTTGGATACCGGAAATACACATGTTACGTCACATCTACGATTCTTTGTTTCCTGGTTTGGGCTTCGGTCGTTCGAGACCCCCTCAGCTGCAGCACATGTGCAAGTGCGTCATCAGACAGAGACTGTTCGAGAACTGGCAACTTCCAGATGGTATCTCTAAGCTCGAGCTATCCAAGATCCTCATCGATTATCTCAATTTAATCGACGACTGAACTTATCGTGAAATCTAAATTAGTTTAATCCTTTTCTTTTCTGTAAAGTTTTATTTTACCTAATTTCGGCCATCGAGTGATGTGGAAAATTCGAAACGATATGAAATTTTTTAAAGATGAAATTAAAGGATCACTTTGTTGCAGTTAAAAATGTTGTTGTCGATTTTGTAGTCTTTTAGATGCATTGGGGTACAAATTAAGAAACAGAACTCATGAAATGATGAGCTGAAAAAATTTGGTTTTGCCACGAGTGGGATTCGAACCCACGTCTCCAGGAAACATGCCTGTTATGCTAACCACTACACCATCAATGGCTAACCTTTTCTCAGCATTGAGGCAACAGAGTTGTCCACTTCCTGGATAGATGGCGCCACTAGTGCGAATCAAATAAATAAAATTCGGAAGGTTTATAAGGTCACATAAGCTGAGAAAAGGCTAGCCATTGGTGGTATAGTGGTAGCATAACAGGCATATTTCCTGGAAACGAGGGTTCGAATCCCACTCATGGCAAAACCGAATTTTTTTCAGCTCATTATTTCATGAGTTCCATGTCTACAGGACTTATCCTGTGATTATTTACTACTAAGAAACAGAAGTTGATTTTATGTGATGGAAGCGATCTTTTACTGACAAAGCGTAAAAACAAGTAAATACAAGAAAACAACACGATAGAAACCTAGGGGGTTATTAAGCAAAAATCTTTAAGAACGAGTGTTGTTTACAAAACGAAATAAATCATAAATTTTTCATCTGAGCGGCACTTGTTTTGCACACCATGGGCTAAATTGCCAGGTCACAAGAACCCCGATGGTTTGGAGGAGGTTGAAGGAAGGGGACCCACTGGAACAGCTGTTGGGAGACATATGGTAGCCTCCCGTCAGACCATCCAGCGTGTTCTTTAACATGTACAGGGTATGGCTCACCGGCATATAGGACTACGGCTTAACGTTCCATCAGACGGACGACAGCATTCGGTGTCCGCTACTACGGAGGGCAGGGCAGGGACATTTGCGGAGATAGAGCTGGAAATGTTTCGGTTACCACTTGGATGACTGAAATTCTGAATATCTTTTATGATAAAGGCGTGGTTCCTAAGGATTTTACCAGAGCTATTGTTATCCCTATTTTCAAAAAAGGTGATTGCAGTTCTTGTGATAACTATAGGGATATCAGCCTACTCTCTGTTCCAGGTAAAGTTCTTTCCATGATTGTGATTAATAGAATTAAGAATCTGGTTGACAGTCAATTGCGTGATGAGCAATGTGGATTCAGAAGTGGTAGGGGATGTGTGGATCAGATATTTTCACTTAGGCAGATTCTTGAGAAATGTTTAGAGTTTCAGAAACCTTTGGATGCTAGCTTTGTTGATTTTAAGAAGGCTTTCAACTCTGTTGATCGTCATAATTTGTGGTTGATTGTGAGATCATATGGTATACCAGACAAGTTAGTTAACATAATGAAAGCTCTCTATAATAACACTGAGTCATGTGTGAGAGTTGGTAAGGCTTGTAGCAATTGGTTTAGCATTACTTCTGGGGTTCGACAAGGGTGCATTTTGTCTCCTTTTCTCTTTAGTTTGGTTATTGATTATGTTATGCGAAATTCACTACAAGGGAAAGATTTTGGCCTTAAATGGGCTGGAGATACGAAAATTTCTGATTTAGGTTATGCTGATGATTTAGCCCTTTTGGCAAATGATGTTGATGAGATGAACTCTTTCATTCGGAGAGACTGGTAGTAGAGTAGGTTTGTTATAAACAGAGAGAAAACTAAAGTGATGAAAATTGGCCAAGCAGGCTGTGATTCACTTAATCTGAATGGTTGCAGTCTTGAGCAGGTGTCACAGTTTAATTATCTTGGGAGCTATGTAACAGATAATGGAGATGTGCGGCATGAGATTAACAGACGAATAGGGATTGCTGCCGGGACTTTTAAGAATCTATGGAGAGTGTGGAGAAATAGGCATATACACCTAAAGACTAAAATTAGGCTGTATAATAATTAGGTTCTTTCTATGGTAGTGAAACTTGGACGCTTTGTAAACAAGATAACAGGAAACTAGATGCTTTTGATTCCAGATGCTTACGCAGTATCTTGGGCATTAGGTGGTTCAACTTTGTAACTAATGATGAGGTTAGGCAAAGGAGTTTGCAACCTCCTTTAAGCAGCGTTTTGGGTTGGGTTGTTTTACCTCTGAGCGGCACTTTTTTGCACACCAAGAGCTAAATGGCCGGGCCACATGGACCCCGAAGGCTAAGAGAAGGTGGGAGAGGGGACCCACTGGAACAGCTGTTGGGAGACAGATGGTAGCCTCCCGTCAAGGCCATCCAGCGTGTTCTTTAACGTGCACAAGGTATGGCTCTCCCGCACACGGGGCCACGGCTTAACGTCCCATCCGACGGACGGCGACCTTTCCAAGCCCATCGGTGTCCCCTACTGACCGTGGGCAGGGCGGGGAATTTTGCGGAGATAAATCTCAACGCTGACCCAGCTGGGACTCGAACCTGGGAACTACAGATTACGAGCCTGGCGCGCTACCGACTGAGCCACCCCGCCCCCTTTTAAGCAGCATATTGTGCAGAGAGAGACTCCGTTGGTTTGGCCATGTTGCCCGCATGAATAATTATAGATTGGCGAATAGGGTTATGAACAGTGTGCCTAAAGGCCTCAGAAAGAAGGGGAGACCTAGGATGCGGTGGGCAGACAATGTCAAACAGGACCTTGTTAGAATTGGTGTGCAGTGGCCTGATGCAGTAGATGTAGCTCAGGATAGAGCTGCTTGGAGAACTAAATTGCACGGTCTGGTTGGACCTCCGTAGCCCATGGCTGCTTGAGGATGATGATGATGATGAAATCCCAACCCTAGCCCAGGCGGAATTCGAATCTGGAAACTTCGAGCCTGTCGAGGTACCGACTGAGTATCCCCGCCCTAAATATAGAGGGAAGGTACTGGCCAACGAAAAGGAATGTTTTACCATAATAGCGTCTAACTGCACTTAAAACAGCAAAATTTACTGAGAACAGGCCTGGACAAACCGCGGTTTGCCTGCGGGCCCGCCAGCTGCTTTTGTGCGACCCGAGAGCTATTACTGACAAACTAATTCAATTTTTTGAAAGACAAAATAGAAAAGCGTATAGAGGACCAATTATACGAAGAGAAATCTCATTAAAATGATTAAATTTAATAATTACAAAATTAAAACGTTTATGTTCCACTCTTTTTTTTTTCGTTACACATAAGTTGTTTATTGTGTAATTCTTTGTCAGCCAGTCATTCCTGGGGCGGGGGTGGCTCAGTCGGTAGCGCGCCAGGCTCGTAATCTGTAGTTCCCAGGTTCGAGTCCCAGCTGGGTCAGCGTTGAGATTTATCTCCGCAAAATTCCCCGCCCTGCTCACGGTCAGTAGGGGACACCGATGGGCTTGGAAAGGCCGCCGTCCGTCGGATGGGACGTTAAGCCGTGGCCCCGTGTGCGGGAGAGACATACCCTGTGCACATTAAATAACACGCTGGATGGCCTTGACGGGAGGCTACCATCTGTCTCCCAACAGCTGTTCCAGTGGATCCCCTCCCCCAACCTTCTCTGAGCCTTCGGGGTCCATGTGACCTGGCCATTTAGCCCATGGTGTGCAAAAAAGTGCCGCTCAGAGGTAAAACAACCCACAACAACCCAGCCATTCCATTTCAGTTTTCTGTCCTGTCCTTCAGCTAAAATGTTTGTCAGGCCTGACCTAGAAGAATCTGAAAAATTGAATTCTGGCAAATCTTTGCCCAATATTTAATAATGCGTAATTTTTTTAATACAGTTTTTTTTATCGGAGTATATATTTTTCAGTTAATTATTAATCACTAATAACCCATT
This sequence comes from Ryuthela nishihirai, assembly GCA_038380435.1. Taxonomy (NCBI): domain Eukaryota; kingdom Metazoa; phylum Arthropoda; class Arachnida; order Araneae; family Heptathelidae; genus Ryuthela; species Ryuthela nishihirai. The sequence continues at coordinate 41,618,736 of JAWZYU010000017.1, read as the reverse complement.
AGACTGATCTCTTACACTCGCAGACATAGATCAAAGGGGGTGGCTCAGTCGGTTGCGCGCCAGGCTCGTAATCTGCAGTTCATACGTTCGAGTCCAGCTGGACTACCTTTGAGATTTATCTCCGCACAACTCCTCGCCCAGCCCACACTCAGTTGGTAACACCGATGGCCTTAGAAACGCAGCCGTCCGTCGAATAGGACGTTAAACCGTGGTTCGTGTACGGGAGAGCCATACCCTATGCACCTTAAAGACATCAAAATTAAAACTAGGGCTTCCCAATAAGTGAAAATGCGTCTTTGATGTTGTGACTGACAGCCATGTTGAAAGGAATTACTCAACAGCAGCAGTCTAATGGCCGAGTGGTTAGCGCGCTTGGCTACTAATGAAAGAGACCTGGGTTCGGACCCCGGGTGAAGGCATGGATGTTTGCATTGCTCTCTGCTGAGGTCCCGCCATCCACATAAACCTTCTTCCCGGGGGGATAAACTGACAGGTTCACGTTAGACCTCTGTGGCAAGCAGCTGCTTGAGGGGTATTTATTTTTAATACAGAATGAAGTAGCAGTTGGATTGGATTGGATTGTTTTACCTCTGAGCGGCACTTTTTTGCACACCATGGACTAAATGGCCAGGCCACAAGGACCCCGAGAAGGTTCGGGGAGGGGACCCACTGGAACAGCTGTTGGGAGACAGATGGTAGCCTCCCGTCAAGGCCATCCAGCGTGTTCTTTAACGTGCACAGGGTATGGCTCTAACGCACACGGGGCCACGGCTTAACGTCCCATGCGACGGACGGCGGCCTTTCCAAGCCCATCGGTGTCCCCTACTGACCGTGGGCAGGGCGGGGAAATTTTGCGGAGATAAATCTCAACGCTGACCCAGCTGGGACTCGAACCTGGGAACTACAGGTTACGAGCCTGGCGCGCTACCGACTGAGCCACCCCGCCCCTGAAGTAGCAGTGAATCAAAACATTCTGCAGTATTTGTAGCTAGAAGACATCTACTTTCTTTCGGAAACGACTAAAGTTGCTTTCCGCTATTTGTTTTCAATAACACGATTCTCAAGGAAGAAATCGTCCCTTGTGAGATGTTTAAGTCCAACAAAGCTAGATTGTCTCGTGCCAGCTTTGATGTTAGCCAACGCCATTTTGTGGGTAGGCAAACGGATCCCTTTTGAAGACAGACGAAATGGTCTCGGCTCTGTTAAATGTCAGCGGCAGCCATGTGGTGAGTTTCAGATTGCAATTCCCTTCCCGTCACCTTCACCCCTAACGGGTGAGAGAAATAGAGGGAAGGAGGTGGGAAAGGGGGGGGGGGTGGAACGCAAGAGGTAGACAACTGATGTTTGGCACAGGAAAAATCTTTAAGAACGCTCTCTAAGGCTTTGGATTGTTGGGTTGTTTTACCTTTGAGTGGCACTTTTTTGCACACCATGGGCTAAATGGCCAGGTCGCATGGACCCCGAACGCTCAGAGAAGGTTCGGGGAGGGGACCCACTGGAACAGCTGTTGTGAGACAGATGGTAGCCTCCCGTCAAGGCCATCCAGCGTGTTCTTTAACGTGCACAGGGTATGGCTCTAACGCACACGGGGCCACGGCTTAACGTCCCATCCGACGGACGGCGGCCTTTCCAGCTCAGGATAGCTCCTAGGCTCGGTGTCCCCTACTGACCGTGGGCAGGGCGGGGAATTTTGCGGAGATAAATCTCAACGCTGACCCAGCTGGGACTCGAACCTGGGAACTACAGATTACGAGCCTGGCGCGCTACCTACTGAGCCACCCCCGCTCTCTAACGCATAAGACTGAATTAAATAAATGGGGAATTTATAGACTTGGTTTCCAATATTACTAAAAAGTGATGAAAAGAATCAGTTTCTTCAAATTTATTTTTTCTTTTAAATAAAATAAAATTCCTCTCAAGCAGCTGCTTGCCACAGTTGTCTGGCATGAACCTATCAGTTTCATACGCCATAGAATTCTGTGAAGAACACGCCTACCCACTCGGCCATTAATTAACTGAAAACGTTTGGTTAAATTAATATTTAATTAACCAAAGAAATATTTTAAAACAATTCTTTATTTTTTAAAATCACTTCATCATACAGACAGGCTGATTTGATGGAACACACCTTACAAGCAGTTGCTTGAGCGATTGAATCGGATTGAACCAATTTCATTAATCATTGTTAATATGAAAATGTTGTGACACAAACATTCAAATACTGCTTTAAATGATTCTGTTAGCATTAAACTTAAACAAGTGGGTTTCTGTGTGTGCAGGAATTAAGAAAGACAATATTGAATTTTCAAATTATTTTTTTCACTTGTAGAGAGAGCAACTTTGGTTTATTGGGTTGTTTTTAACTCTGAGAGGTAATTTTTTTATTTTTGCATACGCAGGTCACAACAACCCCGGAGATTCAGATCTGTGTGGGGAAGAGGATTTATTGGACTATCAGCATTAATAGACAGATGGAAGTCTCCAATCAAGATCACCCGGAGGGGCCAATTTAGAAGTCCAGGGATCCTAAACTGAAGGCCATTTAAGGGCCTTAAGCGGAAGCCCATTTAGGGGCTTTAAGCGGAAGCCCATTTAGGGGCTTTAAGCGGAAGCCCATTAAGGGGCCTTAAGCGGAAGCCCATTTAGGGGCCTTAAGCGGAAGCCCATTTAGGGGCTTTAAGCGGAAGCCCATTTAGGGGCCTTAAGCGGAAGCCCATTTAGGGGCCTTAAGCGGAAGCCCATTTAGGGGCCTTAAGCGGAAGCCCATTTAGGGGCTTTAAGCGGAAGCCCATTTAGGGGCCTTAAGCGGAAGCCCATTTAGGGGCGTTAAGCGGAAGCCCATTTAGGGGCTTTAAGCGGAAGCCCATTTAGGGGCCTTAAGCGGAAGCCCATTTAGGGGCCTTAAGCGGAAGCCCATTTAAAGGCCTTAAGCGGAAGCCCATTTAGGGCTTTAAGCGGAAGCCTATTTAGGGGCCTTAAGCAGAAGCCCATTTAGGGGCCTTAAGCGGAAGCCCATTTAGGGGCCTTAAGTGGAAGCCCATTTAGGGGCCTTAAGCGGAAGCCCATTTAGAGGCTTTAAGCAGAAGCCCATTTAGGGGCCTTAAGCGGAAGCCCATTTAGGGGCTTTAAGCGGAAGCCCATTTAGGGGCTTTAAGCGGAAGCCCATTTAGGGGCCTTAAGCGGAAGCCCATTTAGGGGCTTTAAGCGGAAGCCCATTTAGGGGCTTTAAGCAGAGGCCCATTTAGGGGCCTTAAGCGGAAGCCCATTTAGGGGCCTTAAGCGGAAGCCCATTTAGGGGCTTTAAGCGGACGCCCATTTAGGGGCCTTAAGCGGAAGCCCATTTAGGGGCCTTAAGCGGAAGCCCATTTAGGAGCCTTAAGCGGAAGCCCATTTAGGGGCCTTAAGCGGAAGCCCATTTAGGGGCTTTAAGCGGAAGCCCATTTAGGGGCCTTAAGTGGAAGCCCATTTAGTGGCCTTAAGCGGAAGCCCATTTAGGGGCTTTAAGCAGAAGCCCATTTAGGGGCTTTAAGCGGAAGCCCATTTAGGGGCCTTAAGTGGAAGCCCATTTAGTGGCCTTAAGCGGAAGCCCATTTAGGGGCTTTAAGCAGAAGCCCATTTAGGGGCTTTAAGCGGAAGCCCATTTAGGGGCCTTAAGCGGAAGCCCATTTAGGGGCCTTAAGCGGAAGCCCATTTAGGGGCTTTAAGCGGAAGCCCATTTAGGGGCCTTAAGCGGAAGCCCATTTAGGGGCCTTAAGCGGAAGCCCATTTAGGGGCCTTAAGCGGAAGCCCATTTAGGGGCCTTAAGCGGAAGCCCATTTAGGGGCCTTAAGCGGAAGCCCCTTTAGGGGCCTTAAGCGGAAGCCCATTTAGGGGCCTTAAGCGGAAGCCCATTTAGGGGCCTTAAGCGGAAGCCCATTTAGGGGCCTTAAGCGGAAGCCCATTTAGGGGCTTTAAGCGGAAGCCCATTTAGGGGCCTTAAGCGGAAGCCCATTTAGTGGCCTTAAGCGGAAGCCCATTTAGGGGCCTTAAGCGGAAGCCCATTTAGGGGCCTTAAGCGGAAGCCCATTTAGGGGCTTTAAGCGGAAGCCCATTTAGGGGCTTTAAGCGGAAGGCCATTTAGGGGCCTTAAGCAGAAGCCCATTTAGGGGCTTTAAGCGGAAGCCCATTTAGGGGCCTTAAGCAGAAGCCCATTTAGGGGCCTTAAGCGGAAGCCCATTTAGGGGCCTTAAGCGGAAGCCCATTTAGGGGCTTTAAGCGGAAGCCCATTTAGGGGCTTTAAGCGGAAGCCCATTTAGGGGCCTTAAGCGGAAGCCCATTTAGGGGCCTTAAGCGGAAGCCCATTTAGGGGCCTTAAGCGGAAGCCCATTTAGGGGCCTTAAGCGGAAGCCCATTTAGGGGCCTTAAGCGGAAGCCCATTTAGGGGCTTTAAGCGGAAGCCCATTTAGGGGCCTTAAGCGGAAGCCCATTTAGAAGCCTTAAGCGGAAGCCCATTTAGGGGCCTTAAGGGGAAGCCCATTTAGGGGCTTTAAGCGGAAGCCCATTTAGGGGCCTTAAGCGGAAGTCCATTTAGGGGCCTTAAGCGGAAGCCCATTTAGGGGCCTTAAGCGGAAGCCCATTTAGGGGCCTTAAACGGAAGCCCATTTAGGGGCCCCTAAGCAGAAGACCATTTAGGGGCCCTAACCAGAAGACCATTTAGAGGCCCTGTGGCGTTTAGTTGAAATGGCCACCTCTACAATTATGAAAGCATTTTACTTTGATAATAATAATAATCAAAAACACGAAATTCACAGAACGACTTGGGGGCCCCCTCAATAGCCGGGACCTAAGCAGCCGCTTATTGATAAATCCATCTCTGGCTGTCCAGCAAAATTTGTGAATGTCTCCTACACACGGAGCCATGACTCAATATATCTCGGAAAGGTAAATTGAGGATATAAAAAAAAAAGGGGGGGGCATGACCCCCCCCCCCCTTTGAAAATGACAATAAAGGTAATGGAGCCCAAACATTATTAAACTTGTTCATGTTTCACGCTTTTTCAAAACTTCTGAAACGAAAGAGAAAATATTACACTGCAAGGGAAATCAGTCTCTTGCTCCCCCCCCCCCACATTTTTATTTACCTTTTTTCGCCTCTTTTACTAATTATTAATAAATTCCGAGATAGAATAATTTTGAACACGAGAGAAAGGTTCAGTTAAGTATTTTTTTTTTCTGATTTTGTCTCGTCACAGTCCTCATTAAAACGAAAGGTCATTTTCTATCATTTTTTCGTGAAAAGTCACTTGTGATATCCGAATATTTTTATGACGTAATCGAGTAGAAAAAAAGAAAGTAAGGGGGGAAACAGGGTGAATTTCCATTCCAGTTTAACACTTTACCCTCCGTTTCGTAAAAAAAAAATAAATAAATACCCCCTCAAGCAGCTGCTTGCGACAGAGGTCTGACAGGAGCCTGTCAGTTTATACGCCGTAGTAGGTCTGAGAGGATGGCAGGACCTCAGCAGAAAAACAACATGAGAGGTTTTTAATTTTTTTTTGGGAAAAATTCCTGAAATATGCGCAAGTTTAATAATTTTTTTCTTTGCTTCCGTTACCCTTAATAGCATTTTCAAGGAGGAAAGGGAGGGGGGGTCATGGCCCCTCGGCCTCCTAAAGATCCGGTTCTAGATATAACTATCCTGCCCATTTGTTAAAATTCGATGCCTATGCTCGTCAGAGAAATTTTTTTTCTCCAAATCGCGTTCGGGAGGGAGTCGGCTCGAAAAATTTAATTGGGCCTGAACTCATCCAAGGCTACCTTGATAATGAAGGTCGTGACAGCTATTTTGATGACGTCACGTATGGAGGAAAAATGTTGTTTTTTTTACTTTGATGCAATATTATTTCAGGTTACTTTAAGTTCTACCTTTCAAACAATAAAATAATAATTAATGCTACAATAATCAAATATGTATTCAATTAAGAGTTTTGCTATTTTTTTTTATATTTCATTATTGGAATATTATATTTAATATTATATTCATTAGCTAGCTAGATATATCCTGCAACTCTCTGCTATAATATTATAGTAAAATTCATTTAAAAAAATTTCCTCCATACTTGACGTCATTAAAATTAGCCTTTATGGCCTTAACCATCCTGGCAGCCTTGCTCATCTATTGTTCTAATTAAAAAAAATCTAAATCGTACTTCTTTCTCTTATCATAAGATGGCGCCACTAGGCACAGAATTAGAAAATGTAACGTTAGGGAACAAAGTAGCCATCCCAAACTTTGTGAACAGCTACTAGAAAAAAGATTATAAGCTTAAGACCAGCAGGAAAAATTCATTAAAAAAAAAGCATTTCTAAATGAATTGAAAAAAAAAAACATTTTTAAGGAATCAAGAAAATATCGATTAAAAAACAAAACTCTACTTTTTTTTATTAAATACTAGGAAATGTCAAAATCATTTAGTTATGAACTTGAAGGTGTTTGGTCAAAAGAAATTGGAAGGAATGAGCCAGATTGAGTATATTGATGATTTATTTTATGCCTAAGCGGCATTTTTTTTAGCACAATGAGCTAAATGTCACAAGGTCCCCGTGGGCTCAGAGAAGGTTGGGGGCAGGAACCCACTGGACAGCTGTTAGGAGACAGACAGTACCTCCAGTCAAGGCCATCCAGCTTGTTCTTTAACATCCACAGGGTATGGCTTGATTGCATACAAGGTCGAGGCTCTAGGTCCCATCCAATGGACGAGGTCCTTTCCAAGCTCACCGCCTGAGCAAGGATAAATCTCAATGCTGGCTAGCCCAGATGGGAATCGAACCTGGGAAATGCAGATTATGAATTTTGCACGCTACCAACTGAGTCCCTCAGGTCACAAAGACCCCATTATTTAAGATCATGGAGATGGTTGGAGGAAAAGAATCCACTGAACTGCTGTTAGAAGATGGATGGAGGCATCCCATCAAACCATCTAGTGTGTTTTTATTGTGCCCAGAGTATGGCTCTCCTGCCCACGTGACTATAGCTTAACGTCCCATCCGAGGGATGGTGATCTTTTCCAACACATTGGTATCCCCTTTCTGACCGAGAGCAAGGTGGGGGGAGAGAGGGGAGGGGGGGAAGACCCACTGAACCAATTAACCCATGACCCCTGATTAATTCGAAATTTCCGTATAATTTCAAGATCCAATAAGGAATTTCCTACGAAACTACCTAGATAATTCGAAATTCTTATTAATTCGTAACTGAAAAAAAAAAAACCTTTGCTACTAATATCGATATTTTTGTACCTGAATAATTTAAAAAAAAAGGAAAAATAAGGTTCGTCTAAATTATGGAATCAAAATTAATCATTTTCTCCCTTGGAGCAATAAAATATTTTAAATTCCAATTTTTAATTTATCTTTCATTAAAATTTTTAGACAAAATATTACATTTAGTTAAAACATTTATTAATATGTATTTAAATCACAATAACTATTGCTATATGTATTAATATAACAACGAAACTATAAAAATCGATTCATTTCTTCGAAGCATAATTTTTTTTTCTGATTTAGAAGAAGCTAATTGTTTTTAGTTTTTTCCATTTCGTACCATTAAAAAGAAATTGTGAGCAAGGCAATTCGGATTTTTTCCCCTAAATAATTAATTCTGGTCTAATTAGTTCCATAGATGATTTTTTCGTACGTCATTCCATTTTAATGTCATACCCGAGAACATAATACGCTCTGCAAAAGATTTAGAATCCAGTTCTATATAATAAAATAAGATGTCTATTTGTATGCCTGTGGCAATGGAGCGGGGGTGGCTCAGTCAGTAGCGCGCCAAGCTCGTAATCGTGTAGTTCCCAGGTTCGAGTCCCAGCTGGGTCAGCGTTGAGATTTATCTCCGCAAAATTCCCCACCCTGCCCACGGTCAGTAGGGGACACCGATGGGCTAGGAAAGGCCGCCGTCCGTCGAATGGTACGCTAAGCCGTGGCCCCGTGTGCGGGAGAGGCATACCCTGTGCACGTTAAAGAACACGCTGGATGGCCTTGACGGGAGGCTACCATCTGTCTCCCAACAGCTGTTCCAGTGGGTTCCCTCCCCCAACCTTCTCTGAGCCTTTGGGTCCATGTGACCTGACCATTTAGCCCATGGTGTGCAAAAAAGTGCCGCTTAGAGGTAAAACAACCCAACCCTAAGCCTGTGGCAGCGATAACTCATCGGGAAATCAACGTAGACGCTCTAAATTTTCAGAGAATGTTTCTGGTTGTGGTTTGGATTGCAGTGCCAAATTTCAGGTCGAAAGTCCAAACGGGGGCTTGCCAGAAGCAAAAATATTTGCCATGCTATTCCTACCATGATTCCTACGGGAAACGATAATCTCTGTCAAATCTATTGTTGCCATTTACTGCTCCCTAACTGTGAACGTAATGATTAAAATAGCATTTAAATCTGCTGCCGTTGCCAGATCTCCACATTTCCAAAGGCATTATTGAGCCTTCCATTGCAGCTAGGGACATGATTTTCTAATCCACATGAGGTCCGGCAGGGAGGAACCCGCCAACGAAATTTGGAACCTTTCGGTGAAGCATCGGCAATTACAGAATGCCAAAATCTGACGAAATAAATATCCCGATCATTTGCCATGGGCTTTGAGAGCGCGAGCCGAGTCGCAATGACTTTAGGTGACTCGAATTCTTCGTGTTCAAACTGAGATAAAATGTCGGGGGGGGGGGGGGATACTCATAAAATTAACCATTAGTGCAGTTGGGTTGTTTTACCTCTGAGCGGCTCTTTTTTGCACACCATGGGCTAAATGGCCAGGTCACATGAACCCCGAAGGCTCAGAGAAGGTTGGGGAGGGGACCCACTGGAACAGCAGTTGGGAGACAGATGGTAGCCTCCCTTCAAGGCCATCCAGCGTGTTCTTTAACGTGCATAGGGTATGGCTCTCCCGCACACGGAGCCACGGCTTAACGTCCCATCCGACGGACGGCGGCCTTTCCAAGCCCATCGGTGTCCCCTACTGACCGTTGGCAGGAGGGGGGGGGGAATTTTGCGGAGATAAATCTCAACGCTGACCCAGCTGGGACTCGAACCTGGGAACTACAGATTACGATTAGTCGGTAGCGCCTGGCGCGCTACCGACTGAGCCACCCCCGCCCCCCATTAGTGCAGGAAACAACAGAATATGCAGATTAAAAGTAAGACACGAGCGGTCATATTTGTGTAGAAACGAAGCCACGGGCCAACTAGGAACCTTATTTTTAAAACAATCACCGGGTATACGGGGGACGCTGTGCAGGAAATTTCGACAGTTCGGACGAATATCACGGGGGCCATAGGGTAGCAGTCTTGCCATCCTATGGCCGAGTGGTTAGCGCGCTTGGCTAGTGATCTAGGGACCTGGGTTCGAGTCCCGGGAAAGGCATGGATGTGTGTGTGTGTGTTGTTTTTCTGCTGAGGTCCTGCCATCCTCACAGATCTTCTACTATGGCATATAATCTGACAGGCTCCTGTCAGACCTCTGTGGCAAGCAGCTGCTTGAGGGGGTATTAATTTTTTATTTATAGGATAGCAAAATCTGTGTAACGGAAATCAAAATCTCGAAAGCTTACGCAGAAACTGAGCCATAGGCTATGAGAGAGGTCGCTGACGTCAACAACGATCAAAGCCAACAGCGGGCTAATTTCTTCCTGTTGAAAATCTGTGCAAAAGTGTTGGGGGGGGGGGGTGTCCTTACAAAATTTACCTTTAGTGCAGTGAAAATAAAAATGTACAGATTAAAAGTGACACCCGGGCAGCGCCGGGTACCATTCAGCTGGCACTAAATATAAAAGGAACAATAAGCTTTATAAAAATATTTTCATCTTGAATTTTAGAAGAAATCATCCATTTTTCATTTAATGTTTTCCCAACCATAGGACGTTGAATATTGTTTTTAAAAATAAAAAATTCTTTAAAATTGCCTCGCCGTGTTGCGTATTTCTCAGCTTGTAAATGAAGAAATCAGAGGAAAAACTGTCGGAGAAGAATTTTTTTCCCTTTCCATACAAATGAAAAATTTTTTCAAGCAGGAAATTAAGTGGACGAATGGCAAAGACTAATCCTTGAGCAGTTAACTGAAACTGATAGGAAAAGCACACTTGAATTCGAAATTGCCAGGTCACAAGGACCCAGAGAGGGTTGGGGAGGGGACCCACTGGATAGCTGTTATGAAACGGTCATCCTGCACACGGGGCCACAGCTTTACCCCCAGCCGAGGAAGGGCAGTCTTTCCAAGCCCATCAGTGTCCTCTACCTACCGAGGGCAGGTATTTTGCGGAGATAAATCTCAACGCTGACCCAGGTGAGACTCGAACCTGAGAACTGCAAATTACGAGCCTGGTGTGCTACCGACTGAGACTCTCCTGCCCCTAAATTAGAGGGAGGTATTGTCATTTAAACTGTGGTGTTGTATTGCGATGTGCAGATTGCATCGCCAGCATGGTTGATTTCTAAGTAAATTGGATGTATTGCATGTCACATGATCGGCAGTTGCTCGGTCAGACAGATTCTGCCCTATTCGGGAATAACAGTGTCCCGTAAGGAGTTCGTAATGACGTGGAACAAATATTGAGAATACGAAATGGTTGATAATTCTACGATACCTGAGTTTTTTCGGGGCGGGGGTGACTCAATCGGTAGCGCGCCAGGCTCCTAATCTGTAGTTCCCAGGTTCGAGTCCCAGCTGGGTCAGCGTTGAGATTTATCTCCGCAAAATTTCCCCGCCCTGCCCACGGTCAGTAGGGGACACCGATGGGCTTGATAAAGACCGCCGTCCGTCGGATGGGACGTTAAGCCGTGGCCCCGTGTGCGGGAGAGCCATACCCTGTGCACGTTAAAGAACACGCTGGATGGCCTTGACGGGAGGCTACCATCTGTCTCCCAACAGCTGTTCCAGTGGGTCCCCTCCCCCAACCTTCTCTGAGCCTTCGGGGTCCTTGTGGCCTGGCCATTTAGCCCATTGTGTGCAAAAAAAGTGCCGCTCAGAGGTAAAACAACCCAACCTGAGTTTTTTTTTTTCATTCTGAAAAGCAACTTGGTGGAATGCAAAAAAAATTTAATCTCTGAGTGGGGTATTTTTCACGTTTAAGCGATATTATCCGATATGGAATCCTAAAATGTGCCACTGTGAAGTCTATGTAATGGAAAATGTGCCCTGGTCTGCCTATGAACGGACCAAATCATAAACAATAATAGCAAAAAAACTGGATTCTAAGTTGGGAAATGTCCGACTTGTAATCTCCACAGGCCCACGAATCAAGAAATTTTCCATTAAAAATTCTTCCCTACGCTCTTATATAATGAACCTTATTCCTTTCAGCGGTTGAGTTGTTAACGTGTTCAGCTAGCGTGGAAAGGGACGCGACTTTAAATCTATGATAAAAAAAAAGAACGTCTTGCCTCCATATTGATTCACGTGATCTCGTACAAGATTCTGTTCATCCCTTCAAATCGTTATCCATTGCTTTCAAATTGTTTCCTGAAATAGAAGAACCAGAAGCGAGTAACCGAGTCCTTACTCGGTCCTGGGATGATTTTCAACTGCGTGCCCTTCTTTCAATGTAACAAATGATCTTATGGAAATTGTGTCCCGATTAAAATCACTCGAAGAACTGAGAGTCTCTATCACTCGATCGTTTTCTACTTCATCTGCTCACCATTGCACACTAACTGCTTTCAAGTTGTTAACTCTGAAATCAAAACAAGAACATTTTTAGCTCACACTGTTGTTCACGCAGGGCAGTCATGCATAGACTCAACAAAGCACTCGTCACACAAAGTTAGGCACCCAAAACATTCTACGTGATTATTTTTACTATGTCTGTTTAATATGTTTAAAACAAAAGATCCAACATTTATTTTTTGAAATTCTCAACTCTTTAGGGAGCTTCTATGCAAGTGATTTACATATATAATAAATGTGTCTGTGGTCAAGGACGTACCCAGAAGGAGAGGGGGATAACCGCACAGGCGCAAGAAGCGCGCGCTTGGGGCCTCAGTACCGCAGAAGCCTGAAAAAAAAACACGAAAACTAGATTTTTTTATTTTTAAAGATTTATTAATTGATTAAAAATATAAAATAATAAAAAAGCTTTTTTTTTCCAATTCATGCATTTCAGTTTAACATTCTTGAAAAAAATTATTAATAATTTTTAGAGGGTGGCTCCCCTCAAAATTAGGTTGCGCTTGGGACTCGAAATACTTAATCCGCTGCTGGGGTGGGGGGGTTACCCAATGAGGTAAAGTAGGTAGAGTGCGCAACCGGTTCCAAAAGTTGAAGCAATTTGAACGACGTCTTGCCCACCCTTTACATGGCCGCCGTAATGTAAAGTATGGGTATTAATGCACTAAGCCTAAGTAGGTAAAAGTTTTCGTTCTTAGGATAAAATCCAATCAGTCATGGCCCCTCCAAAACTCTCCACATAAAGCGGCTAGGAACCTGGAATTTTCGCAGAAGATTAAGAATAGCATGAGAATGTGCTGTGCAAAATATAAACTCTATAGGTTGAACAAGTGGTTTAGAAATTGCTATTTTGGATGAAACGTCTTTTTACTCCTTTCTCCAAGCGTAGCTTTTTCTCATTCGCAAATTCTAATCGAGAAACTAACCAACTCTTGCCAGATCTCTCACATTCCCAAAGATACTAAAGTGCCCATTGCAGTTGGGTCACAAAGGGGGAACCCCGCGTATAAAATTTGGAACCATTCCATGAAGTATCGCGGGAATTTTGTGATTTGCAATATTCCGAAATCAAAAACAGAATTTTAAATTGTTCACTTCCTTAAAGTATACATATTAATGTATCAGTACATCAGAAAAAGATACTCGTTTCTCGCATTAGGCGTGGAACTATTTGCTGTGGCGAAATTACATCTGCGAGTTGTTCTTGCAAGAACTCATGTGGGGTGTGGCTATGGCATCTCTTCATTGGTCGATTGCTCCCTTTGATCATCAGATTTATCGCTCCATTCTATATGTGGAATGGAGTATAAGATCATTCATTATCACAAAAATTTTCTTGCAGCAATTTAAAAATCGAATTTCGTGAATCACTATATCAAAGTTATCCGTCTGTCTCATGAAATTTTTGTTGCTCGTGAAAAGAATTGGGAGATCTCATATTACGGATTGCCAACACTCACTACGAAGCTTTTCTACTATATAATTAAAAAAAATAAATGCCCCCTCAATCAGCTACTTGCCACAAAGGTCTGACAGGAGCCTGTCAGTTTATATGTCATAGTAGAAGGTCTGCGAGGATTGCAGGGCCTCAGTAGAAAAACACAGACATCCATGCCTTACCCGGGGTTCGAACCCAGGTCCCTTAGATCAGTAGCCAAGCGTGATAAGCACTCGACAACGGGACGGCTATATAAATAAAAAAAATAAATACCCCCTCAAGCAGCTGCTTGCCACAGAGGTCTGACAGGAGCCTGTCAGTTTATATGCCAAAGTAGAAGATCTGAGAGGATGGCAGGACCTCAGCAGAAAAACGACACAAACAGCCATGCCTTACCCGGGGCTCGAACCCAGGTCCCGTAGATCAGTAGCCAAGCGCGCTAACCACTCGGCCACGGGACGGCTATATACACTAGAGGAAATAAAAAAAAGCAACACTTCCAAGAAGTTATGCAAATGTGACGAAATTTAGGGAGGCGGTAGTATATGGAAATGCATGGAAATGATTAGGACTGCAGGATGATCGAAATGATTGGACAGGCGCGAGCTGACGTCACCAGTGCGGAGCAGTCAAACAGAAAAAGGCAACCAAAGCTCAGTTGACAAAACGTTGTGGAAATTGTTCTAAACTGCTAAAAATGCCCTACGCAGACCTCGATAGCCGTTCCAACAGTTAGCAGGCTTTGAGCATGGAAGAATCATCGGTCTTAGAGAAGCTGATATTAGATAAGGATCAGGAAGACGACGTATGACCACGGAGCGAGCGACAGGACCGCTATTTGCGACACATGGCATTACATGACAGATTCGCGACTACAACGCAACTGCAAAGGGACTGGCAACAGGTAACACATCGAATACTTACCAGGCGGACGGTAAACAACAGGCTTTTACAGTTTTCATTTCGAGTCTATCGTTCGGCACTGCGTTTGCTCCTCACATCTGTTCCCATGCAAGCACGTCTTCAGTAGTGTTGCCTCAGTTGGGTTGGGTTGTTTTACCTCTGAGCGACACTTTTTTGCACACCATGGGCAAAATGGCCAGGTCACATGGACCCCGCAGGCTCAGAGAAGGTTGGGGGAGGAGACCCACTGGAACAGCTGTTGGGAGACAGATGGTAGCCTCCCGTCAAGGCCATCCAGCGTGTTCTTTAACGTGCACAGGGTATGGCTCTCCCGCACACGGGGCCACGGCTTAACGTCCCATCCGACGGACGGCGGCCTTTCCACGCCCATCGGTGTCCCCTACTGACCGTGGGCAGGGCGGCGAAATTTGCGGAGAAATCTCAATGCTGACCCAGCTGGGACAACAAGAGTGGAGTATCGTGGTGTTTAGTGACAAATCTCGTTTTTTTCTTAGCACGACAATAGACAACGTGTTGTCCATCATCCAGGGGAAAGGAACACTAGGTTCAAGGTGTTGTAAGATCATGGTGAAATTAGCCTCCAATGTAGGAGCTCCCTACACCAGTAAAGGAATGCCACCCAGTGCGTGAGACATCATCACACAGCTCCAACACCTGGTGTGGGGTGCCATTAGTCACACATCTCAGTCAGAACTAGTCATAAAACGGGGATCTCTAACTACCCAAAGATGTGTTCCCAGGTTCGAGTCCCAGCTGGGTAAGCGTTGAGATTTATCTCCGCAAAATTCCTGCCCTGCCCACGGTCAGTAGGGGACACAGATGGGCTTGGAAAGGCCGCTGTCCGTCGGATGGGACGTTAAGAAATGGCCCCATGTGCGGGAGAGCCATACCCTGTTCACGTTAAAGAATGCACTGGATGGCCTTGACGGGAGGATACCGCCTGTCTTCCAACAGCTGTTCCAGTAGGTCCCCTCCCCCAACTATCTCTGAGCCTTCGGGGTCCTTGTGACCTGGCCATTTAGCATATGGTGTGCAAAAAAAGTGCCGCTCAGAGATAAAACAACCCAGCGATGTGTTACCAACATTTTGCAGCCAGTGGCTGCCCCATTTGTTCAGCAGTATGGAATCTTTTACCAGCAAGATAATGCCATCTATAAACATTCAGATACTACCATGGCCAGCACGCTCACTGGACCTTTCACCTATTGAACAGGTCTGGGACATGATGGGCTGACAGCTCCAACAACACCCAAAAGGTGCGCCAACTACTGTCGCTGAAATAAAACAGCGACTTTGCACTATTTGGCGTTCTATCCCTCAGGAAGACATTACAGAGCTGTACAATAGCATTCCCCCTCCGTGTTCATGAATGCATTGCTGGACGGGGTAGTTCAACATCATACTAATTATACCAGATTAAATAAATAAATAAATAAATAAATAAATACCCCCTCAAGCAGCTGCTTGCCACAGAGGTCTGACAGGAGCCTGTCTGTTTATATGCCAAAGTAGGAGATTTGAGAGGATGGCAGGACCTCAGCAGAAAACAACACGAATATTCATGTCTTACCCTGGGCTCGAACCCAGGTCCCGTAGATCAGTAGCCAAGCGCGCTAACCACTCGGCCACGGGACGGCTTACCGGTAGGTAAAATGGTAATTTTCCGTGTTTTTTTTTGGTAATGTAATCAATTGCATATCTCAGTGTGTGCTAACAGTTGCCTGCGTTTCAATAAAATGACATTAATTCTTCCAGACTTATGCATTTTTTCCCCTGTAGTGTATTTTCAAAGGTTTGTCGTGATAAACAGAGTAAATGAAAGAAAAATGGTTTCCACTTCGCGAGGAAGCGTTTCCTGACGGCCATTGGCTAGGCATTTTGACGTCACAGCGGGGAGACGAAGGTAAACAAAGCATGTAAGAAGCGTACGGTAATATAGATATCTGTTGGCAGAAAAACTGTAAAATTACAATTTCAATTTGCTTTTTAACTGTCCTAGGTCTATCTAGGTATCAGAGAAATATTTATTGTTATAGATACACACTCAGCAGCCACATTATTAGGTACAGTCGCTCAAAAAAGTATCCGAACACTATGGTTGATTACAGAATTCAGAAAAAATATCTGGCAACGTTTTTTTTTAGAAATTAGTGATCTGGCAACCTTCGTGTCACGTGATTACAGAATTCAGGAAAAATATCTGGAGCGTGTACAGCAACTGTACACGCTCCAGTTACCGTTCACAGCAAACTGGAGCGTGTGCAATTACTGCACACGCTCCAGTTTGCTGTGAACGGTAACTGCACACGCTCAATATTTCCGTGAGTGAGCCCACACGATCTAGTATCAAAATAATATGACCACCTACAATCTCTCAAAAAAGTATCCGAACACTATGGTTGTGTACTGTTTTGAGCGACTGTACAGTTGCGTGTTATGTCAATAGTAGCTGAGATACAGAACTCGGGAACATCTTAAATAATCATTTTTTGAGAAAATATGACTGAAGACAATTTAAAGACCTGAAATATTCGTTCTCTTATTTAGAGTTATTGGAATACTTAGTAGCAATAATTCCAATTTAAATAATTGCTCTCAAAAGTTAATGGAAACAAGCTAAAATTAAAGCAATAACTGTTATGCTAAACTTTACTAATTACCTTTTAAAGCATTTTTAGCAGTTCACTTGAAAATTAGGTTAATTTTCGCTAATTTTGAATGATATTTTGCAAAAAGTGCTAATTTGATGGAAACTGAAATAACTTCCATAACTCACTTTTGCATAACTCTTGAAATATTGAACGCATATTATACGAAATCGAAATTTCAATTTTAATTTACAAAGAAACTTTTCCTGGAGTTATTCAACAAATAATCTCATTTCTTCTTCTTCTTTTGATTAATTCTGAAATCTTTATTCCGCTCTATCAATTTTTATTTATGTTTATTCCATTGTTTTGAACTTGTTTGCAACGAAGAGATTTTCCCCTATGGTTTATTTAGTGTTTAATAGCAATTTAAAACTGCTGCTGTAATTTTCTAATGTGTAGACTGTGACGCACAGACACAAGCTTTTATTCCCATGAATCAGTACAGCATAAGCCAAGGTTGGGTTGTTTTACCTCTGAGCGGCACTTTTTTGCACACAATGGGCTAAATGGCCAGGCCACAAGGACCCCGAAGGCTCAGAGAAGGTTGGGGGAGGGGACCCACTGCAACAGCTGTTGGGAGACAGATGGTAGCCTCCCGTCAAGGCCATCCAGCGTGTTCTTTAACGTGCACAGGGTATGACTCTCCCGCACACGGGGCCACGGCTTAACGTCCCATCCGACGGACGGCGGCCTTTATCAAGCCCATCGGTGTCCCCTACTGACCGTGGGCAGGGCGGGGAAATTTTGCGGAGATAAATCTCAACGCTGACCCAGCTGGGACTCGAACCTGGGAACTACAGATTACGAGCCTGGCGCGCTACCGACTGAGCCACCCCCGCCCCATAAGCCAAGGTATTTAAATTATCAGTTACGTGAGAAAAGACTCCTTTTTTTACTGGGCACACACTGTCGTAGTTATCAGAGTGATCCGTTTCTTATTCCAACAATCATTTCGTTATTTCCTGTGATAACAATCGTCTGGTCGGAGTAGAAGGGGTCATAGTAACAAGACTGAATTTTTTTATGTGATAGAATTTTCTTTTAATCTGGAACGGGCATTATCATTTAGTTTCCGTTTAATAGTTAGTCCTAAGAGTTCGCTTCATAAATCTTACATGCGATCGATCTTAACAAGCATCTGAAAAATGTTAACCACATATCTTGGCGCCGACATTGCAGCACGCACTTCGTACTAATTTTTGCTTCTAATTCGAATGTATATGAAACATTGTTTTCCTTATTCTTCGAAGGATTACTCATGTAGTTTACCGCACACAGGCCAAGGCTTAACATCTTATCAGACGGACAGCGTCCTTTCCAAGCCCACTGGTGTTTCCTATTCACCGAGAGCAGGGTGCGAAATTTTGCGATTGTGTGGGAGAGTCATATACCCTGTGCACGTTAAAGAGCATCCTGGATGTCCTTGACGGGAGGCAACCATCTCGGATTAAAACCATAAGTTAACTCAATGATAACTATTTTAAATCCCGATTAGAGATGTCCAGTGGGTCCCCTTCACAGTATTCTCTGAGCTGCCGAAGTCCTAGTGACCTGGACGCCCTGCCCACGGTCAGTAGGGGACACCGATTAGCTTGGAAAGACAGCCGTTCGCCGGGTGGGACGTTAAGCCGTGGCCCCGTGTGCGGAAGAGCCATACCCTGTGCACGTTAAAAAACACGCTGGATGGCCTTGACGGGAGGCTACTATCTGTCTCCCAACAGCTGTTCCAGTGGGTCCCCTTCCCCAACCTTCTCTGAGCCTTCGGGGTCCTTGTGACCTGGCCATTTAGCCCATGGTGTGCAAAAAAAGTGCAGCTTAGAGGTAAAACAACAACCTAATCTATGATGATTAATTCTCAAATGTTACCTGATAGAAAATTTTTGGAAGGAAATTATTATGGTACATGATATTTGGTAGAATTTTTTTTACCCTAGAGTGAGGTGGGATTTCAAAATAAATATTTTTGTGGTTGGACTCTGCGAGTTAGAAGCTTTCAACAACTTCGGATTCCCAGGGAAAGACGAGGATTTGTATCAGTTGTCACTGAGTTAACTTATGGTTATAATCCTGAAATCCAAGGGGCGGGGATGGCTTAGTCGGTAGCGCGCCAGGCTCGTAATCTGTAGTTCCCAGGTTCGAGTCCCAACTGGGTCAGCGTTGAGATTTATCTCCGCAAAATTCCCCGTCCTGCCCACGGTCAGTAGGGGACACCGAAGGGCTTGGAAAGGCCGTCGTCCGTCGGATGGGACGTTAAGCCGTGGCCCCGTGTGCGGGAGAGCCATACCCTGTGCACGTTAAAGAACACGCTGGATGGCCTTGACGGGAGGCTACCATCTGTCTCCCAACAGCTGTTCCAGTGGGTTCCCTCCCCCAACCTTCTCTGAGCCTTCGGGGTCCATGTGACCTGGTCATTTAGACCATGGTGTGCAAAAAAGTGCCGCTCAGAGGTAAAACAACCCAACCTGAAATCTAATCTTAAATCAAAATGGAATTTGATTTTGTCCTTTATAAAGGATTCAAATTATGAATGCTACTTACTGTCTGTGGATGTTGATCGATCTTTTATGAAATGGGAACTTTTCAGTTTAATGCCACAGGCCTCTTTAATTAAACCTTCCAGGAGAAACATTTTCCCCTCAAACTGGAATTAAGTTAAAATGCCTCAATTAACAAGGAATCGCCTGGAAATAATTTTGCTGTCCCAATAATGAATTTCCAATATTGGCCATCGTTTGTTGTGCACCAAATATGGGTTTGGCTATTTTACCATTGAGTGGCTTTTGTTTGGGTTGTTTTACCTCTGAGTGGCACTTTTTTGCACACCATGGGCTAAATGGCCAGGTCACATGGACCCCGAAGGCTCAGAGAAGGTTGGGGGAGGGGACCCACTGGAACAGCTGTTGGGAGACGGATGGTAGCCTCCCGTCAAGGCCATCCAGCGTGTTCTTTAACGTGCACAGGGTATGGCTCTCCCGCACACGGGGCCACGGCTTAACGTCCCATCCGACGGACGGCGGCCTTTCCAAGCCCATCGGTGTCCCCTACTCACCGTGGGCAGGGCGGGGAATTTTGCGAAGATAAATCTCAACGCTGACCCAGCTGGGACTCGAACCTGGGAACTACAGATTACGAGCCTGGCGCGCTACCAACTGAGCCACCCCCGCCCCCCATTGAGTGGCACTTCTGTGGATATTGATAGAGTCTTGAGCCCGAACCATTTTGATAATTACAAGGCACAAGCACAGGCAAGAAAAAAAATAATTTCTCACACATTATAAAACAGAATGCCTTGTGCTAAATTATGTTTTAATTCTGCGCATTGTAGTCTACTAAGAGATTTACCCGGCGTTGCTCGAATCTGAAACTTTATATAGTAGATGGCATTCTCCACGTAGCAGGTTTTCATTGGCATAAAACTCATACGATCTATTAACACCTCCCCCTCGGCAAAACTTCTTCCAACTTCTAGGGGATGTCTGAAACTCTCTCAAGTTATAGTAGATGACATTCGCCAGGTGATTTTGAATAACTACTAATGCTAAGTGTTTGAGATACACCGGTTTTGAACATTTAATGTTAAGTCTATGGAGATTTTGAAACATTCAAAACCACTTACCCCAGTTTTAGTTCACCCCAGCAGGTTCGTATAAAGCCTATACTTTTCCCGTGGGTGAAGGGAGCGTTCGCACAAAGTTTTATTCTTCCAGCTCTTCTGGGAGTCGAGTGCATAAGCGGACAAACAAACTTCTTTATTTGTAATATTACAAACTTTAACTAAAATATTTGAAGACCAGAACAAAATTGTAATGCAATTTTCAAACGATACATACTACAAATAATTGGTAGAGACTGAAAATTCTTGAGTACGGAGGGTGTTTAAAAAAGTTCTTAACGCGTGTCTGTAAATTTGCACTCGTTCGTCCGAAGTTAACGAGCTACGACTTGTTTGAAAGCTTGTCTAAACTTGTCATTACGTGTTAAAAAAAATCCTCTATCATCATTTCTTTCTTCGGTATACGAAATCTGTGCATTGTTACTATGGAGCCTACCTAAAGATGGGGGAAAATTTTTACGTTTTCTCAAGGGTTGGGTTGTTTTACCTCTGAGCGGTACTTTTTAGCACACCATGGGCTAAATGGCCAGGTCACATGGACCCCGAAGGCTCAGAGAAGGTTGTGGGAGGGGACCCACTGGAACAGCTGTTGGGAGACAGATGGTTGCCTCCCGTCAAGGCCATCCAGCTTGTTCTTTAACGTGCAGAGGGTATGGCTCTCCCGCACACGGGGCCACGGCTTAACTCCCATCCGACGGCCTTTCCAAGCCCATCGGAGTCCCCTACTGACCTGGGCAGGGCGGGGAATTTTGCGGAGATAAATCTCAACGCTGACCCAGCTGGGACTCGAACCTGGAAACTACAGATTATGAGCCTATTATGAGCTATTATTATGATTATGAGCCTTGATTGATGATTATGAGATTATTATTTATGATTATGAGCCTATTATGAGCGCGCTACCGACTGAGCCACCCCCGCCCCCGTTTTCACAAGGATGCAGTTTGGGGATGACGAGAAAAAACAAATTCATGCTGATTTATCATAAGTATATGGGGATCATGCCTGTTCATGTACCTTGTTACGGGATGGATGCTCAAATTCAGAGAAGGATGGCAGTGCTTCGAAGACTCCCTTGTGCAGGAAGACCCGAAGGAGGCCATGAACGAGAACCATCGCTGCTATTTGTGAGCCCATTAAGGAAAACCCACACATCACCATTGAGATAATGTTTATATATTAGTGTATCGATTGGCAATGTGGATCATCATTTAAAGTTCCGAAAGATCTGTGCCAAATGGGTACCCACAAACTGACAGAAGAGCAAAAAAGAGCAAGTCTCCTCGTGCAAGGAGGTGCTGGCAATGTTTGAACCGAGAAGCCCTAAACGATTAACAGACATTGTCACAGATGATGAGACGTGGTTTTATTACTATACAACTCCCAGAAAGATCGACAACTATACTGCTCACAAAAATTAGGGAATATTTCAAAATTAATATGAAGCGATAAAAATATCCCCTAATTTTTGTGAGCAGTATATTTTTTGGGTTGTGGAAGTTGAACTGCATCCACAAATGAATGTTGGTTGGAAATGGAATTTGAACAATGATGTTTGTTGGAAATGGAAGTTGAACAAGATGAGAAAGAGGATGTTCACAATTTTTTAAAATTCCCAAGGAGTGATGGCTATGAACTGACTATAAATGGCCAATACTACACCAACATTGTTTAGCACAAAATGGTTAAGGAGATGAAGGAGCAGCATCCAACAACAGACTTGTCAAGGATTCTCCTTCTTCACGGCAATGCCAGTGCTCACAAAACCTGGCAAGTTATGTCCTGTTTCAAGCAGGAAAAAAATCGAACATGACTCCATCCTGCATATTTCACCCTATTAAGCACCAAGCGATATTTGTTTTCCAAAAATTTTAAAGGAATTTGCTGGGAAGCTTTTTCAAGACTTTGCAAAATGTGTTCAGGGGAGTATTCCCTAACAAAAGTACCAGCATCGAAAGTGCTTTCCATAAAATAAAGTAATAGTGTGTGAATTTACTTTGCGTGCTAGTGACTGAATTTACTTTGCGGTGTAACATTTCCTCCTTCGTTACAGACTTGGCTCAGTCGTCTGTAATGCTAGAGTGGAATACTTTGAAGAACAGTAAAACTTTTGAGATGAATGCAATGGGTTGGGTTGTTTTACCTCTGAGCGGCACTTTTTTGCACACCATGGGCCAGGTCACATGGACCCCGAAGGCTCAGAGAAGGTTGGGGGAGGGGACCCACTGGAACAGCTGTTGGGAGACAGATGGTAGCCTCCCGTCAAGGCCATCCAGCGTGTTCTTTAACGTGCACAGGGTATGGCTCTCCCGCACACGGGGCCACAGCTTAACGTCCCATTCGACGGACGGCGGTCTTTCCAAGCCCATCGGTGTCCCCTACTGACCGTGGGCAGGGCGGGGAATTTTGCGGAGATAAATCTCAACGCTGACCCAGCTGGGACTCGAACCTGGAAACTACAGATTATGAGCCTGGTGCGCTACCGACTGAGCCACCCCCGCCCCATGAATGCAATGAAATTTGTTTTGCAGATGCACGTGAAGAAATTTTTGAACGCCCCTCGCAATATTATTATAAACACTAAGAGCGATTTCATTAATGAAATTAAAACTAAAGAATATCAAAGATTGAATAGGGCTTTATCTTTAATTACTAAAGGCTGATTAAAAGGCTCAAATAACACTAAGAGCGATTTCATTAATGAAATTAAAACTAAAGAATGTCAAAGATTGAATAGGGCTTTATCTTTAATTACTAAAGGCTGATTAAAAGGCTCAAATTATAATTATTATTTTTTCTTTGCTAATTTTTTTCACAATTACGAGGCAAGATAAAATGTACATTAATGACTCAGCACAAGCCAGATGAAGTTTGTGCCCAACAAAGGCGGGGAACTCTTCTCTGTTGTACCTAAGGGACGGTGGTAGCTCAGACGGTAGCGCGCCAGGCTCGTAATCTGTAGTTCCTAGGTTCGAGTTCCAACTGGGTCAGCGTTGAGATTTATATCCGCAAAATTCCCCGCCCTGCCCACGGTGAGTAGGGGACACTGATGGGCTTGGAAAGGCCGTCGGATGTGACGTTAAGCCGTGGCCCCGTGTGCGGGAGAGCCATACCCTGTGCACGTTAAAGAACACACTGCATGGCCTTGACGGGAGGCTACCATCTGTCTCCCAACAGCTGTTGCAGTGGATCCCCTCCCCCAACCTTCTCTGAGCCTTCGGGTCCTTGTGACCTGGCTATTTAGCCCATGGTGAGCAAAAAAGTGCCGCTCAGAGGTACAACAACCTATGGGCTAAATGGCGAAGTCAAAGGGATTCCAAGAGCTCAGATCTAAGTAGGGAAAGGGAATCCATTGAACAGCTGTTACGAGTCAGATGGAAGCCTTCCATTAAGGTTATTCAACATGTTCTTTAATGTCCACAAGGTATGGGTTCTCTTGCATACGTACTAAGGCTTAACGTTCCATCTGACGGACGGCCGTCTCTCTAAGATCATCTGGGTCTCTTTTTTCAGCGAGATCAGAGCAGCAGTCAGAGGAGACCCGAATTTTGAAACGTCTTATTACGAGCCTGGTGAGCTACTGGCTGAGTCTGCTCCTGTCTCATCCTTGTAGGAGTAACGGGTCCTTGACTGTGAAACGGAATTTAAAGAAATCAAATGCTGAGAACATTAAATTTTTTAGATGGCGAAAGAAGTGAACCTAACAAACCTGAAATGACTTCTCAGTCAGATCTTTTCTCTGAGAAAAAATCTGACTTAGAAGTCTCAATCTTCTTTTTTCTCTTTTGTTTGGGGTTTTATGGCGCAAGAGCGACGAGGGCTATATTGCGCCAAACAGAGACAAATAAAAAGCTCAAAGACTTAGAACCCACAAGCAAATTTAAAAGAAACACAAAAAAGATAAAGGTGTAAAGCAATAAAGACAAAAGTACAATAAATAAAATAAATACCCCCTCAAGCAGCAGCTTGCCACAGAGGTCTGACAGGAGCCTGTCAGTTTATATGCCACAGTAGAAGATCTGAGATAAGATAAAACAAACCTGGGTGTAAAAGACCAAGGATTATCAAAGTAAAAAGGATAAAGCCATAAAATCACAGTCTGTTAAAATAACCTGTAAAAAGGCAAAAACAGATGGTAAAAATGAGTTATCAGATAAAAGATGGCCGAGTTGGGTTGTTTTACCTCTGAGCGACACTTTTTTGCACACCATGGGCTAAATGGCCTGGTCACATGGACCCCGAAGACTCAGAGAAGGTTGAGGGAGGGAACCCACTGGAACAGCTGTTGGGAGACAGATGGTAGCCTCCCGTCAAGGCCACCCAGCGTGTTCTTTAGGGTGCACAGGGTATGGCTCTGTCGCACACGGGGCCACGGCTTATCGTCCCATCCGACGGACGGCGGCCTTTCCAAGCCCATCGGTGTCCCCTACTGACTGTGGACATGGCGGGGAATTTTGCGGAGATAAATCTCAACGCTGACCCAGCTGGGACTCGAACCTGGGAACTACAGATTACGAGCTTGGCGCGCTACTGACTGAGCCACTCCCGCCCCAGATGGCCGAGTGTAAGAGGCTCGGCCGTAAAATTGAGGAATGTAAAATATAAACGTCGGTCTAAGTTAAAAGCTGGAAAATGAATTAAAATATGCTTAATGGTTAAAATGGTGCTTCTTAGTCAGATACGTTAGTGATTAGGGTGCCGTAAAACCCAAATCTTCTGAGACAGAAAGTGTATTGTTTTTTTCCCCAACTAGCAAAATCAAAACTATTTTTTTTTTAATTTGGCTTCATTGTAGACTAAACCAATATCTTGAATTACTTCTCGGTTCACAGAGTTCAATGCATTATTTTCCTTTCATCAAGCAGATATTGTGCAAACTGTGTATGTTCGTTTTATCTCGAACGTTGTTCAGAACCGGTAATATTATGTTAGCGTAAGCCAAGTCCATAGCCGTAACAAAAAATCAGCATAAGTGTCTCGTGCTTTGGCTCGTTTCCTTTGTGGTCCTGTATTCGATATCTTTAAACTTCCCCACTCTTAGAGCAATCTGTTTAGCCATTCGATTTTCGCCTCTGTTTCACTCTCAAATATCATTCAACCGCCTAATAGCTACGTTGCTACTTTAGCAGCAGCTAAGTTTTTTGAATTCCAGGTTTTCTTACCGATTGTAGCAATCACTGGAGCGCGAGCTTTCTGGAATTTAGCCAATCGAACCTGATGTGTGTTGTGACGTCAGAAGCTACTATCACACGAGTAGCTAAAAAAATAAAGGGGGAGGGCAAGCGACGCAATCGAGACGAAAGAAAATGTTGGGTTGTTTTACCTCTGAGCGGCACTTTTTTGCACACCATGGCCATGCAACCCAACCCAACCCGGAGAAACAAATTGGGCAATGTCTCCCCTGTAATTCGCAAGATATATTTTGTTAAACAAGAAATGAGCAATAAACTTCAAAATCATGGAAAGGTTTTTCTACTTTAATATTAAACAACGAAAAGTGCGCGAAATAAAATTATTTCCAAAATATTTCTCATTTTGTTTCGTGGAAGACCGGATTTAGGGGGGGAGAGAGGACCAAAAGGGCATAGCACCCCCCTGCATACTCTTCGATAATTTGAACGAAGGCCTTGAAAAATAAACGTATGTACACTCGCTCAAGAAAGGATCTGAACACTATGGTCGATTACAGCATTGAGAAAAATATCTGGCAACGATTTTTTAAGAAATTAGTGATCTGGCAACCTTCGTGTCACGTGATTACAGAATTAAGGAAAAATATCTGGAGCGTGTACAGCAACTGTACACGCTCCAGTTACCGTTCACAGCAAACTGGAGCGTGTGCAGTTACTGCACACGCTCCAGTTTGCTGTGAATGGTAACCTGCACACGCTCAATATTTCCGTTAGTGAGTCCACACGATCCAATGTGCTGTGAACATTAACCGCAACTGCTCCAGTTCATTTCCAAATGCACTGAACTTCTCACATTGAATTTCTCACAGACAGCGTCATTTCCAAATGCTGTGAACGGTAACTGCACACGCTCAATATTTCCGTGAGTGAGCCCACACGATCCAGGTCTTTGTGAGACACGAAGGTTGCCAGATCACTAATTTCTAAAAAATCGTTGCCAGATATTTTTTCTGAATGCTGTAATCGACCATAGTTTTCGGATACTTTTATGAGCGACTGTACGTATGTGACCCTGGACCAAAATAGTATCCCGTGCATGAATTGTAGCCAAGCAATAGCGCAGAATTTATAGGCAGTGGCCAGACAAGGATACCAAATGTTTGTTTCGATAGGCAGATTACATTTTCGCAAAGACGGAATGGAACAGTTATTTTAGGAAACTTTTTGATTTGGCACGGAAAGAGTTCCAAAATTTTTGTATAAAAAAAATGAAATAGTTTTGTGTACATTTATTATATCATCACATGTTCATAAATTGATTCAGAAACTCAGCTCACTAATTGTTCGGGTCTTAGTTTTGATTTAATTTTTAACCTTGGCTCAGATTGTAGACCGAAAGCAAGAAATTTTAAATTGTATCCTGGGCTACTTTTCTTACATTTGCAACTTTTTATATGAATACATGAATTGCCAGGCGTTTTCGTGTCTTAATACGCAGTAAATGACACACGCAAAGTTGTTGAGTTGTTTACCTCTGAGCGGCATTGTTTTACCCACAACTTCTCTGAAGGCTCAGAGAAGGTTCGGGGAGGGGACTTACTGGACAGCTATTGGGAGACAGATGGAAGCCTCTCATCAAGGTCATCTACTGGGTTCTTTAAAGTGCAGAGAGTATGGCTCTCCTGCACACGGAGCCACTGCTTAACGTCTCATGCGACGGACAGCGTCATTTCCAAACCAACTGATGTCCCTTACTGACTGAGAACAGGATGGGGAGACAACCTGGGAGCTGAAGACGAGCCTGGCGATCTACCGAATTAATCCCCCCACACACACACACGCCCCTTCTGTGAGGAAGGCGAAACCTCAGCAGAAAAACAATTCAACATCACACCTTATCCGAGGCAAAAGGTCTCCTTTTCGCCGCAGCTAGGCACGCTAATCACCCATTCCGGTGTCAGAGTGGTTAGCGTGAACTGTGGGACCTGAAGTCTGCGAACAGTAGGTTATAGACTGGCCCACTACCAACTGAGCCAACAGTCACTGCTCTTACTCAATTAACTCTACATTTCGGGCCGGTTCAACCAATTCAGGGGCTTGGGATACCTGCTACCAGAAATCAATTATAAATAAAGCCAGGAATATTGATTAACCTAAGTAATTTTTTTTACGTGTACCACCCTTTTTTAGTCATTTATACGTTTTTTAAGCTCTCTATAATAACACTGAGTTGTGTGTGAGAGTTGGTAAGGCTTGTAGCAATTGGTTTAGCATTACTTCTGGTGTTTGACAAGGGTGCATTTTGTCTCCTTTTCTCTTTAGTTTGGTTATTGATTATGTTATGCGAAATTCACTTCAAGGGAAAGATTTTGGCCTTAAATGGACTGGAGATATGAAAATTTCTGATTTAGATTATGCTGATGAATTAGCCCTTTTGGGAAATGATGTTGATGAGATGAACTCTTTCAATCGAGCTGTTGATGAGATTGGGAGTAGAGTCGGTTTGGTTATAAACAGAGAGAAAACTAAAGTGATGAAAATTGGTCAGGCAGGCTGTGATTCAGTTAATCTGAATGGTTGCAGTCTTGAGCAGGTGTCACAGTTTAATTACCTTGGGGGCTATGTAACAGATAATGGTGATGTGCGGCATGAGATTAACAGACGAATAGGGATTGCTGCCGGGACTTTTAAGAATCTGTGAAGATTGTGGAGAAATAGGCGTATACACCTAAACACTAAAATTAGACTGTAAAATAGTTTGGTTCTTTCTAGGGTTAGTTATGGTAGTGAAACTTGGACGCTGTGTAAACAAGATGCTTTTGATTCTAGATGCTTACATAGTATCTTGGGTATTAGGTGATTTAACTTTGTAACTAATGATGCGGTTAGGCAAAGGAGTTTACAACCTCCTTTAAGCAGCATATTGTGCAGAGAGAGACTCCGCTGGTTTGGCCATGTTAACGTATGGATAATTATAGATTGGCGAATAGGGTTATGAACAGTGTGCCTAAAGGCCTGAGAAAGAAGGGGAGACCTAGGATGCGGTGGGCAGACAATGTCAAACAGGACCTTGTTAGAATTGGTGTGCAGTGGCCTGATGCAGTAGATGTAGCTCAGGATAGACTTGCTTGGAGAACTAAATTGCATGGTCTGGTTGGACCTCCGTAGCCCATGGCTGCTTGAGGATGATGATACGTCCTTTTATACCCTTAATAATGAACCAAAAGAAAAATAGTTATCAACTTAGAACGGTTTCTTAAAATTGTTTCGTTATTAATAATTTTAAAGTTTCATAAGTTGGAAAAATTATTCATTTCTATTTAAAAATCCTACTAGTTCTTAGCAGCTAAGTGGCCACCTCTCTTTCTTGGGGCCCGGGACTTGAACCTCCCTAGGCCTTTACCATAATCAGGTTTACCATATGGGATCAGACTTGCACATAAGGTAAATAAGCTTAGGCCTCAAAGAAACATTAATTCTTTTTTTAATATTGTTACGACAGAAGAATCTGGCAACCGAAAGCAAAGTTTCAGCCAACGAATAAGAACTTTGGGAGAATTTGGAGAAGAAGTGTGGAGCGTTAACGGTCGTTGTGTTGTAACGGTCGTTGTGTTGTAACGGTCGGTGAGTTCGAAAATGGACGGTGAGCTGTTCTGAGACAGTGCGCGTAAGTATCAAGAAGTAACTTGATGTGTTGTGTATACGCGGAAGGATAAAAGTGGGATCTTTTATCGTTAAGTATCAAGAAGTAACTTGATGTGTTGTGTATACGCGGAAGTATAAAAGTGGGAACTTTTATGGCTAACTTCGAATGTCTACACGGACTGTCTTTTTGTTCGGCTAGTGTGTGAAAAGTTATTAGCACAGGACGAGAATTGGTTTACGAGTGAAGATCTTCGGGTGACCTGGTAAATCAAGTAAAAGGTAGTATTTTAGTAAAATACACAGAGCTGATATTGTGTGCTCTACGCAGGAAGATTGATGACTTGTGCATGTTAATAGTTGATTTGTTAATAAGATACTTCATCCATATTTCCTTTGTAACAATTTACCTTGTATTGAATTTGGTTTTGAAATATAGCTTTTAATACTCACGCTCAGTGGCTATCCATTTTTGTAATCCGCAACATTTGGTGTCAGAAGTGGGATTAATTAATTGAATGCCGTTGACTAGAAGTATGGATGAATTAGTAAAGTTGATAAATAGCTTCAAAGCCGATATGACTACGCTGATGACTGATATGAAAGCCGATATGGCTACGCAGATGACTGATATTAAAAGCGATCTAGCTGCCCAAAACAATAAAGTAGATGGCTTGAAAGCCGAGATGGCCGCACAAAATAATGAGTTGAGAACGGAGATAGTTTCTCGAAAAGATGATTTGAAAGCCGAAATGGCCGCACAAAATACTGAGATGAGAGCTGAAGTGGCTTCTCGAGTTGGTAAGATTATTGATCACTTCAAGGATCATAAAACCGAACTCAATAGACAATGCAATAGTTTAAATGTTGAATTTGTCAGTGAAAAAGATGATCTTGATAGTGTTAAGTTAGATTGTAAACATGGAAAAGAAAAAGAGAAAGGCAACGCATATAAAAATGTGGATCTGCTACTGGAAATCAAGAATCGTAGAGATAGCGCAGATAATGCCTTTGACCACGCAACTACTGGTGATGCATGGCAGAGTGTCTATGTCGCTGGTGACATGTCTAGGAACTGTGAGGAACAATCACACAGATCAGAGAGCTGTGAGACTATACAATACGCTTTGCACTTCAAAATACCTAGGTATACAAGTCTGGCACGATCTGAAGAGAGATCCACACGAAAGGTATTCTATTCCTCGCCGTCAGCAAAATGCGTCATGGACAATTATCGCAAAGGCAGAGTAACGAGTGGTAATGAGGGGGAACGAAACAGAGTTTACGTTTCGCAGAGTGGTCCGAGTAAAGAAGAAGTGTCCATTCATCATAGATACAAAGTGCCCTTCGTCGTTACCGGGGAAGTCGGAGAGATTTTTCCGAAACACATAGCCACACTCGAATCGTTTATAGAAAGTGGGGATTTAAGAAAGAAGAATTCCGAAGAATGGCTTAGAAGCGTAACAGGTGATGCTAGTAAAGGAGCTTCAGGCAGAGACAGTACTTCAAAGACTAACTTTCTGGATGAAACTAAGCCTCAGAGTTACGATCAGAGAGAAGTGAATCCCTCAGATAATTTCAACGTAGCCACGCTGAATTTCTTTTCTGAACAGTCAATGTGCAGATTTGGACATTATAACCATTTAGATTATAAGGATATAGAAAAGTTTTATCACGATTACAAGAGCTCTAAAGTGGACAATATCATGTTACAGAACTCGTCGCTGATCTCCAGAATGAACAATTTGGCAATCATGACTGATATTTCCCTGGCTAATTACAATGAGAGCTCCAAGAAAGTGAATTCGGAAGAAACAGCAAATATGACCTCCTCGGGTCATGTGTTTTGCTGGAGACCCGAGTGGCGCCATCGGATGGTAGATAAAAACAGCACAGGAGGTGTCGGCAACAAAGTGAGTCTTGTCTTGGCTCCTGCACTTGCTGCTTTAGGTCTCAAGGTCCCTATGATCTCC
Organism: Ryuthela nishihirai; assembly: GCA_038380435.1. Lineage (NCBI taxonomy): Eukaryota > Metazoa > Arthropoda > Arachnida > Araneae > Heptathelidae > Ryuthela > Ryuthela nishihirai. The sequence continues at coordinate 41,587,658 of JAWZYU010000017.1, read as the reverse complement.
GGTCGTGCTCTCCAATTGACGGGAGATACTCTGGACAAATTGGAATCCATCCCTGGCTTCACAGTCGACTGCACTAAAGATAAAATCGAGCAGATGATGGAAGACGTCGGATGCTGCATCGTAGTACAGACAGAGGAGCTGGTGCCAACAGATAAGGAGATTTACCGCTGCAAGGATCTGACGGCTACCGTAGATAGCGTTCCTCTAAGGAGATGCTCAATTGTGTCCAAAAAGCTGGCTGAAGGAGTGTGCGCTTTGGTTTATGATGTTGAATTCGGAAAAGGAGCTATTGATCTCATCAGTACAGAAGATGTTGCTGTTGATTTAGTTAAGAAAGTGGTTGCAGCATCACAAGCTCGTGGAATGAAGAGTTTGAGTTGTTCAGCTGTTATCAGCAACATGGATTCACCTCTTAAAAACTCTGTTGACAACTCTCTGGAAGTGATGGAAGCTGTTCAGTGTTTCCTTGGTAACGGATCCTTGGAACTGCAAGAGCTCGTCGAAGAGTTAGGAGGAGAACTTCTGCGTTTGGTGAACATTGTGGATAATAGGGTAGATGAAGCATCACGTGTCTGCAAGGTTCTGCATAACGGCAATGCTTTGAACAAGTTTCGTAACATGTTAATAGAACAAGGAGTATCTGAAGATGTTGCAAGCTGGCTATGTGAAGGTAAAACAGAAAAAATATTGCTAGCAGCCCGACACATCACTGATTTCACTTATACAGGAGAAACAGGTAAGGTTGTCGGATTAGAAGCTGCAGTTCTAGCAAGAGTATGGAAGGAGGAGATGGACCGAAGCGCTAAAAAGAATTATGGAGCTGATGTTATATTTGTGAAGCACCTTGGGGATCAAATTGAATCAGGTGAAATATGGCTGAAGGTTCATCACGACAGTTCTGAATTAAGTGAAAGTCAACTGACAAAAGGGTCAGACTGGAGGATGAAACTCCTCCCTAGATTTTATGTCACTAATGACTTTCATTCCTTGTTACTGTTGATAGAAGTAAAAATCCAAAGAAGAAAACTTTCGACAAAGAAGAAAACTTTTTACAGGTTTTGCACGAAAACTCTTAGTCGATTCTTCTTCCTGCGGAGACATAAACGTGTTCACAAGGGCTATAGGCCTTACACGTATTATATTTGTGGACGAGGCTTCAGTCAGAAAAGAAATCTACGTCATAATGAGATTCGCTTTCATTTTGACACAGACGTGGTATATCGCATTCGTCGACGTCCAGCTACAAAGTGCAAGGTGGTTCACGTTAATCGTTTGGCTCCGTTTCATCGAAGAACTGAAGAAGCTTTGGAATCCAGAATTGTTCGGGACGAACAAGACCTAGGAAGGGGGCAGTGTTACGACAGAAGAATCTGGCAACCGAAAGCAAAGTTTCAGCCAACGAATAAGAACTTTGGGAGAATTTGGAGAAGAAGAGTGGAGCGTTAACGGTCGTTGTGTTGTAACGGTCGTTGTGTTGTAACGGTCGGTGAGTTCGAAAATGGACGGTGAGCTGTTCTGAGACAGTGCGCGTAAGTATCAAGAAGTAACTTGATGTGTTGTGTATACGCGGAAGGATAAAAGTGGGATCTTTTATCGTTAAGTATCAAGAAGTAACTTGATGTGTTGTGTATACGCGGAAGTATAAAAGTGGGAACTTTTATGGCTAACTTCGAATGTCTACACGGACTGTCTTTTTGTTCGGCTAGTGTGTGAAAAGTTATTAGCACAGGACGAGAATTGGTTTACGAGTGAAGATCTTCGGGTGACCTGGTAAATCAAGTAAAAGGTAGTATTTTAGTAAAATACACAGAGCTGATATTGTGTGCTCTACGCAGGAAGATTGATGACTTGTGCATGTTAATAGTTGATTTGTTAATAAGATACTTCATCCATATTTCCTTTGTAACAATTTACCTTGTATTGAATTTGGTTTTGAAATATAGCTTTTAATACTCACGCTCAGTGGCTATCCATTTTTGTAATCCGCAACAATATATAATTTATTGTGTTGAAACACGTGTTCATCTTATCTTTACACAGTCATCATTGTATACATATACTAGAATGTGATATCATTACATCAGTTTCAGGTTCATTTTTTAATGTTTCCTTCAGTCAGAATCAAAATATACATTGGTTTCCCTAAATTAAGGAAAATCCCTAAGTCAATGGAAAGCTAACGTCAAAGCTTTAAAAATTTAAAGATAAGTTTTTGTTTTGAAAAATGTGACTGCAAACAAAGATCTCAATCAAATAAATCAATATCTCAATTTTCAACAATATTCGTTTAGTATTTAATGAGTTATGGAAGTTTGAATATTTAGCGATAACAATGCCAACCACAAAAATTGACTTCAGAAATTAATTAAAACTTAGTAATAAGTGTTGTATCAAAGGTTTAATAAAATAAACATGTATTTTAGACCTTTGTGTAAAGAATTCTTTCACTATTATTCAAATTTCATTTCATTGTGCAAAAAAGTGCCGCTCAGAGGTAAAACAACCCAACCCAACCCTGTCCGCTCAGCTATAAACAAGGTCTGATCCGCACCAGCATCTGCAAAATTTTATCATCATCCGCATATGTATGTAGGCTACTTAACAACCGTCGAGATTTCGCAAATGCTTGAGCTAATTTCGCTACTGAGAAAGGATTATATCTGAGTGATATTGACAAATCACTGGACTGCTGCTACCTAGTGACTTTTCCTCCCCCAGCATGATGAACTTCCTTCCGCTGCACGACTCTTCGTCAGCGAAAATTTCAAGAAGGAAAAGGTATTATTTTTGCATAACCTAACCTGTCATCAACAATCCGCCTCTACAAGGAATTGTACACCGCCCTGATGACTGCTGAGTAGAGTCGAAAGCGCTCTGCCCCATGTAAATAGCACATTGCATTACTTATGTAAATGAATCTAACCGGCAAAAAAGCGTTATTCTTTCTTATGAAAATTACTCTTTGTAAAGCACCAAAATCAGCGCTGGATTAACCATTAAGCAAAAGAAGCACGTGCTTAGGATACCAAGGAAAGGTTTTTTTTTTCCAAGGATAGAGTTCCCCTCCCCCCCTAAATGTCTTGCCCTTGGGAGGGTTTCTTTGGGAGGGTGATTAAAAATTTTCAATAAATTTTTGTATTTGCATTATTTTCTTTTAACAATTTTATTAAGAAATGCATAAAACAGTGTTGAAAATTTTCACTTTTTTCTGTTGCTGGTGGTTGGGTTGTTTTACCTCTGAGCGGCACTTTTTTGCACACCATGGGCTAAATAGCCAGAGTCACATGGACCCCGAAGGCTCAGAGAAGTTGGGGGAGGGGACCCACTGGAACAGCTGTTGGGAGACAACTCCAATGGTAGCCTCCCGTCAAGGCCATCTAGCGTGTTCTTTAACGTGCAATGGGTATGGCTCTCCCGCACACGGAGCCACGGCTTAACGTCCTATCCGACGGACGGCGGCCTTTCCAAGCCCATCGGTGTCCCCTACTGATTGCGGAGATAAATCTCAACGCTGACCCAGCTGGGACTCGAACCTGGGAACTACAAATTACGAGCCTGGCGAGCTACCGACTGAGCCACCGCGGTCCCGCTGGTGGTTGTAAGTAAATAATTTGCTTATATTGCTTACTGCTATTCAATGCTAAATAAAATTAAAAGAAAAACAACAGATTTTGTTTAATATAGTTGGGGGGTCTGAACTTAAAAAAAAATCCGAATTTTCAATCTCTTATTTCGCCTTCAGCACTTATTGAGTCTTAATGTCTTGTCAGTTAAGGAATGGAAGGGCCGATAGGGGGCGCTGTTGTTGGGCAATGCTTACGGCATCAGTTGGCCTTAATCCGGCACTGACCAAAACCATGAGTGTTGATAGTGTACAGGCCCATAATACAATGGCAAAGCCACCCTTAGCATTCGCAGGACTCAGGGCAAGAAATATTTGCGGGCTCTTTCTCTTTTGAACCAGAATTGTGTGGGGATGTGGGTCTTAAAGTAGATTTCTCTTTTACCTGTATGCCGTTTTTCCTCATTTTTGTACATTTTTCTCCCTTCTTCTAGACTTTTTTTTAGCCCACTACTATCGATTTTCTGTTTTTTAGTGGGGGCCCCCTTTTGCCCTGCCTAAGGGCGGGCTTGTACACTGGCATGGTTATCTGGCGCCAGTTCAACTCTGGTACCAGGGGCGTAGCCATGGAAGTGGAGGCTTCCCCCCCCCCCCCCCAAAGTAACTCGGATTTGGCAAAATTCGAAGCGACTTTGTAAAATCTATGTGAGTTGTGAAAATTTTAAATTTTTTTTGGAAAATTAAGGGGAGTTGTCAAAATCGAGGCAATCTCTTGGCAGATCTAAGGCAGTTTGGAAAATGGAGAGACGGCAAAATTTAGAGTAGTTGGCAAAATTTAAAGCCACTTAATAAAATATAGGTGAATTGGCAAAATTCGGAGTGACTTGGTAAAATCTTGGGGAGTTGGCAAAATTCGGAGTGACTTGGCAAAATCGTGGGGAGTTGGCAAAATTCAGGTGAGACGTAGAAATTAGGAATTTTTTCTGTAAACTTATGGCGAGTTGGCAAAACTTAGGAAGTTGGCAAAATTCAGGTGAGATGTGAAAATTTGGATTTTTTTCTGTAAAATTATGGCGAGTTGACAAAATCTAGGAGAGTTGGCAAAACTTAGGGAGTTGCCAAATCTAGGGGTATTTGGAAAAACTAGGGACAGTTGGAAAAATCGGAGTGACTTTGCAAAAATCAGGTGTGATGTAAAACTGGGATTTTTTTCTGTAAAATTGTGGTGAGATGGCAAAATCGAAGAAACTTGGCAAAATTCGAATCCACCTGGTAAAATACGGGCGATTTGTGAAAATTGAGATTGGTTTTGTGAAATTAAGGAGAGTTGGAAAAACCAAGAACTCTTGGTCAAATCTAGGGGAGTTGGCAAAATTCGAAGCCACTTGGAAAAATACAGGGGAGTTGGGAAAATTGTGCCTTTCTTGTGCAATTAAGGAGAGTTGATAAAATTCGAAGTGAGTTGGCAAGTTCAGGGAAGATGTAAAAATTGCGATTTTTTCTGTAAAATTATGGCTAGTTGGCAAAATCTAGAGTAGTTGGCAAAATTTGAATCCACTTGGTAAAATATAGGAGAGTTGTGAAAATTGAGATTTGTTTTGGGAAATGAAGGAGTGTTGGATAAATTGAGATTTGTTTTGTGAAATGAAGGAGTGTTGGATAAATTGAGATTTGTTTTGTGATTAAGATTAAGATTTTTGTGATTTTGATATGTATATTTTGATTTTGTGTTTTGTGATTAAGATTAAGGAGTGTTGGATAAATTGAGATTTGTTTTGTGAAATGAAGGAGTGTTGGATAAATTGAGATTTGTTTTGTGAAATGAAGGAGTGTTGGATAAATTGAGATTTGTTTTGTGAAATGAAGGAGTGTTGGATAAATTGAGATTTGTTTTGTGAAATGAAGGAGTGTTGGATAAATTGAGATTTGTTTTGTGAAATGAAGGAGTGTTGGATAAATTGAGGAAACTTAACAGAATGTAGGGCAGTTGGCAAAATTCGAAACCACTTGGAAAATACGGGCGAGTTGTTATAGTGATAATTGGGATTGGGTTTGTGAAATTCAGGATAATTGACTGAAATCGAGAAAACTTGATAAAATCTTTGGGAGTTTGAAAAGTTTGAAGCGATTTGGCAAGTTTAGGAGAGATGTAAAGATTGGGTTTAGTTTCGTGAAATTAAGGATAGTTGGCCAAATCAAGGGAAAATTCACACTGACTCGCTGCAATTTAGACGAGATGTTTATATAAGAATATTCCTGTGAAATTATGACTAATTGGCAAAATTGGAAGTTAAATGGCAAATTAGGGTTAGTTGGCAAAATTGGAAGTCAAATGGCAAAATGTAAGAGAGTGAGAGTTGTGAAAATTACCTGAAGCCCCCTCCCACTGAGCGGGAAATCTAAGTAAGTTTGCTCAGTTGGCAAATTTTTGATTTCTCCCCCTCTCCACCATAGTCCTTCGCTACGCCCCTGTCTGGTTACATCGTAATAGCAGTTGACATCGCAATCGTTCTTCCGTGTGAATGTGTTTTGCCCGTTTTATTTTTTTGCTGTTGGAAATGTGAAAGAAACGAAATTCAATTCCGATTCCAAAACAGATCTAAATTTTGAAGAAAGCGAATAAAGCGACCTTGTGGTATTCAAGAGCGCGTGCAATTGTAACTGAAAGACTGTGGCGCGCCAAAAAAAAATTTGCACTTTCCTCTCTTGCTGGTGTCAGTCGATTTGGCGCTAAAAAGTTGCGACAATTAAAACGTTGATTTTTCATGGATTGGTTCGTGCATGCGAGTAATGTTTCCATCTGCATGTGCATGAACTAGTAGCACGCGATTCGATTATTGCTGCCAGTAATGCATGCCAGGGTAAACTAACCCTTAGGCTCAACTTCGAACGTTGCCATTTTAATTAATTTGTTAGTTATCAATCAGCATTTTTACGTTTCTTAAATTTTTACTTTTCCTAAAAAGGTTTAACCTTTTTAGGAAAAGTGTCCGAAATATCTGGCGATGTAAACAACTTTTTTCTTTCAAGTACATATTAAAAGAATTTATTTTTTAATATTTTATTTTATATTTAAATACAAAAAGGGATTTAATATCACAATTAAGAAATTTCTATAATTGTTGGTGGCAACTGACATAATTGTTTCTCTGGACGACATCCATTGTTAAGTCATCGAAAGATTCCTGATTTAAACCAGAAGAAATAGAATTCACTTCGGCAGGAAGTTAGGGGAGTCGAGAAACACCAAATTGGGCAGGGCGCAGTGATCGGAATTGAAAGGTAAGTACATCTTTCGTTGTTAATGCTTCCTCCAGCGTTTGTCAGTAGAAGGAGATTCTCCCGCCATGGCCAGAGGTAGGAGAAGGCCGAATCTTTTCAGGCGGCGTTCTGCATTCCTAAGAGATCAGTGCCGTCAGTTATTCTGCGACGAACTCTCCATTCAAAATGCTTGTAGAGAACACATGGAGAAATTCTGGAAAGATCCAGTGCCAAGATATGATCCTTTCTTCGGCGCAGAAAACGAGATCCTGCATCTCCTTACGCTCTGCCGCCAATACTCGAGAATGGTGAGCCTCAATGGCTTTGACTACTTGATGTATAAAGCATCGTACACGGTTCAGTTTCTCTGCTACCTATGGCAAGTACAAAACAGCAAAATGGTAGCGGAGAGTCTTCAACTTCTTTACAAGCACGAGAAAAACTTCAGTTATCTCTTCAACCCCGTCATGGTTCATCCAAATCGAATCTTCTCAGTGACCCGCGCATTGCCACCTGCCAGAGTGGATGGCTGGCCTCCGATTAAGTATTTCGTCCACCACGCTTGCAGGGCGAAAGCCACTTGCAATGGCACGTCTTTCTTCGACCTTCGGATGTGGCATTGGAATGGCTTCAAGCCTTCGGCCGTTTACTACGCAGCGGTGACGCGAAATCCTTCTGCACTTAGAACCCTCCTGCGCTACGGTGCCCGAGTCAGGGCACCAAGGAACAATCCTCAGTGGGTGGCCTCTTTGGTCATGAAACTAGTCGCGAGAGCGGTGAATCTCGGAGTGCTACAAGATTTGCCCGAGAGGCGTGTGTATGAAGAATGGGAACATCCCGCATCAGAGAAGGCAGAGAGAGGTTGGATCGAGTTGGAATGTGTCAACATCCTGCTGCAGGCGATGCCACCCGTAAGCATGAGGCGCATCCCATTTAGGCTGAACGATCATTGGAAGAGATACTTTTTCGATACGGCGGATTTTGTGAAGACTATGAGCGACAGAGGGCTCTCGACCAAGCTGAAATATCACTTCCTGGAACCTGCCGGACTGAAGCACATTTGCAGAGCAGCAGTGAGAGAAGCGCTTTCGAGGAACGGAGAGCTGCCGTTTGGCATCGCGAAGTTGGAAGTGCCGAGGGAATTGAAACCTTACTTGAACCTCGAAACTGAGGACTGAAACAGATGGCGATGTGGAAAGACATTCCTTCTCCTCACTTAACAATAACAACGAAACTTTTTATCAACAGACAAAAATGGAGAAGTTAGATGGCTAAACTTCGTTTGCAGAATGAGACACGAGAATGTAAATCAGTTTGAATTGTGCCCTGTCGGTTATCTGTCGAAACAATAAACAGAGGAAAAATAAGTTGAATGTGTTGATTTATAATTTATAGCATTTGCAACATACATAGGATTAGTGTACTTATTTAAAAATTACTTTTTAGAAAAATCTGAACTGTTGCTTTTTAAAATAGATCTGAACAGGACCGGAAATTCTTTTAGGGTTGGTTGGGGGAGGGAGGGGAGGACTAGGATGGTCATGCCGTCTCCCATTGGACAAATTTAAAAATCAGACAGACAAAATAATTTTGAAGAATATTTCGGTAGTAGCTCACTAGAATGAATTGAGAAGTATATCCAGTATATTATCGTGTTCCACGAACCCTGTGTAAGATGCGTGCTTTAGTTTTTGACCATATTTTTTGCAAAACAAAGTTCAAACTAATGAACACTAAGTGGGAGTAAGTAACGTAAAAATCCGCCCTGTATCACTCATGATTGAAAAATAAATGAAGTCATCTAAAAGCATCACTTCCCAAAACAGTGACAGAGATTATCTGAGCATAATATTTAATGATAGCAATGCCAGCCACAAAAATTGACTTCAGAAGTTAATTAAAACTTAGTAATAAGTGTTGTATCAAAGTGTTTAATAAAATAAGTTTGTATTTTAGAACTTTGTGCAAATAATTCTTTCACTATTCTTCAGTTTCGTATAAGTTTCTCAAGACTGCTTTACTATTGTTAAATATTCAAACTTCCATATCTCATTAAATACTGAACGAATATTGTTGAAAATCGAGATATTGATTTATTTGATTGAGATCTTTATCTGCAGTCACATTTTTCAAAACAAAAACTTATTTTAGAAGTTATAGAGCTTTGACGTTAGCTTCCCATTGACTTAACATAGGGATTTTCCTTAATTTATGGAAACCAGTGTACATATTTCGAAGGCCAAATTTTTGATGTTTCTTAAACTTGCCATAGCTTAGATCCTCAGAAGTTCAAAGTCCGATCCTGCCATATACATTCTATTTTAATTCCTGTCTATCGAGAGAATATGAATATGATCTGAAGATCAACTGTGTTGGGATAGTTTAACAAGAAATACCACCTGACTTATTTTTAGGAGGCTGTGCACGTCAAAAACTCCTTTTCAGTCAACTTTTCTAAGGTCTTTCCTCCGAGTTCTGAAAGCATGAGAAAGTGAGGATAACACAGAGTCGGGAGTGAAGCGAATCGATTACCTTATCTTGAGGGAAGACAAACTCGCTAACCACAAGGCCACATCCGACCATCTAAAATGTCTTGACATGAGGAAGAGACCTGGCAACTTCTGCTACTCCCCTTATCGTTGTTTACGACTCTCTCCATTTCCCTCCCAAAACGGCCATCTGCCCTGAAGACCTAAACATTGATCACGTGTTCGCATGCGACGTCACCATCTCGGTTGGCACGACCATTGCGAAAATTAAGGGAGGGGGGGGGGGCAAGACTAGCAAAGTGAGTAGTGGCCGCCACCTGCCTAGTTACCGACTAATTATTGCCTTTGCTCTTGCTTCGCATCCGCAACCGTCAACCGTGAATCAGAAGATAGGGAGGACATATGTTCCCGCCGAGAAATCGCAGCTTGACGAACGAGCTCGCCCGACTGCTTCTTTTTCTTTCGGATTTTCATAAAAATATTTTTTTAACACATTTAAACTCGCTAAATCTGGCTCAAGGTGACTGCTAAACAGAGGCTTAGCTTAAAGACTATCAAAACAGAGGAAAACGATAAGAACAACAAAAGAGCAAGGAACGTTCATTAGAATACATAAAAATATATTCCTATTTCGGCGACCGTGACCTGTCGACTGAAGCTTACATCCACATCGTCACTGCTGCTGAAAAGAGGCGTGACGCTTTCTTGCCAAGAACCAACCATGAAAGGATTTCTATTTTTAAAATCTCTTTTTTTATTCTGACTGTGAGATGCCTACTGAAAAAAAAAGCCAATAAAACGATTACGTCGCAGTAACTATCAAATCATCACCGTCTGTCGACGTTTCAATAATTATAATTGCAGGATACTTTTTTTAATCTGAATTTTAAATATAATAAAAAAATAAATACCCCCTCAAGCACCTGCTTGCCACAGAGGTCTGACAGGAGCCTGTCAGTTTATATGCCATAGTAGAAGGTCTGAGAGGATGGCAGGACCTCAGCAGAAAAACGACACGAACATCCATGCCTTATCCGGGGCTCGAACCCAGGTTCCTTAGATCAGTAGCCAAGCGCGATAGCGGACCGTAAATGGCAACTGGGGAAACTTATGAGAGTGCGCAGTTGGTCAGTGCAAGGGGGTGGACAAGGGGGTGGACACGCGGCCCTCGAAGTCATTTTGGCGTGGCCCACAAACAATGCGTTCTATCATAATCATCATAGTAGCGAACTGTGGTTTAATATCTTGGCTCAACTGCGATGCTTTGAGTCTAGAGAACCTTTTACTATGGCATATAAACTGACAGGCTCCTGCCAGGCCTTTGTGGCAAGCAGCTGCTTGAGGGGGTATTTATTATTTATTTTTATTATACAGGAATGTGGTCCCGTTCAAACGACATTGAAGCCATTAGAAATTAAATTTAGGTTTTTTTTTTTTGGTATTAAAAGTATTCAGCTGGGTTGTTTTACCTCAGAGCGGTACTTTTTTGCACACAATTGACTAAATGGCCAGGTAACGAGGACCTCAAGGTTCAGAGAAGGTTGGGGAAGGGGATGACAGCTGTTAGCAGACAGATGAAATTCGGTGGTAAAGTATCAGAGGAGTTGTCATGTAGTCTACAACACATTTCCTGTGATGCTTTATTACTTAATTATTGAACGCCCTGGAAAAAAAACGTTCTGAGCGTGAGGGACAAATATTAAATTCTATCAGATCAGGCAACCTGATGGTCCGTTTCGCAACATAAATGGTCATCAACAAATCATATGCAGGAAAGTCGATCAGCTGGTGGAGAAAGGTTAGCCACTGATGGTGCAGTGGTTATCACCACCAGGCATGTTACTGGGAGACGTGGGTTCGAATCCAATTCACGGCAAAACTAAATTTTTTCATTTATTTCATGAAACAGATTGCAGCTTCGCGTGAATACCATGCAACATAATTCTTTAACATGCACACGGTATGGGTCTCTTACACACCAGACCACGGCTTTACGTCCTGTTTGACGGAGGGTGGTCTTTCCAAGCTGTGGGTGACCTCCTTTTGCACCGAAATCAGAGTGGAGATTTGGGGAGATAAATCTCAACACAAATATAGTTGGGACTCGAACTTGGAAAATAATTGTTTAAAAAAATTTCCAAAGCGACTGATACCTTGTAAACTCACTCTCATCAGTGGGAATTATCCCTTAAAAAAATTATACATTCAGTTCTAATCGAGAAATATTTGTCCGCTTAACACCCAACCAAGAACTCTTTATTTTTCTCTTCAAACCTTCAGAAAAACTTCAGTCAACAAACTCGAATGTAATCCAGTCCGTTGTATGACCTCCAAACGAACAGCAGCAGAAGGATATTTTTTTCAGATCCCTTTTATAAACGGCATAAAAAAAAACTACCAAAAGACACTCAACAAAGACGATATTCTTCTGGATGAAGCCATATCGGTACATTTCTTTCGAGTCATAATCGCCCACGTTCGCCGCATCGTTCATTACAACCGGAAACAGCAGACCAAACAAACCAAAAACTTCAGCCAGTTGGTTGTTTGCGGTTTCTTTTTTTCCCTCTCTTGACCAGAGAGTCAGAGTCCTTCTCCATTACATCCTTAATGAGCGTTCTATAGAGTGTAAAAGAAAACGAAAGAGTCAAGTGTCGGCTTACGAACAAGTGCCCCTCGCGGCTGACCGCTCCCAGACGCTCCTGCCTCTGTCAGCACGACACGCGGTGGAGCGTAGAAAGAGAGAGTTGGTGAGGACGGTTCACTGACTCAATGGCTCACTGTTGCCACTGATGACAGTGCACAGATCACGGGCAGCAGTTTTTGCTCTCCCTCCTCTATGCGTTACATCACGTGGGTCGCTGCTATTGACTTCATCTCATTTCGCATTGTAAGGGAGAATCGGTTCCCGAAATAGACTGAAGCGCCGATTGTAGGAGCTTGCTTTGAAGTTGCTGAACATGTTGTCGATTATTTTACTTTTAAGGGTTTTTACTTTTTTACTGTTGTTATTGTGTGTTTAGTACTGTCTCTGATGGTGTAACTGGAGTTGAATTTTTTTGAGGGCTTCTGGACGAATTTCTTGATGAATTTATGCTAGGTTGTTCGATATTCGAGTAGCGATGTTTTGAACTCGCTGGGCTAAATGGTCAGGTTCCCAAGGGGCAGAGGTTGGTCCAGTAACCGGCAGGTAATCTAATGTTCCCATGTTACAATCTTCATTTTGACTGTGTTGCAGTTTTTCTCTGTTAACCCTGACCCTGTCCTCAGTAGGAAATGAGCACCGATGGGTTTTAAAGATTGAAGTAAAGACGTGGTCCCATATACACGAGAGCCATAACCTTCTGCATATTAAATAACAAAATGGATGGCCTTGACGGGAGGTTTCCAACTGTCTCCTAATAACTATCTAGTGGAACCCTTTCACCAACTTCCGCTGCGCTTTTGGGGCCTTTGTTATCTGGCTTTTTAGTCCATTGTGCGAAGGTGCGCATGCTCAGAGGTAAGCAACTCAACTCCAGCCAGGTCTCTCAGTTAAACCTCATCCTTCTTTCGGCTTGGAAAGGTCGCCGTCCTGGCGACTGGCACTGGATATCTATTAAAGGACAGATGGTCATCCAGTGTGCTCTCTGGAATGTACAGAGTATGGCTCTTCCTGGACACGTTTAAACGACTTAATAAGACATTCGACGGATGACAATCTTCCCAGCTAATTAATATTCTCTTTCTCCCCTAGGCAAATGGGAGTTAGGGGAATAAATCTGAGCACAGGCACAGATGGGACTCGAACCTGGGAACTGACGACAGCCTGGCGCGTCAAATACCTTGACGTTGAAGACAGTCGTTGATGTCAGTCTTGACCACCACATTCTGCTTTCAATTATCAGATTTCTAATGCATATAAAAACTGTTTGCAATACTAATTTAATGTTTTCACATTTCCAACTTTAGCAACCTCTAATGGCAGAAATTCGAACTATTGGCAAAGATCCAGAAAATCTCATTAGATGATCTCATTAGATGAACACTACATACATTCTCCTCAAGCAGCCTATGGAGATCCAAACAAACTACAGAATTTAGGTTTCCACACCAGGCATGTAATAAGATTTAATAGTTGTTTCTTTGAATCTATATTTAATGTCGGACATCAAATATGGAGCTAAAATAAAATTATACAAAGAGAACTGTTTTGAATTTCAAAGCATGTAGACAAGTTTCAGATTTAGTATGAAACGACAGGATTTTCGGGGAGGTCCAGACCAATGTCCCCCCCCCCCTCCTGGTACGTCCCTGCTCCATATATACACGTCTATTCTGACCTACAACTCTTGCCCTTGGCCACAGTACGACAATTCTGACAAGATCCTGTTTGACATTTTCCTCCCATCGCAGTCAAAGTCTCCCTCTTTGCACTTAGGGACACTCTTCGTAACTCTATCCACTAATCTGTAATTCTACATACCGGCAACATGGTTAAAAGAACGAAGTCGCTCCCTATATAGAATCCTACTGAAAGGTAGCTGAATATTCTTTTGTCTAATCTCATCATTACTTACCTACTGAAACCACCTAATGTCCAAAATACTTCGTAAGCATCTAGAATCAGAGACATCAAGTTTCCTGTTATTTCGCTTGCAAGGGGTTCAGGTTTACCTACCGTGGCAAATGTTAGACGGAACTAAATTATTATAGTAGTATAGTCCCATTCCAGCCCCCCCTTTGAACAGTGCTTTCCCCATATGATGTCACCGCCTGGACTTTGACCCTTACAACTGTCATGGGATATGGCACCACCACCCAGTCGCGTGATATGTCGCAACCACCCTGGACATTGACCCCTATGTCGCAACCGCCCTGGACATTGACCCCTATGTTGCAACTGTCACGTTGCCTTCTCAGATTGAACTTTGACCCCCATGTTGCAACCGACCATATTTTAAGCCCTCCCCCTCTTCATAGATCCCCTGGTTGATCCACCTATTTTTTAAGCCCCCCTTCTCGAATAGTCTCGATTTTTTTTTATTTCCCCTGGTTGACCTATATTTAAGCCCCCTCTCTAAAGGCCCCCTTTGACCTATATTTTAAGTCCCCTCTTATAAGACCCTCTGGTTGACCCACATCAAATCAGTTCTTGAGCATTTAATCGGTGTCATCCAACGTCCATACTATTTTTAGTACGTCTCCTGTATTTAAAAAAAAAATTCCTTCAGACAGCGTGATTTGATCACGCTACCTCGGTGTCGATAGATGGGGCGTTATCGCCCTCGGCTATGCCTTGTTAATTGATGATGTGGCTTAGATGTGTCTCAAACGGGATATAACCGTATAAATCACGTATCTCTTTATTACAGCTTGAGTTTTATATTTCATGTATTAACCTAGTACGTTTTTTTACAACCTTCGTATTCTTCATAACTAGCTTTTTTCTGCGTATTTCTTATAATGAACTCCTGATAGTCCTTTCACATTAATATACGTATTTTTTATAACAGTCGTATTTTTAAGTCCGTTTCAGTAACACTTATTTCTTTTAACTCCATTACTGTTGGTTGTTGCATTTTTACTAGGACAAATCTACAGTTTTAAAAGACTGTACCGCAGAAAATGCCGTTGGGTAAAAATTTAATAAAAAAATCTTAAAAACTTATTCGTCATTATGTAAAATGGGGTAATGTGGATTGACCTGTATGGATGACCTAAAAGTCCCGTTTTAGAACAAGCGTTCAGCACCGGACCACGTTTTATTGACGGATGGTTAAGTTCTGTGAAATTAAAAAATATTAAACGGTGAATCACAAGGGGACCACGATTTACTGTTGGTTTTACCATCCCTTTGATAAACTCGTTAATCATCAAAAAGTCCTCCTTTCTTAAAAACCCTACATTGATTAAAACTCTTATCAAAAGTTCTGCCCCCCTCATTAACAGTTCCACCCCCCTTTCAAGGACTATCACGCAGTAACTGTTTTAAAAGACTGTCCCACAGAAAATGCCATTGGGTAAAAAATTTAATAAAAAAAAATCTGTTTTAAAAACTTATTCGTCATTATGTGTGATATGGTCTGGTGACCTTAAATTGTTCCACAACACGGGTCACGTTTTACTGACGGATGGTTAAGTCCTGTGTAATTAAAAATTTTTTAACTTCTACCCTCATCTGAAATTTTTCCAAATCCACTAAACTTTTTTTTTGAAATCACGCTGTCGGAAGGAATTTTTTTTAAATACAGGAGACGTACTAAAAATAGAATGGACGTTGGATGACACCGATTAAATGCTCAAACACTGATTTGAGGGTGGGTCAACCAGGGGGTCTTTAAAGAGGGGGCTTAAAATATAGGTCAACCAGGGGAAATCAAGAAAAATCGAGACTATTCGTGAAGGGGGGCTTAAAAAATAGGTGGGTCTATGAAGAGGGGGAGGGCTTAAAATATGGTTGGTTGCGACATGGGGGTCAAAGTTCAGGGCGGTTGCGACATATCACGCGACTGGGTGGTGGTGCCATATCCCATGACAGTTGCGACATAGGGGTCAAAGTCCAGGCGGTGGCGTCACAGAGGGGGAAAGCACTGTGCAAGGGGAGTGGCTGGAGTAGGACTACACTACTTATTATATAATCTAATTTTAGCCTTCATGTATACCTCAAAATTTTCCTAATCTCCAGAGATCCTTAAAGGTCTCAGTATAGTAACATGAGATTAATAGAAGAATGGTAGTAAACTACCATTCTTCTATTAATCTCATGTTGTAACTATCAATATCTTTAACAACACTACCAAGTTCGGTTTGTTTAACCTCTGAGCGGCACTTTTTTTACACACAAAGGGCTAAATGGCCAGGTCGCAAGGACCCCGAAGACTCATAAAAGATTGGGGAAAGAGGACCCACTGGACAGCTGTTAGAAGGAAGATGGTAGCCTTCAGTCTAGGCCATCCAGCGTGTTATTTAACATGCACAAGGTATGGTTCTCCCGCACACTTTGCCATGGCTTAACGTCCCATCCGACGGACGGCGGCCTTTCCAAGCCCATCAGTGTCCCCTACTGACCATGGGCAGGGCGAGGAGACTCAACGCTGTCTAGACGGGACTCGAACATTACTCCCAAGAAAATTAAATTGAGAAACCTGATCCATAGCACAGCCATTCAAAATTATTGGAGTATCTCATCCCCCTTACCAAATTTTATCCTTTTTATTTATCTCTTAGGACAAAAAAATTTAATGTTTACAAACGGACGAGTTTCCTTTTTTTGAAGACAAACTAAAAAAGTTCAGTGCGTGTTACTTTTTATTTAAGTGATTTTCAAAAGTTTCAAAACAAAATATCGTTCTTAGAGAGGAAAAAGGTTCCTGACCTTTCGTTCAGTTCACTACTTCAACGCCACATACCATGAAGATCATGGATCTGAGCTATTACGAATGAAGTGCCATTAAACGACCCCTCGACTTCACTTAAATGCTATCTGCATTGCCATGATATCAATAATGAAGCAATAATGCAATTCTTTGGGTTTAAACATTTCAATTGCTTCTCTCCCCTTCTAGTTCACGGAATGAATGGAAATAGTTGCCTGTAGTGGTTAAGTATGAGTAGCGATCATATTTCTTAAGAGCTTTGTTTTACGAGATATTTTAATGAGTACAAAGGACGTGGAGGGGGGGGGGATTTTTCTTTCGAGTTGGACGTCATGGGTCGTCGTGCGGCGACCATTCAAGATGTTGAAGATTACTTATCAATTGCTTCGAGGAACTTCTACATTGTTATTAGAAGTGAACTCTGCTGACTTGTCGCATTGCTCCACCAGTGCCATGTCTAAAAATCACGTTTTAGTGCATCTATTTAGGTTAATCGCGTAGTAATTTCATCCCAGTAATTACAAGGCATATGACATGCACCACGAACTCATCCATCAGTCTCTGACTTTGTCTTTCACAATTAATTTCGTGATCAGCTTGAAAAAAAGAAATGTGTGTCATCATCTTTGATTTTATGTATTTGTGTTTTTAACACGGGAGAACAGGGGGGGGGGGGGAAATCTCCTTTGAGCTACAGCACTGACGTAACAATAGGGTAGCAAATGACATGGACCAAACTTAAGAACGGATCCAGGGAAGAAAATCGAAGGGGGTAAGGGGGGGGGTAGAAACAAAAACGAGACGAAAAAATGTAGAAGGGGGGAGGGGCAAAGAGATTGGTTTTTTATTGCAGGGTAACAATTCTCACTCCGTTTTAGTCTTTAAAAATTTCTTAAAAAATAGAAGAAACAATTTTAATATTTATTTGCCTCTATTACCCTTACTAGCATTCGAAAAGGGGGGTGTCCTCCCTCCCCCTACATCTGGCACTGGCCCTAAGGTTTTGAGCGTCTACCCAAAATCAAACAAACACCATATTAAAATCTAAAACACAGAAATTATCGTAATTATTTAATAATACTCATTTGTACGCATATTTCAATAAATTTGCTTCATAAATAGCTATTTTTTTTCTTTGAACGAAAATATGTATATTTAATTATATAAAAAGGGGTTAAGTTTCCATATTAACCACAAAAATAATAAAAGTTGAAGACCTATAAATTTTTTCACAGGCGTTTCTATTCCTAATTACGCTATTGAGCAAGTGTCGATCTTTTGGAGCTCTAATCCAGTAATATCAACTTCCACATGTATGCTGACAAATACGTCTACATTAGGGGTTCTCAACGTGGGATACCCGGTAAAATTCTTTGGGGTTCGCCGTGAGAGCTCAAAAGTCGCTAGATCTGATTACCCAGTAAAATGTTTATAATTTTATAAGATTTGTTAAATTGTTTGCCATTTTTTGTGTTTATTGATATATGTAATTTATGAATACAGAATCTAATGTGTGTATATAATATTTATGTTTTATTTCATTCCCATTCTTATACTATAACTATAGTTTTATCTACCTGGCGAACAAGGGGTACGCCAGTTACATACACATTTCCAGGGGGTACATGAAGCATACAAGTTGAGAACCATTGATATATATGTTTTATATTATTTCCATTTTTATACTATAACTATAGATTTATCTATCTATACAAGGGGTACGCCAGTTACATACACATTTCCAGGGGGTACGTGAAGCATAAAAGGTTGAGAACCATTGATATAGATGTTTTATTTTATTTCCATTTTTATACTATAACTATAGATTTATCTATCTATACAAGGGGTACGCCAGTTATATACACATTTCCAGGGGGTACGTGAAGCATAAAAGGTTGAGGACACTGATATATGTTTTATTTTATTCAAATTTTTATACTATAACTAGAGTTTTATCTATCTATACAAGGGGTACGCCAGTTACATACACATTTCCAGGGGGTACGTGAAGCATAAAAGGTTGAGAACCACTGATATAAGTTTTATTTTATTCCCATTTATGTACTATAACTATAGTTTTATCTATCTATACAAGGGGTACGCCAGTTACATACACATTTCCAGGGGGTACGTGAAGCATAAAAGGTTGACAACCATTGATATATATGTTTATTTTATTTCCATTCTTATACTATAACTATAGATTTATCTATCTATACAAGGGGTACGCCAGTTACATACACATTTCCAGGGGGTACGTGAAGCATAAAAGGTTGAGAACCACTGATATATGTTTTATTTTATTCCCATTTATGTACTATAACTAGAGTTTTATCTATCTATACAAGGGTACGCCAGTTACATATAGATTTCCAGGGGGTACGTGAAGCATAAAAGGTTGAGAACCACTGATATATGTTTTATTTTATTTCCATTCTTATAATATAACTATAGTTTTATCCATCTATACAAGGGGTACGCCAGTTCCATACACATTTCAAGGGGGTACGTGAAGAATAAAATGTTGAGAACCACTGATGTATGTTTTATTTTAGTCCCATTCTTATACTATAACTATGGTTTTATCCATCTATACAAGGCGTATGCCAGTTACATACACGTTTCCAGGGGGTACGTGAAGCATAAAAGGTTGAGAACCACTGATATATGTTTTATTTTATTCCCATTCTTATACTATAACTATGGTTTTATCCATCTATACAAGGCGTATGCCAGTTACATACACATTTCCAGGGGGTACGTGAAGCATGAAAGGTTGAGAACCACTGATATATGTTTTATTTTATTCCCATTCTTATACTATAATTATAGGTTTATCCATCTATACAAGGGGTACGCCAGTTACATACACATTTCCAGGGGGTACGTGAAGCATAAAAGGTTGACAACCATTGATATATATGTTTATTTTATTTCCATTCTTATACTATAACTATAGATTTATCTATCTATACAAGGGGTACGCCAGTTACATACACATTTCCAGGGGGTACGTGAAGCATAAAAGGTTGAGAACCACTGATATATGTTTTATTTTATTCCCATTTATGTACTATAACTAGAGTTTTATCTATCTATACAAGGGTACGCCAGTTACATATAGATTTCCAGGGGGTACGTGAAGCATAAAAGGTTGAGAACCACTGATATATGTTTTATTTTATTTCCATTCTTATAATATAACTATAGTTTTATCCATCTATACAAGGGGTACGCCAGTTACATACACATTTCCAGGGGGTACGTGAAGCATATAAGGTTGAGAACCACTGATATATGTTTTATTTTATTCCCATTTATGTACTCTAACTATAGTTTTATCCATCTATACAAGGGGTACGCCAGTTACATACACATTTTCAGGGGGTACGTGAAGCATAAAAGGTTGAGAACCATTGATATATGTTTTATTTTATTCCCATTCTTATACTATAACTATGGTTTTATCCATCTATACAAGGCGTATGCCAGTTACATACACATTTCCAGGGGTACGTGAGGCATGAAAGGTTGAGAACCACTGATATATGTTTTATTTTATTCCCATTCTTATACTATAACTATAGTTTTATCTATCTATACAAGGGGTACGCCAGTTACATACACATTTCCAGGGGGTACGTGAAGCATAAAAGGTTGAGAACCATTGATATATGTTTTATTTTATTCCCATTCTTATACTATAACTATAGGTTTATCCATCTATACCAGGGGTACGCCAGTTACATACACATTTCCAGGGGGTACGTGAAGCATAAAAGGTTGAGAACCACTGATATCTGTTTTATTCCCATTCTTATACTCTAACTATAGTTTTATCCATCTACACAAGGGGTACGCCAGTTACATACACATTTCCAGGGGGTACGTGAAGCATGAAAGGTTGAGAACCACTGATATATGTTTTATTTTATTCCCATTCCTATACTATAACTATAGTTTTATCTATCTATACAAGGGGTACGACAGTTACATACACATTTCCAGGGGGTACGTGAAGCATAAAAGGTTGAGAACCACTGATATATGTTTTATTTTATTTCCATTCTTATAATATAACTATAGTTTTATCCATCTATACAAGGGGTACGCCAGTTACATACACATTTCAAGGTTGTACGTGAAGCATAAAATGTTGAGAACCATTATATATGTTTTATTTTATTCCCATTCTTATACTATAACTATGGTTTTATCCATCTATACAAGGGGTACGCCAGTTACATACACATTTCCAGGGGGTACGTGAAGCAAAAAAGGTAGAGAACCACTCATATATGTTTTATTTTATTCCCATTCTTATACTATAACTATAGGTTTATCCACCTATACCAGGGGTACGCCAGTTACATATACTTTTCCAGGGGGTACGTGAAGCATAAAAGGTTGAGAACCACTGATATATGTTTTATTCCCATTCTTATACTCTAACTATAGTTTTATCCATCTACACAAGGGTTACGCCAGTTACATACACATTTCCAGGGGGTACGTGAAGCATAAAAGGTTGAGAACCACTGATATATGTTTTATTTTATTCCCATTCTTATACTATAACTATGGTTTTATTCATCTATACAAGGCGTATGCCAGTTACATACACATTTCCAGGGGGTACGTGAAGCATAAAAGGTTGAGAACCACTGATATATGTTTTATTCCCATTCTTATACTCTAACTATAGTTTTATCCATCTATACAAGGGGTACGCCAGTTACATACACATTTCCAGGGGGTACGTGAAGCATAAAAGGTTGAGAACCACTGATATATGTTTTATTTTATTCCCATTCTTATACTATAACTATAGTTTTATCTATCTATACAAGGGGTACGCCAGTTACATACACATTTCCAGGGGGTACGTGAAGCATAAAAGGTTGAGAACCACTGATATATGTTTTATTTATTCGCATTCTTATACTATAACTTTGGTTTTATCCATCTATACAAGGCGTATGCCAGTTACATACACATTTCCAGGGGGTACGTGAAGCATGAAAGGATGAGAACCACTGATATAAGTTTTATTTTATTCCCATTCTTATACTATAACTATAGTTTTATCTATCTATACAAGGGGTACGCCAGTTACATACATATTTCCAGGTTGTACGTGAAGCATAAAAGGTTGAGAACCACTGATATATGTTTTATTTTATTTCCATTCTTATAATATAACTATAGTTTTATCCATCTATACAAGGGGTACGCCAGTTACATACACATTTCAAGGGGGTACGTGAAGCATAAAATGTTGAGAACCACTGATATATGTTTTATTTTATTCCCATTCTTATACTATAACTATGGTTTTATCCATCTATACAAGGCGTATGCCAGTTACATACACATTTCCAGGGGGTACGTGAAGCATGAAAGGTTGAGAACCAGTGATATATGTTTTATTCCCATTCTTATACTCTAACTATAGTTTTATCCATCTATACAAGGGGTACGCCAGTTACATACACATTTCCAGGGGGTACGTGAAGCATAAAAGGTTGAGAACCACTGATATATGTTTTATTCCCATTCTTATACTCTAACTATAGTTTTATCCATCTACACAAGGGGTACACCAGTTACATACACATTTCCAGGGGGTACGTGAAGCATAAAAGGTTGAGAACCACTGATATATGTTTTATTTTATTCCCATTCTTATACTATAACTATAGGTTTATCCATCTATACCAGGGGTACGCCAGTTACATACACATTTCCAGGGGGTACGTGAAGCATAAAAGGTTGAGAATCACTGATATATGTTTTATTCCCATTCTTATACTCTAACTATAGTTTTATCCATCTACACAAGGGGTACACCAGTTACATACACATTTCCAGGGGGTACGTGAAGCATAGAAGGTTGAGAACCACTGATATATGTTTTATTTTATTCCCATTCTTATACTATAACTATAGTTTTATCTATCTATACAAGGGGTACGACAGTTACATACACATTTCCAGGGGGTACGTGAAGCATAAAAGGTTGAGAACCACTAATATATGTTTTATTTTATTCCCATTCTTATACTATAACTATGGTTTTATCCATGTATACAAGGGGTATGCCAGTTACATACACATTTCCAGGGGGTACGTGAAGCATGAAAGGTTGAGAACCACTGATATATGTTTTATTCTCATTCTTATACTCTAACTATAGTTTTATCCATCTATACAAGGGGTACGCCAGTTACATACACATTTCCAGGGGGTACGTGAAGCATAAAAGTTTGAGAACCACTGATATATGTTTTATTTTATTCCCATTCTTATACTATAACTATGGTTTTATCCATCTATACAAGGCGTATGCCAGTTACATACACATTTCCAGGGGGTACGTGAAGCATGAAAGGTTGAGAACCACTGATATATATGTTTTATTCCCATTCTTATACTCTAACTATAGTTTTATCCATCTATACAAGGGGTACGCCAGTTACATACACATTTCCAGGGGGTACGTGAAGCATAAAAGGTTGAGAACCACGGATATATGTTTTATTTTATTCCCATTCTTATACTATAACTATGGTTTTATCCATCTATACAAGGCGTATGCCAGTTACATACACATTTCCAGGGGGTACGTGAAGCATGAAAGGTTGAGAACCACTGATATATGTTTTATTCCCATTCTTATACTATAACTATAGTTTTATCTATCTATACAAGGGGTACGCCAGTTGCATACACATTTCCAGGGGGTACGTGAAGCATAAAAGGTTGAGAACCACTGATATATGTTTTATTTTATTCCCATTCTTATACTATAACTATAGGTTTATCCATCTATACCAGGGGTACGCCAGTTACATACACATTTCCAGGGGGTATGTGAAGCATAAAAGGTTGAGAACCACTGATATATGTTTTATTCCCATTCTTATACTCTAACTATAGTTTTATCCATCTACACAAGGGGTACACCAGTTACATACACATTTCCAGGGGGTACGTGAAGCATAAAAGGTTGAGAACCACTGATATATGTTTTATTTTATTCCCATTCTTATACTATAACTATAGTTTTATCTATCTATACAAGGGGTACGACAGTTACATACACATTTTGAGGGGGTACGTGAAGCATAAAAGGTTGAGAACCACTGATATATGTTTTATTTTATTCCCATTCTTATACTATAACTATGGTTTTCTCCATGTATACAAGGGGTATGCCAGTTACATACACATTTCCAGGGGGTACGTGAAGCATGAAAGGTTGAGAACCACTGATATATGTTTTATTCTCATTCTTATACTCTAACTATAGTTTTATCCATCTATACAAGGGGTACGACATTTACATACACATTTCCAGGGGGTACGTGAAGCATAAAAGTTTGAGAACCACTGATATATGTTTTATTTTATTCCCATTCTTATACTATAACTATGGTTTTATCCATCTATACAAGGCGTATGCCAGTTACATACACATTTCCAGGGGGTACGTGAAGCATGAAAGGTTGAGAACCACTGATATATGTTTTATTCCCATTCTTATACTGTAACTATAGTTTTATCCATCTATACAAGGGGTACGCCCGTTCATACACATTTCCAGGGGGTGCCGAAGCATAAAAGGTTGAGAACCACTGATATATGTTTTATTTTATTCCCATTCTTATACTATAACTATGGTTTTATCCATCTATACAAGGCGTATGCCAGTTACATACACATTTCCAGGGGGTACGTGAAGCATGAAAGGTTGAGAACCACTGATATATGTTTTATTCCCATTCTCATACTCTAACTATAGTTTTATCCATCTATACAAGGGGTACGCCAGTTACATACACATTTCCAGGGGGTACGTCAAGCATAAAAGGTTGAGAACCACGGATATATGTTTTATTTTATTCCCATTCTTATACTATAACTATGGTTTTATCCATCTATACAAGGCGTATGCCAGTTACATACACATTTCCAGGGGGTACGTGAAGCATGAAAGGTTGAGAACCACTGATATATGTTTTATTCCCATTCTTATACTATAACTATAGTTTTATCTATCTATACAAGGGGTATGCCAGTTGCATACACATTTCCAGGGGGTACGTGAAGCATAAAAGGTTGAGAACCACTGATATATGTTTTATTTTATTTCCATTCTTATAATATAACTATAGTTTTATCCATCTATACAAGGGGTACGCCAGTTACATACACATTTCGAGGGGGTACGAGAAGCATAAAAGGTTGAGAACCACTGATATATGTTTTATTTTATTTCCATTCTTATACTATAACTATGGTTTTATCCATCTATACAAGGCGTATGCCAGTTACATACACATTTCCAGGGGGTACGTGAAGCATGAAAGGTTGAGAACCACTGATATATGTTTTATTCCCATTCTTATACTCTAACTATAGTTTTATCCATCTATACAAGGGGTACGACAGTTACATACACATTTCCAGGGGGTACGTGAAGCATAAAAGGTTGAGAACCACTGATATATGTTTTATTATATTCCCATTCTTATACTATAACTATGGTTTTATCCATGTATACAAGGCGTATGCCAGTTACATACACATTTCCAGGGGGTACGTAAAGCATGAAAGGTTGAGAACCACTGATATATGTTTTATTCCCATTCTTATACTCTAACTATAGTTTTATCCATCTATACAAGGGGTACGCCAGTTACATACACATTTCCAGGGGGTACGTGAAGCATGAAAGGTTGAGAACCACTGATATATGTTTTATTTTATTCCCATTCTTATACTATAACTATAGTTTTATCTATCTATACAAGGGGTACGACAGTTACATACACATTTCCAGGGGGTACGTGAAGCATAAAAGGTTGAGAACCACTGATATATGTTTTATTTTATTTCCATTCTTATAATATAACTCTTGATAGCTTGGCTGACAAAGCTGAGGAAGCAGTTAGGCAGCACAACAGCAGAGAGCTGTATCAGATAGTTAATGTTTTATGTGGTAGAAAACGGACAGGCATACAGGGATTGAAGGATAAACAAGGTAAGGTTATAGAAGGTGAGGATTCTGTCATGACTAGGTGGGCTGAGCATTTCAGTGATGTTCTAAACAATGTGGTTAGTTCTACTCCCATTGTTTGTAATGATGATAGATGCATTGGCAGCTTTAATGTTGGCCCTATAACACAATCTGAAGTTAGTTTGGCTATCTCTAAACTTAAACTTCATAAATCCCCAGGGGCAGATGAAATTACTACAGAAATGCTCAGAGCTGGGAATGTTTCGGTTACCACTTGGATGACTGAAATTTTGAATAACTTTTATGATAAAGGCATGGTTCCTAAAGATTTTACCAGAGCTATTATTATCCCTATTTTCAAAAAAGGTGATCGCAGTTCTTGTGATAACTATAGGGGTATCAGCTTACTCTCTGTTCCAGGTAAAGTTCTTTCCATGATTGTGCTTAATAGAATTAAGAATCTGGTTGACAGGCAATTGCGTGATGAGCAATGTGGATTCAGAAGTGGTAGGGGATGTGTAGATCAGATATTTTCACTTAGGCAGATTCTTGAGAAATGTTTAGAGTTTCAGAAACCTTTGGTTGCTAGCTTTGTTGATTTCAAAAAGGCTTTCGACTCTGTTGTTCGTCATAATTTGTGGTTGATTGTGAGATCATATGGTATACCAGACAAGTTAGTTAACATAATGAAAGCTCTCTATAATAACACTGAGTCATGTGTGAGAGTTGGTAAGTCTTGTAGCAATTGGTTTAGCATTACGTCTGGTGTTCGACAAGGGTGCATTTTGTCTCCTTTTCTCTTTAGTTTGGTTATTGATTATGTTATGCGAAATTCGCTTCGAGGAAAAGATTTTGGCCTTAAATGGGCTGGAGATACGAAAATTTCTGATTTAGATTATGCTGATGATTTAGCCCTTTTGGCAAATGATGTTGATGAGATGAACTCTTTCATTCGAGCTGTTGATGAGACTGGTAGTAGAGTAGGTTTGGTTATAAACAGAGAGAAAACTAAAGTGATGAAAATTGGTCAGGCAGGTTGTGATTCAGTTAATCTGAATGGTTGCAGTCTTGAGCAGGTGTCACAGTTTAATTACCTTGGGAGCTATGTAACTGATACTGGTGATGTGCGGCATGAGATTAACAGACGAATAGGTATTGCTGCCGGGACTTTTAAGAATCTATGGAGATTGTGGAGAAATAGGCGTATACACCTAAAGACTAAAATTAGACTGTATAATAGTTTGGTTCTTTCTAGGGTTAGTTATGGTAGTGAAACTTGGACGCTGTGTAAACAAGATAACAGGAAACTAGATGCTTTTGATTCCAGATGCTTACGCAGTATCTTGGGTATTAGGTGGTTTAACTCTGTAACTAATGATGAGGTTAGGCAAAGGAGTCTGCAACCTCCTTTAAGCAGCATATTGTGCAGAGAGAGACTCCGCTGGTTTGGCCATGTTGCCCGTATGGATAATTATAGATTGGCGAATAGGGTTATGAACAGTGTGCCTAGAGGCCTCAGAAGGAGGGGGAGACCTAGGATGCGGTGGGGAGACAATGTCAAACAGGACCTTGTTAGAATTGGTGTGCAGTGGCTGGATGCAGCAGATGTAGCTCAGGACAGATATGCTTGGAGAATTAAACTGAGTGGTCTGGTTGGACCTCCGTAGCCCATGGCTGCTTGAGGATGATGATGATAATGATGATAGTTTTATCCATCTATACAAGGGGTACGCCAGTTACATACACATTTCAAGGTTGTACGTGAAGCATAAAATGTTGAGAACCATTGATATATGTTTTATTTTATTCCCATTCTTATACTATAACTATGGTTTTATCCATCTATACAAGGCGTATGCCAGTTACATACACATTTCCAGGGGGTACGTGAAGCATGAAAGGTTGAGAACCACTGATATATGTTTTATTCCCATTCTTATACTCTAACTATAGTTTTATCCATCTATACAAGGGGTACGCCAGTTACATACGCATTTCCAGGGGGTACGTGAAGCATAAAAGGTTGAGAACCACTGATATATGTTTTATTTTATTCCCATTCTTATACTATAACTATAGGTTTATCCATCTATACCAGGGGTACGCCAGTTACATACACTTTTCGAGGGGGTACGTGAAGCATAAAAGGTTGAGAACCACTGATATATGTTTTATTCAAATTCTTATACTCTAACTATAGTTTTATCCATCTACACAAGGGGTACGCCAGTTACATACACATTTCCAGGGGGTACGTGAAGCATAAAAGGTTGAGAACCACTGATATATGTTTTATTTTATTCCCATTCTTATACTATAACTATGGTTTTATCCATCTATACAAGGCGTATGCCAGTTACATACACATTTCCAGGGGGTACGTGAAGCATGAAAGGTTGAGAACCACTGATATATGTTTTATTCCCATTCTTATACTCTAACTATAGTTTTATCCATCTATACAAGGGGTACGCCAGTTACATACACATTTCCAGAGGGTACGTGAAGCATAAAAGGTTGAGAACCACTGATATATGTTTTATTTTATTCCCATTCTTATAATATAACTATAGTTTTATCTATCTGTACAAGGGGTACGCCAGTTACATACACATTTCCAGGGGGTACGTGAAGCATAAAAGGTTGAGAACCACTGATATATGTTTTATTTATCCCCATTCTTATACTATAACTTTGGTTTTATCCATCTATACAAGGCGTATGCCAGTTACATACACATTTCCAGGGGGTACGTGAAGCATGAAAGGTTGAGAACCACTGATATATGTTTTATTTTATTTCCATTCTTATAATATAACTATAGTTTTATCCATCTATACAAGGGGTACGCCAGTTACATACACATTTCAAGGTTGTACGTGAAGCATAAAATGTTGAGAACCATTGATATATGTTTTATTTTATTCCCATTCTTATACTATAACTATGGTTTTATCCATCTATACAAGGGGTACGCCAGTTACATACACATTTCCAGGGGGTACGTGAAGCAAAAAAGGTTGAGAACCACTGATATATGTTTTATTTTATTCCCATTCTTATACTATAACTATAGGTTTATCCATCTATACCAGGGGTACGCCAGTTACATACACTTTTCCAGGGGGTACGTGAAGCATAAAAGGTTGAGAACCACTGATATACGTTTTATTCAAATTCTTATACTCTAACTATAGTTTTATCCATCTACACAAGGGGTACGCCAGTTACATACACATTTCCAGGGGGTACGTGAAGCATAAAAGGTTGAGAACCACTGATATATGTTTTATTTTATTCCCATTCTTATACTATAACTATGGTTTTATCCATCTATACAAGGCGTATGCCAGTTACATACACATTTCCAGGGGGTACGTGAAGCATGAAAGGTTGAGAACCACTGATATATGTTTTATTCCCATTCTTATACTCTAACTATAGTTTTATCCATCTATACAAGGGGTACGCCAGTTACATACACATTTCCAGGGGGTACGTGAAGCATAAAAGTTTGAGAACCACTGATATATGTTTTATTTTATTCCCATTCTTATACTATAACTATGGTTTTATCCATCTATACAAGGCGTATGCCAGTTACATACACATTTCCAGGGTGTACGTGAAGCATGAAAGTTTGAGAACCACTGATATATGTTTTATTTTATTCCCATTCTTATACTATAACTATAGTTTTATCAATCTATACAAGGGGTACGACAGTTACATACACATTTCCAGGGGGTACGTGAAGCATAAAAGGTTGAGAACCACTGATATATGTTTTATTTTATTTCCATTCTTATAATATAACTATAGTTTTATCCATCTATACAAGGGGTACGCCAGTTACATACACATTTCAAGGTTGTACGTGAAGCATAAAATGTTGAGAACCATTGATATATGTTTTATTTTATTCCCATTCTTATACTCTAACTATGGTTTTATCCATCTATACAAGGGGTACGCCAGTTACATACACATTTCCAGGGGGTACGAGAAGCATAAAAGGTTGAGAACCACTGATATATGTTTTGTTTTATGTCCATTCTTATATTATAACTATAGTTTTATCCATCTATACAAGGCGTATGCCAGTTACATACACATTTCCAGGGGGTACGTGAAGCATGAAAGGTTGAGAACCACTGATATATGTTTTATTTTATTCCCATTCTTATACTATAACTATAGTTTTATCCATCTATACAAGGGGTAGGCCAGTTACATAGACATTTCAAGGGGGTACGTGAAGCATAAAAGGTTGAGAACCACTGATATATGTTTTATTTTATTCCCATTTATGTACTATAACTATAGTTTTATCTATCTATACAAGGGGTACTCCAGTTACATACACATTTCCAGGGGGTACGTAAAGCATAAAAGGTTGAGAACCACTGATATATAGTTTTATTTTATTCCCATTCTTATACTATAACTATAGTTTTATCTATCTATACAAGGGGTACGCCAGTTACATATAGATTTCCAGGGGGTACGTGAAGCATAAAAGGTTGAGAACTACTGGTCCAGACCAATGGTTCTCAACGTGGGGCCATAGCCCCCTCCTCTCCCTCAGGAGGCCACGCCATAATTTTAGAGGGTCACATGGAAAAAATAGAACATTCTGGGGTCACAGTAAATTTCTGAGGAGGCCCCCCAAAGTTAACTGCCAGAATAAAACATTACGAATGAGATGTTAAAATAAGTATTGTCATAAAAAAATAAAATAAATACCCCCTCAAGCAGCTGCTTGCCACAGAGGTCTGACAGGAGCCTGTCAGTTTTTATGCCATTGTAGAAGGTCTGAGAGGTGGCAGGACCTCAGCAGAAAAACGACATGAACATCCATGCCTTATCCGGGGCTCGAACCCAGGTCCCTTAGATCAGTAGCCAAGCGCGCTAACCACTCGGCCATGGGACGGGAAGTTTGATGAAAATGATAAATATTATTTTATAACTTTTTAAAAGGCTCCTGGAACACTGCGTTTATTTTTTTCACTTTTCTGTACACGTAACAATAAATAAGGAAAGGCTTACAAGTTTAATTCAACCACAATAATCACACTGAATAAAGTGACAATTATCACTGTAATTTTTGTTAGCAGGTCTTAATGCATCATATACTTCATAGATAGATATATTTCACTGATGATATGAATAGTTTTAACCTTATGACGATGGAGTGTTAGATTTAAAATATGGATTTTTCTTTATTTCTTACTGCTGGTGTATTTTTAATAATTCGAATTGAGAGTTATAGAAATTTAATATTTATTTTATCCAGAATAACTATATTTTTAGCACGATTGTCTGGTAATTGAGAAATGGATTTTAAACTGATTGTATACATTGTGAGTGGCGGACTGGCAACAGATGGTAAAGCTCTGAAAATTTGCACCTAGGGGTAATCCGGGTCGTAGATCTCGGGAAAAATTCAAAATTTAAACTCCGACGTGAAAATTCAAAATTTGACCTCCTCGAGGTCAAATGGAGGTCACGTGGAGGTCAAACCGTGATCTACGAGTCCTAGAAACGTGAAAAATTGGTGTCTGTGGGTGTTTGGGGTGCGTAGATCTCGAAAACTTCACGAAATGTCGAATCCGGAGGTTCTTTCGAGGTCAAATTTATATCTATCGGTTAGACAGCTAAAAATTAGTCCAGGGGAAATCTTGCTAAATTTTGGATGCGATGGGTCCTTTGAAGTCAAAGGTCAAATTCTATATGCCAGTGCAGGAGAGATGAAAATTGGTGAAGAGGGCTATTTCGGGGCAGTGCAACTCAGAAATGAGAGGAATTTTAGGCTTCAGTGTAATAATGGATAAATAATGGATTCAGTGTAATTTAGGGATTCAGTGTGTTAATTCTATAAATCAAGAAGTGCCGAAGGCACTGATTGATTTTTAGTATGATATAAAGTTTTATATTTTCAGTAAATAGTGCAGATGGAAAAGTGTCTTTTTTTCCCAACTGAGAGTGTCTATGAGGGTGGCCACAGAGCTCAGAAGGGGCTACGAGGATAAAGAGCTCGAGGAACACTGGCTGTGTTGTTCGTTATATCAATATAAGGGATCGCCCCTGGGGAATAAAAGGTGCTCATTTTCAAAGAGTACGAAGATATTTATTTTTCGACTTTAATGCCCTATAACTGTGAAAATTTGAACTAACCGATGACTGAGGCAATCAGTAATATTTTATTAGTGTCTACACAACACAAAAAGAAGTTTTCAATTATCTCTTAAAACAAAAAAAGTTGCATTTTTCCACGCCCCCTGGTGGTAACGAGACAAATCATTGGTGCAATGCGGACCACTCTGACCAATCCACTCTACTATCAAAATTTCAAATTTGTACCATAAACAGATCGTTGCCAATATTCGTTTGAAAATTTTCTATCGGTAAGGGATGCGTTTAAAGTTATAGGGAGATTCGTTAAAATGCAAATCGTAATATTTCATTAATACCCATCCAACATCAAAAAGAAATTTTAAATTATCGCTGGGAACGAAAACAGTTGAATGCCAACAGACAGAAAACAAAAGGAAAGAATGAGCTGGTTTATTTTTGAAAGAGCTAGGAAACTGTTTCCGGTCCTGTTCACACGTGATTTGTATAACATTGTAGCATGATAAATACAAGAAAATAAATTAATTCTCCGTGTTACCTGTTCTATTCATATATCATGTGTGAAAATGATTTTTTTTGCGAGCGATATTTTTTTCGTCAGTTCATATTTACCACTTACGTGAATAGGGAGAGCTCGTTTTCAAACAAAAAATGTTTCTCATTTCCCAAATCTAAAGAGGAAAACAAAAAAAAAATATTAAAGCTAAGTTCGAAGTATTCGAAACTTGTATTAAATTGATGCTACTATGATAATAAACATTTTACACCACAGTTTAAAACTTTTGGAACTATGATTTTCACTCCAAAAAATAAAATGTTATTAGAGCATGAAACCTTTTCACCCCCCTCCCCTCCCCATTTTCGAAGTTGCTCACCTAGCTCTTGAGGCACCCCCAATATATACCTTGATCATCCCAATTTTACCAGCTAAGTTAAAAATTTCTAGAATGAGTAGAATGTTTATAATACCATTTAAAAAAACATTGATGTTGTTCGATTTAAGGTCCCCACCGTGGAAATTGAAATCATTGGAAGATTTGTAAAATGTGAATCATAAATATTTCATTAATACCAAATCTAAAAAGAAATTTTCATTTTCCCTAAGCACTAAAAGATCGAATGTATACAGACGGACAGACAAACGTCAAATTAAAACAGCAGCTTGCAGTTTTGAAAATGTCTCTGGATTGTCGAGCAGACGCAACGTCGGATTCCCATTAACACTTTGACAAAAATTCAAGGACCCAGACAAAGTTAAATAGGCAGAAGCTGTTTCGTGTATAGCAGGTAGCTTTAAAGCTGGCCATACACGATCGGTTTAAAGCCAGGCAGAGGACGTTAGCTTGGCCGTTCGGTCTAAGTGCTAACGTGTATTGGGAAGGGGGGGAGGGTGCAGTTCGAAGATCAAGCCAGGTCATCACGTTTGCACTAGGGACCACATCGAAAGAGGGGGGGGGGGAATTCGAAGACATCATTTACTTATTCATAGAATTGATACTTTGTATTTAATTACCGAAAGTAAAAATTGCTACTACTAATTCATATGTTATTTTCGTTTTGCTGCTCTAATGACCTGAATCAGCTCTCAAACTCTGATCACTGCACCTTCAGTGTTTTCCACAGTTCACAGTGATCAACTCATTAGAGCAGTGGTTCTCAACCTTTTATGCTTCACGTACTCCCTGGAAATGTTTAGGTAACTGACGTACTCCTTGTATAGATAGATAAAACTATAGTTTTAGTATAACAATGGGAATAAAATAAAACATATGAATACAAAATTTAATGTGTGTATATATATATAACTTACATATATCGATAAACACAAAAAATGACATAAACAATTTAACAAATCAGTAGCAGTGTTGCCAACTTAGCCACTTTGTTACTAGATCTATCGACTTTTGAGCTCTCACGGCATACCCCCAAAAGGTTTTACTGCGTACCCCACGTTGAGAACCCCTGGTGTAGACGATATTAAGATGTGTCTGAGGCAGTTAAGGCGTGAAACTAAAGTAAAACGTATGTGGGAAGGGGCAACACCACTTAGAACAGAAGGCCATTCCACTGGGTATGACGTCAGCATTTAGTGGTCCTAGATAGATCGTAGATCGTATAATCATATTCGATGTATCGGGTAATAATTTTACCCCTAACCATCTCCATCAGAAATATATGCCTATTTGGCATGAGTAAGAACAAAATATATAAGTAAACCACCCTTAGATGGGCCCCTAAGGGCAGACATAAGAAAAGCTGAAAATAGCAGTAAAATTGTATAAGAAACCTGAAACGGGTAGGTCTCCTCAGAGGACGCTACCGTTTTAGGCCTCTTGTACTTGTTCAAAGCAGTATGATCGTAAAGAATCAGAGAAGAATAATCTCATTGGGATTATTGCTTACAGCCAATCTTTTTTTACAGCCAAAAAATATTTTTGAGGTTCGTTTTATATGTGTTCATATATATGTGGTCGATGCCCAGGTCTTTATGGAGTTGTCTGTTAGTGACAAACCAGGGGGCATCGACCGCAGTTCTCAAAATCTTGTTCTGTAAGACCTGAATCTCACGAATATTGGTGGGTGTAGTATTCGCCCATATGGGTGAAGCATAGAGAATCACCGGTCTGATGATCATATCATAGAGTAAACGCTAATGATCAATCATTCAAATGGAATTTCTCCTAAGGAGTGGGCCTAGCTGGCCCCTCAATGAATTGACTTTGGAGATTATATTATTTATATGATAGTCCCACTTTAACTCTTATGTATAACAACCCCAAGATATTTGACTCAATCACTCCAATCAATGGGAATATCTTGTAAATGGAGGCAAGTGGGATTCATAATACGCTTTCCAGTAAAAAAGATGGCAGAACTCTTGTCAGAGTTAATCTTTATCTTCTATTTTTCGTACCATGTGCCCAGCTCGGTCAAGCTATGCTACAGCCTCTTCACAGCGATAGCAGGACCGAGGGAGGGAGATAGTAAGGCAAGGTCATCTGCGTAAAGTGCAAGATGAATACGATCAAAGGGAGATAAATCGTATAAATATAAAGAGAAGAGTGTAGGACCCAAAAGGGAGCCCTGAGGCACACCCACAGAGATGACTCTTCTTGTAGACATGTCAGATTTAATTTGCACTTGAAATGTCTTATTGGAGAGATATGATTGGATCAAGCAGATGAGTTTAGATGGCACTTCGGCCTGTATAAGCTTGTGTAAAAGGCCGTCCAACCAGACACGGTCAAAGGCTTTGGCCACGTCCAAGAAGACGGCTGCAACAGACTCCTTTTCGTTAAGGGATTCGGCGACTTTCTCCACCACCCTAAAGATCTGGTGTTCGGTAGATCGATTCCGCCTGAAACCAAATTGGATCTCAGACAGAATAAGGTGGCAGCCAAGAAA
This sequence comes from Ryuthela nishihirai, assembly GCA_038380435.1. Lineage (NCBI taxonomy): Eukaryota > Metazoa > Arthropoda > Arachnida > Araneae > Heptathelidae > Ryuthela > Ryuthela nishihirai. The sequence continues at coordinate 41,552,426 of JAWZYU010000017.1, read as the reverse complement.
ATCGTCAATACGATTGAGCAAAATCTTTTCAAAAAGCTTACTAATTATAGACAGCAAGCTGATAGGACGGTAGCTGAATGGAAAAGCGGAGTCTTGCCTGGTTTATGTAAAAGCTTGACGATAGCATTTTTCCAGACATCAGGAAATATAAGATTTCGAAGTAAATAATTAAATATCGAACAGAGATGCACAATAGCTTTATTTGGAAGAGGCTTGAGCATCCTGTTCGATATTTTGTCTTCACCCGAGGCTTTCTTCAATTTTAGGCATTTGATTGCCAGCTGTATTTCCAGCGGTGATGTAAAATTCACCCTGGTCCGATCCACCTGATCGAAATGGAGAAGGGATTCCCTCACCAATCCACAGGTATGATGGTCAGAGATATTAAAGTTCTCACGGAATTGCAATTCGTGGGCATCCGCAAAAGTCTCGGATTCTTCATCACAGAAATTTTTGAATCACAGAAATTCTTCATCACAGAAATTTATCTTCATCACAGAAATTTAAACCAGTTTCTCCATATATAGGTGGGAAACTGGTAAATGGTTTCTTTAAAGCTTTGGTCATCTTCCAAATGGAATTATCGGTTCTAGACAATGATTTAACTTTCTTATTCCATTGTTCACTTCTAAAAGCATTGAGGCTGGATTTGACCTTGAGTTTTAAAGAGTTTTTGTAAAGCCTCTTATCAGATGTAAATCCATGTCTCTGCCATGCATGTCTTACTTTTTTTTTCTCCTTAATGAGGCAAGAGAGATGCGATGGCAGGACATAAAAATCTCGCTTTGGTGTAAAATCCACGCTAGCTTCGGTTTTGGAAGTTAGTAATAGGGTTGTAAAGTCATTTATGACATCATTAATGGATCTGCCATTAGAAAGTTGGCAGGTTCCAAGAATCTTGCTGTTTACAAGAATCTTATATGATTATAAGATTCTTGTAACAGCAATTCTTATAAAATTGCCAGTCAGTCCGACTAAACGAACCAGTCACAAGAGGCGTGGAATGGTGTAAAATGAGAAGACCGGAAAATGATCAGTTAGTGGTCCTAAAAATATATAAAGTTCTTATATATTTATTTCTGTTATTTCTACTGGTAAGTTTTAAAATTAGTACCAATTTATATTTATAAATATACGTTATTTAGAAAAAAGAAACATTCGTGTATATTAGCATTATGAGAATGCTTATATATTGGAATTTTTTATTAGTATACAGATTAATTTTAAAACTTACTAGTAGAAATAAATATATATGAAATTTATTGATTTTTAAGTCCACTAAGCTGACGTCATAACTCAGTGGAATGGCCTTCTTTTGTGGTGGGGATTGCTAAAAGTAGTCGTTGCAGGAAATTTCACTGGAAGCATCTCATCAAGCCATCCTTCTGGTAATTAGAGTTCAGTGATAGGTACGTGTTATAGTCAGATATCCGTAGCAGTGGGAAAAGGCCCTCAGTCACGGGACGTTTAACACTAACAGTTTCCCAAAGTCCTCAACATAGTTCACTCTAGTTGCTGAGCGGCTTCCTTTATTCTTAAATAGTATGGTGATTTTACTAAGAATGGCTGCCTTTCAAATTACCAGAAATGAGTTTGATGATAACCGATTTCTAACTCAGCAGCTACCAGAGCAAAGACTTTAGGGATGACTTTGAGAGGAAGGTACTCATGGTTGATTTGAGAGGTGGTTGGAATCATTAAGCAAAGAATGTAAAGTCATAGAGGGAGAGAGGGCCATTAACCTGAACGACAGTTGAGGTCCTTACTTTCACACTTTCTTTCCTAAACACTGTTGCTGTTAAAAGAAAAGAGATATTTTAATAAGACTGCTTGACAACGACGCAACAATCTCCTGCTTATCTGCGACTTCCTTTCTTTTTTCGAATTGGTAAATCCTTTCTTTTTTTAAGAGTTGATTGGCCTCTAGAAATTTGTTATTAATTTCAGTGTTTTTCTAAATGTCACTGTTGACTCTTTTTCTTAATTCGCACCTCCTTCCCCTGAATATCTTTTCCTTTTGTCATTTTTTCAAATATAAAACTTATATAACTTATATTAACTATGAAACAGAACCTAGCCAGCTCCGATTCTTCTCCCTGGGTCATGTTTCTTGGTCCTTCTTTGCCTTGGAGACGTTACAGACGTAATTTGTTCCATATTCCCTCGTCAGCCATCACATGGAGTAATTTAAATGCTTCGTTTTAATTTTATTTCTCTTCGAAAAATTAAAGGATTCTTTTAACAGTTTTTACATATGATCGATTCACCCCTACGTTCCTACAAAATAACGGAGAGTTGAGATTTATCTCCTCAAAATTCCCCGCCCTGCCACGATCAGTAGGAGACACCGATAGGTTTGGAAAGACCGCCGTCCGTCGGATGGGACGTAAAGCCGTGGCCCCCGTGTGCGGGAGAGCCATACCCTGTGCACGTTAAATAACACGCTGGATGACCTTGACGGGAGGCTACCATCTGTATCCCAACAGCTGTTCCAGTGGGTCGCCTCCCCCAACCTTCTACGAGTTCCAGGGTCCTTGTGACCTGGCCCTTTAGCCCATGGTGTATCAAAAAAGTGTCGCTCAGAGGTAAAACAACCCAACCTTCACACGGGCCACACTTAATGTCCCATCCGACGGATGGTGGCCATTCCAAGCCCATCGGTGTTCCCTAATGACCAATGACAGGACGGAGAGTTTTGTGGAGATAAATCTCAACCCTGGCCCAGCTGGGACTCGAACCTGGGAACTGCAGATTACGAGCCTGGAGCGCTATCGACTGAGCCACCCCCAGGGAGTAGAAACATTTTATTATCAGAGCGAAGGATATGGCGATGCGGTAATCGCATATAAGGTGTAAGGGAACGGGGGTGGCTCAGTCGGTAGCGCGCCAGGTTCGTAATCTGTAGTTCCCAGGTTCGAGTCCCAGCTGGGTCAGCGTTGAGATTTATCTCCGTAAAATTCTCCGCCCTGCCCACGGTCAGTAGAGGACACCGATGGGCTTGGAAAGGCCGTCGTCCGTCGGATGGGACGTTAAGCCGTGGCCCCATGTGCGGGAAAGCCATACCCTGTGCACGTTAAAGAACACGCTGGATGGCCTTCACGGGAGGCTACCATCTGTCTCCCAACAGCTTGTTCCAGTGGGTCCCCTCCCCCAACCTTCTCTGAGCCTTCGGGGTCCATGTGACCTGGCCATTTAGCCCATGGTGTGCAAAAAAGTGCCGCTCAGAGGTAAAACAATCCAACCAATAAGGTGTAAGAATTGAATGAAGGGGGTGAGACTTGTTGCAAACAGTGTCGTGAATAAGGATCAAAAAAATTTGCATTGAAAATTGTCAATGTAAGCTAACCTGAAATCAGGGTGACCAATAATAAAGGCACAAGAAGAGAATAGTTCCCCTTTTTTTTACAATCCAAAAGGGGAACTTTTCGTCCTGTATCTTTGAAATTGCAATTTGTCAGGAAACCTTTGCTTAAAAAAAATATGAAAATATAAATACACCCAGTTCTGTTTTACACGGTAGATAGGTTCCCGAAAAAACCGTGCAAAAAAACGTGTAAAAAGAAATACAGTGCATATGAAAACAGAGATGATTGGTTCCAGACGTGAAAACCCAGTACAAATAATAAGTTGTTTTCAAACGAATCATATCAAAATCTTTAATTAAATATTTATTTGATTTTTATTCATTTAAACACATTATTTTATTTTATAAAGATATTTATATGTACATATATAAAGTAAATTATCCTTCATAAAGAAACATTCTGAAAGAGCTGGGGGATAATCGCCCCCTTTGCGCACACCCCTCTCAAAAAAAAAAAAAATCTGATCTTGCTCACTGCAGATTTTTCAGTTGGGTGTTTATGGGAGGGACCTTCCATGTCTACAGGACTTATCCTGTGATTATTTACTACTGATTTAGATTATTTTTATTTGACTTGTGTTTAACTGCTTACCAAATTTAATGCAAATATACATACAAAAAAATACTTTCGTTTCCCAAAAATAGTAAATGTTCGCCAAATTTTAGACCATATTTAATCTTAAAGTGTTACTAGATATTTACTTCTTGTTACTCTATTATATTATTTGCCACTAAAAAAAAACTTTTTGTTTCCCAACTGGCGGGCGCTGGTCGAAGTGTGGTCCTTAGAAAAGTATGGCGTATTGGCTGTTTCGGAATTGGAACAGCCTACATTGTATTTTTTCGTTTTTTCTGAATGGTATTATTAAGGTATTCCATCTATAGATGAACAGTTCACCGCCTGCCGCATTATAAAAAACGCCCCTGATGAGCGAAGGCCAAGTGAGAACGAATCCGTAAAGTGATGAATTTCATGAGTATGAATCTTTGCATCCCATCTCTGTGCTTTGAGTTCTACTATTCGTATCTGATGAATCCGTCGTCCGCGTTATAAAAAACGCCCCTGATGAGCGAAGGCCAAGTGAGAACGAATCCCTAAAGTGATGAATTTCATGAGTATGAATCTTTGTATCCCATCTCTGTGCTTTGAGTTCTACTATTCGTTTCTGATGACTCCGTCGTCCGCGTTATAAAAAACGAACCTGATGAGCGAATGCCAAGTGAGAACGAATCCGTACAGTGATGAATTTCATGAGTATGAATCTTTGCATCCCATCTCTGTGCTTTGAGTTCTACTATTCGTATCTGATGACTCCGTCGTCCGCGTTATAAAAAACGCCCCTGATGAGCGAAGGCCAAGTGAGAACGAATCCGTAAAGTGATGAATTTCATGGGTATGAATCTTTGCATCCCATCTCTGTGCTTTGAGTTCTACCATTCGTATCTGATGAATCCGTCGTCCGCGTTATAAAACACGCCCCTGATGAGCGAAGGCCAAGTGAGAACGAATCCGTAAAGTGATGAATTTCATCAGTATGAATCTTTGCATCCCATCTCTGTGCTTTGAGTTCTACTATTCGTATCTGATGAATCCGTCGTCCGCGTTATAAAAAACGCCCCTGATGAGCGAAGGCCAAGTGAGAACGAATCCGTAAAGTGATGAATTTCATGAGTATGAATCTTTGTATCCCATCTCTGTGCTTTGAGTTCTACTATTCTTATCTGATGACTCCGTCGTCCGCGTTATAAAAAACGCCCCTGATGAGCTAATGCCAAGTGAGAACGAATCCGTACAGTGATGAATTTCATGAGTATGAAACTTTGCATCCCATCTCTGTGCTTTGAGTTCTACTATTCTTATCTGATGACTCCGTCGTCCGCGTTATAAAAAACGCCCCTGATGAGCGAAGGCCAAGTGAGTACGAATCCGTACAGTGATGAATTTCATGAGTATGAATCTTTGCATCCCATCTCTGTGCTTTGAGTTCTACTATTCTTATCTGATGACTCCGTCGTCCGCGTTATAAAAAACGCCCCTGATGAGCGAAGGCCAAGTGAGTACGAATCCGTACAGTGATGAATTTCATGAGTATGAAACTTTGCATCCCATCTCTGTGCTTTGAGTTCTACTATTCTTATCTGATGACTCCGTCGTCCGCGTTATAAAAAACGCCCCTGATGAGCTAATGCCAAGTGAGAACGAATCCGTACAGTGATGAATTTCATGAGTATGAATCTTTGTATCCCATCTCTGTGCTTTGAGTTCTACTATTCTTATCTGATGACTCCGTCGTCCGCGTTATAAAAAACGCCCCTGATGAGCGAAGGCCAAGTGAGTACGAATCCGTACAGTGATGAATTTCATGAGTATGAATCTTTGCATCCCATCTCTGTGCTTTGAGTTCTACTATTCGTATCTGATGACTCCGTCGTCCGCGTTATAAAAAACGCCCCTGATGAGCGAAGGCCAAGTGAGAACGAATCCGTAAAGTGATGAATTTCATGAGTATGAATCTTTGTATCCCATCTCTGTGCTTTGAGTTCTACTATTCTTATCTGATGACTCCGTCGTCCGCGTTATAAAAAACGCCCCTGATGAGCGAATGCCAAGTGAGAACGAATCCGTACAGTGATGAATTTCATGAGTATGAATCTTTGCATCCCATCTCTGTGCTTTGAGTTCTACTATTCGTATCTGATGACTCCGTCGTCCGCGTTATAAAAAACGCCCCTGATGAGCGAAGGCCAAGTGAGAACGAATCCGTAAAGTGATGAATTTCATGAGTATGAATCTTTGTATCCCATCTCTGTGCTTTGAGTTCTACTATTCTTATCTGATGACTCCGTCGTCCGCGTTATAAAAAACGCCCCTGATGAGCGAATGCCAAGTGAGAACGAATCCGTACAGTGATGAATTTCATGAGTATGAATCTTTGCATCCCATCTCTGTGCTTTGAGTTCTACTATTCGTATCTGATGACTCCGTCGTCCGCGTTATAAAAAACGCCCCTGATGAGTGGAGGCGAAGTAAGAACGAATCCGTAAAGTGATGAATTTCATGAGTATGAATCTTTGCATCCCATCTCTGTGCTTTGAGTTCTACTATTCGTATCTGATGACTCCGTCGTCCGCGTTATAAAAAACGCCCCTGATGAGCGAAGGCCAAGTGAGTACGAATCCGTACAGTGATGAATTTCATGAGTATGAATCTTTGCATCCCATCTCTGTGCTTTGAGTTCTACTATTCGTATCTGATGACTCCGTCGTCCGCGTTATAAAAAACGCCCCTGATGAGCGAAGGCCAAGTGAGAACGAATCCGTAAAGTGATGAATTTCATGAGTATGAATCTTTGCATCCCATCTCTGTGCTTTGAGTTCTACTATTCGTATCTGATGACTCCGTCGTCCGCGTTATAAAAAACGCCCCTGATGAGCGAAGGCCAAGTGAGTACGAATCCGTACAGTGATGAATTTCATGAGTATGAATCTTTGCATCCCATCTCTGTGCTTTGAGTTCTACTATTCGTATCTGATGACTCCGTCGTCCGCGTTATAAAAAACGCCCCTGATGAGCGAAGGCCAAGTGAGAACGAATCCGTAAAGTGATGAATTTCATGAGTATGAATCTTTGTATCCCATCTCTGTGCTTTGAGTTCTACTATTCTTATCTGATGACTCCGTCGTCCGCGTTATAAAAAACGCCCCTGATGAGCGAATGCCAAGTGAGAACGAATCCGTACAGTGATGAATTTCATGAGTATGAATCTTTGCATCCCATCTCTGTGCTTTGAGTTCTACTATTCGTATCTGATGACTCCGTCGTCCGCGTTATAAAAAACGCCCCTGATGAGCGAAGGCCAAGTGAGAACCAATCCGTAAAGTGATGAATTTCATGAGTATGACTCTTTGTATCCCATCTCTGTGCTTTGAGTTCTACTATTCGTATCTGATGACTCCGTCGTCCGCGTTATAAAAAACGCCCCTGATGAGCGAAGGCCAAGTGAGAACGAATCCGTAAAGTGATGAATTTCATCAGTATGAATCTTTGCATCCCATCTCTGTGCTTTGAGTTCTACTATTCGTATCTGATGACTCCGTCGTCCGCGTTATAAAAAACGCCCCTGATGAGCGAAGGCCAAGTGAGAACGAATCCGTACAGTGATGAATTTCATGAGTATGAATCTTTGCATCCCATCTCTGTGCTTTGAGTTCTACTATTCGTATCTGATGACTCCGTCTTCCGCGTTATAAAAAACGCCCCTGATGAGCGAAGGCCAAGTGAGAACGAATCCGTACAGTGATGAATTTCATGAGTATGAATCTTTGCATCCCATCTCTGTGCTTTGAGTTCTACTATTCTTATCTGATGACTCCGTCGTCCGCGTTATAAAAAACGCCCCTGATGAGCGAATGCCAAGTGAGAACGAATCCGTACAGTGATGAATTTCATGAGTATGAATCTTTGCATCCCATCTCTGTGCTTTGAGTTCTACTATTCGTATCTGATGACTCCGTCGTCCGCGTTATAAAAAACGCCCCTGATGAGTGGAGGCGAAGTAAGAACGAATCCGTAAAGTGATGAATTTCATGAGTATGAATCTTTGCATCCCATCTCTGTGCTTTGAGTTCTACTATTCGTATCTGATGACTCCGTCGTCCGCGTTATAAAAAACGCCCCTGATGAGCGAAGGCCAAGTGAGAACGAATCCGTAAAGTGATGAATTTCATGAGTATGACTCTTTGTATCCCATCTCTGTGCTTTGAGTTCTACTATTCGTATCTGATGACTCCGTCGTCCGCGTTATAAAAAACGCCCCTGATGAGCGAAGGCCAAGTGAGAACGAATCCGTAAAGTGATGAATTTCATGAGTATGAATCTTTGCATCCCATCTCTGTGCTTTGAGTTCTACTATTCGTATCTGATGACTCCGTCGTCCGCGTTATAAAAAACGCCCCTGATGAGCGAAGGCCAAGTGAGAACGAATCCGTAAAGTAATGAATTTCATGAGTATGAATCTTTGCATCCCATCTCTGTGCTTTGAGTTCTACTATTCGTATCTGATGACTCCGTCGTCCGCGTTATAAAAAACGCCCCTGATGAGCGAAGGCCAAGTGAGAACGAATCCGTAAAGTGATGAATTTCATGAGTATGACTCTTTGTATCCCATCTCTGTGCTTTGAGTTCTACTATTCTTATCTGATGACTCCGTCGTCCGCGTTATAAAAAACGCCCCTAATGAGCGAGGCCAAGCGAGAACAAATCAGTAAAGTGTTGGCAGTATTGTCGCGTAAATTTAGTGTTATACATTTGGTGAACATTTACTGAATTCGGTATAACCATAGTATTTAAAATACAGGCATTACTAAAACAATAAGGAACCGTTGTTATTTTAGTGACGCAAATTTCCTTTTTCGATCTATCATCATTTGGTATCTAACAACTATTTTTGATATTCATTATTTTTTTTTGGAGTATAGTGCTAGCGGTTCAGAGTTTAATCTGGTCAACATTTAAATTGATCCCTTTTTATTTCACCTTCACACAGTGCGGATTTATGTCCGATGTTTCTACTCTATATCTAACCTAGAGTAATAGTCAGTGTTAACTCTGCTACAAAACAACTTGTCCGGGGTTATTTTTTTGAGGGATTAATAATTAGCACGTGTTTCCAATAACCCTACCGAGAATGTAATCACGTTGAATTTCTTTCTGCAAAGTGTTTTAAGAAAATTTAATCTCTTTGTTCTAAACTTTTAATTTATGTACTTCTGTCAACTTTCTAGTAAGCATTTTCAACAAGCTTACAAAATACTCGATCCTTCTGTTGCTTATCTAATATAAATGAAAGAAAGCGCTTGCATTAGAGAATGAACATGGCTATAAATTAATCGTTCTTTCGCAGACTGAGTTCCGCGATTCAGTGTTAATTAACTTCTTTCTTAACAGCGGAGAATGCGGGGTTGGCTGATAAATGCTTCCCTTGTGCGACGAAAAGACAGCGCAACATTATTTATCTGCTCGATTTTTTTTTTTTCTGTTTTTCCTGACAGCAGAGCTTACAGAGTTGTTTCTAAAGGTCATTTAAGGTCGTAACCACTGCAATTGAATGTAGTTGTAGGCAATCTGTCAGAAAGGTTACGAAAGTTCTCCGTTAATGTGAAGTGAGCTCGTAGAATTGTTTGTTCGAGTTTGATTGTAATATTGAGACGTTGATGATTTTAATTCATTTAATGTAATCAAGAAAAGTGCTTCGAATTCTGAGTTTAGGAATTGTTGTTTTACTTCTGAGCACTGGTGGTTCAGTCAGTAGCGAGCCGAGATCGTAATCTGTAGATTCTACGTTCGAGTCCCAATTGCATCAGGGTTGAGATTGAACCCATCCTAACCTCGGTGAGAAAGGGGAACACCGACGAGCTTGAAAAGGCTGCCGTTCGTCGGATGGGACGTTGAGCGTGACCCTACTTGCAGGAAGTGCTATAACCGTGTATAATAAATAAATACCCCCTCAAGCAGCTGCTTGTCACAGAGGACTAATATGAGCCATAGTAGAAGGTCTGTGAGGATGGCGGAACCTCAGCAGAAAAACAACATGAACATCCATGCCTTATCCGGGGCTCGAACCCAAGTCCATTAGATCAGTAGCCAAACGTGCTAATCACTCGGCCACGGGACGTGTATATGTTAAGGAAAACACTGGTTGGCCTTGAAGGGAGGCCTTTTACTAACCTTCTCTACTTCTTTATTGTCCTTGTGACCTGACCATTTAGCCCATTGTGTGCAAAAAATGTGCTGCTCAGAGGTAGAAACAAGTCAACCTGTGAGAGACACTTTTGTACAGACAATTGGCTAAATCACCAGTCACACTAACCTCAAGACATCTTGAAAAAAGCCACGAATTTTGGTGCAGGAGTGTCAGATCCTGTGCACTTTAAAGAAACTCTAAATGGACTTGACGTGAATTTCCATCCTTCTTTTTTTTCAAGATGTCTTGAGGTTAGTGTGACTGGTGATTTAACCAATTGTCTGTACAAAAGTGTCTCTCACAGGTTGACTTGTTTCTACCTCTGAGCAGCACATTTTTTGCACACAATGGGCTAAATCATAGATTCCCAACGGGGGCGATGCCGCCCCCCAGTGGGCCCTGGAGCCTTCCATGGGGCGGTAGCGGATCCAGAGGCAAATGGGGGGCGTTGAGGCAGTCAAGAGGGGCGGGTCAAATAAATAAATAAATAAATGTAATGGAATTTTCTGTGACAACCTTTTTATCTCTTCTATTCTGTGGTGTCTTCCTGGTGATTCTGGTCATCCACTACCTCATCCGTCATGTACAGCTTTTCAACTGCAGCTTGGACAATAAGTTCCCTGCTACCGCCTACTAGCGTACTGGTACGTCTGAAGTCGACTGAGATGCTCTCAAAAGTTCTCTTCAAGATCACAGATTGGATATAAGCTTCAATATGTTTTCCCACTCCAAGTCGCTTTGAGTATTCTTTATGGTACGTAGTTACAATACCATCCCACGTTAGAACATAAGGTATAATATTAACATTACACTTGTGAATTAGGCTCAACTCATTAGCCAGCAGATCATACTTCCTCTTCTTTTCAACCTCTACTGTCTGCAGGTTATCCTGAGATGTTATTCCTACTTCAATAATTGTAATCTCATTCAATACCTTTACATGCACTACTATATCAGGCTTATTATGTTGGGCATGTGTGTCCGTCCTGATAGGCAAATCAACCTTGATGCAATAATAATATAATAATAATAAATTTATTATATTTAATATTTTTTATAATTATTTTTTTAATATAATAAAATACTTTGAAAATACCTGTTTTCATGAATAAATATTTTATCTAGCTATGTAAATTATCTTATTATTATCGCGTTAATAAGCATTTTTAAATTAGCATTAGGTATAATAAAAAAAAAATACCCCCTTACCTATACCTAATTTGTTTTAGTTTAGAATAGATTGACGGTGACAAGTCCTTGCAAGTTGGTAGGCAAACACGCGGTTCATGCAATTTAACATGTTTCGACAAGAATATGGGAGCTTGAAATGACTTGTTTACGGAGCAAGTGCGCCGGCATCGCAAACATACAAGTTAATGCGTGCACAAAATCAAATCTATAAAAGCGATAGCTCTAGGAATGTTTTATTATTTTTATGTGCTTCGCCGTGATAAATAGTCGTGAGTGATAAGTGTTAGAAGTCATTATAAACATTATTTTTATAACTATCTATAAATCTGTTGAGAAGTTAATCTGTATTTGAAAATGTCTGAATCTACATCTAAAAAGAAATGCCGGCAGTACAGTATTGAGTATGTGAAATATGGATTTACGTACTCTCCTACAAACCAATCATTACCTATGTGTTTAATTTGCCGAAAAGTTTTTAAAATGAAGCTATGAAACCTTCTAGGCTACAAGAGCATTTAAATAAAATGCATGCTGATAAGAAGAACAAAGATTTATCCTATTTTCAAGAACTGGAAAAGCAATATTTAAAACAGCCAACTATGTCAAACCTTTTTGCGTCGTCTTCTAAACAAGATGATGATGGACTACGAGCCTCATATAACGTTTCATTGTTAATCGCAAAAGCAGGAAAACCACACACAATTGGCGAGGAATTAATTTTACCGGCAGTCAAAGAGATATTAAAAACTTCTTCATCATAAGACACCGTCAGATATCATCAAAAAAATTCCTCTCAGTAATAATTCAGTGCAAAGAAGAATAGATGAAATGGCAAAAGACGTTGAAATATCATTATGTGATTACTTAAAGACTTGCAAATTTTCCATTCAACTCTACCAAATAACGAAGCTCTACTCTTATCATACGTACGATTTATAAAAGAAGAAAAAATTCATGAAGAGTTATTATTTGCTAAAAATTTGGAATCTGATACAAAGGGAGAATCTATATTTAATACCATGCAAAAGTTTTTTCAAGAGAAAGAAATTCCTATTTGCAATATTTTGTCTGCTGATGGTGGTCCAGCAATGACAGGGCATCATAAGGGTTTCATAGCGCATTTGAAACAAGCAGTACCAAATGTACTCGCTGTACATTGTATTATTCATCGTCAGCATTTGGTTGCAAAAAATTTGAATGAACGTCTGCATACGTCGCTCCATTACCTTATTAAAGCAATCAATAAGATTAGAAGCAATTCATTGAATGACCGATTATTTGGTAAGCTTTGTAATGAAAATGATGAAGATTACAATCACTTGCTGCTGCACACAGAAGTACGTTGGCTCTCTAAAGGTGTTTGTCTGAATCGTTTTTTCAATTTATTTAACTCAGTACTGGACTTTCTTGAAGACAGAGACGAAAAATTGCGCGAAAACCTGATTACGTCAAAAAATGACATCGCTTATTTGACAAACCTGTTTAAAATATTTACAATTGCAAGGTGATGAGTTGAATTTAATTAAAACAAAAAACGTCATAGCTGCTTTTGCGGGAAAACTTCTTCTATTCAAACGAAATCTAGGTAGAGGTGAATACAACCACTTTCCCACATTATCAGCAGTCTCTGCAAAACCCGAAGATTTACTTACTTACTGCCAACACTTAGAAGTTCTTCATGTTGATTTTACGGAGCGTTTCCAAGATATTTTAAACATGAATATACCGAGTTGGGTTTTAGATCCTTTCGCAAACACAGATACTGAAGAATCATCAAATTTGGAAGAGGAACTCTTAGAACTCACGACTAACGAAGTCCTCAAAGTAAAATTCAAACATGGATACCAAGAGTTCTGGCTTCAAAAATCAATACCAGTTCTCTACCCTGGATTGTGGGCAATAGTACAGAAGTTTTTAATCGCATTTCCTTCGTCGTATATGGCTGAGCGTGGATTCAGTGCAGTAGCTAATTTACTGTCAAAGAAGAGGAACAGACTACACATCACTGAACGTGGCGATCTGCGATTGATGCTAACGAAATTGGAACCCGACATTAACAAATTGTTAACACTCCACCAGTCTCAACCATCTCATTAATTTTTTTATTTATTATTAATTTTGTGTTTATCTCATTATTTTTTTTATTTCTTATTGCTTCTGTGTTTATTTTTAAAATTTGAATAAACAATTTTATTGTACATTTGGTTGTCGTTTTATTAATTTCTGCTTTATGATTTTTAATAGATAAATAAACAGATAAATTAGGTACAGATAATATGCAACAATATTTTAATATTTCATATAAAATTAACTATTATGGACTAGGGGGGCGTTGAAATTTTTGTTCTCTTCTAAAGGGGGCGATGGTCCAGAAAAGGTTGGTAATCACTGAGCTAAATGGTCAGGTCACAAGGACAATAAGGAAATAGAGAAGGTTAGTAAAAGGCCTCCCTTCAAGGCCAACCAGTGTTTTCCTTAGCATATACACGTCCTGGAAGCCGAGTTTCTTGGGGGAGTTCTTAATGGAGTGAAGGAAAATATTTTGTCTCTTCTTGTAAAGAATTCGCAATTATGAAATAATTCAGAATTTTTGTTTGAAATGAACCATAAAGGAACTGTTCGCTTTTTTAACATGTAATCCTGATTTCATGTGAAATATGGAAACAGGAGGAGAACTATTTCGGACGTTGATGTTTAGGGAGAAGGGTCAAAACTATTAAATATAAATATAATTTTTTTTAGTCAAATTTTTTTTTCTTTCCCTGATGCGAAATAGAAATCTTTGTTTTGATCCAATAATTAGATGCAAAACCAATCATTCTGCAATAAGTTTTTTTGGTGGCAAATAATTCTGAACAATTTTACGTTTTATTAATCTACTATTACGCCTACTACTACAATACTACTAGTAATGTATTGGAGGGAGTTTGTCGTTCACGTAGCTTAATATACAACAGATATAGAAATAACATTCTGATATAAAGGCTTCTAACAGAAATAACGTCTGAATGATAAAGATTTCCAGTAAGATGACAGGAACAGAAGTCAACTAATATTCGTGTATTACAACTGAAAAATAGATTAATACATATATGAAAGCAACCAATTACATTTCAAGACTAGATGGACGTCCACACTTCTTAAAGGTTGGCGGAAAAATGGGAATTACAAATTGTTGCTGTAGGTGGCGTTGCAATCAGTGGTGTCAGTCGTCTGCCTACGCCATCTTGTTATTCTGTGACTTAGAAGTGCTTGAGGACTTTTGAGTCTAACCTCAGCATCACTTGAGATAATTCTGAAACCTCCTCACACCCAAGATCAGGCTCGCATCTAGTAAAAAACAAAATATAAAAAATAAAACTAGAAACTGGATTTCCATTGCAATACAACATTTTTCCTTCAATTTTAGAGGTCTTTAAAAATTTCTTGAAAAATGCGTGAAATATGCAGAAATTTAATATTTTTTTTTACCTCCATCACCCTTACTAGCATTTTCAAGGGGGTAATATACTATTATTACCCCCCTTGATTATCTTATACTACTATTTACATTTTTGAATTTAGGGGATGGGCCCTGCCCATTACATTGCCTTAGAATTTGGAATCAAAAGCATCAAACTTTCTCTAACCTCGATTACACTAGATCCGCGAATTCCATTTCCACAACAAACTATAGAGCAGGAGTCGGGAATCGGACGCTGTGGATGCTCGACATTCAACTCTGAAAATTTTTGCTTTTCCTTCAGTGAATTTCATCAAAACAAGAACCGGAACAGGCTGACAGACGATACTTTGAAAGCACTGATGCAATTCAAATGCCCTAAGCACACACTCCACATTTGAATAAGTCGGCTGAGAAGACGCGAACTCCAAAGTTGCATTCATGTCCGTCAGTAGACATTGAACTTTTTTTTTGTTGTTTTTACAGATATATTAAAAATTCTTTTTCGATTGGATAGGTGTTGACGAACTATTACGATTCACAATTTCGGAATTTTCTTATTATAATTGAGCCAGCTAACTGTGGAAAAAGTAAAAAAAATTCCAAACCAATATTACAAGCGATGTAAAAATGTTAGAAATCTTAATTGTGAAATGCGAAGTCATTGCAGTTACCCTCCAGAGGGGGCAAACTCAATTTTTATGTTTTAAGGTTGGTTGGCACTTTTTTGCACACAATCGGCTAGGTTACAAGAACCCCGAAGACTCGTGACCTTCTGGACAGCTATTGGGAGGCTGATGGTAGCCTCCGGTCAAGGTCATCCATCGTATTTTTTAACGTGCGCAGGGTATGACTATTCCGCACACGGGGCCACGGCTTAACGTCCCGTCCGACAGATGGCTGCCTTTCCAAGCCACTACTGACCGTGGGCAGGGCGGGAAGTTTTGCGGAGATAAATCTCAACGCTGACCCAGCGGGGACTCGAACCTGAGAACTGCAGATTACGAGCCTGCCGTGCTATCGACTGAGCTACCCCCCCCCCCCCCCCTAATGTTTTAAGCGAAAATTGTTTGTTTTCAGAGATAAATTTAAAATTCTTTTTGGGTTCAATGGTATTGATAAACTCTTCTGATTCACACTTTTAGAATCTCCAAAAGCTTTAATTGCGATCTCTGACGGTGGAATTTTTTTTTATCGAATATTGTAAACGATCTATTTGGGCTAGGAAATAATGATATTATTGGCTTATAATAAGTATATTAATAATGCATAAATTATTTTACATACACTGGATAATTTGTCCCTTAACCTAAGCGGATAAAAAATATAACTCTTTCATTTTAAGGGATCATTGAGATAAGCTTTAGGCGTTTTATAGAGCTAATAATATATCACTATTTACATTCGCTCAAAAAAATATCCGAACACTATGGTTGATTACAGAATTCAGAAAAACAAATATCTGTCAACCATTTCTTTAGAAATTAGTGATCTGGCAGCCTTCGCCTTCGCTCACAAAAACCTGGATCGTGTGGTCCCACTCACAGAAATATTGAGCGTGTGCAGTTACCGTTCACAGCAAACTGGAGCGTGTGCAGTAACTGCACACGCTCCAGTTTGCTGTGAACGGTAACTGGAGCGTGTACAGTTGCTGTACACGCTTCAGATATTTTTCCTGAATTCTGTAATCACGTGACACGAAGGTTGCCAGATCACTAATTTCTGAAAAAAATCGTTGCCAGATATTTTTTCTGAATTCTGTAATCACGTGACACGAAGGTTGCCAGATCACTAATTTCTGAAAAAATTCTTGCCAGATATTTTTTTCTGAATTCTGTAATCAACCATGGTGTTCGGATATTTTTTTGAGCTACTGTACATTTTGTAATCGCCCATTAGTACGAATTACTACTGTTAAAGAAATGAAAATTCGTAAAATGAAAAAAGTTCATTTTTTCTGAAATCGAGCATCCTATTTCTACATAACCCAGAGGTGATATGTTATCCTTCTAGTTTTAAATAATTATTTCTAAAAGTTTTATTATATACATTTGAATATATCTGTTTTACTGGCAGTTGACCCATTAAAAATTATTAATTGAGGCTCTCAGAATTTGTCATTTTTTGCTGTTAGTTCTCTTGATCCAATAAAAGTTCCCGACCCATGCTATAGGGAGAACTAAATTCCTTTACAGCCTACGTTTATAAGTATTTATCCATTGGTTTGAAAATATTGGAAATGGGACCAATATAATGCTTTCTCGTGTCTCGCTTAACTTGGGTAAGTCTTTCAGTGGAGGTAGGCTAATCATTAGTATGGACAGATTACTTTTTATACCATTTCGAAGCTTCTATACAACTAGAGAAGCAGCCATGTTCTCTGGTGCAAATCCGGGCAAGTCAATCCCCAAGGTGAGCCAACTCTCCTAAAGATAGGATAAGATTATTCAGATAATGATCACGTGATTCTTATCTGAGTCTATTCTCTTGAAAAACTAGACATTCAATCTCCAGACGGTCTCTTGGATTAAACGATTTTTTTTTCAAAATTCTTTCTGACAGTAGAGGTCATCGAGTTCTTTCTGAAGGTCATGTAATGTCATGAACGCTGCAAATTAATACAGATGTAGACAGTCTGCTTTTTTAAGCTTTTAGCAAGAACAGGTGTGAATTGCATCTGTTCTTACTTTGACCTGGTTTGAATATTATTCAGGAGTGTCTTTAAAAAAGAGTTGAGAAAGGAACACCCTTGATTTCACGTGCCTCCTCTGACTCCCTTTATCTCTTTAAAACCTCTTATCTCGCCCTCGGTCAGTAGGGGACATCTGTGGACTGGAAATGCTTCCGTCCGTCGGATGGGCGTTAAGCCATGGCCCCGTGTGCAGGAGAGCCATACCTTATGCAAGTTGAGGAACACACACTGGATATTTTTAACGGAAGATTCCATCTGCTAATAGTGGGTCCCCTTCCCCAAATAGTTTTCTGAGCCCTTGGGGTTCTTGTGACCTGGCCACTTCCCTACCTTGCCCACAGTCAGTAGGGGACACCGATGGGCTTGGAAAGGCCGCCGTCCGTCGGATGGTATGCTAAGCCGCGGTCCGTGTGCGAGAGAGCCATACCCTGTGCACGTTAAGAACATGCTGGTGGTCTTGACGGAAGGCTATCATTTGTCTTCTAACAGCCATCCAGTGGGTTCCTTTCCCCTCAACCTTCTCTGAGTTCTCGGGATCCTTGTGACTTGGCCATTTTGCCCATTGTGTGCAAAAAAGGGCCTCTCAGAAGTTAGAATCTCGACCCAACCCTGGCCATTTAGCCCACTGTGTGCAATAAAAGTGCCGCCTAAATATAAAACAACCAAACTCAACAGGGTCGCTTCTGAGAAAGTATTGTGGTTTCAGTTTACTGGAAAATTTGTGAAAACAATAAAATATTTTTCTGGCTCATTGCCATGAGATTCCAGAAATCTTAAGATTGAGGTCAGATATGAAGCTGATATCATCGCATAAGTGGGCTGTCTACATCTGTATTAATTTGCAGCGTTCATGACATTACATGACCTTCAGAAGGAACTCGATGACCTCTACTGTCAGAAAGAATTTTGAAAAAAAAAATCATTTAATCCAAGAGATCGTCTGGAGAGTGAATGTCTAGTTTTCCAAGAGAATAGACTCAGATAAGAATCACCTGAAGTTGGGTTGGGTTGTTTTACCTCTGAGCGGCACTTTTTTGCACACCATGGGCTAAATGGCCAGGTCACATGGACCCCGAAGGCTCAGAGAAGGTTGGGGGAGGGGACCCACTGGAACAGCTGTTGGGAGACAAATGGTAGCCTCCCGTCAAGGCCATCCAGCGTGTTCTTTAACGTGCACAGGGTATGGCTCTCCCGCGCACGGGGTCACGGCTTAACGTCCCATCCGACGGACGGCAGCCTTTCCAAGCCCGTCGGTGTCCCCAACTGACCGTGGGCAGGGCGGGGAATTTTGCGGAGATAAATAAGAATCACCTGAAAGTCCTTATCCTATATCTATCTACATAATACACGCCCATAACATATTCTACAGGTACGTCTCTTATCAGTTATGTATCTTCCTAATATTTGTGGTCGATGTTTTAATTTTGACGAATGGTATATAGATACGAAGAGAACTTTGCTATTTAAATGTTATTATTGTGGGATTATGTGCACTTGGATTCTTTATCACATAACGAGAATTGAAGCACAATTATTCTTGATAGGTGTATCTCTGTTTCAAACTTGAAATATCCTTTCAATTGATCTGATTCATTTTGGAATGGAGTTTCTGCCAATGACATTAAAAAGTTCTTTCAAGAAAATCGGCGAAGAGTTTCAATGTCCCATCTCGGACGAATTCCCATTTCTTAGCAATCATTCATTTTTTCATGACGCGGAGAAAATATGAAACTCTCAGCGTAAACTCTTGAAACCTCATCTCGTGGGGTCAATGTCCGGTGGCGCAAATTTAAATTGATTTCGTCTCTTCCTGTTACAAGAAACATTTCCTTCTCCAATATCCTTTGTATTATAGTCATTAACTACAATTGGCATATTTTAAAGTTTTTATTCCTTGTTATATAGACTACTCGGTAATGGATCAAAGCACCTAGCCCAATTTTATATATTTTTGTAAATTCCTTAATTTCAGACTCTTAGAGTTGTTATTGCTTTAGTCCAAGGTCGTTCAAAGAGTTCTTGACAAGTGTCTGTAGATTTACACTCGGTTCTCCGAAGTTAACGAGCTACAACTTATTCGAAAGCTTGTCTAAACTCGTCATTTCCTGTTAAAAACAAAGGCAGAATCATCATTTCTCTCTCCGCTCACAAAACTACAACTAACTTCTACTAAACACAACTACGACTTCTACTAAAGACAAGGAAAGATTTTGCATTTTCACAAGGATGCAGCTTGGGGACGACGAGAAGAAAACTCACGCCTTTGAAGTGTAGAATTGTGATTGATCACAAGTATGTGGGGATCATACCTGTTCATATGGCATTGTTACGGGATGGATGCTCTAATTCAGAGAAGGCCGCAGAGCCTCGAAGACCTCCTTCGTGCAGTAAGACCGAAGGAGGCCATCGCTGCTGTCCGTGAACTCATTAAGGAAAACCCATACAGCATAGTTCAAGTAATAAATTTAGATGTCAGTGTATCGATTGGCAGTTTGGAAATAATTATTCATCAGCATTTATAGTTCCGAAATATCTCTGCCAAATGGATATCCCACAAACTGACAGAACAGCAAAAAATGGGCTAGAGTCGATTCGTGCAAGGAAATACTCAAAATGTATGAACCTAATAGCCCCAAACGGTTAACAGACATTGTCAGAGATGATGAGACGTGGTTTTATTACTATACAACTCCCAGAAAGATCGACAACTATGTTTGGATTGCGGTAGATGAAACGTGTCCCCATATCCAAGGCTCAAGGTACAAGACTCAAGGAAGAGGATGTTCACAATTTTTTTTTTTCAATTCCCAAGAAATGGTAGCCGTGGACACTTTACCTGGACGACTACACGAACATTGTTTTGCCCAAAATGGTTAAGGAGATGAAGGAGCAGCTTCCAACAACAGGCGTGTCAAGTGTTCTCTTTCTTAATGACAATGCCAGTGCTCACAAAACCCAGCACGTTACGGCCTATCTAGAGCAGGAAAAAAAAAAATCAAACAGCTACCCCATCTTGCATATTCACCAGATCTTTCACCATGTGATTTTTGGTTGTTTCAAAAAAATGTAAAGTAACTTGCTGTGATGCCTTTTTCAAGGGTGCAAGACCTTTCAAAATGCGTTCATTCAGAGTTGGAATCCCCAAGAGAAATACCACGAAGCGTTAGAGCAGTGTCTCGCAAACTTTTTTACTCTGCGACACACTAAATCTAATTTTTTTTCCGCGGCACACTGAATCTAATTTTTTCCCGCGGCACACTGAATCTAATTTATTTTTCCGCGGCACACCTAAAAAAGAATAAAAGCAAACTCTATATAATCGTCATTAGATTTGCGCTTTGTTGAAGTCATCAGCCTGGTTTTACTTGAAGATTTGCTCTCGTTCTTTAATTCATAACTCGGTATTTGTTTTAAATATTTGTCCATTCTATGGCTTGAAATAATCAAAAATTAATACCAAAATTTGGAAAAAGCTTGATAAATACTTACAAGATCCCAGTTGATAAAATCTGAAAGATTTTTTATTAAAGTACGTCGATAACACAAGTCAAGTCAAAATGAAATCTTTGGAATATCTAGTGTCAATTTGAAAATCGCTCGCGGCACACTTGGAATCTCTCGCGGCACACTACTGTGCCGCGGCACACAGTTTGCGAGACACTGCGTTAGAGAATTGGCATTCACGTCTTTGCATAGATGCTGAAGGGGACACTTTTGAAGGACAGTAAAAGTTTTGTGAGGTAAGTGTAATGGCTTTTGTTCTGAAGATGTAAGGCAAGAATTTTTCAAAAGATCCTCTTAACCAATCTAGTGGCATTCCTTTCTACAGTTGAAGATAGAATGAAATGTATATAGGGCATCTGAAAAATAATTGTGTGGTTTCGATAATTAACGTGTGGGAAAATAATATAAATATATTCAAGAAAGTAATATTGTAATTGAAAGAGGGCCTAAAATAGTTTTGAACGTCAGTGGTGAATTTCCAAAGAGATGCTACGAAAGTTCTTAGTGCAATATTTCCAGATAGATGAATTTGGCAGGGGCAGTCCATTTCTCTAACCACTAAGGAGCCTTGATTTTTTCTTGAGGGGCTTTTTAAAGAATTATGTTTACATGGACAAAATTCGAGACCTGAATCATTTGAAAGCCAGAAGAAGAGAAGCAAATGAGTCACAAGAGAAGCAAATGAGTCACAAGAGAAGCAAATGAGTCACAAGAGAAGCAAATGAGTAACAAGAGAAGCAAAATGAGTCACAAGAGAAGCAAATGAATCACAAGAGAAGCAAATGAGTCACAAGAGAAGCAAATGAATCACAAGAGAAGCAAATGAGTCACAAGAGAAGCAAATGAGTAACAAGAGAAGCAAATGAGTCACAAGAGAAGCAAATGAGTCACAAGAGAAGCAAATGAGTCACAAGAGAAGCAAATGAGTCACAAGAGAAGCAAATGAGTAACAAGAGAAGCAAATGAGTCACAAGAGAAGCAAATGAATCACAAGAGAAGCAAATGAGTCACAAGAGAAGCAAATGAGTCACAAGAGAAGCAAATGAGTCACAAGAGAAGCAAATGAGTCACAAGAGAAGCAAATGAATCACAAGAGAAGCAAATGAGTCACAAGAGAAGCAAATGAGTAACAAGAGAAGCAAATGAGTCACAAGAGAAGCAAATGAATCACAAGAGAAGCAAATGAGTCACAAGAGAAGCAAATGAGTAACAAGAGAAGCAAATGAGTCACAAGAGAAGCAAATGAGTCACAAGAGAAGCAAATGAGTCACAAGAGAAGCAAATGAGTCACAAGAGAAGCAAATGAATCACAAGAGAAGCAAATGAGTCACAAGAGAAGCAAATGAGTAACAAGAGAAGCAAATGAGTCACAAGAGAAGCAAATGAGTAACAAGAGAAGCAAATGAGTCACAAGAGAAGCAAATGAGTAACAAGAGAAGCAAATGAGTCACAAGAGAAGCAAATGAGTCACAAGAGAAGCAAATGAATCACAAGAGAAGCAAATGAGTCACAAGAGAAGCAAATGAGTCACAAGAGAAGCAAATGAGTCACAAGAGAAGCAAATGAGTCACAAGAGATCTGCTGCAGCGCGGATGGCGAGAAGGGAAATATCGATTGGACATTTGCAGGGTCACGAACTAATTACGAGGTGCACCTAAAGTTTTAATTTCAAAAAAAGCAAGGTGATGAGTTGAATTTAATTAAAACAAAAAACGTCATAGCTGCTTTTGCGGGAAAACTTCTTCTATTCAAACGAAATCTAGGTAGAGGTGAATACAACCACTTTCCCACATTATCAGCAGTCTCTGCAAAACCGGAAGATTTACTTACTTACTGCCAACACTTGGAAGTTCTTCATGTTGATTTTACGGAGCGTTTCCAAGATATTTTAAACATGAATATACCGAGTTGGGTTTTAGATCCTTTCGCAAACACAGATACTGAAGAATCATCAAATTTGGAAGAGGAACTCTTAGAACTCACGACTAACGAAGCACTCAAAGTAAAATTCAAACATGGATACCAAGAGTTCTGGCTTCAAAAATCAATACCAGTTCTCTGGTACCCTGGATTGTGGGCAATAGTACAGAAGTTTTTAATCGCATTTCCTGCGTCGTATATGGCTGAGCGTGGATTCAGTGCAGTAGCTAATTTACGGTCAAAGAAGAGGAAAAGACTACACATCACTGAACGTGGCGATCTGCGATTGATGTTAACGAAATTGGAACCCGACATTAACAAATTGTTAACACTCCACCAGCCTCAACCATCTCATTAATTTTTATTATTTATTATTAATTTTGTATTTATCTCATTATTTTTTATTTCTTATTGATTCTGTGTTTATTTTTAAAATTTTAATAAACAATTTTATTGTACATTTGGTTGTCGTTTTATTAATTTCTCCTTTATGATTTTTAATAGATAAATAAACAGATAAATTAGGTACAGATAATATGCAACAATATTTTAATATTTCATATAAAATTAACTATTATGGACTAGGGGGGCGTTGAAATTTTTGTTCTCTTCTAAAAGGGGCGATGGTCCAGAAAAGGTTGGGAATCATTTAGATTCTAAATGGTAATGAAATATTTCGAATTTTTGATTCTATTATTGGTAACTTAAGAAACCAAACCAAAAATTAATATGATCGTTTACAATGACAATTCCTTCTATGATCCTAAAGACATTGCTAATGTTTTGAATAATGTATTCTGTAAATCTTGCACTTCTACAGAAAATTATGCAAACGTAAATGAGTCATTATCCTATTCCAATAAATCATTTAATAATTTGGAAACCTTTTAAGCTCAAAAAGTTAACAAAATCGAAGTTCTTAGCCTTATAAATTCACTAAAAAACACTCGCAATGTCGGACCAGATGGAATCCCTGTCATTATTCTAAAAATTCTTTCCCCATTAATATCTGCACCCCTTTTTGATCTAATTAATTGCTCATTAAACTCTAATGAATTCCCACTTTCATGGAAAGAAGCTATCATCTCACCTATACCTAAAATTTCAAATCCTTCTAACCCTCTGGACTATCGACCTATTTCAGTTACATGTGCTTTAAGCAAAATTTTAGAAAAAGCCATCGAGGGATAATTATTAACTTTTGTTGAAAAATTTAATTTACTTTCGTGCAGACAATTCAGATTTAGGGTTGGGTTGGGTTGTTTTACCTCTGAGCGGCACTTTTTTGCACACCACGGGCTAAATGGCCAGGTCACATGGACCCCAAAGGCTCAGAGAAGGTTGGGGGAGGGGACTCATTGGAACAGCTGTTGGAAGACAGATGGTAGTCTCCCGTCAAGGCCATCCAGTGTGTTCTTTAACGTGCACAGGGTATGGCTCTCCCGCACACGGGACCACGGCTTAACGTCCCATCCGACGGACGGCGGCCTTCCAAGCCCATCAGTGTCCCCTACTGACCGTGGGCAGGGCGGGGAATTTTGCGGATCGGATTTAGGAAATATCAGTCAACTGAAACTCTCATGACACTTCTTGTTAATCAATGGAGATTGGCTTTAGACAGCAAAGTTAAAACGGTTGTCGGACTGGTTTCCCTTGACATCTCAAAAGCATTGGATTCAGTTAAAAACAGTTTATCTTGCAAAAACTCGGCATTAATTTTAATCTATCGCTCTCAACTCTTTTCTGGTTCAAAAATTATCTCAATGACCGTGTCATCCGAACTAAATTAAGCACTAATAAGATCTCTACATCTCTTAAAATCAATCGGGGAGTACCTCAAGGAACCATTCTTAGCCCACTTCTCTTTAATCTTTTTGTTAATGATTAGCCGTCCCGTGGCTGAATGGAGCGCGCTTGGCTACTGATCTAAGGGACCTGGGTTCGAGCCCCGGGTAAGGCATGGATGTCTGTGTCGTTTTTCTGCTGAGGTCCTGTCATCCTCACAGACCTTCTACCATGGCATATAAACTGACAGGCTCCTGTCAGATCTCTGTGGCAAGCAGCTGCTTGAGGGTTATTTATTTATTTTTTTATTTATTTTATTATTCCAGAATTCTGCACTAACTGCAATATTTTCATGTATGCAGACGATTGTCTTCTTTCTTTTTCCTCAAGTTCTTTCACTTCTCTAAAACAAGAAATAGAAAACAATATTAATGATGTGCTTCATTGGTATATAAAAATGAATTCACTCTCAATGTCAAGAAACCAATATTGCTTTTCTTTCAACTTCAAATTCTCCCCTGCCTGACACAAACATTAAATTTAATAACACCCAAATTACAGTTTCCACTTCCATGAAATACTTAGGTATGACGATAGATAATAATCTTGACTTTTGGAATTCACATTGATAAAACCGTCGCGTCAGCTTCTAAAAGAATTTAAATATCGAGGTACATTCGAAACTATATATTCTCCCATTCCCCAATGTTCTGCAAAATTTACATCCCACCGAAACTCTAATACTGTGCTTTCACTGTTTTTGGTATTAATAAAAAGAACTCATATCTTAGAAAGATTTCAAAATAAAGTTCTCAAAATCATCAGCAAAATCTATTTTAACAAAGAGAATCTTTTTAACACTTATTGATATTCGTTCCAACTATCAAATTCCCACTCTTGAATTCAGAAGAAAGTTGCGGTTATTTGCCGTTATTCACGACACTGTTTACATCAAGCCTCACCCCCTTCATCGATTCTTACACCTTATATGCGATTACCGCATCGCCATATCCTTCGCTCTGATCATAAAATGTTTCTACTCCCTGGGGGTGGCTCAGTCGGTAGCGCGCCAGGCTTATAATCTGTAGTTCCCAGGTTCGAGTCCCAGCTGGGTCAGCGTTGAGATTTATTTGCGCAAAATTCCCCGCCCTGCCCACGGTCAGTAGGGGACACCGATGGGCTTGGAAAGGCCGCCGTCCGTCGGATGGGACGTTAAGCCGTGGCCCCGTGTGCGGGAGAGACATACCCTGTGCACGTTAAAGAACACGCTGGATGGCCTTAACGGGAGGCTATCATCTGTCTCCCAACAGCTGTTCCAGTGGGTCCCCTCCCCCAACCTTCTCTGAGCCTTCGCGGTCCATGTGACCTGGCCATTTAGCCCATGGTGTGCAAAAAAGTGCCGCTCAGAGGTAAAACAACCCAACCCAACCCACCTGTGTCAGCGTTGAAATTTATCTCCGCAAAATTCTCCGCCCTGTCCACGGTCAGTAGGGGACACCGATGGGCTTGGAAAGTCCGTCGGATGGGACGTTAAGCCGTGGCATCGTGTGCGGAAGAGCCATACCCTGTGCAGGTTAAAAAACACGCTGGATGGCCTTGAGGCTACCATCTGTCTCCCTGCAGCTGTTCCAGTGGGTCCCCTCCCCTAACTTTCTCCGAGCCTTCGAGTTCCTTGTGACCTGGCCATTGGTGTGCACAAAAGTGCCTCTCAGAAGTAAAACAACCCAACACTATCAGACCTCGGTGGCGAACAGCTGATCGAGGAATAATTTAATTTGTCTGCGATTTACTCTTAGTGGACTTTAGATATCATGACTTTTCGAATTTGGTTTTTCATTGGCAACATCTGTCGGATTCTCTCTTGCAAGAGATGGAAATAAATTCCTGTGAATTTGGGTTGGGTTGTTTTACCTCTGAGCGGCACTTTTTTGCCCACCATGGGCTAAATGACCAGGTCACATGGACGCCGAAGGCTCAGAAAAGGTTGGGGGAGGGGACCCACTGAAACAGCTGTTGGGAGACAGATGGTAGCCTCCCGTCAAGGCCATCCAGCGTGTTCTTTAACGTTCATAGAGTGTAGCTCTCCCACACACGGGGCCACGGCTTTTTACCTCTGAGGGGAAATTTTTTGCACACCATGAGCTAAATGGCCAGGTCACAAGGAACCCGAAGGCTCAGAGAAGGTTGGGAACCCACTGGAACAGCTGTTGGGAGACAGATGGTAGCCTCCCGTCAAGGCCATCCAGCGTGTTCTTTAAGTGCATAGGGTATGGCTCTCCCGCACACGGGGCTTAACGTCCCATCCGACGGACGGCGGCCTTTCCAAGCCCATCGGTGTAATTCCTGTGAAGTTTCGGTCTTTGCTGCATGTGGAATTTGCACCTGGCCCTTTACCAACGGACCTAAGACCCCTGAGCGTCAGCTTCCGTTGCCGTAATAACTGCAACAAGTGCGTCAACATCCCCGCTACGTATTCAAAAGCAACCAAACGACATGGTTGACCCCGACTTCGCCCACTCACGCTGGCCCGTCACGGCGGACAGCCGACGCTTTGTGCTGTCGTCAGCGCTGAACGTGGACGACCTAGAATGTGACAGGTCTGCACTTTTGCTGTAGAAGCTCTCTTCTGATGAATGGCTTCATGTGTCCGAAGGTTAGGCACGAATGAAAGAAGATGGGAAGCAAAAAACTCAAACGAATTAAAACTCCTCTTTGCAAGATGGCTCTGGGTGTGACGTCGCTTCCAGCGAATTCGCCTGCCAGTCTTTATCATGGTTACGACTTACTCCTATTAACCGCAGTTACGTATCGAGTGGCTGGAGGGGAGGTCACTGCGTCACCCACATCGCATGTGGACGATGGGTGTGGCGCCCAGTGCAAAAAAAGCGGCTCCACAGCTGGGGCTTCATCGTCGTCACACCACCACTCATCAGGCGATTCATTGCCCGGCAGAATGTGGCAGATGACAGAAAGGGAAGGCGTCGTCTGCTTTATTTTTTTCTTTTTCGTGGTTCAGATGATTTCAGAGAAATGTAGTGGCAACAGTACAAGAAGTTCTGACACATGTTAAGTACGAAGATAAGCGAAAAAAAATGACTGCTCTATTTTGTAAAGCGAATGGAACTGATGATTTGCGAAACTTTCGAATTTGCTTGCCAAGTGAATTACTTGATCATCACGTGGATCACATGTGACTTGTCTTTTTTGCTTGATTTTTTTTAAGAGTATGTTTCTTATTCTCTACGGGAGTTGCTCTTGTAACGCTTACAAGCAATGCTAAGTGGGCATCCATCTTAACGACTGACGCGGAGGGAGAAGCTCACGTGACCCAAATGCCAAAACCGAACATTCCCGAAACTTCCAACAGCCGAATGAAATTGCTCTTGCTGAGATGATCTATTGATTATGCGCATTCTTAATAACTCATTGTTCTAACCTGATAGTTACTGGGGTGAGGTTTGTAGAATATATGCAAAGTGACTCGTCAGTGCTGTAATAAAATTGATAATGTTACTCTATAATGCCATTGAGTGTTGGGCCAAATATGTTAAGCTTATAATATTTGGGTTGATATTTTGACGACTGCCTTTCGTTGCATTTCCAGTTCAGTTGATTTAAAAATGTTGTTTTTCCTAATCTCAATGAAGTACAGTCGCTGAAAAAAATATCCGAACACTATGGTTGATTACAGAATTCAGAAAAAATATCTGGCAACGATTGTTTTAGAAATTAGTGATCTGGCAACCTTCGTGTCACGTGATTACAGAATTCAGGAAAAATATCTGGAGCGTGTACAGCAACTGTACACGCTTCAGTTACCGTTCACAGCAAACTGGAGCGTGTGCAGTTACTGCACACGCTCCAGTTTGCTGTGAATGGTAACTGCACACGCTCAATATTTCCGTGAGTGAGCCCACACGATCTAGTATCAAAATAATATGACCACCTACAGTCTCTCAAGAAAGTATCCGAACACTATGGTTGATTGCAGAATTCAGAAAAAATATCTGTCAAAGTTTTTTTAGAAATTAGTGATCTGGCAACCTTCTTGTCACGTGACACGAAGGTTGCCAGATCACTAATTTCTAAAACAATTGTTGCCAGATAATTTTTCTGTAATCAACCATAATGTTCGGATATTTTTTTGAGCGACTGTACACTGAAAAAGCTAATATAGGTGGGCTGGGCTGTTTTATCTCTCAGCGGCTCTTTTTTTGTACACAGTGGGTTAAATGGCTAGGTCACAAGGACCTCAAAGGCTCAGAGAAGGTTGGGGAAGTGACCCATTGAAACAGCTGTTGGGAGACAGATGTTAGCCTCTCGTGAAAGTCCTCCTGAGTGTTCTTTAGCGTGCACGAGGTATGGCTCTCCCGCACACGGAGCCACGACTTAACGTCCCATCTGACGGACAGTGGCCTTTCCAAGCCATCGGTGTCCCTTATTGAATGAAGATAGGGCGAGGAGTTCAAAAATCTCCATCACAGCTTCGACTCGAACTTGGGAACCGCAGATTACGAGCCTGACGTGCTACGACTGACCATCCCTAACCCTAATGCAAGTGTACCCCAACTTACCATCTTAATGCGTACCTTGCAGGGCCGGATCTGGGGGAGGGTCAACTTCAAGGGGGCCATGCTCCACCCCTTTCAGAATATTAGTAATGATAATGGAAGCCAAAAATCACTAAACTTCTGCAAATTTCACGAATTTTTAAAGAATTTTTTTAAAAAAAACCCTAAAACGAAGGGAGAAATATTAGACTGCAATGGAAATCTAGTCTTTTGCCCCCCTACTTTTTGTGTCATTGCGTGGCTCCCCCCACCCAGCCTCTATTTTTTTTCCCAGTTTCAGTGCTGATACCTCGAAATATGTCCGTAAGTTGGATTAGTTTCCTTTAAATAGAAATAATGTTAAATCCGTTAATGTGTTCTTCAGTTTTAAAAAGATGCAGATACTCTAAAACTGAAATTTACCACGAAAATTTCATTACATACTGAATCAGAATTATGCGAAAGCTTTGATTTCAGAGAACAAATCTTAATTTAAGCAGAAACGTTTTCTTAAAATTTCTGTAATAGCCAGACTGTTTCAACTTTGAACACTGTTTATTGCTATTGGCATTCGACCTCTCAAAATCCGAGCATGCGCAAAAGGCTAGAAATACTGTTTTTGCAGGGGGCGGAGGTGGCTCAGTCGGTAGAGCGCCAGGCTCGTAATCTGCAGTTCCCAGGTTCGAGTCCCAGCTGGGTCAGCGTTGAGATTTATCTCCGAAAAACTCCCCGCCCTGCCCACGATCAGTAGGGTACACCGATGGGCGTTGAAAGTCGCTGTCCGTTGGATGGGACGTTAAGACGTGGCCCCGTGTGCGGGAGAGCCATACCCTGTGCACGTTAAAGAACACGCTGGATGGCCTTGACGGGAGGCTCCCATCCGTCTCCCAACAACTGTTCCAGGTGAGTCCCTTCCCCCAACCTTCTCTGAGCCTTCGAGGTCCATGTGACCTGGCCATTTAGCCCATGGTGTGCAAAAAAGTACCGCTCAGAGTAAAACAACCCAACTCTTATTGCAGACAGTGAACTGACGTCATATATCGCATGTCACGTAGATTCTGTGAAACATTTCGTTAATCGGTTAAATGTGCTGTAATCAATCACTACATAACCCAACTTCGAGACTTTTCACGATTAGATAAAAATAGCCAAATATTTCCAAAGCAAAAACTTAGATAGACCCGAAGAATAGCCTATCGCCTCTGACGAATATGGGATGATCGTTTTCGAACAAAATGAAAAATTTCACCCTTTGCTAGTTGTAATTCTTACTAAGGGGTGATTGGAGAATGTAAATAAGTAGTAAAATTATTAGCGTATGGAATAAAATATATTTATTGTGAATATATAAATATCATTGATTATTACTATATTTAATTATTATTTAGGATTTTAAAAATTAAATTAATATTTTGGAAATGAAGAGCTATCGGTTGAATTTGAACCAATAAAATTTAATTAAAATACATAGGAAAGGGCTCTCATTCTTTCTACATAAAAAAACTTTGCTGGAATGCACATATTGATCATGTTCACTCAAAGGCTCAAATGATCAGATGTAAACTTGTACCTCTGATGGGTGGAGCTCGAAACTGCCTCCAGAAAAGAAATTATTTCTTTATAAGACTCTTCTGCGGTCAGTCCTGACATATGCCTCACCAGTGTGGGGTAATACTATCAACACCAATGTCAGGAGGCTTTCAGAGTTTCCAAAATAAAATCCTCAGATCTGTGGTCAGTGCTCCCTGGTTTGTGAAAAACAAGACCATTCACACTGACCACATATAAACCCATATTCGGAAGCTCGAGCAGACCTTTTTCGAGGCAGTGGGAGGTAATCCTTATGATATAATCAGATCCTTGATCAATTACGATCCCTTGGTTTTAAACAAATTCAAGCGTCCTAAGATAACGTGTTTGACAATTTTTAGTTGTGCTTTTTATAGCAAATTTGTTTTGCCCTTGTGGCCCCTTTGGAGTTTATGTGTTTTAACTTTGTTATTGCCAATAAGACACTATTTTAGACTTCGAGGGGGGGGGGGGGCTCAGTCGGTAGCGTGCCAGACTCATAATCTGTAGTTCCCAGGTTCGAGTCCCAGCTGGGTCAGCGTTGAGATTTATCTCCGCAAAACTCTCCGTCCTCCCCACGGTCAGTAGGGGATACCGATGGGCTTGGAAAGGCCACCGTCCGTCGGATGGGGCGTTAAGCCGTGGCCCCTTGTGCGGGAGAGCCATACCCTGTGCACGTTAAAGAACACGCTGGATGGCCTTGACGGGAGGCCACCATCTGTCTCCCAACAGCTGTTCCAGTGGGTCCCCTCTCCCAACCTTATCTGAGCCTTCGGGGTCCATGTAACCTGGCCATTTAGCCCATGGTGTGCAAAAAAGTGCCGCTCAGAGGTAAAACAACCCAACCCAACCCTTAGACTTCGAGATAAAAGCCTTAGACTTGGAGCTCTGAAAATTAATTCAAGATTTCAGATATCAGATCAGGATCTGATTCTTTTCAGTTTATACCATTTTACATTTTAACTTCAATGGCAGAGGCACACTTCAGATGGAGGAGATAAGGACTTGCCAAAACCCGGTGCTCCATTTCGACCTCTTATGATCTCTGATCCCTAAATTGCATTTAATGTTGTATGTTATCTAAGAGTCTGTTCTTAATCAGCACATTCTAGTAACGAAGTTTCAGATTTATAGCATAAAAATATTAGTTCAAGTTTTATATTTTATATTTTTAGCGCCCACTAACGGACACTTCTTTGGAGGATTTGGGAAAAAAAATTAAAGCATAATATTTCGTAAACTCAAAAAACAAATTCATTAATATCGTAAAGCAAAAAATTGCGTTTTCCTATTCCTGGCGTGATGGGTCAAATTGTTGCTGCCAAAATAAACCCCTTAATCATCACACTCAACCACTGCAATATCAGGGGACGGGGGTGGCTCAGTCGGTAGCGCGCCAGGCTCGTAATCTGTAGCTCCCAGGTTCGAGTCCCAGCTGGGTCAGCGTTGAGATTTATCTCCGCAAAATTCCCCGCCCTGCCCACGGTCAGTGGGGGACACCGATGGGCTTGGAAAGGCCGCCGTCCGTCGGATGGGACGTTACGCCGTGGCCCCGTGTGCGGGAGAGCCATACCCTGTGCACGTTAAAGAACACGCTGGATGGCCTTGACGGGAGGCTACCATCTGTCTCCCAACAGCTGTTCCAGTGGGTCCCCTCCCCCAACCTTCTCTGAGCCTTCGGGGTCCATGTGACCTGGCCATTTAGCCCATGGGGTGCAAAAAAGTGCCGCTCAGAGGTAAAACAACCCAACCCTTCATATGCCGAATCGGTCATGTTTGGAACTCTCTATCTCCTAACGTTGTGTTATCCCCAACTTTGCGTGTTTTTTTAAAAACTTTAAGTTTTAACTTTCGTTATGTATGTAATTATATCTTTCCAATGTGTGTACCATAGGTGTTAACGTATATTTTTATATCTTCCTCTCAATAAACAAATAAATAAATAAATTTCTAGCCCAAATAGATCGTTTGCAACATTCGTTAAATTTTGAAAATTTTAAACCTTTCCACTTTTAGAAGGGCAATTTATACTTTTAGGAGATTCAATAAGTGTGAATCTCAATAGTTTATCAATAGTTATCCAAACGAAAGGAAATGTTTAATTTATCTCTAAAAACAAAAAAAAATCTCTTAAAAACAATTTTCCTCATCCACCTCACGAGGTAAGGGACAAAATCATTGTTGCCATATCAACTTCATAATCTTCACATTTTACAACCGAAATTTTGAATTTTTAACACAATTGCATCTCTTGCAATATTCGTTTATTGTTAATTTCAAAAATTTCCACCGTTAGAGGGTGCAATTATAGTTATTGGGAGATTCGAAAAGTGCGAATCGTAATATTTCATCAACACATATTTAAAACAAAACTAATTTTTAATTTATCTTTAGAAACAAAAAAAAAATTGATGTGTACGGACGGACAGACAGACGACAAAACGAAAACATTAGCTCGTTTTTTCTGAAAACGAGCTAAATATAAAATCTGGTAAAGTTCAAATGCTAGGAAAATTTTATTAGCATTTAATCAATAAATTTAGTTACAACACAGAAACTTGTCATCAATTTCCTCACCTTTTACGAAAGGCAAAAGAAGAACTAAAATATATGTTCAGACAGAGCAAACAGGATTTTTAGTCGAGATATGGAGATCAAAACAGAGAAGGAGCTTTAGTCGTGTTTGGAGACAAAGACTGTAGATGCGTTAGTCGACTCATGTCGGGAAACAGAACCCACTGAAGATCGGGTCATGTCGGGAAACAGAACCCATGGGAGATCGAGTCATGTCGGGAAACAACCCACAGGAGATCGACTCATGTCGGGAAACAGAACCCACTGGAGATCGAATCATGTCGGGAAACAGAACCTATGGGAGATCGAGTCATGTCGGGAAACAACACACAGGAGATCGAGTCATGTCGGAAAACAGAACCCACGGGAGATCGACTCATGTCGGGAAACAGAACCCACGGGAGATCGAATCATGTCGGGAAACGGAACCCGCGAGAGATCGAGTCATGTCGGGAAACAGAACCCGCAGGAGATCGAGTCATGTCGGGAAACAGAATCCATAGAAATTCTTCAAGTTTTATCTATGAAGAAAAGTTTCGTTTCATAGTTGCTAAGTAACATTACGTCAATGGGACAAAGCCAATCCATCGTCTTCAGTGAGAGAACTAACTTCTGTGGGTGAAATCCAACAAGAAAAAGATATTGCTGACTATGTAATTGAAACACTGGTTTAACACATGTTGCCAAAACGGATATGACATAGTGATCCACGATAGCAGTGCCCCCTGCCCACTTCTTCCCACTTCCCAGAAGCCTGAGAATCTCCTCCGTTCTTACGTCGTGATCGTATTCAGCCAAGTTCAGCCTACATGGCTTTGATTAAAAACAAAAATCGCTTTCGTCCAACCGATTCAGTAGATCTATTCTACTCAATTGATATTTCCGTATCTGTCGGTTTTAATTTCGCTTTCCTCTTTTGGCAACGAGTGTTTCTATAAACACTCGATACGTTAAATAAGAGTTTATTTATTCGGTTCAACTCCTTCAGGCGTTTTCGGCGCTTCAAAAGCGAAAGATGAGTTGACAGTAAAGATGCCGCGATGTTTCTTTCTCCCCCTCGACGACAGAGGAAACGTCCTCGCGAATGCAGAACAAGTGTTGTTCGTCGTGGGAGGTTTCATCACGTCGCGGCTCGCACTCCGCCTACGTAGGCGTTGCGCGAGCTTTGAAGTTTTCTGAGCGAAGATGCAACTGAAGGTGTTAAGCGTAGATATTAAGATACCAAGATTCTGGGGCGGGGGGGGGGGGGGCTCAGTCGATAGCGCGCCAGGCTTGTAATCTGTAGTTCCGAGGTTCGATGACCCGTCCATTTTTGGATCTTTATGACCTGGCCATTTTTGGATCTTTATGACCCAGCCATTTTTGGTCCTTTTGAGATCTTTATGACCTGGCCTTTTTTGGGCCATTTTGAGATCCCATAGTGTGCATAAAAGTGTCGCTCAGAAAACAATTTAAACTAAATCCGTTTAATAATCCGTTATGATAAAAGTGTAAATTTGTAATCAGAATCAGCTGATCACCGGATTCAGGGAGGGGGGGGGGATGTTGCTCAGTCGGTAGCGCGCCAGACTCCTAATCTACAGTTCCCAGGTTCGAGTCCCAGCTGGGTTAGCATTGAGATTTATCTCCACAAAACTCCCGCCTGCCACGGTCAGTACGGTCAGTAGGGAACACCGATGGGCTTAGAAAGTCCGCCATCCGTCTGATCGGATGTTAAGTTGTGGGTTCATGTGTGGGAGAGCCACCCTTGTGCACATTAAAGAACACGCTGGATGGCCTTGACGGGAGGCTACCATCTGTCTCCCAACAGCTGTTCCAGTGGGTCCCCTCCCCTTAACAACCTTTTCTAAGCCTCGGGGTCCCTGTGATCTGGCCATTTAGTCCATTGTGTGCAAAAAAGTGCTGCTCAGACGTAAAACAACCCAACCTGATTCGGGAATTTCAGAAAAAATTTTTTTTTTCATTTCAATCTTTTTTAATAAACAAAATTGACATAATTTTCTTCAAATGCCATAGCTGAATCCATCTACTGCCTGCGAAGATTGTTGGAAATTGGGTCTGTGTTGTCAACAATCGAAGGTTATCCCAATCCCCCTTCTTGTGACTGGAGGCTGAGTCGATAATCGCACTGTTTTGTAACCCAAACTACGACTTAGTCATTCTTAGCACGCATTATCATCCTCCTGAAAGAGATGATAAGATCCAAGAGATGTCAGAGAGAGTCAAGGCATAAGTAACTCTCACTCCTTCGCTCTCTGGATGCTTTCGTTTGGCTTTAGTGATCAGTCTTGCGAGCTTTACCTTGGCAACATCTTCGCACCATTAAACTTCGTGTCAGCATAAATGGATCACTAATTCCCAGTAGCGAAAGCGAAACGCGTCCGGCCACATTGCTGACATTGTTTCCGAATGAGATCGGGTTCTCTATGCACCTGCTCGAGTGGAACCAGCCTCGTCTCGATTAGGGGTCAACGGTTAAAAAATGAAAGAGCACCTTTCTGCGCTGTCTTGTTAGAGGTGAAAAAGAAAACGCCGTCGTCTCCGAGCTGTGACCACCATCTTGCTACCTCGTTAAAGCTCCTTAAAGAGAGGAAGATAAGAAATGTAGTTTATTGGTGCAGTAATCGTTAGAGTTAGCGTTGCTTTGTTTAATCCTTCAAATGCATCTTTTTCGCTTCTCCTGGGCAACAAAGAATTTCTTTTCAGGAATATTGCGCTAATGAAGTAGAAAACCCAGAAGAGAAATGCAATTGGTTGTTTTTGGGTTGTTTTACCTCTGAGCGGCACTTTTTTGCTCACCATGGGCTAAATGGCCAGGTCACATGGACCCCGAAGGCTCAGAGAAGGTTGGGAGAGGAGACCCACTGGAACAGCTGTTGGGAGACGGATGGGAGTCTCCCGTCAAGGCCATCCAGCGTGCTCTTTAACGTGCACAGGGTATGGCTCTCCCGCACACGGGGCCACGGCTTAACGTCCCATCCGACGGACGGCGGCCTTTCCAAGCCCATCGGTGTCCCCTACTGACCGTGGGCAAGGCGGGAAAATTGGCGGAGATAAATCTCAACGCTGACCCAGCTGGGACTCGAACCTGGGAACTACAGATTACGAGCCTGGCGCGATACCGACTGAGCCAACCCCGCCCCAAATGCAATTGGTTTCTGAAGTTCATCTTTCGAGGTTGTTTTTAAAATTTTAATTTCCATTGGATTGTTTCACCTCTGAACGCCACTTTTTTGCTAAATGGCCAGGTCACATGGATCCAGAAAGCTCAGAGAAGGTTGGGG
The DNA here is from genome assembly GCA_038380435.1 of Ryuthela nishihirai. Classification (NCBI taxonomy): domain Eukaryota; kingdom Metazoa; phylum Arthropoda; class Arachnida; order Araneae; family Heptathelidae; genus Ryuthela; species Ryuthela nishihirai. The sequence goes on along the minus strand of JAWZYU010000017.1, from coordinate 41,515,808 downwards.
GAGACCCACTGGAATAGTTGTTGAGAGAGAGAGATGATAACTTCCCGTCAAGGTCATCCAGAGTGTTCTTTAACGTGCACAGGGTATATCTCCCCCGCACACGGGGCCACGGCTTAACGTCCCATCCGATGGACGGCGGCCTTTCCAAGCCCATCGGTGTCCCCTACTGACCGTGGGCAGGATGTTTTGCGGAGATAAATCTCAACGCTGACCACAGCTGGGAATCGAACCTAGGAACTGCATATTACGAGCCTGGCGCGCTACCGACTGAGCCACCCCGTTCCTAATTTCCATTGAGAATGCAGACTGATATCCTGAACAACACCGACTGCATTTCCATTGAAATCCAGTTAGGACTAAGGCCTTGTTTGATGCTGTCCACCAACCTCACTCGAGGTCTGTTCCTTTCTCTGAAGACTTTAGGCACACTCTTCATAATTCGTTAACACCAACTCAATCTCTTCCTTCATAAGAGGCTGTTTAAACGTGGTAGCGATAGTTAAACTCATTTTAGCTCGTTTTCAGGAAAAACAAACGAGCTAAAGTTTTTACTTTGCCGTTTGTCCGTCTGTCAACGTTCAACGTCGTTGTTTTTAAAGATAAATTTAAAATTCTTTTTAAGTTGAACAGGCACTAACGAATAGTTTTCAAATCCTCTCAAAAAGCTTTAATTTACATTGTTAGAGGGCGCTAATTGTACAAAATGTAAAACTTGAAGTAATAATGCAAACCATATATATTTTTGCTACAATTGAAAAATTCTGTTGGTAGAATGTGTTAATCAAAATAGACCCAGATAACTTACATACTCTATAATAGGGGTTCTCAACGTGGGGTACGCAGTAAATTTTTTTGCGATACGCCGAGCTCAAAAGTCGCTAGTCTAGAAACAAAGTCGCTAAGTTGGCAACACTACTGATTCACAACAACTTATTTATGTGAAACTGGATTTTCACCTTTAACTGCTTTAAAAAATAAATATAGGAACAGGCTGGATGCTGAAGATGACTTGCGACTTTACCTTAACAAGATAACCCCAAGCAAAAAAAGTATAAGAAAAAGAAGTTCAGCTTTAACAAAGCGTAAGTGGCGACCTCAAGCGGTGTTTCGAATCGTGTCGTGCATTTGTTTAAGCTGGGAAACAAACAAAAAGGGGCAAATGAATTATGCATCCAAAATTTATATTTAAAAAAAGTAACTGCACTTTGTATTTGAAAAAATAATATCATTATTTTAATAAAGGTTTATTTTCTCCATTGGAATTATTTTTTGTTGAACCAACAATTATAAATTGAACGGATCGAGAAGATTTCAAATTAGCCTGAAGTCAATTTATAGAATAAATTATTTCAATCGAAAGCTTTCTAGGTAGCAAGTTAATGGCATTGATATTAATATATTCCGTAGGATAACAATGGCTATGTTCACACTTGTGTGTTGTGCGTTTTACGCGCGCTAGACGCATGAGTCATGGCGCATGCGTCTAACGCACGTAATTTTTTATTATATGTATATGTAACTAGCGTACCCCTTGTATAGATAGATAAAACTATAGTTATATAGTTTTACCTATTATAGATAGATAAAACTATAGTTATATAGTTTTACCTATTATAGATAGATAAAACTATAGTTATATAGTTTTATCTATCTATACAATTTGTATAATACTATACTATCTATACAATATTATTTAAACAATATGGTTATATACAATATTTTACTCATTGTTATACATATTGTAACGCATGCGCCAAGGCATGCCTCAAATCAATTGAACGGCGCCGTTTTCCGTAGCGCACGTATTTCCACCAGCAGTGGATTTTTGTTCAACATTCCGTGCAACTTCGTAGTTTGGAAGATTTCGTTCTATTTTTGTAATTATTGAGTTTGCGTTTTGTTCACCATGTAGTCAGAACAAACATTGGTCTTTATAAATTATTATTAATAAATATTGTTGCGGATCACAAAAATGGATAGCCACTGAGCGTGAGTATTAAAAGCTATATTTCAAAACCAAATTCAATACAAGGTAAATTGTTACAAAGGAAATATGGATGAAGTATCTTATTAACAAATCAACTATTAACATGCACAAGTCATCAATCTTCCTGCGTAGAGCACACAATATCAGCTCTGTGTATTTTACTAAATACTACCTTTTACTTGATTTACCAGGTCACCCGAAGATCTTCACTCGTAAACCAATTCTCGTCCTGTGCTAATAACTTTTCACACACTAGCCGAACAAAAAGACAGTCCGTGTAGACATTCGAAGTTAGCCATAAAAGTTCCCACTTTTATACTTCCGCGTATACACAACACATCAAGTTATTTCTTGATACTTAACGATAAAAGATCCCACTTTTATCCTTCCGCGTATACACAACACATCAAGTTACTTCTTGACACTTACGCGCACTGTCTCAGAACAGCTCACCGTCCATTTTCGAACTCACCGACCGTTACAACACACAACGACCGTTACAATACAAAAATGACCGTTAACGCTCCACTCTTCTTCTCCAAATTCTCCCAAAGTTCTTGTTCGTTAGCTGAAACTTTTTGCTTTCGGTTGCCAGATTCCTTCTGTCGTAACAATATATTCGTTATAGAACAAAATAAATTATTCGTTATAAAATTATTATTAAAAATAACAATATTATTACAAAAATAAAAGTAAAACCTTCATTTATAATATTTTTACTAAATGTTTCACTATATATTCTACCTGTTATATAAACTCTACAAGTACTTGTTTTGACGTGATATGGAACCTTCAGCCGACATAAAGTAATGCATGTTCATTCATTCTGATACCCGCTAACAATAGCAGCATCAGTTACGTCCATTGCAACTTCACGTCTGCACTGGTGAAATATTGAGAACTCTTTGACGCACAGGTGTAGACAGTTGAAGGCATGCGTCCAACGCATTCCATCTAAGGCATGCGCTAGACTACTCGCTGTTGAAAAGAGGAATTGACAGTTGAAAGTGAGTTGAAGATGAAAGCGCACAAGTGTGGACATACCCAATGGGTAATTCTTACGTAGGAAAAGCGAAGAGATTGAAAGTTTGACAGTAGCATATAATTGCAAAAGTGTTCGTCCACTGTAAAGCTAGTTTCACTCCTACGCCAAATGCACGATACTCGATTTTACATTAATCGCTACGGAAGCTGAACTTCTTCTCTCTCCACATTCTTTGTCCTATCCGCTGATGAACTGTGCAAGCGTAAACACGCGCAACCATTTCACTGATTACCCAGTAATATGTTTATAATTTTATAAGATTTGTTAAATTGTTTGTCATTTTTTCTGTTTATCGATATCATCATCATCATCATCCTCAAGCAGCCATGGGCTACGGAGGTCCAACCAGACCGTGCAGTTTCATACTCCAAGCCTTATCTGTCCTGAGCAACATCTGCTGCATCCAGCCACTGCACGCCAATTCTAACAACGTCCTGTTTGACATTGTCTGCCCACCGCATCCTAAGTCTCCCCTTCCTTCTGAGGTCTTTAAGCACACTGTTCATAACCCTATTCGCCAATCTATAATTATCCATACGGGCAACATGGCCAAACCAACGGAGTCTCTCTCTGCATAATATGCGGCTTAAAGGAAGTTGCAGACTCCTTTGCCTAACCTCATCATTAGTTACAAAGTTGAACCACCTAATGCCCAAGATACTGGGTAAGCATCTAGAATCAAAAGCATCTAGTTTCCTGTTATCTTGTTTACAAAGTGTCCAAGTTTCACTGCCATAACTAACCCAAGAAAGAACCAAACTATTATAGAGTCTAATTTTAGTGTTTAGGTGTATACGCCTATTTCTCCACACTCTCCATAGATATTTAAAAGTCCTGGCAGCAACCCCTATTCGTCTGTTAATCTCATGCCGCACATCACCATTATCTGTTACATAGCTCCCAAGATAATTAAACTGTGACACCTGCTCAAGACTGCAACCATTCAGATTAACTGAATCACAGCCTGCCTGACCAATTGTCATCACTTTGGTTTTCTCTCTGTTTATAACCAAACCTACTCTACTACCAGTCTCATCAACAGCTCGAATGAAAGAGTTCATCTCATCAACATCATTTGCCAAAAGGGCTAAATCATCAGCATAATCTAAATCAGAAATTTCCGTATCTCCAGCCCATTTAAGGCCAAAATCTTTCCCTTGAAGTGAATTTCGCATAACATAATCAATAACCAAACTAAAGAGAAAAGGAGACAAAATGCACCCTTGTCGAACACCAGATGCAATGCTAAACCAATTGCTACAAGCCTTACCAAATCTCACACACGACTCAGTGTTATTATAGAGAGCTTAAAAAACGTATAAGTGACTAAAAAAGGGTGGTACACGTAAAAAAAATTACTTAGGTTGATCAATATTCCTGGCTTTATTTATAATTGATTTCTGGTAGCAGGTTTCCCGAGCCCCTGAATTGGTTGAACCGGCCCGAAATGTAGAGTTAATTGAGTAAGAGCAGCGACTGTTGTCTCAGGTGGTAGTGGGCCAGTCTATAACCTACTGTTCGCAGACTTCAGGTCCCACAGTTCACGCTAACCACTCTGACACCGGTATGGGTGATTAGCGTGCCTAGCTGCGGTGAAAAGGAGACCTTTTGCCTCGGATAAGGTGTGATGTTGAATTGTCTTTCTGCTGAGGTTTCGCTTTCCTCACAGAAGGGGCGTGTGTGTGTGTGTGTGTGTGGGGGGGGGGGGTTAATTCCGTAGATCGCCAGGCTCGTCTTCAGCACCCAGGTTGTCTCCCCATCCTGTTCTCAGTCAGTAAGGGACATCAGTTGGTGCATAGTTGGGCATTGTCAGGCTTGACAATGCCCAACTAGCTAAGTAAGGTTCAGGCACCTGCGATGGCCTCTGATTCGGATTATCCACCAGCTGATATAAGGTATCCCATGTCTCTGTTCACTTAGAGCTGGCAACCCAGAAGCAAACAGAAAACACAGCGGCAGACTCTCCCTCAACAGAGGCCCACCAGTGCAGCAAGTCCAGGATCAATAATCAAGCTCAAATCCATAAACAAGTCCAGTCTAGTAAGTATAAATGGTCAGCACCAGCAACCTGTGAAGTTGACCACTCTTCAGCAGGGTTGAAAAAAAAGAAAAATGTGGCCATAGATGACCAGATCAGTAGGCCACACTGAACTGACAGCCCTCGCCTTCCGTTCCCTTCGAAAAGAGAACATCTCTTTTGAAAGGTACTAACGGCCTGCACCACGAGAAGGCGGAGTCGGACATTAGGTGCTAGACCTGGCCTGTTCTGTGCATCATCACTAGGGATTGGTACACAGCTCTCCTTCCAGTTTATGCCTAGCTACCATTTACGGGCCTATCAATACATGTTATTTATGTATACAAATTTAATGTTGTTATATATATGTTTTATTTTATTCCCATTGTTATACTATAACTATAGTTTTATCTATTTATACAAGGGGTACGCCATTTACATACACATTTCCAGGGGGTACATGAAGCATAAAAGGTTGAGAACCACTGATATATATGTTTTATTTTATTCCCATTGTTATACTATAACTATAGTTTTATCTATCTATACAAGGGGTACACCAGTTACATACACATTTCTAGGGGGTACATGAAGCATGAAAGGTTGAGAACCACTGATATATATGTTTTATTTTATTCCCATTGTTATACTATAACTATAGTTTTATCTATCTATACAAGGGGTACACCAGTTACATACACATTTCTAGGGGGTACGTGAAGCATGAAAGGTTGAGAACCACTGATATATATGTTTTATTTTATTCCCATTGTTATACTATAACTATAGTTTTATCTATCTATACAAGGGGTACACCAGTTACATACACATTTCTAGGGGGTACATGAAGCATAAAAGGTTGAGAACCACTGATATATATGTTTTATTTTATTCCCATTGTTATACTATAACTATAGTTTTATCTATCTATACAAGAGGTACGCCAGTTACATATACATTTCCAGGGGGTACATGAAGCATGAAAGGTTGAGAACCACTGATATATATGTTTTATTTTATTCCCATTGTTATACTATAACTATAGTTTTATCTATCTATACAAGAGGTACGCCAGTTACATATACATTTCCAGGGGGTACATGAAGCATGAAAGGTTGAGAGCCACTGATATATAGGTTTTATTTTATTCCCATTGTTATACTATAACTATAGTTTTATCTATCTATACAAGAGGTACGCCAGTTACATATACATTTCCAGGGGGTACATGAAGCATGAAAGGTTGAGAGCCACTGATATATGTTTTATTTTACTCTTTGGACGATTTTCTCTCCCTGCATCCTGTCTTGCCTGAAACCCAGTTTGGTTTCAAGCGAAACAGATCAACTGAGCATCAAATTCTCAGAATGGTGGAAAAAATCACCGAATCTTTGAATAAGAAAGAAACAGTTGCTACAAGCCTTACCAAATCTCACACACGACTCAGTGTTATTATAGAGAGCTTAAAAAACGTATAAGTTACTAAAAAAGGGTGGTACACGTAAAAAAAATTACTTAGGTTGATCAATATTCCTGGCTTTATTTATAATTGATTTCTGGTAGCAGGTGTCCCGAGCCCCTGAATTGGTTGAACCGGCCCGAAATGTAGAGTTAATTGAGTAAGAGCAGCGACTGTTGTCTCAGGTGGTAGTGGGCCAGTCTATAACCTACTGTTCGCAGACTTCAGGTCCCACAGTTCACGCTAACCACTCTGACACCGGAATGGGTGATTAGCGTGCCTAGCTGCGGCGAAAAGGAGACCATTTTCCTCGGATAAGGTGTGATGAATCTCTTTTGTTCCGGCCAGCAGCATCTTCAACATCGGTTGGCCTTAGCCATGTCCAACCGGGACACCAATCCGGTCGGCACAGCCTTCAGCCGGGTTGCTGGGCCCTAGGCCCCCCACCACGACAAGGTGGTCCCCTATCGGGGGGGGGGGGATAAGGTGTGATGTTGAATTGTCTTTCTGCTGAGGTTTCGCCTTCCTCACAGAAGGGGCGTGTGTGTGTGTGTGGGGGGGGTTAATTCGGTAGATCGCCAGGCTCGTCTTCAGCACCCAGGTTGTTTCCCCATCCTGTTCTCAGTCAGTAAGGGACATCAGTTGGTGCATAGTTGGGCATTGTCAGGCTTGACGATGCCCAACTAGCTAAGTAAGGTTCAGGCACCTGCGATGGCCTCTGATTCGGATTATCCACCAGCTGATATAAGGTATCCCATGCCTCTGTTCACTTAGAGCTGGCAACCCAGAAGCAAACAGAAAACACAGCGGCAGACTCTCCCTCAACAGAGGCCCACCAGTGCAGCAAGTCCAGGATCAATAATCAAGTTCAAATCCATAAACAAGTCCAGTCTAGTAAGTATAAATGGTCAGCACCAGCAACCTGTGAAGTTGACCACTCTTCAGCAGGGTTGAAAAAAAAGAAAAATGTGGCCATAGATGACCAGATCAGTAGGCCACACTGAACTGGCAGCCCTCCCCTTCCGTTCCCTTCGAAAAGAGAACATCTGTTTTGAAAGGTACTAACGGCCTGCACCACGAGAAGGCGGGGTAAGACATTAGGTGCTACCTGGCCGGTTCTGTGCATCATCACTAGGGATTGGTACACAGCTGTCCTTCCAGTTTATGCCTAGCTACCATTTACGGACCTATCAATACATGTTATTTATGTATACAAAATTTAATGTATATATATATATGAGTAGTGGGCTGCCACTATAGTCCCCCCACGCACAGTGCTTTCCCCCTATGACGTCACAAGCCACGCCCACTTCCGGTCACGCCCCTATGACGTCACACGCCACGCCTACTTCCGGTCACGCCCCTATGACGTAACATGACGTAGTCATTACATAATCATTACGTAACATGCCACGCCCCTTTATTAATAATTCCTCCCCTTTATTAAACCCCTTTCCCCCTCAGTGGCGCCATCTGTTGACAGTTAGAAGTACTATTTTCCCAAAAACCCTTTAATTTCACTCTAATTTCTCGTTTTTGGACCCCCCGCTCGACCTACCTATATTTTAAGCTCTCCCCCTTATTAAAAACCCTCCTGGCGCCATCTGTTGACAGTGAGACGTACTATTTTCCCCAAAAACCCCTTTATTTTAAGTCTAATTTCTCGTTTTTGGACCCCACGGTCGACCTACCTATATTTTAAGCCCTCCCCCTTATTAAAAAACCCTCCTGGCGCCATCTGTTGACAGGGAGAAGTACTATTTTCCCAAAAACCCCTTTATTTTAAGTCTAATTTCTCGTTTTCGGACCCCACGGTCGACCTACCTATATTTTAAGCCCTCCCCCTTATTAAAAACCCTCCTGGTGCCATCTGTTGACAGGGAGAAGTACTATTTTCCCAAAAAACCCTTTATTTTAAGTCTAATTTCTCGTTTTCGGACCCCACAGTCGACCTACCTATATTTTAAGCCCTCCCCCTTATGAAAAACCCTCTGGTTGACCATTTTAAGGCCCCACTCCTTCACTCGGCTGATGCAAGTCTCAGAATAATTGCATGGAACGATTGACTGGTCTTAGAATAATTGTACAGAAAGGAATGATACAAAATTCCTTAGTAATTAAACACTCATCAAAATTCCCACATTAAAAATCATCCTACAGTTGAAACTCATTTTACTCTTACTGTTTCCATAGAAAATACCATAGGGTGAAATTAATAATGGTTTAAATTATTCGTAGGGATGACATGTTAAATCTGCTTTTAGAACACACGTCTGCAGTGGAAAAATTTTCAAACTCCGTTAATCAACTCCCTAGTAATTAAGCACTGGTTAAAATATTCCTCACCTTTATTAAAATCATTCCACGGTCGAAATAAAAATCAGTTTTCTGTAGAGGCGTTTCACCGGAAAAAAAAAAAAAAAATTCTTCCCTCGCTGGGTGGATTCCACAGGACTATGCCGTGTACTTGTTGTGGCTTAGATGCGTGTCGAACGGGTCAGACATTAACCTAGCAGTCTTTATAACTATCTTTTTCTAGGTATTTCTTACACCAAAACCCGATAGTCCTTTCACATTAATATATGTATTTTAAGTCCGTTTCAGTAACATTTATTTTTTTTAACTCCACGACTGTCGCTTACTAGATCTATCCACAGTAACTGTTTTTTAAAGGACTGTCCCGCAGAAAATGCCGATGGGTAAAAAATCTGATTTTATTCGTCGTGATGAAAAATATTGAGGAGTGATAGGATCGACCTAATAGGCTCCGTGTTCGGATCCTCACCCCGGACAGCGTTTCACTGACGGATGGTTAAGTCCTACGAAAATAAAAAATTCCAAACGGGGGATCAAATTGACGAATGAATCTGTGCTGCTCCAAGCATTAGGCGCGCTGTCTTACATCGTGAAAACTCACTGGCACTCTTTATCGTGGATTTCGGACTCGATATTTTCCCCAAGTCCGGAGACGGTTCTCTGCACAACCCTTTATGATAGGTTTCAACGCACCCCATGTAGACTTTTGAAATGACACGTCCTAAACCTTCAAGAGTTGTGCGTATTAGTCTCCATCGGGTTGGTGCCGTCAGATATCTGTGTTTCCACGTAGTAACGCAACACCGAAGAAAAAACGTCTCTCCCATCGTTTGCGTGCGAGCGTATGTCTCATCACGCTGATGAAATCGGGTAAAAAATAACTTTTTTGTACGAGGTAGAATGTTATAGAAAGTAAGAATGCTAAAAAACTTTCATCATGAATGCATATTAACGGAGTAGGGGAACATTAGTTTAAAACTTCGACTATAAAAATAATACATTGCTTCACGCACCTCCACTAATCCACTGAAATTATATTTGCAACGGGACTGATAGCCAAAATTTAGCAAACGAAACCGCTTAACTGACATATATGCTCTGATCGCGCCTACTGCTTACAAGAGAGACGACCTTCTAACCCGTTTCGATATCTTGTACACTCATCCCCATGTGATCTGACAAGACACAACAAGCGTGTGGTATGCAAAGGTCACGGGGACCAACGTGGAATGCGGCGTCTTTGAGAAGAGTGGCGGGTCCGTCCGAAAACCTAATGGGAAAGTTAAATAATTACTGTTTCCTCTCGAAATACAGAAGGAATTCTTCTGCTGATAGACGCACTTAAAAATAGGAATTTATGAAATTCAAAGGGAGATTGTTGTTCTTACATATTATCGGGATTACAATTAATACCGATTCCCTGCCCTTTAGGTTATGAAATATAACTGGAACCTTATTAGATCACTTAAAATTGAGTTGACACACCTTATGACCGACTCCTCGGAGAAGTGCTAAATCTATGTGGCGGAATACTAAAAATAGAATTCATACGTTTCCGTAAAAAACTTTAGTTCCAATATGAGTTAAAAGGTTATGGTTCGACTCAGGAAAAATAGGATTCGACCTCGGACATTAGAAAAGATGTGCGCCGTATAATTCCGTGGAAAAATACGAAAATCTTTAGCAATATCTCAGGCGTCCTTTGTTAGGCGATAGTATTAACATCCTTATACGTTCTCACTTCAAGCTTGCTTTCTTTATCATAACCCTCGATGCTTGCGAAAATTATCAAAGATGAATAGAGGTCTGAATGTACAATCTTCGGAGTTCATTTTACTGTAGATGTCTAATTCTGGCAGGATCCCTCTCCACTTTTAAAATTTAGATCTTACGCCAAAACCCGATAGTCCTTTCATATACGTATTTTTATAACCCATGTATTTTAAGTCCGTTTTAATCAATACTTATTTCTTTCAACTCACTCCCTCGTGACTATTACTAGAAGAAGGGCTACCTCACAGTAGCAGCAAATAAAAAATCTGATTTTATTCGTCGTGATGAAAAATATTGAAGGTAATAGGGTCGACCTAAAAGATCCGTGTTCGGATCCTCACCCCGGATGGCTTTTAACAAAAGTCCTACGAAATAAAAAAAAAAAAACTCCCCCGTTACGGGACGTTGTTTAAAAAAACTTATTATGGCTGTGTCCTCAGTACATGATGCAAACTCTTTCCCAGGAAGTAACGCTATTCGATGTATCCCCGGGTTACATGCTTTTACAGGGTAAAGCCTGTGTGGCAGAATGTTAAAAGTAGAGTTCATACGTTTCCGTAAAGCTTAAGTTCCAACATGCGTTAAAGGAGTATGGTTCGACTCACTTTGAGAGGAGCAGTCGCTCGGACCAAAAGCCTGATGGGTCTCCCATTACATCGACAAACTACCTGTCCATAGGCTGAGTAAGCATTTAGAATGAAAGATTCAGTCTGCTTCACGACACAGATTCGTAAAACGCTCATTAATTATTTTGTGAGAGAAAGCATGCATAAAGTTCAAACACTAATACATCTTCCCTTTCTAATAAACCATACGATCAAAGTAGATAAATTGCAAGCATCATCGGATCTGATTCCGTATATCTGCTTACGACGAAAATCTCACAATAGCCTATTCAGTACTTTAACCTCCCGATACAGTATGTGACTAGGTCGTTTAACTAAATTACGTGCATAAACGAAAATGTAAAGGAATATCTGTAAATTCGCACAACGGGATAGGTGAATATTTTCACAATTCTTTTGAAGGCAGAATAACTGTGACGAGAGAGAAAGTATAAAAATGCAGCGGGATGGCTGTAAAAACAACAGATTACAGCGCAAATACTGTAAGATAGAAAAAACGACTATTAACAAGTGTCATATAAGGAGCGACCGATAAAAGTCACACCGTAGCGGAAGGAGTAATACAGGAAAAATCATAAAATATTAACCCCCCCCCCCTCCCCCACGCTGGTAAATCACGGTCCATTGCGTACACACGGATGAATATCACAAAAATACTTTGCATATAGTAAAGAACCACCGAAGTTTGGAAATTTAAAATCTGAAAACTCACTTTTTATAGTATTTCCGTGAAAAGTCACCCCCCAGAAACGAGATCTAGCTCTGTCGCCAGTTATTCCAGCGTACTATCTCTTTTCAGCACGTTTGAATAAGTGCATGTGAAGGTGGCTAGCTGCAGACACAAGCTTTTCGACAAAGATAGGATGTTTCACTACAATCTAACACGGAGATGTCTGTTAAGTTATTTTTTCCTCCTATTTCTACACTAGTGTCGAAGTCTTAGAACAAGTGGTTCGGGTTAGCACACGTTTTTGATATTATCTTGTTTGGCAATCTGAAAGAACACTGTCTGTGGAACATTACCCCCCTGCAAGCTAGTACTAATTACTTTACGATTCTGAGGGACGAAGGTTGAAATCGTTGGCAGATATTTTTCAGAAATATGCAATCAACCATAGTGTTCGGATATTTGATCCATAGTAAGACATGAACGATGTTTACCTGCCATCAGCGACCCCTTCTACGGATCGTATGAGAGGTAATTGTTACGACAATTAGCTACTTGAAGTCGTGTTTATTTTTAAAAGCAAAGACACACTAATTACCGACTAGCTAGAGAACGATATATTAACCTACTAAAGTTTGATTTTAACGATCAGATAGTGTATATATCATCACTTTTTTAGTTCATAATAATATTCCAACTTTTAAAGGAAATATTGTCTCGTTATAAGCGATTACATACAAAGAAATACACACTCTATACTTTAAATCTATAGAGACAACGATCACTATCCCAGGAACACACCTGTGAAATATCACCACGTTTTTGTTTTTAACGTACGGCTGAATCGTTCTACGATGCTAGCTTTGGTTTCATTATGAGTGTGTTTTTAAGATACTTTTGAAATACTCTGTTAATGAATTCAACCCCCCTTATCTGTTTGTAATTTCAGAGATATTCTGAAAGGTTTTTGTGATCAAAAGCTCCCACGATTTCCGTTTTAAAGGAGCACCACATGCATATTTCGAAAGCACGTCTATACAGGCTCGTAAATATTTGTAGACGTCATCATGTTTACTAAGAGATGGCAAATCTACCAGATCTCGACCAATGGGATGGAGTTACAGGGACACGTCACAGGTTTAAGGTATAAGTATTACCCTTCGACGGGCTGTAAGGCATTATTTTTTCCAGTATCGACTTGCTATGGCTTGTGCTAAACGTTCCCTGACCGATGGTGATCTTCCTGCGAAGCGACTTGCTGTTAGAGATGATGACAGCCATATGTTTCAACTCGGATCGGATTTGTTTGCGAGCGTTTGTGAATATCGGTCATATCCTAAAGTGCACATACGTGTGTTCCAGAGTGATGACTCGTTAAAACTATATCCTACAAAGGACGATGTGATGCTGTCTGAAGAGCAGTGGCATGGACTGGTTTCGTATGCATCTACAATCGTCGAAGCGTTCGAAGATGTCGAATACGGCGAGTATGAACTGGACGCTATGGTTTGCCTCGTCGTGCTCAAAGGTGGACACGGCGTGGTCATTAAAAAAAGCATCCCCCGTGACGGAGGACTTGTATTTTCGTCATCGGTTCGGCTCAGCGTCGAACAGTGGCATCGGTTGACAGATTTATGCGATCCAATCACCTACAGTTTGATGGCTCTGAAGTTTGAAAACGGTAAATTTTGGAATGCAGTGCGGAAGGTAGAATTAGCGGCAAATCTTCCTCGAAGCCCTAGATTCCTCGAAGCCCTAAGATCTAACGATCGACCCCTTGAACAAGACAGCAGTGATTTCGTAAAGCTTATGGACTGTTTAAAGCGGACTTTGAAAACAGATCTCCGAAAAGAACTCTTTACGCTGCTACGTAAGAACTGTTTCGGGTGTGAAGTGGATCATCCGAGTCAACTTCGCCATTCGTGCCTCACCATAAACGCTGAATCAGCTTACGATTATTTCCCCGAAGTGGTAAGAAACGTTAATCTAACTGATATTGCCGTAAGTTTTGTGGAAGAATCATGTATCGAACTAAATCGTCCTGCTAATGTCGCGTTTATGTCTAAATTGAACTTTGCAACAGTACTAAAAGAGGTGCACGGTGAACTGGTATGTACGAACTAAATATTAATGTGACCTTAATGTAAATAAATATGAATGTCTCTGATATTTTTGTCAATGTGATTTCTTTTGTATAGTTAACGGGGATTTTAAGGTCAGCCTTAGAAGTGTTAATATTGTTCTCTGTATCAAGACCTCGCACAGCTAGCAAGCTATGTTGAATCGAATGTTTTATATCGGGTGGGTGTAAAAGAAAGGGATGGGAAACCAAAGCTAGCATCGTAGAACGATTCAACCGTACGTTAAAAACAAAAATGTAGTGATATTTCACAGGTGTGTTCCTGGGATAGTGATCGTTGTCTCTATAGATTTAAAGTATAGAGTGTGTATTTCTTTGTATGTAATCGCTTATAACGAGACAATATTTCCTTTAAAAGTTGGAATATTATTATGAACTAAAAAAGTGATGATATATACACTATCTGATCGTTAAAATCAAACTTTAGTAGGTTAATATATCGTTCTCTAGCTAGTCGGTAATTAGTGTGTCTTTGCTTTTAAAAATAAACACGACTTCAAGTAGCTAATTGTCGTAACAATTACCTCTCATACGATCCGTAGAAGGGGTCGCTGATGGCAGGTAAACATCGTTCATGTCTTACTATGGATCAAATATCCGAACACTATGGTTGATTACATATTTCTGAAAAATATCTGCCAACGATTTCAACCTTCGTCCCTCAGAATCGTAAAGTAATTAGTACTAGCTTGCAGGGGGGTAATGTTCCACAGACAGTGTTCTTTCAGATTGCCAAACAAGATAATATCAAAAACGTGTGCTAACCCGAACCACTTGTTCTAAGACTTCGACACTAGTGTAGAAATAGGAGGAAAAAATAACTTAACAGACATCTCCGTGTTAGATTCTAGTGAAACATCCTATCTTTGTCGAAAAGCTTGTGTATGCAGCTAGCCACCTTCACATGCACTTATTCAAACGTGCTGAAAAGAGATAGTACGCTGGAATAACTGGCGACAGAGCTAGATCTCGTTTCTGGGGGGTGACTTTTCACGGAAATACTATAAAAAGTGAGTTTTCAGATTTTAAATTTCCAAACTTCGGTGGTTCTTTACTATATGCAAAGTATTTTTGTGATATTCATCCGTGTGTACGCAATGGACCGTGATTTACCAGCGTGGGGGAGGGGGGGGTTAATATTTTATGATTTTTCCTGTATTACTCCTTCCGCTACGGTGTGACTTTTATCGGTCGCTCCTTATATGACACTTGTTAATAGTCGTTTTTTCTATCTTACAGTATTTGCGCTGTAATCTGTTGTTTTTACAGCCATCCCGCTGCATTTTTATACTTTCTCTCTCGTCACAGTTATTCTGCCTTCAAAAGAATTGTGAAAATATTCACCTATCCCGTTGTGCGAATTTACAGATATTCCTTTACATTTTCGTTTATGCACGTAATTTAGTTAAACGACCTAGTCACATACTGTATCGGGGGGTTAAAGTACTGAATAGGCTATTGTGAGATTTTCGTCGTAAGCAGATATACGGAATCAGATCCGATGATGCTTGCAATTTATCTACTTTGATCGTATGGTTTATTAGAAAGGGAAGATGTATTAGTGTTTGAACTTTATGCATGCTTTCTCTCACAAAATAATTAATGAGCGTTTTACGAATCTGTGTCGTGAAGCAGACTGAATCTTTCATTCTAAATGCTTACTCAGCCTTTGGACAGGTAGTTTGTCGATGTAATGGGAGACCCATCAGGCTTTTGGTCCGAGCGACTGCTCCTCTCAAAGTGAGTCGAACCATACTCCTTTAACGCATGTTGGAACTTAAGCTTTACGGAAACGTATGAACTCTACTTTTAACATTCTGCCACACAGGCTTTACCCTGTAAAAGCATGTAACCCGGGGATACATCGAATAGCGTTACTTCCTGGGAAAGAGTTTGCATCATGTACTGAGGACACAGCCATAATAAGTTTTTTTAAACAACGTCCCGTAACGGGGGAGTTTTTTTTTTTTTATTTCGTAGGACTTTTGTTAAAAGCCATCCGGGGTGAGGATCCGAACACGGATCTTTTAGGTCGACCCTATTACCTTCAATATTTTTCATCACGACGAATAAAATCAGATTTTTTATTTGCTGCTACTGTGAGGTAGCCCTTCTTCTAGTAATAGTCACGAGGGAGTGAGTTGAAAGAAATAAGTATTGATTAAAACGGACTTAAAATACATGGGTTATAAAAATACGTATATGAAAGGACTATCGGGTTTTGGCGTAAGATCTAAATTTTAAAAGTGGAGAGGGATCCTGCCAGAATTAGACATCTACAGTAAAATGAACTCCGAAGATTGTACATTCAGACCTCTATTCATCTTTGATAATTTTCGCAAGCATCGAGGGTTATGATAAAGAAAGCAAGCTTGAAGTGAGAACGTATAAGGATGTTAATACTATCGCCTAACAAAGGACGCCTGAGATATTGCTAAAGATTTTCGTATTTTTCCACGGAATTATACGGCGCACATCTTTTCTAATGTCCGAGGTCGAATCCTATTTTTCCTGAGTCGAACCATAACCTTTTAACTCATATTGGAACTAAAGTTTTTTAACGGAAACGTATGAATTCTATTTTTAGTATTCCGCCACATAGATTTAGCACTTCTCCGAGGAGTCGGTCATAAGGTGTGTCAACTCAATTTTAAGTGATCTAATAAGGTTCCAGTTATATTTCATAACCTAAAGGGCAGGGAATCGGTATTAATTGTAATCCCGATAATATGTAAGAACAACAATCTCCCTTTGAATTTCATAAATTCCTATTTTTAAGTGCGTCTATCAGCAGAAGAATTCCTTCTGTATTTCGAGAGGAAACAGTAATTATTTAACTTTCCCATTAGGTTTTCGGACGGACCCGCCACTCTTCTCAAAGACGCCGCATTCCACGTTGGTCCCCGTGACCTTTGCATACCACACGCTTGTTGTGTCTTGTCAGATCACATGGGGATGAGTGTACAAGATATCGAAACGGGTTAGAAGGTCGTCTCTCTTGTAAGCAGTAGGCGCGATCAGAGCATATATGTCAGTTAAGCGGTTTCGTTTGCTAAATTTTGGCTATCAGTCCCGTTGCAAATATAATTTCAGTGGATTAGTGGAGGTGCGTGAAGCAATGTATTATTTTTATAGTCGAAGTTTTAAACTAATGTTCCCCTACTCCGTTAATATGCATTCATGATGAAAGTTTTTTAGCATTCTTACTTTCTATAACATTCTACCTCGTACAAAAAAGTTATTTTTTACCCGATTTCATCAGCGTGATGAGACATACGCTCGCACGCAAACGATGGGAGAGACGTTTTTTCTTCGGTGTTGCGTTACTACGTGGAAACACAGATATCTGACGGCACCAACCCGATGGAGACTAAGAAGACTAAGACTCTTCTCTTGAAGATGGAGACTAAGACTCTTGAAGGTTTAGGACGTGTCATTTCAAAAGTCTACATGGGGTGCGTTGAAACCTATCATAAAGGGTTGTGCAGAGAACCGTCTCCGGACTTGGGGAAAATATCGAGTCCGAAATCCACGATAAAGAGTGCCAGTGAGTTTTCACGATGTAAGACAGCGCGCCTAATGCTTGGAGCAGCACAGATTCATTCGTCAATTTGATCCCCCGTTTGGAATTTTTTATTTTCGTAGGACTTAACCATCCGTCAGTGAAACGCTGTCCGGGGTGAGGATCCGAACACGGAGCCTATTAGGTCGATCCTATCACTCCTCAATATTTTTCATCACGACGAATAAAATCAGATTTTTTACCCATCGGCATTTTCTGCGGGACAGTCCTTTAAAAAACAGTTACTGTGGATAGATCTAGTAAGCGACAGTCGTGGAGTTAAAAAAAATAAATGTTACTGAAACGGACTTAAAATACATATATTAATGTGAAAGGACTATCGGGTTTTGGTGTAAGAAATACCTAGAAAAAGATAGTTATAAAGACTGCTAGGTTAATGTCTGACCCGTTCGACACGCATCTAAGCCACAACAAGTACACGGCATAGTCCTGTGGAATCCACCCAGCGAGGGAAGAATTTTTTTTTTTTTCGGTGAAACGCCTCTACAGAAAACTGATTTTTATTTCGACCGTGGAATGATTTTAATAAAGGTGAGGAATATTTTAACCAGTGCTTAATTACTAGGGAGTTGATTAACGGAGTTTGAAAATTTTTCCACTGCAGACGTGTGTTCTAAAGCAGATTTAACATGTCATCCCTACGAATAATTTAAACCATTATTAATTTCACCCTATGGTATTTCCTATGGAAACAGTAAGAGTAAAATGAGTTTCAACTGTAGGATGATTTTTAATGTGGGAATTTTGATGAGTGTTTAATTACTAAGGAATTTTGTATCATTCCTTTCTGTACAATTATTCTAAGACCAGTCAATCGTTCCATGCAATTATTCTGAGACTTGCATCAGCCGAGTGAAGGAGTGGGGCCTTAAAATGGTCAACCAGAGGGTTTTTCATAAGGGGGAGGGCTTAAAATATAGGTAGGTCGACTGTGGGGTCCGAAAACGAGAAATTAGACTTAAAATAAAGGGTTTTTGGAAAATAGTACTTCTCCCTGTCAACAGATGGCACCAGGAGGGTTTTTAATAAGGGGGAGGGCTTAAAATATAGGTAGGTCGACCGTGGGGTCCGAAAACGAGAAATTAGACTTAAAATAAAGGGGTTTTTGGGAAATAGTACTTCTCCCTGTCAACAGATGGCGCCAGGAGGGTTTTTTAATAAGGGGGAGGGCTTAAAATATAGGTAGGTCGACCGTGGGGTCCAAAAACGAGAAATTAGACTTAAAATAAAGGGGTTTTTGGGAAAATAGTACGTCTCACTGTCAACAGATGGCGCCAGGAGGGTTTTTAATAAGGGGGAGAGCTTAAAATATAGGTAGGTCGAGCGGGGGGTCCAAAACGAGAAATTAGAGTGAAATTAAAGGGTTTTTGGGAAAATAGTACTTCTAACTGTCAACAGATGGCGCCACTGAGGGGGAAAGGGGTTTAATAAAGGGGAGGAATTATTAATAAAGGGGCGTGGCATGTTACGTAATGATTATGTAATGACTACGTCATGTTACGTCATAGGGGCGTGACCGGAAGTAGGCGTGGCGTGTGACGTCATAGGGGCGTGACCGGAAGTGGGCGTGGCTTGTGACGTCATAGGGGGGAAGCACTGTGCGTGGGGGGGACTATAGTGGCAGCCCACTACTTATATGTTTTATTTTATTCCCATTGTTATACTATAACTATAGTTTTATCTATCTATACAAGGGATACGCCAGTTACATACACATTTCTAGGGGGTTCGTGAAGCATGAAAGGTTGAGAACCACTGATATATGTTATATTTTACTCCCATTGTTATACTATAACTATAGTTTTATCTATCTATACAAGGGGTACGCCAGTTACATACACATTTCCAGGGGTACCTGAAGCATGAAAGGTTGAGAACCACTGATATATGTTTTATTTTATTCCCATTCTTATACTATAACTATAGTTTTATCTATCTATACAAGGGGTACGCCATTTACATACACATTTCCAGGGGGTACGTGAAAATAAAAGGTTGAGAACCACTGATATATGTTTTATTTTACTCCCATTGTTATATTATAACTATAGTTTTATCTATCTATACAAGGGGTACGCCATTTACATACACATTTCCAGGGGGTACATGAAGCATAAAAGGTTGAGAACCACTGATATATATGTTTTATTTTATTCCCATTATTATATTATAACTATTGTTTTATCTATCTATACAAGAGGTACGCCAGTTACATACACATTTCCAGGGGGTACCTGAAGCATGAAAGGTTGAGAACCACTGATATATGTTTTATTTTATTCCCATTCTTATACTATAACTATAGTTTTATCTATCTATACAAGGGGTACGCCATTTACATACACATTTCCAGGGGGTACGTGAGAATAAAAGGTTGAGAACCACTGATATATGTTTTATTTTACTTCCATTGTTATATTATAACTATAGTTTTATCTATCTATACAAGGGGTACGCCAGTTACATACACATTTCCAGGGGGTACGTGAAGCATAAAAGGTTGAGAAACATTGATATATGTTTTATTTTATTCCCATTGTTATACTATAACTATAGTTTTATCTATCTATACAAGGGGTATGCCAGTTACATACACCTTTCCAGGGGGTACGTGAAGCATAAAAGGTTGAGAAACACTGATATATGTTTTATTTTATTCCCATTGTTATACTATAACTATAGTTTTATCTATCTATACAAGGGGTACGCCAGTTACATACACATTTCCAGGGGGTACGTGAAGCATAAAAGGTTGAGAAACACTGATATATGTTTTATTTTAATCCCATTGTTATACTATAACTATAGTTTTATCTATCTATACAAGAGGTACGCCAGTTACATACACATTTCCAGGGGGTACATGAAGCCTAAAAGGTTGAGAACCAGTGATATATATGTTTTATTTTATTCCCATTGTTATACTATAACTATAGTTTTATCTATCTATACAAGGGGTACACCAGTTACATACACATTTCTAGGGGGTACATGAAGCATGAAAGGTTGAGAACCACTGATATATGTTTTATTTTATTCCCATTGTTATATTATAACTATAGTTTTATCTATCTATACAAGAGGTACGCCAGTTACATACACATTTCCTGGGGATACGTGAAGCATAAAAGATTGAGAACCACTGATATAGATGTTTTATTTTATTCCCATTGTTATACTTTAAATATAGTTTTATCTATCTATGCAAGGGGTACGCCAGTTACATACACATTTCCAGGGGGTATGGGACCTAGGTTCGAGCCCGGGTAAGGCATGGATGTATGTGTCTTTTTTTCTGCTGAGGTCCTGCCATCCTCTCAGATCTTCTACTATGGCATATAAAGTGACAGGCTCCTGTCAGACCTCTGTGGCAAGCAGCTGCTTGAGAGGGTATTTATTTATTTTATTATTTTTATGTGAAGCCTAAAAGGTTGGGAAAGATTTGGTTAAAGTTGGGACAGATGGTAGCCTTCCGTGAAGGCCACCCAGCATAGATTATGGCTCTCCTGCACAAGGGAACATTGCTTAACTTCCCATCCGACGGACGGTGGCCTTTCCAAACCCATCGTGTCTCCTACTGGTCCAGTGGGCCCTAGCAGCAGAGTAGCATTGCATAATTCATATTCTGTAACTAGATTAGAGGTTTGCACAAAGTTGGCGCTTGGCCCATTGGAAAGGGATGGGTGGGCGTCTAGTTGGTTAGGGTGCGAGAGATTTGCTAGGAAATTTTTATGGTAAAATTGAATTGATTATAATTTTCATAATATCAGAGATTGATTATTTAGTTTCTTTTATTGCTTTTAGAAACCCAAATCCTCTAATCTAGGGGCGGGGGTGGCTCAGTCTGTAGCGGGCCAGGCTCGTAATCTGTAGTTCCAAGGTTCGAGTCCCAGCTGGGTCAGCATTGAAACTTATCTCCCCAAAACTCTCCGCTGCCCATGGTCAGTAGGGGACACCGATGTGCTTGGAAAGGCCGCCGTCCGTAGTATTAGACGTTAAGCCGTGGTCCCGTGTGTGGGAGAGTCATACCCTGAGCACGTTAAAGAATACGATGGATGGCCTTGACGGGAGGCTACCATCTGTTTCCCAACAGCTTTTCCCGTGGGTCCCCTCCCCCAACCTTCTCTGAGCCTTCGGGGTTCATATGACCTGGCCATTTACCCCAAGGTGTGGAAAAAAGTGCAGCTCAGAGGTAAAACAACCCAACACAGCAACAACCTTTCAGCTACCAAAGAGCTCCGTTCACTTAAAAGCTTTCTTCAATCATTTGCATTTCTTGCATGATTTCAAGTTCAGCATCACAAACAGCAACTTTTGGTTCTCGAGAGTTGGCAGCATCTTTTCTTGCATTTCCAGTTGCTTTGTCTTCCCGCCACCTCAAAACAACTGACATTCCTTTCCACTCTGCGCATACATTTCGGTTTGAGCGGGGGGGGGGGGGGGTTAATACCATCATTATAGAAAGTTTGGAAACCACTGAATTAGATTGACATGTTGCAATCAAATGTGACCAATTGATAATAATAATAATAATAATTGTTTGTTTCAACATCATAACATCCAATTAGCTTCAATATAACAACTAGAAGGACGCATATCGCCTGTGGCATATATGAGAATCTCATTTTCAAAGAGAAAGAAGTTTTTCTTTTAACTACTGTTTCATTCCTTAAAAGTTTTAATTTAAGCTGGGGGATGATGGGAAAAATGCAAATAGTATTTTGAAATTTTCCCGTCAATCAACAATAACTTTTATGTCGTATAATTTATTAGAAAATATGCAACATAAAAGTATTCGTCTTTTAATTCTTAAATCTAAAAAGTTGCATTTCCCACACCTCTCACAAAAGTGGATAGATTAATGCTCTCAGTTGAATATCTCTCAGAAACTACCACTAATTTTTCAAATTTCTATTTTGTACATGTTATTTGTAAAATTCGATAGCAGATGCCGGGAAAGGACCTATCATTTCCTCTGAGTTATCGTCCAATCAGCTTGCTCTCTTGCTTGGGCAAGCTGTTTGAGCGAATCATTCTGACCAGATTGGACGATTTTCTCTCCCTGCATCCTGTCTTGCCTGAAACCCAGTTTGGTTTCAGCCGAAACAGATCAACTGAGCATCAAATTCTCAGAATGGTGGAGAAAATCACCGAATCTTTGAATAAGAAAGAAACAGTTGCTGCTGTCCTTCTAGACGTGGCAAAAGCTTTTGACAGCATCTGAACGGATGGTTTGATTTACAAGTTAATTAAGATGGGTTATGAAATGCGGGTCTTCAGGTCTCACCAGTATTTTACAGTCATTTTTGTCAAATAGAACTTTTCAAGTTCAAGTTAAAACCATTCTATCTACAAAGAGAGTAATGGCCGCTGGAGTACCCCAAGGCTCTCTCCTAAGCCCTTCTCCCTTTTCACTGTACCTTTAAGATATGCCATCTTTTGGTCGCATTCTATTATCTCAATATACTGATGAAATCGCCCTCCTTCCCCCACCCCCCAATGGGTCCAGTGATTGCTGTAGACAGGTTGCAGAGATGCTTTGGTGAGGTGGAGGAGTGGTACGATAAATGGAAGGTCAAGATAAACACTGAGAAGGGCACTGCCATCGTCTTCAGTGGAAAACTTATTAAAAACCAAAGAAAGGTTAAACTTTTTAAATAAACCAATTGAATGGCAAAAAACCATCAAATACCTGGATTTTGATCTATTACCAGGTCTTTCTACCTTTCAAAACTACAAAGCATTTGAAAAATGCAAATTATAATATTTCATTCGTACAAATCAAACTAAAATAGAGTTTCCAAATTATCATTTTCATTGTTTCCAATGGAAACTTCATGACGTTCACATTCCACCACGAAAATTTCGTATTTCTATCATTAATACATCGTTGCAATATTCGTTTCAAATTTTGGAATTTTCAATCCTTTTCACCGTTAGAGGGTGCAACTGTAGTGTTCGAAAGATTACGAAAGTGGGAATCGTAATATTTTATCAATTCTTATCTAACCTTAAAATGTTTTTTTCATTTATCTCTAAATACAATTATCTGCTAAAACAAAAATTGTGTTTTAGCGGATTTTTTTTTTCAGTCAATTCATTGTTGCCAATAAAAACATCATGGCTTTCTTATTCCACCACCAAAATTTAAAATTTCTAGATTAAATAAGTCGTTTGCAATATTTATTTGAAATTTTGGAATTTGAAAATTTTTCCACCGTTAGAGTGCGGAATTATACTTTTCGAAAGATTTAAAAAGTGTAAATCATAAAATTTTATAAATTCCTATCTAACCCCAAAAGAATTTTTCATTTATCCCTAAAATCAAACAATTATCTGCTAAAACTAAAGAGGTGTGTTTTCCCACCCCCTCTGGGTCTAAGAGGTCAACTCATTGTTGGTAATGGAAACTTCGTGACCTTCACGTTCCACTACAAAAGTTTCAAAATTCTAGCATAAATTCATCGTTTGCAATATTCGTTTGAAATTTTGGAATTTTCAAACTTTTCCACCGTTAGAGGCATAATTATAGCTCTAGAGAAATTCGGAAAGTGCATATCGTAATATTTCATCAATACCTATGCATCATCATCATCATCCTCAAGCAGCCACGTCCAACCAGACCGCGCAATTTTGTTCTCACAGCATATCAGTCCTGAGCTATGTCTGCTGCATCTGGCCACTGCACACCAATTCAAACAAGGTTTTGTTTGACATTGTCTGCCCACCGCATTTCATAACCTATTCACTAATCTATAATTATCCATATGGGCCACATGACCAAACCAACGGAGTCTCTGTCTGCACAATATGCTGCTTATAATTGCTCTACTACCGTTGCCGACTCCTTTGCCTAACCTCATCATTAGTTACAAAGTTGAACCACCTAATGCCCAAGATACTGCGTAAGCATCTAGAATCAAAAGCATCAAGTTTCCTGTTATCTTGTTTACAAAGTGTCCAAGTTTCAATACCAAGTTTGGTTGTCCAAGTTCAACCAAACTATTATACAGTCTAATTTTAGTCTTTAGCTGTATACGCCTATTTCTCCACACTCTCCATAGATTCTTAAAAGTCCCGGCAGCAATCCCTATTCGTCTGTTAATCTCATGCCGCACATCACCATTATCTGTTACATAGCTCCCAAGATAATTAAACTGTGACACCTGCTCAAGACTGCAACCATTCAGATGAATCACAGCCTGCCTGACCAATATCCATCACTTTAGTTTTCTTTCTGTTTATAACCAAACCTACTCTACTACCAGTCTCATCAACAGCTCGAATGAAAGAGTTCATCTCATCAACATCATTTGCCAAAAGGGCTAAATTATCAGCATAATCTAAATCAGAAATTTTCGTATCTCCAGCCCATTTAAGGCCAAAATCTTTCCCTTGAAGTGAATTTCGCATAACATAATCAATAACCAAGCAAAAGAGAAAAGGAGACAAAATTCACCCTTGTCGAACACCAGAAGTAATGTTAAGCCAATTGCTACAAGCCTTACCAACTCTCACATACGACTCAGTGTTATTATACAGCGCTTTCATTATGTTAACTAACTTGTCTGGTATACCATATGATTTCACAATCAACCACAAATTATGACGATCAACAGAGTCGAAAGCCTTTTTGAAATCAACAAAGCTAGCAACCAAAGGTTTCTTAAACTCTAAACATTTCTCAAGAACATGTATGCAAAGAACTTTACCTGGAACAGAAAGCAGGCTGATGCCCCTATATTTACCAGAAGATTTGCGATCACCTTTTTTAAAAATAGGGATAATAATAGCTCTGGTAAAATCCTTAAGAACCATGCCTTTATCATAAAAGATATTCAGATTTTCAGTCATCCAAGTGGTAACCGATACATTCCAAGCTCTAATCATTTTCGTAATAATTTCATCTACCCCTGGGGATTTATGTAGTTTAAGTTTAGAAACAACCAAAATAACTTCAGAATGTGTTATAGGGTCAACATTAAAGCCACCAATGCATCTATCATCATTTCAAACAATGGGAATAGAATTAACCACATTGTTTAGAACATCACTGAAATGCTCAGCCCACCTAGCCATAACAGAATCCTCCCCTTCTATAACCTTACCTTGTTTATCCTTCAATCCTTGTATGCCTGTCCGTTTTCTACCACACAAAACATTAACTATCTAGTACAGCTCTCTGCTGTTGTGCTGCCTAACTGCTTCCTCGACTTTTTCAGCCAAGCCATCAAGCCAAAGATTTTCATCAGCAGCTAATAGATCCTATATATGCAAACGTATCCTTTACACGTTTATTAAGCTCTCTGTAATGCTTTCTATTTCGATTAGTAGAGTATTGATTAAGGACATTCTTACAGTTCTTCCTTTCTGAAATAAGCTCAAGTGCCTTATCACTGAAATAATTCTGTCTCCTCTGCTCCTTTTTTCCTAAAAGAGTACTGTTAGTTTCCAAAAAACCCTGTTTAAAACGGTCCCATTCTTCCTCAACTTCAGTAGTAAGCATACCATGACTGTCATAATGATTAAGTAACCTATCATGGTAAGCTTTGGCTATAATAACTGGATCTTTCAGAGCGTCAGTATTAAAAGTAAATTTTTTGAATCCTAGCACAACACTTTTTAAGTTTAAGTTGCAACACACTTTTAACAAGGTAATGGTCAGATCCAATTTCAGCTTCCCTATATGACCTGGTATTCCTAACAGAACTAGCCCATTTGTTCTTAATTAATGTATAATCAATCATATTCTTGTGCAGCCCATCAGGTGAAACCCATGTGTGCTTATGTATGTCGTGGTGTTTGTAATAAATGTTAGTTATTCTGAAACCATTGAGTTTACTTACCTGTAGGAGACGTTGCCCATTGCCATTGCAGCTACCAATACTAAAAGGGTCTATCACTCCTCCCCAAAAGTCAGAGTCAGTACCAACTTCGGCATTGAAGTCACCTAGAACAAGGGTAATGTCTCCTTTTTTGACAGAATTCAAAATATCCTGAAGTTGTTCATAAAACCTATCCTTCTCATCCTCATCGGCATCCTCAGTGGGGGTATAACAACAGATAACATTCAGGTCTTTAATGCTTGTCTGAAATTTTGCTGTAAGAAACCTTTCATTAATGCACTCATATCCTAGAAGAGCATCACTAGCGTGTCTGCTGAGAAGCAGACCCACGCCTTGGTGATGCTTATTGTCGTCCCTCCCTGAAAAGAGAAATTTAAGATTATTTTTAAGAATCTGACCTTTATCTGTCCATCTGGTCTCTTGCAAGCCAAGAATATCTAAATTATAATGGTGGAATTCTTGTGTGAGGACATCAAGAGAAAAAGCTCTGTGCAGAGTCCTCACATTCCAACTACCTATGGAGAGCAAATGGTTAGTAGGATGTTTAAAGAAACTATGTTTATTTAGAGAGGGAATGCCGACAATATCAAACAGCCCCCTAATCACAGGCATGGGGCAAAGACCCGTTCCGTTTTCAATGACACGAATTTTGCCAGGAAATCAAAACTGTCGTTTTTTGATAATTTTCTTAAGTCTGTGCAATGTGAATTCTGCCAAATTTTAAAATTAGTATTTTCCATATTTGGTTATTCTCATTATTTAGAAATATTTTTTTTCCAGTCATTCTGACAACACTTTGTAATTTCTATTTTAGAAAATATATAGGACTGTCTTAAATGCTATAACTGGTAACGATTATACGAACTTTATAAACAAAGAAATAGAGATTTTTCAATTAGGTATTAATATTTTTTTTAATTTTTAATAAGGAGGAAGTTCTTTCGCTACTTAAGGGACGGAGATAACCTAAGAGCTATTAGGCTTGTCCTGGTTTCTCATACGACATACAAACACTTACACAAGGACATACCCTGCTGGTCTTAGTAGTTAGCTACGCTAACCACTAGACCAGGTAGGTTTACATGCTATACCAGACGACATCTGCCACGCTCGTAATATGCAGTTTCCAGGTTCGAGTCCCAGCTAGGCCGGGGCGGGGGTGGCTCAGTCGGTAGCGCGTCAGGCTCGTAATCTGCAGTTCCCAGGTTCGAGTCCCAGCTGGGTCAGCGTTGAGATTTATCTCCGCAAAATTCCCCGCCTTGCCCACGGTCAGTAGGGGACACTGATGGGCTTGGAAAGGCCGCCGTCCGTCGGATGGGACGTTAAGCCGTGGCCCCGTATGCGGGAGAGCCATACCCTGTGCACGTTAAAGAACACGCTGGATGGCCTTGACGGGAGGCTACCATCTGTCTCCCAACAGCTGTTCCAGTGAGTCCCCTCCCCCAACCTTCTCTGAGCCTTCGGCGTCCATGTGACCTGGCCATTTAGCCCATGGTGTGCAATAAAGTGCCGCTCAGAGGTAAAACAACCCAACCCAACCCAGCTAGGCCAGCGTTGAGATTTATTTCCACAAATTTTCAGGCATTATTACAAACAATGGGAGTAAAACTAACCACATTGTTTAGAACATCACTGAAATGCTCAGCCCACCTAGCCATGACAGAATCCTCCCCTTCTATAACCTTACCTTGTTTATCCTTCAATCCTTGTATGCCTGTCCATTTTCTACCACACAAAACATTAACTATCTGGTACAGCTCTCTGCTGTTGTGCTGTCTAACTGCTTCCTCAGCTTTCTCAGCCAAACCATCAAGCCAAAGATTTTCATCAGCAGCTAATAGATCCTATGTATGCAAACATATCCTTTACACGTTTATTAAGCTCTCTGTAATGCTTTCTATTACGATTAGTAGAGTATTGATTAAGGACATTCTTACAGTTCTTCCCATGATCAGTAGGAGACACCGATGGGCTTGGAAAGGACGTGTCCGTTGGATGCACGTTAAAGAACACGCTGGATGGCCTTGATGAGAGGCCAGCATCTGTCTCGTAACAGTTGTCCAGTCGTAAAACAACCCAACCAAATCTGAGAAGTTTTGAAGCGTCTAGTATGATTTCTCAATGAGTTATGGCTGCCACAGACATCTTTTACTATTAAAGATAAATAGATCGTTTACAATCGCCGTTTTCCCAAATTTAGCACCCTCTAACGGCGGAATTTGAAACTGTTGGCAGATTCAGATAATACGAATCGTAATATCTTTATTAGAACCTGTCCCATCAACTTTTACCAAAAAAGAAGTTTTCATTTATTTTTTGAAACGAAATCGTTGAATGCCTACTGGATGGACAGACACACGGACAGCAAAGTGAAAAGCTTTTCTTGATATTAAAAGGAGCTAAAACGGAAATTATTTTATCATAGAATTACCGGTTCCATAGAAGCTTAAAAAATAATTTTTCTCAAAACCGCGGTGCTCTTAATACCCCATATAAATATTTCTTTTCTTGTTTTTCTTATGTACAATCGCTCAAAAAAATAGCCAACACAATGGTTGATTATAGAATTCAGGAAAAATATCTGGCAACGATTTTTTTAGAAATTAGTGATCTGGCAACCTTCGTGTCACGTGATTACAGAATTCAGGAAAAATATCTGGCGCGTGTACAGCAACTGTACACGCTCCAGTTACCGTTCACAGCAAACTGGATCGTGTGCAGTTACTGCACACGCTCCAGGTTGCTGTGAACGGTAACTGTACACGCTCAATATTTCCGTGAGTGAGCCCACACGATCTAGTATCAAAATAATATGACCACCTACAGTCGCTGAAAAAAGTATCCGAACACTATGGTTGATTACAGAATTCAGGAAAAATATCTAGAGCGTGTACAGCAACTGCACACGCTCAATGTTTCCGTGAGTGAGCCCACACGATCTAGGTCTTTGTGAGCTCACACGATCCAATGTGCTGTGAACATTAACCGCAACCGCTCTTGTTTGCTGTGAACGGTAACTGCACACGCTCCATATTCATTGCATTATATATTCATACGCATTATATATATTAAAAAAGTATCCGAACATTATGGTTGATTACAGAATTCAGAAAAAATATCTGGCAACGATTTTTTTAGAAATTAGTGATCTGGCGTCACGTGACACGAAAGTTGCCAGATCACTAATTTCTATAAAAAAAAAATCTCTGCCAGATATTTTTTTCTGAATTCTGTAATCAACCATATTGTTCGGATATTTATTTGAGCGACTGTATCATCGCCACAATTCATTCGTCGTGGGTTGCACGTTAGGAAGGTACATTTGCATATGGGTTGGGTTGTTTTACCTCTGAGCGGCACTTTTTTGCACACCATGGGCTAAATGGCCAGGTCACATGGACCCCGAAGGCTCAGAGAAGGTTGGGGGAGGGGACCCACTGGAACAGCTGTTGGGAGACAGGTGGTAGCCTCCCGTCAAGGCCATCCAGCGTGTTCTTTAACGTGCACAGGGTATGGCTCTCCCGCACACGGAGCCACGGCTTAACGTCCCATCCGACGGACGGCGGCCTTTCCAAGCCCATCGGTGTCCCCTACTGACCGTGGGCAGGGCGGGGAATTTTGCGGAGATAAATCTCAACGCTGACCCACCTGGGACTCGAACCTGGGAACTACAGATTACGAGCCTGGCGCGCTACCGACTGAGCCATCCCCGCCCCCATTTGCATATGATTAAATCAACGCCGTATAAAGTATTCAACCTCAGTATTTAATCATGCAAAAAGATACACCGGAAGTAAATTGATTTTTTCGACACAACGAAAAGAAAAAATACACAAATCAGCAAGTTTCTTTTTACAATACGTATTAAATTAACTATTTGGTAAGTTGTCAGAGCGGGAGGTAAAATTATAATATGGAAACTCATATTAGTCAAAATCTCAAGGTCAATAGAGAAGTAGTAACCCCTAGATAAGGGTTCAGGAATCCATTGGATAAAGAACAAAAACAGCAAAAAAAAAAAACAAATTCTTAAACAGCCAAAAGTTATAATCCTCATCAAGTCAAGCGCATAGCTGAAAAAAAAAATCCGCAAATTATTTTATCTTATTAACAAAAATTACACCATAACGTATAATTTTAAGATTTAAGTGCATATAATAAAACCACCGAAAAAATAATTGCTAAAAAAAAACTGCCCTTCATGAGTGCGGCATGCTCCTGTGTCCGCTCGGTCAACTTATCCAAATTTGTAGTGTACTTGAATTGCATCGGTGCTTCCAAATTATCGTCTGCCAACCTGTTCTGGATTTTGTTTTTAATGCAATTCATCGAAAAGAAAAAAATTGTTGAGAGCTGAATGCTTAGCAAAAAAGCGTCAAGAGGCCAAAAGCCCGCGTCAAGATCCGTCTTTCAGGGTGCTCGAAGCAGACGCATCCTCAACCTCGCCTAAGATAAACGATATTCGATACTATTCGAAACAGATGCCTCATATTATTTTTTTTCATTCCTAAGAGTTCTCAATATTCTGTATCGATGCATAAAAGGTACAGTCGCTCAAAAAAATATCCGAACACTATGGTTGATTACATCTGGCAACCTTCATGTCACGTGACACGAATGTTGCAGATCACTAATTTCTAAAAAAAAAATAGTTGCCAGATATTTTTTTCTGAATTCTGTAATCAACCATAGTGTTCGGATACTTTTTTGAGAGACTGTAGGTGGTCATATTATTTTGATACTAGATCGTGTGGGCTCACTCACGGAAATATTGAGCGTGTGCAGTTACCGTTCACAGCAAACTGGAGCGTGTGCAGTAACTGCACACGATCCACTTTGCTGTGAACGGTAACTGGAGCGTGTACAGTTGCTGTACACGCTCCAGATACTTTTCCTGAATTCTGTAATCACGTGACACGAAGGTTGCCAGATCACTAATTTCTAAAAAAATCGTTGCCAGATATATTTCTTGAATTCTGTAATCAACCATAGTGTTCGGATACTTTTTTGAGCGACTGTACTCTATTTTTTTTTGGTTCCTAAAAAGTACACGATATTATGTATTGATGCTTAAGAGGTCTCAAAGTGCCAAATCTAGGGAAGTGGGGGGATGATGGTGATCGCAGGCCCCCTCTGAGAATATAGGGGAAATGGAGGGAAAAAAATTGTGATGAAATTTTTTGTGCATATGTCACGTATTTTCCAAGAAACGTCTTTAAAGAACTCTAAAACAGAAGACAAAATGTTATGCTGCAATGTAAATCAGTCTCTTGCTCTCCCCCCCTACTTTTCTCCGGCTTAATTGCGTCACTTCCCATAAAACCCCAATATTCAGCAAACATTCATAAGCTGCTAAATGGATATCCATTTGCCATCTTAGATATATTCTGGATATTTTCCGGATATTGTGGCTGTGTGTTCTCTCCCTCCCTATTTTTTTTTTCTAGATCGGGGCCTGGTACTCAACATTTCATATTGTTCATAAGACATGCATGATATTTTATATTGGTTCCTAAGATATGCACGATATTATATATTGACTTCTAAGAGATACACGATATTCTATATTGATTTCTAAGAGATATATGATAATATATATTATTTGCTAAGAGATACACGATATTATTATTATACATTGATTTCTAGGAGGTACACGATATTCTGTATAAATTTATATGAGGTACACGATATTATGCATTGATTGCTAAGAGATGTGTGATATTATATATTGAATTCTAAGAGATGAACGATATTATATTGATTCCTAAGAGATACTCGATATTATATATTCGGTATATATATTGTTACGAATTAAAATGGATGAGCACTGAGCGAGAGTTCAAGTAAATATTTTTACAATGTTAATTACTAAACAATGCAATTTATTACAAAAGCATGGATGAAATTATTTATAAACAAACAATGTCAACCGGCATGAACCTCTATAACAATACAAAGATAAACATTCAGAAGAATCGATTATCTTAATTCTATTCACATCCAAATTACAAAACAAGACTTAATATCATTCAATGAACAATAAAATCATGTTCGTAAATAAATATTCAATCTAACGAGAATATCCTTGCCAATTCCTAAACAGACTAAATAATCCTACACTAAATGACTTCCTTCTTAGGTTTTAGTCTTCAAGGGCTCCAAAACTGCTGCTAAGTGTCCTGGTTTCTCAGAACCAATTCTTTTCAGACGTTGATCACCACTCACAAGACGACGCAATCTTCTTTTCCAGCTTACCAACACGATCCACACCAATAAACTAATCAATCTTCCGCGCACTCACCATTTAAAAATACTTCTTCCCTTTATACACCCCTCGTGTAAATACTGAAACCAATTATGCCTCCTTTCGGATATCCAAAACTCCAACATAACAATTCTAATCTTGCCGGTTTTTCAGATCGGTTCTGTATTCCAATTCGTTGCTTAAATAATTCTCACGCAGAAGCACACGCGACCGTTCATGACACGTTTATCATAAATTCACTGCAGCATGTTCATCTGTCGTAACAATATATATTCGATATTATATATTTCGCTATTATATATTCGGTAAGAGATACCCGATATTATTGATTGCTAAGAGATATTGACAATACAATTTAATGGCTAAGAGATACGCGATATTATATATCGTGAATCTCTTAGCCAATTAAATGACACAGTATTATATATTGATTTATAAGAGATACACCATATTATATATTGATTTCTAAAAGATACATTATGTTATATATTGATTTCTAAGAGATACCCGATATTATATATTGATTTCTAAGAGATACCCGATATTATATATTGATTTCTAAGAGATGCCTGATATTATACATTGTTGCTAAGAGATACCCGATTTAATATATTGATTTCTAAGAGATACCTGATATTATATATTGATTGCTAAGAGATTCACGCTATTATAGTATATTGATTTCTAAGAGGTACATGATATTCTATATTGGTTTTTAAGAGGCTCTCTATATTACATATGTTTTCCAAAAGAGATATTCTATCTGAAAAGTTTGGGAAACCCGTGATTTATTGGTTTTTATGACACTGAAAAGAGGTTGAAGACCTTTTGGGGAAAAGAGCAATTCCGGTTGCAAATGATGAACACTGTCCCTTGGCATATCGCCGAATAGATTTATAGTGCCAAGATGTTTTATTGTGAACAAACGAGAAGAGGAAATGTGAAGTGACACTGGAATTTCAGGAATGGAGACGGATTGTGAGACGAGGGAGGGAAAGGGGAAAGAAGAGAGGGTCGAGGAAAATGTGAGGGTGAAAATCCAGCATTTTCGCACGTGAACACAGTCCAGTACGGGAGCGTATCAAAGTGCGATTACTGCCACCGTAAATTTTACCGGTAAATGAGGGACCTTCAAGTCGCTGCAGAGGAGCATAAAATCGCTCTCTCAACCGTGAGCTGGAAACTTGATGCAGATTGAAGAGGAAGAGACGGAAAGTGAAAGGAAACACGCGCGGCTTAACCCCGTTGGGGTCACTGACTCATCGTCGTCGGAGACAGATTCCGGCGTTCCACTTCATGAGCCGCTGACTCTTGTCTTCGTATTCATTGGTCAGCGGAATCAGTCGACTCATTGATGATGATGACAATTCTAAATGCTCGCGGCTGCCGAGGGACTTCCAACGAGCAAGCTCCTGAGAGGAGAGTGGCACGCGATAACTTCTTCCGTTATCTCATTGTTCGGATGCGCTTTTAATAAACCGCTATAATTGCTTTCTATTTCTTTTCAAATCTAGATCCTCAGGCTCTGAAGAGTAGGTGAGCTCTTGTGCTGTTGGCCATACTTTCTAACATGGCGCTGTGCCACTACACTGGGAACGAAAGGGTTTCGCAGTGGGATGCGCAACACGTGATCACTGCTTGTATAAATATACACTTTACTACCAAATTATAGTTCGAGTCCCACCTGGGCCAGCGTTGAGATTTATCTCCTCAAAACTTCCTGCCTTCTGTCAGTAGGGAATACCGACATCCTTGGAAAGGTCTGTCGTCCGTCGTATAGGCGTTAAACCGTGGCACCGTGGGCGGGGTGGCTCAGGCGGTAGCGAGCCAGGATCATAATCTGTAATTCCCAGGTTCGAGTCCCAGCTGGGTCAGCGTTGAGATTTATCTCCGCAAAATTCCTCGCACTGCCCACGGTCAGTAGGGGACACCGATTAGCTTGGAAAGGCCGCCGTCCGTCGGATGGGACGTTAAGCCGTGGACGCGTGTTAGGGAGAGCCATACCCTGTGCACGTTAAAGAACACGCTGGATGGCCTTGACGGGAGGCTACCATCTGTCTCCCAACAGCTGTTCCAGTGGGTCCCCTCCCCCAACCTTCTCTGAGCCTTCGGGTTCCATGTGACCTGGCCATTTAGCCCATGGTATGCAAAAAATTGCCGCTCAGAAGTAAAACAACCCAACCCGTGACACCGTGTGCGGGAGAGAGCCATATCCTGTGCACGTTAAAGAACACCCTGGATGGCGTTGATGGGAGGCTACCATCTGTCTCCCAACAGCTGTTCAGTGGGTCCCCTCCCCCAACCTTCTCTGAGCCTTCGGGGTCCATGTGACCTGGCCATTTAGCCCATGGTATGCAAAAAAGTGCCGCTCAGAGGTAAAACAACCCAACCCAACTCGTGGCACCGTGTGCGGGAGAGAGCCATATCCTGTGCACGTTAAAGAACACGCTGGATGGCGTTGATGGGAGGCTACCATCTGTCTCCCAACAGCTGTTCCAGTGGGTCCCCTCCCCCAACCTTCTCTGAGCCTTCGGGGTCCATGTGACCTGGCCATTTAGCCCATGGTTTTCCGTCCCATGGCTGAGTGGTTAGCGCGCTTGGCTACTGATCTAAGGGACCTGGGTTCGAGCCCCGGGTAAGGCATGGATGTATGTGTCGTTTTTCTGCTGAGGTCCTGCCATCCTCTCAGACCTTCTACTATGGCATATAAACTGACAGGCTCCTGTCAGACCTCTGTGGCAAGCAGCTGCTTGAGGGGGTATTTATTTTTATTTATGCAAAAAATTGCCGCTCAGAGGTAAAACAACCCAACCCAACCCGTGGCATCGTGTGCGGGAGAGAGCCATATTCTGTGCACGTTAAAGAACACGCTGGATGGCGTTGATGGGAGGCTACCATCTGCCTCGCAACAGCTGTTCCAGTGGGTCCCTTTCCTTCTTTGAATTCCAGGGTCCTTGTGGCCTAGCCATTTAGCCCATTGTGTGGAAAAAAAGTTAGTCTCAGATGTAAAAAAAATATTCTATCTACCAAATTATCGAAGAATTTGCATTTTATATCAGTGGTAATCTAACTTCGAAGTATAGCTTCGGAAATATACATTTAATGAAAAAACTGATTGAAGATAAAAAATACTAATCAATTTAAATAATAACAATAACCATTTAAATGTCGATGTTTTTCAACAATATTTATTCAATATTTAAAGAGTTATGGAAGCTGAAATATTTCAAAATAAATTATATGGTTTTGCAAAAAAAAATTATAATTGTTTAATATTAAAATAATCATTACGTAGATTTCTAAAATGTATTTTTTTTTATTAAATGATTTGAAATAATGCTTAGTTCTTAACTTTTATGTCACATTTTTTCCATTAAATGCAGATTTTCGAATTTGTAGACCACCGATTCTCATCCGGTGGGATGCGGAATTTTACGGAAAATAATAATAGTGCATAATAATTTGCATTTTAGTACTTTTTAAATTTTTATGCGATGATTTCGTTTTTTTTTAAATCAAATATTGAGTTTAATATGAGCTTTGGTTAAAATAAATTTTACTTTCAGTTATTGCAATAAAGCAAAAAATAACTTTTCATTATAGATGTGTCGCGGTAAAAGAATTCTTTCTGAAGTGAGTCGCCAAGACAAAAGTTTGGGAAACACTGCTATCGAGGCTTTGAACTTAGATTCCCATTCACATAACATGGATAGGGGATTCAGAGCATGTTTTGCAAAGTTCTAGTCCCACCTGTATTAGCGTTGAGATTTATCTCCGTTAAACCCTGGGGCGGGGGTGGCTCAGTCGGTAGCGCGCCAGGCTCGTAATCTGTAGCTCCCAGGTTCGAGTCCCAGCTGGGTCAGCGTTGAGATTTATCTCCGCAGAATTCCCCGCCCTGCCCACGGTCAGTAGGGGACACCGATGGGCTTAGAAAGGCCGCCGTCCGTCGGATGGGACGTTAAGCGTGGCCCCGTGTGCGGGAGAGCCATACCCTGTGCACGTTAAAGAACACGCTGGATGGCCTTGACGGGAGGCTACCATCTGTCTCCCAACAGCTGTTCCAGTGGGTCCCCTCCCCCAACCTTCTCTGAGCCTTCGGGGTCCATGTGACCTGGCCATTTAGCCCATGGTGTGCAAAAAAGTGCCGCTCAGAGGAAAAACAACCCAACCGTTAAACCCTCAGCCAGAATGGAGGACACCGATGGGTTTGGAAAGAAGGCCATTCGTCCTATGACAGGTTAATCCTTATCCTGTGCACGTTACGCAGCAGTTGCCAAACGCCATATCGTAATCTTCAGTTCCCTGGTTCTAGTTCAACTGGACCACCACTGAGATTGAGGTTCGTTAAGCCATTATTGTTCAGAAATGAGAAGCCAATGGGCTTGGAAAGGCCGATGTCCATCGGATGAGACGCAAAGCCGTGGTCACGTGTGCAGGACAGTTATAACTTCTGCACATTAAGAAACACGCTGGATGGCCTTGATGGGAGGACTTCATCTGCCTCCTAAGAGTTGTCCAATGGATCCTCTTCCCCAAGTGGCATATGAGCCATTGGGATCCTTGGGATCCTTCCATTTAGCCCACTGTGTGAAAAAAAAAGTGCCGTTCAGAGGTAAAACTACCCGCAACCCGTTAAATAACACACTGGATAGCCTTGACGGGATGTTTCCATAACAGCTGTTCCAGTGGGTACCCTCTCCCTGTTCAATTGTTAATCTTTGGTCAGGAATCTGTAAAAAAAAAAATCAAAGGAAATATCCAGGTAACTAAATCCAGCAGGAATACTATTTTGGAATATAATTTTTCCCTTCATTTTAGTTCTGCTTGGGAAACGTGTACAGTCGCTCAAAAAAATATCCGAACACTAGGGTTGATTACAGAATTCGGAAAAAATATCTAGCAACGTTTTTTTTAGAAATTAGTGATCTGGCAACCTTTGTGTCACGTGACACAATGGTTGCCAGATCACTAATTTCTAAAAAAATCGTTGCCAGATTTTTTTCCTGAATTCTGTAATCGACCATAGTCTTCGGATATTTTTTTGAGCGACTGTGCATATTTAAATTTCTTTCGCCTTCGTTCCGTCATTTGTAACATTCTTAACTTATTCCCTTGCCCCCCCACTCTCATCCCCAAGGTCCGGGTTTGTTTGGGGTCCTTATGACCTGGTCATTGTGCTAAAATTTGCTGTTCAGAGATAAAAAGAAAATACTCCAACCCAAAGCTCTAGTACGCAATAATTACTCTGTGTGAAAGAAATAAATATTTTTTTCTTTGATTAAAAAAAATCTGCTTTAGCCATTTGATCTGACAAAGTATTAATATTTGTCAAGCTCGCAAAGGAAGTGGCTTCTTTTTCTTCCCGTAGTTGCGTCAAAAAAGAAGCCGAAGGGAAGTGCCAACGTTACGCAACAGGTCGTTTGCGAAGGGGGAGGGCCCGAAGGCAAGGCGACCTCCGGAACACGCGCGTGTGACCTCAAGAAGGCAGGAACTGTCAGAAGCCCTGGTAGTTAGCGCTTCAAAGGCAAGAGAAGGGCTAATTAGCGCGAATGGATTAATGCTGGGCGACTTTTGGCCCTGCCCACTTGAGTGCCCTTCGGAAACTAATAACCCTCATTTTCTCATTATCCATTCCTCTGGGCTTTTGTCGCGAAATGAAAACGAGGAGGAAGCCGGAAACATCGAATCGGTGACGAGGAAGGGAATTCGCATACAGGGTGTGCCGAAATAGAGCAGACCTGCAAGTTGAAGTTCGCTTTTCACACAGGGGGGCGGGGTGGCTCAGTCGGTAGCGCGCCAGGCTCGTAATCTGTAGTTCCCAGGTTCGAGTCCCAACTGGGTCAGCGTTGAGATTTTTCTCCGCAAAATTCCCCGCCCTGCCCACGGTCAGTAGGGGACACCGATGGGCTTGGAAAGGCCGCAGTCCGTCGGATGGGACGTTAAGCCGTGGCCCCGTGTGCGAGAGAGCCATACCCTCTGCACGTTAAAGAACACGCTGGATGGCCTTGACGGGAGGCTACCATCTGTCTTCAGTGGGTCCCCTCCCCCAACCTTCTCTGAGCCTTCGGGGTCCATGTGACCTGGCCATTTAGCCCATGGTGTGCAAAAAAGTGCCGCTCCGAGGTAAAACA
The DNA here is from genome assembly GCA_038380435.1 of Ryuthela nishihirai. Taxonomy (NCBI): domain Eukaryota; kingdom Metazoa; phylum Arthropoda; class Arachnida; order Araneae; family Heptathelidae; genus Ryuthela; species Ryuthela nishihirai. The sequence goes on along the minus strand of JAWZYU010000017.1, from coordinate 41,476,953 downwards.
ATCCAATCTAACAAACTGTAACTGCTTTGGTATATCTTTTCATTAAATTTGAGTTAATGCAGCTTTTTCCCAAAACCTTGAATTAGTTTCCTCAATTTTTTTAATTTCGAGTTTTAAAAGAATTGAGAAAAGGTGAGGAGGAGAGTCGGCTCTGCACCACACTAACCCCCCCCCCCCCACCCTTCCTGAATATGTGCTTAGTGTTAATGCAGAGAGACAACATACTTAAAAGTAGAAAACACCATTGCCTTATTGAGTTACAAATTATATTTTAAAATTTAACATCGTTCGCAAACAATTTTCGTCTCACGTGAGGTTTCTCTTTTGAATCTTCACACAAAAAATATTATATTGGGGAAAAAATTTCTTCATTTATTTATTATGTGCAGTTATCAAATATGACGTAACTGATATTATACTGAAACAGTGCGACATAACTGATATATTGAAGACAAAAGTAAATCGATGTATCAAGACAAAAATTCGAGCCGCTCATTTAATGATGGCAGTTGCGGAAACAGCAATCGTGTGATGCCATAATATAACTAAGCATGCCCGAATACGAAGCGTAAATAGGGAAACTTATTATTGGAAATACACGTAAGAAAATGTTTTTCATATTAATAAATAAAAATAAATGATAAGTTTCCGAAAGCAAAAGAAAGCGCAAAAAATATTACATTTCGAAAAAGGAAAAAATTATGTTTTGTTACACCGATATTATTAAGAATAAAATAATTTTGCACTAAATTTTTCCAGACTTAGGGGGGGGGGGCTGTCCCTCTTTTCCCCTGCTGCCAACACCTATGTTGGGAAGACTTATGAGACTGCGCATTGGGGGCGGGGGTGGCTCAGTCGGTAGCGCGCCAGGCTCGTAATCTGCAGTTCCCAGGTTCGAGTCCCAGCTGGGTCAGCGTTGAGATTTATCTCCGCAAAATTCCCCGCCCTGCCCACGGTCAGTAAGGGACACCGATGGGCTTGGAAAGGCCGCCGTCCGTCGGATGGGACGTTAAGCCGTGGCCCCGTGTGCGGGAGAGCCATACCCTGTGCACGTTAAAGAACACGCTGGATGGCCTTGACGGGAGGCTACCATCTGTCGCCCAACAGCTGTTCCAGTGGGTCCCCTCCCCCAACCTTCTCTGAGCCTTCGAGGTCCTTGTGACCTGACCATTTAGCCCATGGTGTGCAAAAAAGTGCCGCTCAGAGGTAAAACAACACAACCCAACTTCGCATTGAATCTTAAACAGTTTTCGTAGATCAAAAATTAATCGGCAAGTGTTTGATAAGTCAATGATCTGTGATTAGAGAGAACTGTTGAAGCTCTTAAGGCTGTTTCTAAATCCTTACTCACTGGGACAGATAGAAAACGAAATATCACTGATTACATTACACAATATTTTATTGGGACATCCACAGGACTAATTCTCTAACTTATTATGTTGCATACTTCCTAACTCAATAGTTCTAAATATTGGGCTGTTTTACATCTGAGTGGACTTTTCTTTTTTTTCACACCGCAGTCTAAATGGCAAGGACACAACGACCCCAAGGACTCGTAATTGGGTAGGGAAAGGTACAGTAGCTCAAAAAAATATCCGAACACTATGGTTGATTACAGAATTCAGAAAAAATATCTGGCAACGATTTTTTTTTGAAATTAGTGATCTGGCAACCTTCGTGTCACGTGGCACGAAGGTTGCCAGATCACTGATTTCTAAAAAAAATCGTTGCCAGGTATTTTTTCTGAATTCTGTAATCAACCATAATAAAAATAAAAATAAATACCCCCTCAAGCAGCTGCTTGCCAAAGAGGTCTGATAGGAGCCTGTCAGTTTATATGCCATAGTAGAAGGTCTCTGAGGCTGGCAGGACCTCAGCAGAAAAACGACACATACATCCATGCCTTACCCGGGGCTCGAACCCAGGTCCCTTAGATCAGTAGCCAAGTGCGCTAACCACTCGGCCATAATGTTCGGATATTTTTTTGAGCGACTGTACTTCTGGAGACCTGACAAGAAGTAAGTCTCCTATTAAGATTATCCGTCGTGCTCTTTAAAGTAAGCTTACCGGACAAAATATTAGTTATCTCCCGCCGTAAGAGGATTACGTCCGTTGGACAGCAGCAGAGGGCGCACCAGTAATCAATGCGTCCTAGAAATAGATGTGCCTTGTGCTAAGGGGTTCATACAGTGACAAGAAGTGGTTGTGTGCCACGTGAATGTTAGTCGCTCCGTGAAACATGGGTCTCGCCAAAGATGTGAATGACTGGCAAAAAGGTGTTATTGCGTTTGGCCGAGCCAAATGGCATAGTGCACAAGAAGTGTGTCGAAACGCAGGTGTGTTGAAACGTACCGCCCAAAGGGTCTACCAGCAGCGACGTACATCGCAGTCCAACGCTAATCGTCGCGAGAACTGAGGTAGAATATGCTTATCAATAGCGACTGTCACAGTGTACCACACACTGTTAGGGCAAACCACTTTGCAACGAGTCAGGAATTTCTCCAGTCAGTCAATGCAGGACTACAACAAGCTGTTTCCGAACGAACACTACGAAGGGAACTGCATGCCATGGATATCTGGAGCAGAGTACCACGGAAGAGACCATGTTAATAGCTCTGCACAAGCTGCACAGCTACAGTGGGCGCAGCGCCTCAAAGACTGGACTGTCGACTCTTGGAAGCGTGTGAGCTGGTCGGATGAATCACGTTTTTGCTTGTACTCGAATGATGCGAGACGATGAATGTACATCAGAAGCTGCATGAAGCCTTACATGTGGACTATGTGCAAAGTTCTGTTCTAGCTGGAGGAGGCTCTGCGATGTTCTAGGGAGTATTTCACGTACGAGGAAATGGGTCCTTTGGTTGTGGTGACGTCACACTTGAACCAGGAGGGCTATATGGAGCTACTGGACGACTTTAAATTGTAAGGATAAAGCAGAAAGTAGAAGTAGGCTTAGTGTGGCTCCCAATGTCCTAGCCTGCATTCGAGCTGATGAAGAAGCAGCAGGTCATATTACTGTTAACGCGGTGGGGACTGTCCTTGAACCGGCGGCACTTCCGGGCTGTGTGGTCCGTGGCTGTGACCCTTCAACAGGGGATGTGGGTGCGGAATCAGTGCAGGAATCGGTAAAGTGTCATTTTGTGAATGGGACTCGTATGAGTGCAAAAGACAATATGAAATCATTAAATTGCTTCGATATGAACTCTCAACTTTCAAAAAAGAAATGATCGACTTAATGAATAGTAATATTCAGAAGTTGAATAACAGCGTTCAAGACTGTGTTAAAAACGCAGAATTTAATTCCAAAAAACTAGACGATTTTATCAAAATAATGGCAGATACAACTAGAGAATTCAAAGAGGTTAAGGAGAAAAATCTGAAATTAGAGACTGAAAATAAACAAATCAGAAAAGATGTAATGGAATTACAACATCAAATGAGAGATCTACAGCAAAGGAGTAGAGCAGAAAATATTGAGATAAGCGGACTTGAGGAAATTTCCGACGAAAATATAAATGAGACTGTCACTAAGGTTGGTTGAGCCCTCAGAATAACAAAAGAAGAAATAAAATACACAGTTGCACATCGAGTCCCAACAAGAAATGCGAATAAACCGAAATCAATTATTGTGAAGCTGAATAGCAAAGAAGAAAGGGATAAATGGATAACTAAATGGCGATCGCTAAAAGGTCTGAGGAACAAGGACTTGGGGATCGCTGGAAATAATAATTACATATATATTGGCGAGCACCTCATTCCTGAATTAAAGTCATTGCTCTTTGAAATTAAGAAGATCAAAAGAGAAAAAAATTATATGTACTCCTGGGTGAAGGAGGGAAAGCTATTCTTAAGAAAGGACGGGAACTCTGAAGTATTAAATATAAAATCAGTAGAAGACTTGAAACAATTGTAATATGGAAGTTGTGATCGATATATTATTGTTATTGATGTTATTGGAAGAAATCAACTAGTAACAAAGGACGATAAAATTTGTAATATAACTCATATGAATATTAGATCCATTATAAAAAACTTTGATTATTTTATTTTAGTAGAATCATTAATGGGCCTTTCATCAGATATAATTGTATTGTCAGAGATATGGATCAAAGAACACGAACTAATGCTTTATAATATTGAAGGTTTTAACAAATTTTACCAGTGTGGATGTGTAAATAGATCAGGTGGGGTATTAGTTTTTGTAAATTCCAAGTTAAGAGCTACTCAAGTAGATTTTAATTGTAATAATGCAGATATAGTGTCTCTAAAAGTTAAGATTAGTAATTTTGACTATAACATTATTTCAGTGTATAGATCCCCTAGTCTAGATGAGCAACGTTTTATTGATGAATTTTCCTCTCAATTACTACGAAATAACTATAAAAATGTCATATTGATCGGAGACTTTAATAATGATTTATTAGATAATACAAATATTAATTCTAGTTACTGTGATACGTTAGTAACGTTAGGATTTATCCAGTGTATTACGCAACCAACTAGATTTTTGGGTAATACATGTGTTGATCATATTGCTGTAAGATTATCTGCTATTAAGAAAGTTACATCGATAATTATTAAAACGACCGTGACGGATCATTATTTGGTAATGCTACAACTAAAAAGAAACGTAATAGAAAAAGATACCGAGGAAGATATAAAATATGTTACTAATTTTAAAGAACTTGAATTAAAATTAAAAAATATAAAGTTGGGTACAGATGTTATTAACGATGATCAAAGATATTGCGATTCCTTTTTGATCAAATTAATATGTGTGTTAGAGCCAGGGGTGACAAATTCTTTTTTGTCCCGTGAGCTTACATAGGGTATGTATGGCTCTTTTATGCAATGGACAACAGCCCATAACTTTCCAAAATTCCATGGAGCTTTCTAAACCCATGGGTGGCTCTTTTCTCACTGAGGGCCGAACAGGAACTACGAAGAAGAGTCTCAACCCAGGAGCAATTGGGACTCGATATCCGCTATTCCGAGGTTCGAGTCCCAATTTCCGAGGTTCGAGCCCCACTCCTTCGTAGCTCATTTTCGGACTTCGGTGAGAAAGGGGACACAGATGGGCTTAGAACGCTCCATGGATTTTTTTTTGTGGGGGGGAGGGAGATAGAAAGTTGCTGCTCTAAATGTAAATCTCTGAAATACCGCTCTGTCATCTAAACATCGAGTTTATAATATATATAAATAGACGGTCTACATCAGTCTCCTCCAACCCGCGACCCAATGCAAAAAAAATTGATGATTTGTTTTATGAATGGCAATCTACTGAATGGAGCTTATTTTATACAATTTTTTGATCAAACATTATTAGGTGCAGAATTAGATCATTTTACCATTTCACAGTACTCTTTTAAAATGTCTATTTTTGCTTTTTAATCAAGACGTTTTCTTAATTTCTTAAAAATATATTTTTTTTTCTAATTCATTTCTCGTAAGAAATGTATGTTTCCGTTTCTAGAGATTTTTTTTCCCTGTGGCTCTTTAAGGATGCATTTTTTTTTTAGCTAGTGGCTATTACTAAGTTTGAGTTGGACGGGTCTGAATTGGAGTAGTAGTTAAAAGGTTTCTCTTTTTTTTTTTTCATTTGCTCCCTTAAACAAAAGTGGAAATTAAAACTATTGGAAGATTCGGAAAAGGAGCATTCAACCAAAAAGAGAGTGGCCACAATGTCTCTTTTTTTTGTAGGATCTTTTATAGACAAAATATTTTGCTTTCTAAGTACTAACAAAAATTTTAATTTTTGAAACAGTTAACGACACAAAAATATATTAATATTTAAAAATATTTAAAACATATTAAATTACTGAAAAAATATTAATAATTAAACGTAATATCTTGAGACTTAAAAAGTAGAGTACCTTAATAAACAGCTGCAAAAAGACAATACTTTTAGGAAAATAATTTTCTTTCATAATGATCAAATTTATGAAATATTGTTTTTAAATAAAAGATTACTGGTTTGTTTCGCATTTTTAACAGAAAAATGTGAAATGCTCTCGAAAAATGTAAAAAAAAGAAAAAGAAATCGTGTTTTCTTTTTTTACCATGTGATCATCCTAATCCAAAAAAGAATTCTTTTTCATTTATCTTTGAAAAAAAGAAATATCAAATGTCAGCACACGGACAAATGGCAAAATGAAAAGAAAGCTCGGTTTTATTTTCTTCTTAAAATCAACTTAAAAAACACGGCCCATTCAAAAGGGTAAGAGCTTGGATACGTAAATTCGTATCCAAACTCTTACACCTTATTGAGCGTAACAATGGCAGGTGACGAAATGAATTAAGATTGCAACAGTGGCAAATGAAGAAATGGTTTAAGATTGCAACAATGACAAATGGAGAGATGAATTAAGATTGCAACAGTGACAAATGAAGAAATGGTTTAAGATTGCAACAATGACAAATGGAGAGATGAATTAAGATTGCAACAGTGACAAATGAAGAAATGGTCTAAGATTGCAACAATGACAAATGGAGAGATGAATTAAGATTGCAATAATGGTAAGCGCTAATGAATTACGATTGCAACAGTGGCAAATAATGAAATGAAATAAGAATGTAACAATAGCAAATGGCGAAATGAATTAATATTGAAATAATAGCAAATGACGAAATAACGTAAAAATTCTCTCACCACAGGTAATATCCGTAATCTGAGATTCATTCCAATAGTTAGAAACATCCTTTTGATCTTTGAATTTCCTGAAATTCAAGTTACTGATTTTGATCCTTTAACATATCTGTTCGGATTAACAAAAAAATAAAATTCGAACAAAAAGTAAAAAAAAAATATTTACTTTTCCTAAATATTATTTTAGCATGGTATGTGATATATGAAATGGTAAAAACGATATATGAATATGATATATATGAAACAGTCCGTTGGAAAACTATGAAAATCGAATCATCGCCGAAGAGAAAGTTAAGGATTAAAATACAGTCGCTCAAAAAAAGTATCCGAATGCTATGGTTGATTACAGAATTCAGGAAAAATATCTGGCAGCGTTTTTTTTTAGGAATTAGTGATCTGGCCACGAAGGTTGCCAGATCACTAATTTCTAAAAAAAAATCGTTTCCAGATATTTTTTTCTGAATTCTGTAATCAACCATGGCTTTCGGATACTTTTTTGAGAGACTGTAGGTGGTCATATTATTTTGATACTAGATCGTGTGGGCTCACTCACGGAAATATTGAGCGTGTGCAGTAACCGTTCACAGCAAACTGGAACGTGTGCAGTAACTGCACACGCTCCAGTTTGCTGTGAGCGGCAAACTGGAACGTGTGCAGTAACTGCACACGCTCCAGTTTGCTGTGAACGGTAACTGGAGCGTGTACAGTTGCTGTACACGCTCCAGATATTTTTCCTGAATTCTGTAATCACGTGAACGAAGGTTGCCAGAACACTAATTTCTAAAAAAAAACAGTTGCCAGATATTTTTTTCTGAATTCTGTAATCAACCATGGCTTTCGGATACTTTTTTGAGAGACTGTAGGTGGTCATATTATTTTGATACTAGATCGTGTGGGCTCACTCATGGAAATATTGAGCGTGTGCAGTTACCGTTCACAGCAAACTGGAACGTGTGCAGTAACTGCACACGCTCCAGTTTGCTGTGAACGGTAACTGGAGCGTGTACAGTTGCTGTACACGCTCCAGATATTTTCCCTGAATTCTGTAATCACGTGACACGAAGGTTGCCAGATCACTAATTTCTAAAAAAAAAAATCGCTTCCAGATATTTTTTCTGAATTCTGTAATCAACCATGGCTTTTGGATACATTTTTGAGCGACTGTACAGGTTTTAAATCCATTACAATCCAATACAAAAAAAGACAAAAATTAAAATGATTTTATTTCATTATTCCCCCTCATTTTTAACGTGCTTTAAACTTCACAATCAGTTAATAAAAACTTTTACACTAAAATTATTTAGGAATGAAGTATTTTTCCCCGCAGCTGTTGTTGTACTTTGGGGTATTCATTTTCATCAGAGCTGTCCGGAGAAAGGACTTTTTTCCGGCCACATTGTTTTTCCCTTTCAAAAATCCCTTTTAAGGTTCACCCAAGGAGAACGTCACACTCGGCAGCAAACGATTGTTCGCCCACATTAACTGCCAGCTTCAAGCTGCATTTGATTTCCGCTTCCGCCATAGCTGACGGAGAAAATGGATGCACTTCTCAAATCATCACCTTCACCAAGCAACGCGAAGGTTGGGTTGGGTTGTTTCACCTCTGAGCGGGACTTTTTTGTACACCATGGACTAAATGGCCAGGTCACAAGGACCCCATAGGCTCAGAGAAGGTTGGGGGAGGGGACCCACTGGAACAGCTGTTGGGAGACAGATGGTAGCTTCCCGTCAAGGCCATCCAGCGTGTTCTTTAACGTGCACAGGGTATGGCTCTCCCGCACACGGGGCCATGGCTTAACGTCCCGTCCGACGGACGGCGGCCTTTCTAAGCCCATCGGTGTCCCCTACTGACCGTGGGCATGACGGGGAATTTTGCGGAGATAAATCTCAACGCTGACCCAGCTGGGACTCGAACCTGGGAACTACAGATTACGAGCTTGGCTCGCTACCGACTGAGCCACCCCCGCCCCCTACGCGAAGGTGGCCTCGCCGCTAGTTGCAGTTACTGCATACACTACCTAAAACCTAAAACGCTACCTAAAACAGAAATGGGCTGCCAGTTTTCTAGTCATAGGCGTAGGCAGTGGGGGTTGGGGCAAAGAAAACCCCCTTTCCTGGAAGAAATTATAGAAAGAATAGTGTACGTTGAATGATATCAGTATATCAAAAATGACAGTTCTTTCTTTAACGAAATGTACAGTCGCTGAAAAAAAGTATCCGGACACTGGTTGATTACAGAATTCAGAAAAAATATCTGGCAACGTTTTTTTAGAAATTAGTGATCTGGCAACCTTCGTGTCACGTGATTACAGAATTTAGGAAAAATATCTGGAGCGTGTACAGCAACTGTACACGCTCCAGCACGGTAACTGCACAGGCTCAATATTTCTGTGAGTGGGCACACACGATCTGGGTCTTTGTGAGCTCACACGATCCAATGTGCTGTGAACATTAACCGCAACCGCTCCAGTTTGCTGTGAACCGTAACTGCACACGCTCCATATTCATTTCATTATATATTCATACGCATTATATATATTAAAAAATATCCGAACACTACGGTTGATTACAGAATTCAGAAAAAATAGATATTTTCAGATATTTTTTTGAGCGACTGTAAATATCTCAATTTTTTTTTTCGTTTTCGTAAGCATATTATTTATTTTTACTTATTAATATATGAAAAAGCTTTTCCGTAATAAATTATCACAGGCAAAACCCTTGTAAACAAGGAACACTTGAAAAAATTTAATTCTTCTGACTGGGATTCGAACCAGGTCCTTCAGACGCATGGCGTCTTAACCGCTAGATCACCGAGGAGCTGGGGGCGGGGGTGGCTCAGTCGGTAGCGCGCCAGGCTCGTAATCTGTAGTTCCCAGGTTCGAGTCCCAGTTGGGTCGGAGTTGAGATTTATCTCCGCAAAAATTCCCCGCCCTGCCCACGGTCAGTAGGGGACACCGATGGGCTTGGAAAGGCCGCCGTCCGTCGGATGGGACGTTAAGCCGTGGCTCCGTGTGCGGGAGAGCCATACCCTGTGCACGTTAAAGAACACGCTGGATGGCCTTGACGGGAGGCTACCATCTGTCTCCCTAATAACTGTTCCAGTGGGTCCCCTCCCCCAACCTTCTCTGAGCCTTTGGGGTCCATGTGACCTGGCCATTTAGCCCATGGTGTGCAAAAAAGTGCCGCTCAGAGGTAAAACAACCCAACCGAGGAGCTGATCAACTCTTCAACCAAGTGACATAAAAGCCTTTCTGTTTCATTCACCAGTGGCGCCATCCCAATCAGAACAACCAATTTTTTTCGACTCATTTTTTTAAGTGTTCCTTATCTACAGGACTTTTCCTCTGATAATTTATTACTAAATAATTTATATAACGTTGTGAGCGTGAGTGACAAATGTTATTACCGTCAAATATGTGGCAGCTTGACTGCCCAACTCCTGATAATAGATGGCGCCACTGGTCAATCAAACAGGGAATCACTTGATTGAAGAGTTGGTCAGCTCCTTGGTAGTCTAGCGGTTAAGACGCCCGGAATGTTTCCGGGAGATCTGGGTTCGAATCCCAGTCAAACACAACCAATTTTGCTTCAACTCATTTTTTTATGAAAAATCTTTTTATATTTATTTTCAATAATAAATTGCCCTCTTTTTTTTTTTCCTTTTTTTTGGGCGGGGGTGGTTCAGTCGGTAGCGCGCCAGGCTTGTAATCTGTAGTTCCCAGGTTCTAGTCCCAGCTGGGTCAGCTTTGAGATTTATCTCCGCAGAATTCCCCGCCCTGCCCACGGTCAGCAGGAGACACCGATGTGCTTGGAAAGGCCACCGTCTGTCGAATGGAACGTTAAGCCATGGTCCCGTGTGTGGGAGAGCCATACCCTGTGCACGTTAAACAACACGCTGGATGGCCTCGACGGGTGGCTACCATATGTCTCCCAACAGCTGTTCTAGTGGGTCCCTTCCCCCAACCTTCTCTGAGCCTTCGGGGTTCATGTGACCTGGCCACTTACCCCATTGTGTGCAAAAAAAGTGCCGCTCAGAGGTAAAACAACCCAACCCTTTTTTGTTTAATTTTCGGGCATCCTGAGTTGCATTATGGCAAGATGTACTGCATGTTTGCTGTATTTGCCACTGTGCTCATTAATGAATGGCTGACCGTAAATGATTTTATTTTGAACTTTTACCTCCCCCGTAAAAAATTCTGCAAACACCCATGATTCTAGTGCTTTACAGTGTCATTATAAGAGAATTCCCGTATTTCAAAGTGTTATATTTTATTAAATATTTGCGTAACAAAAGCAATTCTGTCTCCAAAATTTCAAGAAATGCCGAATGCTTCCTAGTTATGATTGCGTGGACTTAGTATCACATGACCAAAGTGTACCTTCGTGTTACGTAACAAGTAGGTTACCAGATTACTAATTTGTAAAAAAAATAGTTGCCAGATATTTCTTCTGAATTCTGTAATCAACCATAGTGTTCGGATATTTTTTGAGCGACTGTACCTTGCATAATGTTTATATTGAGAATTCGCCTTCCTCACATACCTTATCTAAGGCATATTAAGTGACAGACTCCACTCAGACCTCTATGGCAATCAGCTGTTAGAGAGGTAGTTTACTTTTAAAATAAAAAAAAAACTTTCAAGCAACTGTTGCCACAGAGGTCTGACAGAAACCTGTTAGTTTAATACGACATAGTAAGTTTGTGAGGATGGCGGGACCTCAGCAGAAAAGCAATAAAAACATCCATGCCTTACGGACGGGCTGGAAACCAGGTCCTTCTGATTAATAGCTAAGCACTCTAACCACCTGGTTACCTTTCAACTTTTCATAGTTCAAGGTGCCTTCCAAGGTCTGCCACAGCTTACATCCCAAAGTTTCAGATTTTTGGGTTGGATTGTTTTACGTCTGAGTGGCACTTTTTTCCACACCATGGACCCCAAAGGCTCACAGAAGGTTGGGGGAAGGGACCCACTGGAACAGCTGTTGGGAGAGAGATGGTAGCCTCCCGTCAAGGCCATCCAGCATGTTCTTTAACGTGCACAGGGTATATCTCTCCCGCACATGGGACCACGGCGTAACGTCCCATCCAACGGACGGCGGCCTTTCCAAGCCCATCAACCAAGTGACATAACCCAGGGGTATGTCACTTGGGGTATTCATTTCCCGTCCGTCGGATAGGGCCACGGGTTAATGTCCCATCCGACGGACGGCGGCCTTTACTGACAGTAGGCAGGGCGGGGAATTTTGCGGAGATAAATCTCAGCGCTGACCCAGCTGGGACTCGAACCTGGGAACTACAGATTATGAGCCTGGGCCGCTACCCAAGGTTTCAGACTCAAGTAGTACAAGTACTTCACATTTTCGGAATTATATGAGGTGATAACATTTTTTATTAAAGCAAATATAAATTGTTGCTTCTTCTCTATCAGAAAACGAGAAAAAAAATGTAATTTTATAACTTAGCATTGAAAATTTTCACCTTAAAAGTTAACCCTATTTAAGTCTTTTCCCACAATGCCACTCCACAGCTGCAGCATCTGTGGCGTTATTGTTCCCAAGTGATTCCAAAAGTATCGGATGCAGTGCACCAGATAAACACCTACGCAAATTCAAAATCACCGTCGTCAAGAATATCAAATACACGATTCACTCACTGACAGCAAAAACGCCGACACTAGAAAAACACCGTGGCAACGTCAAGCCGTCAAAGGAAACGCCGACAGCACATAAAACCGTCGTCAGGAAAAATCGTCCAAACTAAAAAACGCCGACATTGAAAACAAAAAAAAAGGGATTATTGTTTTTGACAGCGAAAAAATATCGTGTTGAAAAGAGAAAAAAAATTAATAAAAAAGATAATAATTTATTATCACTGTTTTCTCAGAAAAAAAAATAGTTGTCTGTTTGATGGGGTTTTTTTTTCTCTGTGTCTTTATTATTTCTTACTTTTTTTAATCAGTGTCACACGTCATAGATAAAAAATTAATTGTAAATTTCAGCTGATACTTTTAAAGGTTGGCGACTCTGAATGTTTCCCCTGTCAGCTATGTTGGCACGAGATAATTTTTTTTTCTTTTCATTGCTGCAAAGCAAATAAATATACTGCTCACAAAAATTAGGAGATATTTCAAAATGAAAAAGAAGCGAAGAAATATCCCCTAATTTTTGCGAGTAGTGTATATAGAGAAAGTAAATTGCTCAAACCAAAGCGATGAAGACAAACCCGCGACTAATACAAATTCGAAAAAAAGAATTTCTGTTTAACACCAATTTTAAAAAAGATCTGGATTTTGATTAATGCGACTTGCCTTTGCCCTAACAAGATCTCTCCGCCAATGCTCTACGATCGTTTATTTCACTGTATTAATCATTAAAGGAGACATCTTGGAGGCTTTCTTTGTATCCCCTATTCTTGTTTATAATTTCAGCACTTCGAAAACGATTTCTCGCATTTGCCTATAATAGTGTATTCAAATAACTATGATACATATTATAAACAATGTCCCTTCAAGCAGCTGTTTGCCATAGAGGTCTGACAGGAGTCTGTCACCAGTCTTTGGTTGGGACTTTACCACCATGAATTGGCCCCCATGGTCCCCAGATAAGAACCCCTTTTAGCATCTGTGGGACACAATGGAAACAAGCTTACGATCCATGAATCCAGCAACATCCAATGCAACACAATTATGATCTACAGTGCAGGATGTGTGGACTGCCATCCCATGCAGAAAGGTACTGGCAACTCATTGACTCCATGCGTCGACGTGTGGCTGTACTGCTGAAGTCTCGAGGACGACCAACCCGTTATTAGGCACTTATCTCATGACTTTTGGCCTCTCAGTGTATATCACAATTGCCCTTTTATTGTAATGTATTATTATATAACAAAAGTATAAATATATATATATATTGTATTTTTAAAAAAATTTAATATCGTTTAAACAATTTAAGTATGATTAAGAATGTTAGTGATGTTTTTAGAAATATTTACTCAGAATGAAAAGATATTATACCAAAATTGTGTTTGTCACATGCTTTAGCTATTGCATAAAATGATGCTCTTAATTTTAAATAAAAGTCAGTTTCAAAGATCTATCTCTTCAGCAGAAAAGTGCCCATAAAAGCTTGTAGAATCGGTTACTTGCTAGAAATAGTCGTATTGTATTCTTTCAAAATATGAATATAAGAGTGAAAATAATACTCAATAAAACTGAAAACTGAAATATAGTTTTAAAAAAAAACTGTGCTGTGAATAGAACTAAGAAAAAAAATGTGTAGAGCGAGCTAAGAATTATCTATGTTGACGTCATGGCTTGGTTCATTGGCCTTCCGTTACAGGAGGTGTTGTTCGAACCCAGGTCCATATCTGATCAGTAGCCTAATGCGCAACCATTCGGACACCTTTATTGTTTACAAGCTTACCCGGCTTGTAAACAACAGAGAACATTTTAAAGTCACTGACCGATGGCAACAAAAGCAATACAATGGTTCGAATTTAATGGGCTTTAAAAAGTTTGTGAAAAATACATGAAATATGCACAAGTATAATAGTATCAGAATCCAAAAGAAACTCTTACTAGCAATCTCAAGGGTTGGCCAAAGTGATGGGCCCTTGTATTTAAGGAATTCTTAAAGAGAGAAAATTTCCCACAATTTCCATTCCTAAAAATTTTATTCGACAGTTAAAATAATCGTAATATTAATAATAATGAATGCATAAGAATAAGAGTAGTATTAAAACGTTTTTTACAAACGAGGGTCTCCTTTTTCTGCGGCCTAAGTTGCTAATCCCGCCAAGGGGGCTCCCCCCCCCCCCCCCGTTGTCGGTTTCTTCGATTGATCCTTCCAGAGAAAGGATTCATCAGGCCCCTAAAAGTGGAACGGGTAGAGCAATGCTAAGTATACTGTATATAATTTATAATGTGTAGTATGAAGTAACATTTAAAAATCAAGTTATTCATTTTCAAGTCAAAATGTTTTTCTTCTTTGATTTTTTTTTTGTTCTGGAATGATCAAATTATTCTAAATTATCAATTGTGTTTAAACACTTTTAATATTGTGGGAATGGAAAGCTATGTTTATCGTTTTCTAACTTTGAAATATTTCTTTGGCATCAAAATGTCACCGAAAAAAAATTCAAAATCTTTAAAAAGAATTCTTTGAATTTTGATTTTGAGCAATACTTAAAGAATTCTGGAATCTAAAGCATTTCCCCACTTGTTGGTTATTGTGACATGTGTTGAGGCTAATCGTAAGAATTAATCTCGGAGATCAAAACAAATCGTTTGCTTAAATAAATCTAATATCGGAAGTTTGCGCAACGAATTTCCGACGATTTTGGAAGACCCGTTAGTAGTGGTACAGCCGATCTGGTGCCAGGAAATGGGAACCGGAAGTGCCACGCCCACTCGCCATAAAGTTCCCCGATTTACAGCAGATATGGCGGGCGGAAAATGGTTACGTAACTCGTTTCAGGTTGCATAACTCATTATCGATTGCGTAACTCATTTCCTGTTATATAACTGTCGACTACGCCCCTTTTTCAAAAACTCCTCCGATTTTGCTATTTTGAATTCTGACGTCATCAAACTCCCGCGATTTTGCCAATTTGGATTCTAAGATCCCCAGGTTGACCCATCTGTATTTTTTAACCCCCCTCCTAAAAAGTCCCCGATTTTTCCTTACCTTTTAAACTCTGAAAATGTCTTTAATTTTGTCATTGATGATGGCGCCATCTGGTGTTTAATATAAGTACTATTTTTTAGAAAATAAATAAATAAATCCCCCCTCAAGCAGCTGCTTGACACAGAGGGCCTTTACAGGAGACTGTCAGTTTAATACGCCATAGTAGAAGGTCTGTGAGGATGGCGGGACCTCAGCAGAAAAACAACACACACATCCATGCCTTACCCAGGGCTCGAACCCAGGTCCCGTAGATTAGTAGCCAAGCGCGCTAACCACTCGGCCAACTCTATTAAAAAAAAAATCATTTTTCCATACAGTGACTCGAATCCCAAAACCTCAGTTTATCAACGCTCTAACCCATTACGCCAAGGGACGTATATGCTCAGAGTGCTTAAATGTAGATAAAGTAGGAATAAGTGATCATTATACGAATTTTTTTAATTCCTTATTAACTTACGAATAAATGTAATATTCCTTGTAAATTAGGAATATATTATTTAAATGATTTTTTTTCTATAAAACCACATTTAACAGAGGAATAATTATTTTAATGTATTTTATTCCTTGTAAATCACATTTTTTTGTATTTTCTGGTATGAAAATATCTGGGTATGAAAGTGGCCCTCAACCCATCAGGGCTCGTATGCACTGGGAGGATCGTGGACGTATAGTGGTGCCTAGAAATTATGCACCTCCTAGACTACTTCCATCTCCACCACCTGCGACACTACCTGTGAAAATAGAGTTACGTCCTGGAGTTGGAGGTCCTATGCTTCAGGCAGTACTTGTGGACGATGGCACACCACCACCATCACCAAGACTGCGACCTCTTATAATGAAATCACCTGAAACCTGGCCCCCTGGACTACCACAGGAGGTAGTTCAGGCACTGAGACGTAAACGTCAGAGACGACTGTAGTCAGACAGTATAAGGTGTTGATCGTTGTAAACATCAAGTATTGACTGAGAACATGTTTCAATATTCTTTTTCTCGACGTCATGAGTCATTATCTCCATGATCGTGAGTCATCAGCTCCTATTGGACCTCCTGTATGCTGAATAATTGATGCTCCTGATTGGAAGTCATAGAACCCTAGAGGGCGCTGCTTTCTCTAGTTAAATAGCATACACCCGACAGATGTGTCATTGTCCACGATGTAGACTAACCATTCAGGTGCGTGGTGTCTAGGTGAAGATGTTTACGTCGTTCCTTCTTTGTTCAAAAATAAGTTTTTGGTGCACATACGTCGTTACAAGATGTATGAAAATGGTGATCTCGTCTACCCTACCCCTACAGGGGGTTACCCTATCAATGCCTGAATGGGAGGCCTTATGTAAAACGATGCCCCACATTGAGGATCAAGTGAAAATCAGTCCTGATCAACAGACGTGGCACATGACACACAGTTTGCGTGTGTACATGTATCGCAATGAAGCAGGCGAGCGTTGTATTGACTTCATCAAAGAGGTAGCGGACTCTACAATTTCGTATATTGAACTGGACTATAACTCTCAATGCATCACAGTGGTTTACGTTTGCTATCCATGTAGACGAAGTGATGGCTTTTGTACGTAACGCGTGTGGCAGCTTCAAAGACCATTAAACACGCACAGCCATTATGGAACATTCTGAATCAGTTCTACCCTTCCTGCTGGGTCCTGTTTTTGAGGGGCCCGATCGTGTTTATCAGCTGTTAGTGGATATTTTCCGACAAGAATTAACACGTCTGATACCATTAGATGAACTTCAACCCGAAGAAAAACTACCGACCATCGTAGGGTGGTCGGGTGACCTGGACGTTGATGCATTAGCACAAGTGTTTGTGGATACTGCCTGGAAACGGGGTCTGTTATGCTTTGTAGATTCTGGATTTGTGTGTACTCTGAAATATAATACTATTGTTGACGATGCAAAAAATGAAATGTATAAATTAGTTTAATAAAAAAAATTGTATCTTACATAAGTTGTTGTTGTGTTCATTCTATTTCATTTTAGTCGTAGTATGGATAGGAGAAAGAAGATGTTAACTAGTGTTGGTAGTGTAATCATAACAGTGTTAACGATAGTGGTGCTTGTATTAGAACTTGTGGCCCCTAGTAAAAATATTCAGTGTGGGGAGTCAAAAGTCTTAGGCAGTGATTTCAAAATACAAGTGTATAACTTGACAGTAGACATCAGACAGTTTATAGGAGATATCCCTACAGTTACAGGAGTTACACTTTCATTACACCAATGGCAAAACCTAGTCGGATACGACGTCTGGGTTCAGCAGAAAATAAAGCGTTGAAAACTCATTATTACGATCTTGAAAAAGGTTATGGTAGTATTAAGAGATTAGCTCAAAATACAGGGCTACCTTTAAAACTCGTACGTGAGTGGTTAGGAAAGCAACCCGCCTTCATATTACACAAACCTGTCCGCAGAAAGTTCTCTCGGAACAAGGTTTATGCAACGGGTCTCGACAAGCTGACCTCCTAGTTGTAAAAAACCTGACCCGATTCAATGATGGATACCAATACATTCTTACGGTTATCGACGTGTTCTCTCGTCATGCTTGGGCTGTACCTATGGAAACAAAAACAAGCAGAGAAATGGTGCAGGCCTTTACCAAAATTCTGGCTAAAGGGAAGCATCCCATGCGCTTGAACACGGATCAAGGTACAGAATTCACAAATCGTGTTTTTCAAAAGTTTCTTAAGGCAAAAGGAATACAATTCTTTGCCAGCTACTCTGATAAAAAAGTGGCACTGGTCTAGCGACTGAACAGAACCCTACGTGAGAAACTGGGGAGGTACTACACGAGAAACAATATGTACTGTTACCTAGACGTGTTACAACGTGAGGGGCGGGGGTGGCTCAGTCGGTAGCGCGCCAGGTTCGTAATCTGTACTTCCCAGGTTCGAGTCCCAGCTGGGTCAACGTTGAGATTTATCTCCGCAAAATTCCCCGCCCTGCCCACGGTCAGTAGGGGACACCGATGGGCTTGGAAAGGCCGCCGTCCGTCGGATGGGACGTTAAGCCGTGGCCCCAAGTGCGGGAGAGTCATACCCTGTGCACGTTAAAGAACACGCTGGATGGCCTTGACGGGGGGCTACCATCTGTCTCCCAACAGCTTGTTCCAGTGGGTTCCCTCCCCCAACCTTCTATGAGCCTTTGGGGTCCATGTGACCTGGCCATTTAGCCCATGGTGTGCAAAAAAGTGCCGCTCAGAGGTAAAACAACCCAACCCAATGTTACAACGTGTTGTCAAAGGTTGCAACGGTGCAGTCCATAGTGCACATGATAAGGCCCCCAAAGACCTGACCCTGCATAACGAAGAAGTTGTGTGGCGACGGTTGTATGGTAAACATATCGTGAATGAGGAACCGATGTTTAAGGCGGGTGACTCTTCGATTAGCCAGTCTGAAAGTACCTTTCAAGAAAGCAGGAACCCAGTTGTGGACAGAAGAAATTTTCAAAGTGGTTCAAGTATTACACCGTAAGCCCCCTGTTTACCGTGAGCATGATTCTGAAGGGGAAGAGGTGAAAGGTGTGTTTTATAAATCAGAACTGCAAAAAGTGGCCGAACCTTCCCACTTTATTGTTGAGAAAATACTAGAGAAGAAAGGTCGACGTGTCCTAATCAAGTGGCGAGGGTACCCAAAACTTTCTTGGATACCTAAAGAGTGTATTCTTTCTTCTTGACCCTACCTTCAACTGTTAGTCACGATATTTATCCCCACAACTCACAGACTGATTTCATTGTTCGCCTAGCACAACCTGTTCATCTTTATGGAAAATGGAAAGTGGGTTTAACAGAAGTTCACATCCCTGTGAGCTGGTAACAATGTCGATGGGTCCAATGGGTTGAGTTGTTTTACCTCTGAGCTGCACTTTTTTACACACCATGGGCTAAATGGCCAGGTCACATGGACCCCGAAGGCTCAGAGAAGGTTGGGGGAGGTGACCCACTGGAACAGCTGTTGGGAGACAGATGGTAGCCTCCCGTCAAGGCCATCCAGCGTGTTCTTTAACGTGCACAGGGTATGGCTCTCTCCGACACATGGGGCCACGGTTTAACGTCCCATCCGACGGATGGCGGCTTTTCAAGCCCATCGGTGTCCCCTACTGACCGTGGGCAGGGCGGGGAATTTTGCGGAGATAAATCTCAACGCTGACCCAGCTGGGACTCGAATCTGGGAACTACAGATTACGAGCCTGGCGCGCTACCGACTGATGGGTCCAATGATACTTATCATTATTATGCTCCTGTTCTACCCGAAGAATACCGGAAAATTAAGCTACAGGCTGGGAAAAATCAACGTGAAGGATTGTTGGCTCATCTCTCTGCTCTAGTCCTGAAAGAAATAATGGTTTCACAGACTGGCGGTCAATGGGTATTCAAACCAAGTAAAGGATATGGAATAATGTTTCCTAAATCGAATGTAATCAAACTTCTTTGTGTGAGTAGAGGAGAAGTAGACAAACCCTTCTACCACCGATTTGCTAGCAATCTTTGTAATGTTGCAACATTCGAGATAGACGACGACTGTTACTTCGACGTGATTTCTCCAAGTACTTTCCACGAACGAAAGGTGCCATATGGGAGATACGAAACTGCTGAATCATTGTTCGATGGAATAAACCAGATGATACCTTAGAAGACGAGGAAAGCTTTCCGCTCCAACCAACTGGCCAACCACACGATGATGATTGATGCAGACAAGTTACATTTCATTAAAATTCCTCGTTCAAACCCAAGATTAGGGGAGATGTTAGGATTTATGAAATCGGACTTTCCGATGAGTAAATCCGTTGGAGACTACCCCATTGATATGAACAGAGGGATTTATGATATATATATCTACACTGATTTAATTGCTCCTCAGTTGCTAGGAGACACTCACGGCGAACTGTTGCATGTTGTGAATCCTGCTGTAAGAACCAGTAATAACGAGGCGATCGTGGCCGTGTATCAACAACCTGATTATTATCCCCTAGCAAGAAATTCTTTTGAGAGTGGGGCGGGGGTGGCTCAGCCGGTAGCGCGCCAGGCTCGTAATCTGTAGTTCCCAGGTTCGAGTCCCAGCTGGGTCAGCGTTGAGATTTATCTCCGCAAAATTCCCCGCCCAGCCCACGGTCAGTAGGGGACACCGCTGGGCTTGGAAAGGCCGCCGTCCGTCGGATGGGACGTTAAACCGTGGCCCCGTGTGTGGGAGAGCCATACCCTGTGCACGTTAAAGAACACGCTGGATGGCCTTGACGGGAGACTACCATCTGTCGCCCAACAGCTGTTCCAGTGGGTCTCCTCCCCCAACCTTCTCTGAGCCTTCGGGGTCCTTGTGACCTGGCCATTTAGCCCATGGTGTGCAAAAAAGTGCCGCTCAGAGGTAAAACAACCCAACCCAACTCTTTTGAGAGTGTGAGAATCTCTTTGCACACCGATACAGGAGAACTACTCCACTTTAAATTTGGGAAAGTGCTGATCAAACTCGATTTCTGCCATGAGGGTTAAATTCATCCCACCTTCTGCAGAGACCTACGTGCGATACTATAAGGAGCAAGCGGGTAATGGTGTGTTCGAGGTGCACGGTATCAGAGAGGTGATGGACTTGGAAGTCTCTTTTGCCACCATCACACGATTCATCACCCCTCTTGTGAAACCTGCCTTAGTCACACTATGTAAAGGTGGACTGCGATTCGTTTCGGAAATGGCAAGTGGTCAAAACTTCCAATCAGCAGCTAAAGCTGGTCTACGTGAAGTGTAGACATTTTGAAACGAGCCAGCACCCGTCTCCCTGTTCTAAATAAGGTGAATAAAAAAACCGGGACAAATGTGTCCCATGTTGGGGTTGTGAATTAGTGTTAAGCACTTAGTGCAGAAAGAACGCGCAGAGAAATATGCTGCCAGACGGGTGATCACGTCAAAATGTCTGTCGGCAAACAATAGGTATATTTTAAGAGAGGCATTTTTTCCAGAAAATATGACTTGGAAGTCATCAGAAGCACTGTAGACGATGATCTGACAGCTGGGGCTCATGTGTTGTTGAAACAGTTTTAATTCTGGCAAACCACAAGGACCTTCAGGTTCTAAAGCAGCTTTAGGTAAAGCTTCTGCTACCTCTTTCTGCAGAGGACGTCTATAATCTCTTATTCTTTGATATTCAACTTCAGTGGCTTGTCCCAATTTCTTCATGTCTGACATCTACTTACCTACAACCAGTGCACGTGCCAAGCAAAGACTGTCATCATTTCTAATCTGAATCACACCATTTTTAGCCTTGTTAAAGGACTCTAAGGACCCAATCCCCCTCCTGCGTGGGCCAGGGACACGATTCCTAGCTCACCCCCCCCCCCCCACACACACACGTGCGATTAGAGCTCACGAAAACTAAATCGAATGTGATCGAATCCCCGGCCATGAATCTCGTCTTCGACTGAGCAACGCGTTCCATGGCTTCCATGAATCGATCAACCGTGAGATCTGACACCCGGATTAATGGTAAATTAACAGGATTATTCAGTGTTTCTGATCTCGCAATCAACCGGACATGGGAGTACTCTACACCTTCTACAAAACACGTCGGATATTTGGAATAATAGAATCGATATCCAATGATTCAAATTTTTGTAGCTGAAACGTATGAGCAGCAAATTGAGTTCGATACTTACGCGAGTAACGAGAGCATGTCGAGTACACGGTACAGTCGCTCAAAAAAGTATCCGAACACGATGGTTGATTACAGAATTCAGAAAAAATATCTGGCAACGATTTTTTTTAGAAATTAGTGATCTGGCAACCTTCGTGTCACGTGATTACAGAATTCAGGAAAAATATTTAGAGCGTGTACAGCACCTGTACACGCTCCAGTTACCGTTCACAGCAAAATGGAGCGTGTGCAGTTACTGCACACGTTCCAGTTTGCTGTGAACGGTAACTGCACACGCTCAATATTTCCGTGAGTGAGCCCACACGATCCAGGTGTTTGTGAGCTCACACGATCCAATTAGTGATCTGGCAACCTTCATGTCACGTGATTACAAAATTCAGGAAAAATATCTGGAGCGTGTACAGCAACTGTAAACGCAACGAAGGTTGCCAGATCACTAATTTCTAAAAAAATCGGTGCCAGATATTTTTTCGGAATTCTGTAATCAATCATAGTGTTCGGATATTTTTTAATATATATAATGTGTATGAATATATAATGCAATGAATATGGAGCGTGTGCAGTTACCGTTCACAGCAAACTGGAGCGGTTGCGGTTAATGTTCACAGCACATTGGATCGTGTGAGCTCACAAACACCTGGATCGTGTGGGCTCACTCACGGAAATATTGAGCATGTGCAGTTACCGTTCATAGCAAACTGGAGCGTGTGCAGCACACGCTCCAGTTTGCTGTGAACGGTAACTGCACACGCTCAGTATTTCTGTGAGTGGGCCCATACGATCCAGGTTTTTGTGAGCTCACATGATCCAATGTAAATAAAAACAAATCCCCCCCTCAAGCAGCTGCTTGCCACAGAGGTCTGACAGGAGCCTGTCAGTTTATATGCCATAGTAGAAGGTCTGAGAGGATGGCAGGACCTCAGCAGAATAAACGACACATACATCCATGTCTTATCCGGGGCTCGAACCCAGGTCCCGTGTAAATGAATATTTCCTAACATCTGGTGGCCGAAAATAAATTTTGAAAAAGATTCCTTTACCACGTACATGAAGACAAAAGATATTATTTTTAAATCATGGGGTTATTGGACTCAAATTACAAGGTAGATAAAAACACATTTTGAACCAAACAATTTTCTTTAAAAAAAAAACAATATAACACGTCATTGTAAAAAATAAACTTAGTTGATGAATGCATCTTAAAACGATTTTAAAGATTTTTTTAACTTATATGTGAGGCAACATAGCGAGAAAACATTAAATGTAAGAAAAAACTTAGTTGTTGGCTTGTTTTACCTCTGAGCGGCACTTTTTTACACACCATGGGCTAAATGGCCAGGTCACATGGACCCCGAAGGCTCAGAGAAGGTTGGGGGAGGGGACCCACTGGGACAGCTGTTGGGAGACAGATGGTAGCCTCCCGTCAAGGCCATCCAGCGTGTTCTTTAACGTGCACAGGGTATGGCTCTCACCGACACACGGGACCACGGTTTAACGTCCCATCCGACGGACGGCGGACTTTCCAAGCCCATCGGTGTCCCTTACTGACCGTGGGAAGGGCGGGGAATTTTTCGGAGATAAATCTCAACGCTGACCCAGCTGGGACTCGAACCTGGGAATTACAGATTACGAGCCTGGCGCGCTACCGACTGAGCCACCCCCGCCCAATAAAAAAACAAAAAAAAACTTAGTATTAATAGTGTTAGGACAGATGAACGAGCAACAGTGACTTCATGACTTAACGTGACTTAAACCCTCGTGTGTGCTTCTACGTGAGATTCAATTTAGCCAATGAATTGGAACTGAGAACGATTCGGAAGAATGAAAAATAGAGCAGTGCAGTGTGTAAAAAGTTGTGAGATCTGAAAGGACGTTCAGATGGTCTGAGTCAGTGCGCGTTAAGTGAAAATAAGTATCTTTTATGTGATGTGTGTGCGCGGGCTGTCGTTTTGTTTTGCTAGTGTGAAAAGTTTAGTGAACTAGCACAGGACGAGAGTTTGTTTACGTCTGAAGATATTCAAGTGACATGGTAAACAAAGTGAAGAGGTAGTATTTAGTAGAATAGACAGAGCTGATATTGTATACTCTGTACAAAAAGGTTAATGACTTATGCATGATAGTAGTTAAATTGTTTATAAGATACTTCATCCATATTTTCTTTGTAACAATTTGCATTGTATTGTAATTGGTTTTAAAATATAGTTATTAATACTCACGCTCAGTGCCTATCCATTTTGTAATTCGCAACAATAGATTATAAAAAGAACAACTTACTTTGTATTTCGGTCGGTTCAGTACTAGCACAGCACCCTACGTTGAAGATCCAGGCTCTGTCGACAACGGTAGAGGTTTTTTCTTGCGCTGAATTTTGCGTTTTTTACCGCCACCTATTTGGGTCAAAGGAACGTTTGCCATGTATTTTTCTATGGCATCATCTCGAGAGCCCCACAGTTCACTGTATTCACCGTCGTCTTCCATAGAAGCCTTTCCATAGGGCCTTCGATGCTGTCTGACCCCCAGAGTTCGTGGAACGACGGCATACAAAGTGGAGAACGCGTTGGTTGCGATCCTACGACCTCTTCAATCATGATGTTGTCTACGGCAGTGTCCTAACGAATAATAGATGGAACTCATTCAGAACTCATACTGGAAAAAATAATTTTGTTGAAATTACACAGAGCAATTTGTCACTGAGACTCGTGCTACCGGAGCTGAAGAAAGGTATATCCGAACTAGGCAGAGGCTAAGATACGAATGTTTCAACCGACAGAAGCACAAACGGATATTGAACCCTTTGCTACTTCACATGACTCACCCCCACATGAATTTCAGAGTGTTCGTCTCACCCTCCGGCGGGGTGGCTCAGTCGGTAGCGCGCCAGGCTCGTAATCTGTAGTTCCCAGGTTCGAGTCCCAGCTGGGTCAGCGTTGAGATTTATCTCCGCAAAATTCCCCGCCCTGCCCACGGTCAGTAGGGGACACCGATGGGCTTGGAAAGGCCGCCGTCCGTCGGATGGGACGTTAAGACGTGGCCCCGTGTGTAGGAGAGCATACCCTGTGCACGTTAAAGAACACGCTGGATGGCCTTGACGGGAGGCTACCATCTGTCTCCCAACAGCTGTTCCAGTGGGTCCCCTCCCACAATCTTCTCTGAGCCTTCGGGGTCCATGTGACCTGGCCATTTAGCCCATGGTGTGCAAAAAAGTGCCGCTCAGAGGCAAAACAACCCAACGTCTCACCCTCCACAACCCTATTGGCAATCTCTTTAGTGACCTTTGAGTGAGTTATCTATTAGTGCCGCTAATGAAGGAAATAGCTCATCAGACCTTATCAGCAACAAATATTGAAGAGATCATCTCGCGCCCTTCCGAAGTTCAATCTCCAGTCACCCCCATGAACTTTGTCAACAAGAGAGCATGAGGGTAAAAGGTTAACTGAAATAATACGTGTTGAAACTTGTAGTAGATGCTTAAAATACAGAATAGTGTTTTTACAACGCGAAGTAATTTTTTTATTGGATCAAATATATTTCAAGCGCTATTCCAGTCCCTTTTTTGTTGATTTTTTTTAAATCGTTTTTCCTCCCTAGGTATTAAACGACGTCTTTAATAAGACGTGAGAACTTTGTATTTAAAATAATTATTCCTATGTTAAATGTGGTTTTTTAGGACAAAAAAATTCATTTCCAAGATATAAAGAATTTATAAAAAGATATATATATTCCCAAGTTAAACGTGATTTTTCAGGAATAAAAATTCATTCCCAAGTTAAATGTGATTTACAAGGAATAAAATACATTAAAGTAATTATTTCTCTGTTAAATGTGGTTTTTCTAGAAAAAAAAATCATTTAAGTAATATATTCCATAATTTACAAGGAATATTACATTTATTCGTAAGTTAATAAGGAATAAAGAGATTTATAATGATCGCTTATTCCTACCTCATCCACATTTAAGCACTCTAAAAATGTACGACCCTTGGCGTAATGGGTTAGAGCGTTGGTTAAACCTGCGGTTGTAGGGAACGAGTCTTTTTTTTTAAAAGAGAATGCTTGCTAAAAAATAGTACTTATATTAAACACTAGATGACGCCGCCATCATCATTACAAAAATCGAAGACTTTTTCGGATTTAAAGGTGAGGAAAAATCGGGGGCTTTTTAGGGGGGTTAAAAAATACAGGGGGGTCTCAGAATACAAACTGACAAAATCGCGGAGTTTGATGACGTCAGAATTCAAAACAGCAAAAACGGAGTTTTTGGAAAAGGGGCGTGGTCGACAGTTACGTAACAGGAAATGAGTTATGTAACCAGAAATGAGTTATGTAACCAATTTCCGCCCGCCATACCGGCTGTAAATCGGGGAACTTTATGGCGAGTGGGCGTGGCACTTCCGGTTCTCATTTCCTAGCACCAGATCGGCTGTACCACTACTCCCGTTTATGATAGATTACCATACGTCCTCAAAAAGAGGACATGTCCTCCTTTTTCATCTCATGTTCATCCACAATTTTGAAAAAAAATATGAAATGTCCTCCTTTTTGTATAAACTCATAGCATGTTTCAAATTAAAATTAAAGCATTCTTTTTTGGAATTTCTTTTCTTTTTAATTTCTCGAACCCATAATTATTATTTATTTACTGTTACCCGTGAACTAATTTACTCTAAATGCAAATCACGAATGCTAAACTAACCCTGTTAATGCTGTAAAAGTTACTCTTTCCTATAATCTCAATACGTGCAATTAGAAAAGTATGAGCTTTAGAAAACAGCCAAAAAATTTTGCTTCCGCCCACAGATAGATGGAGCTATGAAACAATATCTTTTTTTGCAACATAAAAGTCTCTTAATTTGTAGGAGTCTTCTTATGCAAGAGCATGCCCTACCTAGACTGGAATGACTGCTGACCAATACCTCAGTCAGAGTTCGTAGAAACAGAAAGTTTACCTTGTGCAACAGCAGATACCGTATATTTCCGCAGATAAGACGACCTTCGGATAAGACGAGGTATAAATTTTCGTCAAAGTTTTATAGTTTTAGCATATATCTCTCCTATAAGACGACCCCAAACTATCAACGGCCTATGAATTTAGTTTAGATCGGCGATCATCATCTGGATAATAACACTGTATAGCATATACGGAATTATGTCCTATTCGCAAACATTCGCACTGATTCGGGCATTCGGGTAATGACCTTGACTATTCACAAAAGCGTCGTATGGGCTATTCTATTTTGTGGACATACCCTACTCTGTACTAGTAAATAATTACGGTTTGTCCGTTTCTTCCTCAGTAGCTCAATAAACATAACTTTTAATATTTATTTTGTTTTAGTATTGTTTTACTATTACAATGTAATGTATTATTTACTATTACAATGTAATGTATTATCATATAGCGTATTTAAATAATATGATAGATTTTACGATAAGTTGTAGTAATTTTCAAGATCAGTCGCAGTCGGTGGTGAGTGATTTGTTTTATTTTATAATGGTTTCAATTTATATAAATTTCAATTTAATTTTTTTTGTATCTGTCCTATAAGACGACCCGGATTTTGGGGGCCTTTTTTTATGATTCAACTATCGTCTTATCTGCCGAAATATACGGTAATTACTAACATTATACCACTTTGCAACATAAATTTCGATTATTTATCAAGTAGGAATAAAAATCGTCAATTATATAATTTGTAGTTTTAAAATATATTTGATAAGTATTATGCCTTTTTCAGATTCAACTGTTAGTCGGTACTTGAAATAAAACATCGTAGGAAAAAAACTTTATTTTATTTGACAAATTGAAAGCATGTCCTCCTTTGTCCTCCATTTTTGTTTTATTGTCCTCCTTTGTCCTCCATTTCTAGCTCTTTTGTCCTCCTTTTAGAACACTGGCATCTGGTAACTCTATGACGAACGTAACAGAAGCGTCTGCTGTAAAATATTCATCTTCAATAACTCTTTAAATATTAAAGGAAATTATAAATATTGTTTAAAATCGAGATTTCGATAAATTTCATTTAGATCTAGAATTTATCTCCTGTGAATTTTTTCACATAGCACGGAAGTTTCTCATACATCTGATAAATGCTGTCTCTTAACACTAAAAAAAAAATAAATACCCCCTCAAGCAGCTGCTTGCAGAGGTCTGACAGGAGCCTGTCAGTTTATATGCCATAGTAGAAGGTCTGAGAGGATGGCAGGACCTCAGGAACGTGTGCTCACACGATCCAATGTAAATAAATCCCCCTCAAGCAGCTGCTTGCCACAGAGGTCTGACAGTTTATATGCCACAGTAGAAGGTCTGAGAGGATGGCAGGACCTCAGCAGAAAATCCACACATACATCCATGTCTTCTCCGGGGCTCGAACCCAGGTCCCGTAGATCAGTAGCCAAGCGCGCTAACCACTCGGCCATCCATTTCTTCATTTTCAATTGGCAAGAGAGATAATTCTTTGAAAAGTTCTCGAACCATAAATATTTATAACTACTTTTTTAGTCCTTGAAAGAATTGCAGAATACATAATTTTGTTGATACTTAAACTAAATGGAACACTTGAATACGAGCATCCCTATTACTTTTTCTCCTCTTAGGCAAGTACCAAAATTGCCTTATGGGAAATCCTCCCCCTTTGCTGCTGCCGAAGCCGTCCCGTGGCCGAGTGGTTAGCGCGCTTGGCTACTGATCTAAGGGACCTGGGTTCGAGCTCCGGGTAAGGCATGGATGTGTGTGTCGTTTTTCTGCTGAGGTCCTGCCATCCTCACAGACCTTCTACTTTGGCATATAAACTGACAGGCTCCTGTCAGACCTCTGTGGCAAGCAGCTGCTTGAGGGGGAATTTATTTTATTTATTATAGCTGCTGCCTAAAGTCCGCTCACGCTACTGTGGACGTCCTTTTTACTAGAGGATGCCCATTTTCGACCGTCTTAGCACGCTTGGCTAGTGATGTACGGGACCTGGGTTCGAGCCCCGGGTAAGGCATGGATGTTCGTGTTGTTTTTCTGCTGAGGTCCTGCCATCCTCTCAGACCTTCTACTTTGGCATATAAACTGACAGGCTCCTGTCAGACCTCTGTGGCAAGCAGCTGCTTGAAGGGGGATTTATTTTATTTATTATAGCTGCTGCCTGAAGTCCGCTCACGCTACTGACATCATCCGAAAAATCACTTATCAGCCGAAAAATGGCCATCCTCTAGGACGCATTTTTTACTAGAGGATGGCAATTTTTTCGGCCGTCTTAGCACGCTTGGCTAGTGATGTACGTGACCTGGGTTCGAGCCACGGGTAAAGCATGGATGTGTGTGTGTTGTTTTTCAGCCGAGGTCCTGCCATCCTCTCAGACCTTCTACTATGGCATATAAACTGGCAGGTTCCTGTCAGACCTCTGTGGCAAACAGCTGCTTGAGGGGGTATTTATTTTTTATACGTGCCTAGATTATCTAAGTTGCCCGCTTTTCGGTTTAACACCTCTTACACTTTTATTTCCATATCAGGAACTAAAATCTCATTACTTGTGTACTGTTAAACGCCAATCTCACATGGCAGTCAGCAGCATAACAAAACAGAGCCAATGCCAGATGCGCTGCAAACACTGCTACGTCTGCGATTGCCTAGTTCTCACGGTTACGGTCCGCAACATAAACAAATTATCTCTTGGCTTGAATGACCCTTCGATTAAATCACCGTGAATTCACCCTTCTTTTTTTTCCGTCTGTTAATCCGCTTTTCCTGTGTCGTGGCGGTGTAAACGACCTTGACCATAACAGATGCCAGGTTTCACGCTGATCACAAAGTAATATCTCACTTCCGGAAGCACAGTGAGCTTCATGCAAGCTAATGAATATCAGACAAAAATATCTTTAACTGGCATTTAGGACATCGTACAAATTTGCATAAATAATAATCAGCTATTACAATGCAACAACGTTCATGCGCCTTACCACACGAGAGCTTTAATGAAGCTTGACTGCTTATGATGGTGATCGTCACTCGCTCTGCAATTATGATGATCACTGAGAACTGATTGCAGATGACTATAAGATGACCTTTGATGATTTTATGCAGGAACAAGGTCAAAGGAGGAAGAAGAGAAAATTGCTGAGGGAGTGGGGGGGGGGGGAATGTTGGTTTAAAGAGCTGTGCGAAAGATTTCGACACACTTGGATTCCACGGTTGGGTTGTTTTACCTCTGAGTGACACTTTTTTGCACACCACGAGCTAAATGGCCAGGTCACATGGACCCCGAAGGCTCAGAGAAGGTTGGGGGAGGGGACCCACTGGAACAGCTGTTGGGAGACAGATGGTAGCCTCCCGTCAAGGCCATCCAGCGTGTTCTTTAACGTGCACAGGGTATGGCTCTCCCGCACACGGAGCCACGGCTTAACGTCCCATCCGACGGACGGCTGCCTTTCCAAGCTCCCCTACTGACTATGGGCATGGCGGGGAGTTTTGCGGAGATAAATCTCAACGCTCACCCAGCTGGGACTCGAACCTGGGAACTGCAGATTACGAGCCTGGCGCGCTACCGACTGAGCCACCCCCGGACCCCACAGTAGAGAGTGGGAAACTTCCTGATAACAAGAAATTTTTTTTATTAATAATAAGTTTTTTCGAATAACAAAGTAAACAGCATGATTAAAATTTAATTGCTAAATGCAAAAAGGTGGGTCATAGCCAAATTAATCGAAATTTTCCCTCTTTAAAGAGCGAAACACTTCTCCCAATTTCGGCTGCAGCAAAAGACTCCACCCCCGTTCTTCGTTACATCCCTGGTATAGCGTTTGCAATGTAGTCCTCTGAATTCACTGCTTAGGGAAATTGTCTAAACCAGCAATTCCCTTCCAACTGGGTCGTCATGGCGACCTTCATAAATGGCCTCGTCGTTCTTCAACCCTAACCAAGGGTCACTCTCAAGTGGGGAGTCTCTTCCCCCCCCCCCCTAAAAAAAGCGAGGGATCAGAAAGAACCAGTGCGCAATTTGAATGAGTTTCCTTTTTCAAGAACTGCTCATTGTCACCCCCCCCCCCAACCCCTACCCCAATCCCCCATTTTTTTTTTTTTTTTTTTTTTTTTGGTTTCCTGGGACCGCCATTGACCTATACCTTAATTTCCTAACTCTCAATATTTTTCTGTTGGGTTTCATTAAAGATACCGTTCATTACCTTTCATTACTCCAATCTATCAACTAAGCTTTGAAGAGCGTGATTAATATCACTATCGCCCCCGTGGGCGTGCGAAGGGAGCAAGAAAGGTGGCAATTATCCACTATGAAAATTTGGAGAGTGGACAAAGAGTGTATTTTTCCACCTACGAATTTTGAATATCGATTTTTAACCTTTCAATTCATCTGCATTGGCAACATCTTGGTTGGAAGCTGTGACATCACATGCATAGCATTCTGCCCACTCTATATATTTGGAGTTTGCAGGCCACTGCCATCGCCCATAATTACTGATAGGTTCAGACCTCTGTGGCAAGCAGCTGCTTGAGGGGGTATTTTTTTCATAGAGGATGAGATAAAATTGAATTTCTTTGTTCCATTGCTTGGCTACTGATCTCAGGGACCTGGGTTCGAGCCCCGGGTTAAGGCATGGTTGTTTGTGTCGTTTTTCTGCTGAGGTCCTGCCATCCTCTCAGATCTCCTACTGTGGCATATGAACTGACAGACTCCTGTCAGACCTCTGTGGCAAGCAGCTGCTTGAGGGGGTATTTATTTTTGCCGTCCCATGGCCTAGTGGTTACGCGCTTGGCTACTGATCTAAGGGACCTGGGTTAGATCACGGGTAAGGCATGGATGTATGTGTCGTTTTTCTGCTGAGGTCCTGCCATCCTCTCAGACCTTCTGCTTTGGCATATAAACTGATAGGCTCCTGTCAGACCTCTGTGGCAAGCAGCTGCTTGAGGGGGGGTTTATTTTTATTTTTATTATTGCCCAGGGCGCTAACTGCTCAGCGACTGTACATTCATAAGTGATAAATATTTTCTCCATAATGCAGAGTTTCAGGTATTAGTAAATATAATTTAAAGGGAGGGGGGGGGGAATTGCGAAAATTAGATTCTTAGAAATTTTGCCATTTTTGCATTTTTCTCTGTTGTAAGTTATTGTCCTCCATATACAGATTTGAAGATCGCTCAATCAGACGGTTTCACTGCCACTTGGCTTAAGTCATAACAATTTCAATCGTCCATTTAAAAGAGAAGAATTAGAAATGGCTGATCAAGTTTTGGGGCGGGGGTGGCTCAGTCGGTAGCGCGCCAGGCTCGTAATCTGCAGTTCTCAGGTTCGAGTCCCAGCTGGGTCAGTTTTGAGATTTATCTCCGCAAAATTCCCCGCCCTGCTCACGGTCAGTAGGGGACACCGA
Organism: Ryuthela nishihirai; assembly: GCA_038380435.1. Classification (NCBI taxonomy): domain Eukaryota; kingdom Metazoa; phylum Arthropoda; class Arachnida; order Araneae; family Heptathelidae; genus Ryuthela; species Ryuthela nishihirai. Next base: position 41,444,607 of record JAWZYU010000017.1, on the reverse strand, counting down.
TGGGCTTGGAAAGGCCGCCGTCCGTCGGATGGGACTTTAAGCCGTGGCCCCGTGTGCGGGAGAGCCATACCCTGTGCACGTTAAAGAACACGCTGGATGGCCTTGACGGGAGGCTACCATCTGTCTCCCAACAGCTGTTCCAGTGGGTTCCCTCCCCCAACCTTCTCTGAGCCTTCGAGGTCCATGTGACCTGGCCATTTAGCCCATGGTGTGCAAAAAAGTGCCGTTCAGAGGTAAAACAACCCAAAAAAATCGTCCATTTAAGAAAACAAAGTTTGAAAAATTATTATACGTATAAAAAAAGGAACTCTTTTAGGATCATCATAATTAGCGACAGTTAAAAAAAAGATTTTTCGTCTTCGTTCAATTTGGTAGCAGGAGCGGCTCTCTTTGTGAAGGGCGTGGTTCTTAGATTTTGTTGTGAAACAGAAACCACGCCCACCGCAAACATCTCCTGTTGCATTTGACCTATGACCTGCTAGTTTATAATTAAAATCACGTTTGGAGGCAACGTAAAGTCCAAAATCAGGCCGTGGGACAGGAGACGGTCAGTCGGTTGAGCGACAGGGCCCAAAATTCCCCGGGTTCGAATCCTAACTGTTCATGCGAATGAGAATTTATTTCACTACTCCCATTCTGCTGTCGGCGGTGAGGACTCTGATGGGTTTCTGAAGACAATCGTGTTTCGGATGAAGCGTAGATCCGGGTCTTTTCATTCATGAGAGCCATACTTTGTGCAATGTTAAAGAACACACTGGATGGCTTTCACAGCTGGCTTCGATCCAACTCCTAACAGCTGTGTGGGGCGGGGGTGGCTCAGTCGGTAGCGCGCCAGGCTCGTAATCTGTAGTTCCCAGGTTCGAGTCCCAGTTGGGTCAGCGTTGAGATTTATCTACGTAAAATTCCCCGCCCTGCCCAAGGTCAGTAGGGGACACCGATGGGCTTGGAAAGGCCGCCGTCCGTCGGATGGGACGTTAAGCCGTGGCCCCGTGTGCGGGAGACCATACCCTGTGCACGTTAAAGAACACGCTGGATGGCCTTGACGGGACGCTACCATCTGTCTTCCAACAGCTGTTGCAGTTTGTCCCCTCCCCAACCTTCTCTGAGCCTTCGGGGTCCATGTGACCTGGCCATTTAGCCCATGGTGTGCAAAATAGTGCCGCTCAGAGGTAAAACAACCCAACCCTAACAGCTGTTCAATGGGTTCCCTTCACCAGATTTCTCTGAGCCCTCGGAGCCTTCGTGACCTGGTTATTTAACCCATTGTGGGCAAAAAAAAAGTTCCGCTTAGAGGTAAAAACAACCCTACTTTTTCGGAAATTAATTTCGCCACAAACGGTTATGAATGGAACTAGTTCTGCATGTCGTGATCGTGTCCACAGACAGAGACTGCTACGATCCATGATTTTTAAAAATAATGCGAAAAACATAATCATTTATCTTAATTATATGAAAAAATTATAAAACATTTGAAACTAATTTCTGGCATTTTAAATCAAATAACCAGTCGTTGAATTTTAATGATATATATAATTATTTCTCCAAATTTATTTGCACGCAAAATGAATGAAGCGTATTCAATAATCGTGTGTTGTTTCAGGCTCGTAATTTGTAGTTCCCAGGTTCGAGTCCCAGCTGGGTCAGCGTTGAGATTTATCTGCGCAAAACTCCCCGCCCTGCCCAAGATCAGTAGGGTACATCGATGGGCTTGGAAAGGCCGCCGTCCATCGGATGGGACGTTAAGCCCTGTATTCGTCCCGGGGTCCCGTGCGCGGGAGAGCCATACCCTGAGCACATTAAAGAACACACTGGATGGCCTAGAAGGGGAGGCTACCATCTATCTCCCAACAGCTGTTCCAGTGGGTCCCCTCTCCCAACCTTCTCTGAGCTTCAGGGTCCTTGTGACCTGGCCATTTAGCCAATGGTGTGCAAAAAAGTGCCGCTCAGAGGTAAAACAACCCAACGTGTGTTGTTTCTGTTAAAACAATCGGTGCGCTGATCTCTGAGAAGGAACATTGCGGAAATATTACCATTAGAGGTGTAAGGTTGTTGTGTTGTGTTGTTTTACCTATAAGCGGCACTTTTTTGCACACCATGTGCTAAGTGGCCAGGTCACATGGACCCCGAAGGCTCAGAGAAGGTTGGGGGAGGGGACCCTCTGGAACAGCTGTTGGGAGACAGATGGTAGCCTCCCGTCAAGGCCATCCAGCGTGTTCTTTAACGTGCACATGGTATGGCTCTCCCGTACACGGGGCCACGGCTTAGCGTCCCATCCGACGGACGGTGGCCTTTCCAAGCCCATCGGTGTCCCCTACTGACCGTGGGCAGGGCGGGGAATTTTGCGGAGATAAATCTCAACGCTGACCCAGCTGGGACTCGAACCTGGGAACTACAGATTACGAGCCTGGCGCACTACCGACTGATCCATTCCCGCCCCTAGAGGTGTAAGGAGTTGATATTCTGTGTCTTATATAGTCTCTATGCAAGTGCCTTATGGGAAATCCGGCCCTGTCCATCAGTGCATGCTTCTGTCATTGGAAAAAAGTCATCCAAGAAGCTGTGGCCCTTCCATGTCTGCTTAATATGACTCGCCTGCTTTCACTTGACAAGGCAACTCAGATATTAATGAGGCAATTAATACGCGATGACAGCGAAGTGTGCGAATTATGCGTTAGTGCATGATTGCTAATCGCCTTGCTAGTCTTTGCACATCAAGGGGGAAAAAAACGTGAAATAAAATTGCTCGGTTTCTTGGATAGTTTTTTCTTTTTATGTGAGAGCTAAAATACGATGTACGTTTTTTAACTTTTCTACTTTTTCGCTTGTAGGGTCTTAATGCTGATGTATATCACTTACATTTCACTTCATTATAACTTCATGTTCCTGTAGCAATAAATAAGACTTGATTTATTAATGCATTTATTGTTTGCTTGCTATTCTTGCTATCCTTCTGGGGGGTGGCTCAGTTGGTAGCGCGCCAGGCTCGTAATCTGCAGTTCCCAGGTTCGAGTCCCAGCTGGGTCAGCGTTGAGATTTATCTCCGCAAAATTCCCCGCCATGCCCACGGTCAGTAGGGGACACCGATGGGCTAGGAAAGGCCGCCGTCCGTCGGATGGGACGTTAAGCCGTGTGCGGGAGAGCCATACCCTGTGCACGTTAAAGAACACGTTGGATGGCCTTGACTAGAGGCTACCATCTGTCTCCCAACAGCTGTTCCAGTGGGTCCCCTCCCACAACCTTCTCTGAGCCTTCGGAGTCCATGTGACCTGGCCATTTAGCCCATGGTATGCAAAAAAGTGCCGTTCAGAGGTAAAACAACCCAACCTATCCTTCTGGACAACGTGGCCACAAAAGCTTTTCTATTTGAATCATTTCAAGAATAAGGCACGTGGTATAGCGAATAAACTAAGGCGAGAACTAAAAAATTTTTTCTTGAAGGTACAAGATAAGAAATTGTTTGTTTTTAATGTCAACTACTATAAGAAAAAAAAAGTCTGTTTTCTTTATATGTATGAAAATGAAAAAGGATTTATTAAAATACAGTTAAGAAATAGGTGCGAAATGGAAAATGCTGAGAAAGGGAGATATCTAAACATGTACGTGTTTCAGTATAAGGTGTAATCATAATTTTAAATAATGCTTTAATTTTATTGTAATCGAAGAATATTGGAAACAGGGACGTAGCGAAGGACTATGGTTTGCGGGGGGGGGGAATCGAAATTTTTCCCAACTCGAAAATCAAATTTTGCCAGCTGAAAAAATAATGCCTGTCTGGTTAGTACATTGATATTCGCTCCATGGGGAGGGCGGGGGATTTAAGGCAATTTTCACAATTCTCATGCATTTTGCCATTTGACTTCGAAATTTGTCAACTGGCCACAATTTCACAGAAATAATCCCAATATTTCCATCTCGCCTGAATTGTAACAAGTCAGTGTGAATTTTCCCAACTCTCCTTAATTTAACAAAAAAACAATCTCAATCTTTACATCTCTTCTAAATTTGCCAAGTCACTTCAAATTTTTCAAACTCCCCATGATTTTGCCAAATTGTCTCGATTTGGCCAACTCTCTTTAATTTCACATATCCAATCCCAATTTTCACAACTCGCCTGTAGTTTACCAAGTGAATTCAAATTTTGCCAACTACCCTAGATTTTGCCAACTCTCCTTAATTTCATAAAACCAATCCCAATACTCACAACTCACCTGCATTTTGCCAAGTGGTTTCCAATTTTGCCAACTCACCTAGATTTTTCCAACTTACCTCGATTTTGCCACCTCTCCTTAATTTCACAAAAACAATCTCAATTTTTGCATCTCTCCTGAATTTGCCAAGTCAATGCAAAGTTTTCAAACTCTCCAATGTTTTGCCAAGTTTTCTCGATTTTGTCAACTCTCCTTAATTTTACAAACCCAATCCCAATTATCACAAATCGCCAGTATTTTACCAAGTGGATTCGAATTTTGCCGACTGGCCTAGATTTTGCCAACTCGCCACAATTTTACAGAAAAAAAAATCCCAATTTTTATATCTCACCTGATTTTTGCAAAGTCATTCTGAATTTTCCCAACTCGCAATAATTTTACAGAAAAAAAACTCAATTTTTACATCTCACCTGAATTTTTGCCAACTCCCCACGATTTTACCAACTCACTCCGAATTTTGCCAAATCCCCAAAATTTTGCCAAGTTGTCCCGATTTTTCCAACTAACCTGTATTTTACTAAGTAGCTTCAAATTTTTCCAACTGTTCTAGATTTTACCGTTTCCATTTCCCAAACTGCCCTAGATTTTCCAAGTTGTCTCGATTTTGACAACTACCCTAGATTTTCCTAACTCCCCTTAATTTTACAAAAAAAAAGATTACAAATTTTTACAACTCACCTAGATTTTACGAAGTCGCTTCGAATTTTGCCAACTCCGAGTTACTTTTTTGGGGGGGAGCCTCTCTCTCATTCCCCCATAGTTACGCCCCTGTCTGGAAAACAACTTGATTTGTTTATTGAATGCATATATATATTTATATTGACTACACTACATTTCACATTTAAAGATTGGGGCGGGGGTGGCTCAGTCGGTAGCGCGCCAGGCTCGTAATCTGCAGTTCCCAGGTTCGGGTCCCAGCTGGGTCAGCGTTGAGATTTATCTCCGCAAAATTCCCCGCCCTGCCCACGGTCAGTAGGGGACACCGATGGGCTTGGAAAGGCCGCCGTCCGTCGGATGGGACGTTAAGCCGTGGCCCCGTGTGCGGGAGAGCCATACCCTGTGCACGTTAAAGAACACGCTGGATGGCCTTGACGGGAGGCTACCATCAGTCTCCTAACAGTTGTTCCAGTGGGTTCCCAACTTTCTCTGAGCCTTCGGGGTCCATGTGACCTGGCCATTTAGCCCATGGTGTGCAAAAAAGTGTCGCTCAGAGGTAAAACAACCCAACCCATTTAAAGATTAGAAATAGCATTAAAAGGCCAGACTTAGGACTAGAATAATGTTATAAATTTAAGGATATCTTGACTAAAAAAGAGCCTGCTTTTTCTTCAGTACAAAGGGAAATAAACGCATTATAATAAAGTAAAAGAAATACAGCATTACAAATGGAAAAATCGTTGGCACAGAACCTGCATCTGGAAAAGGAGAAATGTCCATCGAAGCTCCACCTGGTGTTACATAGCTGGTGATGTTGGGAATTTTGCTAAAACAGTGTTATTCAATTTATGGACGACCCCCTAGACATAATTTTACAGATCATTTTATGAGAAGTTTCACTTAATTTTCTTTATCAGATCATTTCTAAAATTATACATAGTGATGAATACTCTTACTAGCAAGCAGGAAAAAGAATAACTTTTGTATCCACTCCTTTTAGGACGATTAAAGGAAATCTTGTTTAAAAAATTTACAAAGAAACTGAAAACTGCTTGTAAATCGAGTAATTACTCCCAAATATACAGAATTGAATAAAAGAATAAGTTTGAAAGAAGCTCGTACAGCTCGTGGCTGATGAGACAACTTGCTCTTTTTTTTTTCGCTGAGAGACAACTTGCTCTTTTTTTTTTCGCTGAGAAACAACTTGCGGCTCATAAACAAATCAGCAATATATGGAATCTGACTCTTCCAAATTTTTTTTTACCAAACATTTTAGGTGCATAACTAAATGATTTTCACAATTCATAAAACCCATTAAATACTGATATTTTTGTTTTTCAATCAATTTTTTTTTGTTATTGCTTAAAAAATAGTTTTTTTTACCCCAATTCGTTACTCCTTGGAAATGTATGATTTCGTTTCCAAGCGGAGAATTTTGACTACAGCTCTTTAAGAATATAATTGTTTCCAAAGTGGCTCTTAAATAAGTTTGGTTTAAACGGGCTTGGTTTAAAACAAGCGAATGCAAAAAAAAAAGTCTTAATTACATTTATGTCGTTATATATAATTCGATATCTACTTATAAATAAATAAATACCCCCTCAAGCAGCTGCTTGCCACAGAGGTCTGACAGGAGCCTGTCAGTTTATATGCCACAGTAGGAGATCTGAGAGGATCTACTTAGGATATTGAAAATATGTAAATTGAATTCAGCATTGAATTTGCTTTCGGAATGCGAATTTTTTTTTTATTAGAATGAATTTGCTGCTTTGTCCAAAGGAAGTTTAGCCCTAAAATATTCAATGAGGTGAAATAAAAAAATAAATAAACAAATGAAGTAATGAAGTTTTCGAATAATAGTTTTCGAATGAAGTTTTCTGATTCAATTCAGTATAGGAAATGAAATCATTTAAATAACACACACACATCGAATTAGAAATGAATCAAATCCGCTGGCTCAAGCTATGATGCGATGCCCGGCCCCCGCTTTTGACGTCATTAGTCACTTGACATCAGGCCTTCTCTTCAGAGGGCTTTGGTTCAGCTGATATTGCGTCCTTCTGATTCAAAACTTCCTCCCCCCTCCCACCCTGCAGTTTTTTTTATATCACTGCCTGCACTTTTGGGGGCGAGGGTTGGTTCAGCTGATAGCGCTCCAGGATCGTAATCTGTAGTTTTCAGGGTCGAGTTTCACCTGAGCCAGCGTTGAGATTTCTCTCTGCTACCCATCAACCTGGCCTCCGTCAGAAATGGAACAATCATGTGCTTGGAAAGGCCGCCGTCCGTCAGATGTGATTTTGAGCCATGGCGCCGTGTGCAGGAGAGTCGTACCCTGTGCACGTTAAAGAATACGCTGGTAGCCTCGACGGGAGGCTACCATCTGTCTTCTAACAGCTTCCTTTGGGTTCCCTTCCCAACCTTCTCTGAGTCCTAGGGATCCTTGTGACCTGGACATTTAGCCCAATGTGTGCAAAAAAAAAGTGCCGCTCAGAACTAAAAAAACCTGTCTTTTTGTAAACTGTAGCCAGGCCCGGACTCAGCCCGACAAAGCCCGAGCACTTACTCATCTCTAATGCAAATAATACATTGAAGAATGTTGCATTTGATTTCTCCCATTGTGTTCTCTGTTGGTGCATTAATAATGAAAATCTTCATTTGAAATAATGTAAACGACAAAATATCAATATTTTTACGAAATGTATAACTGCTATATCTATGTCTGCCTTGTAGTAGTTGATTTTTTCCATCCACTGAAAATGTTTCCCTGGTGAACTCCTTAACGTAATGCTTGAATTTGCCGCTACAGAAATGCTCTGGCAATTTCAAACACACCCCATACACATTGCTCTTAATTCATAGGCTTCACATCTTGGAGGGAGGGAACGGTTAATCATTCCTTGTCTGTTGCACTCTAATCCTTTCAGTTAGAGTCTGAAAAGGAACCCGAACAAACAGTGTAACCACTGTGTCTCTAACGTAACGTGACACTCCTTTGCAGCAGAGGCAAATAATAATAGCGCATGTAGGCAAGCTGCTAAATTTACGACCCTAGTAACAAATCCGCCTGTAGTGGAATCCTTTGAAAATTTCTTTTCCATTAGCCATACTGCTAACATGGAAGCAGACTTTTGAAACGCCTCCAGCGAAGTACTTAATGCTCTTTAATGGCATACAGCGTTCTGGGGATTTAACAACACTCTATGTACACTCGCTCAAAAAAGTATCCGAACACTATGGTTGATTACAGAATTCAAGAAATATATCTGGCAACGATTTTTTTAGAAATTAGTGATCTGGCAACCTTCGTGTCACGTGATTACATAATTCAGGAAAAATATCTGGAGCGTGTACAGCAACTGTACACGCTTCAGTTACCGTTCACAGCAAACTGGAGCGTGTGCAGTTACTGCACACTCTCCAGTTTGCTGTGAACGATAACTGCACACGCTCAATATTTCCGTGAGTGAGCCTACACGATCCAGGTCTTTGTGAGCTCACACGATCCAATGTGCTGTGAACATTAACCGCAACCGATCCAGTTTGCTGTGAACGGTAACTGCACACGCTCCATATTCATTGCATTATATATTCATAAGCATTACATATATTAAAAAATGTCCGAACACTATGGTTGATTACAGAATTCAGAAAAAATATCTGGCAACGATTTTTTTAGAAATTAATGATCTGGCAACCTTCGTGTCACGTGACACTAATTTCTAAAAAAAATATACTTTTTTGAGCGACTACGTATCTTCTTTTTAGCAGAGACCTATATGTGCATGCAAAGTATGTAGAATTTACGAATAAGGCAACCCTACACTCGTCAGATAGTTTTAAATGTATTTTCTACAATAATTAAAATCGAGGAGGGGAATAATTTTAAGCAGAATTATTCCAGTTTTAAAAATAGTTGGGTTGAGTTGTTTTACCTCTGAGCGGCACTTTTTTGCACACCATGGGCTAAATGGCCAGGTCACATGGACCCCGAAGGCTCAGAGAAGGTTGGGGGAGGGGACCCACTGGAACAGCTGTTGGGAGACAGATGGTAGCCTCCCGTCAAGGCCATCCAGCATGTTCTTTAACGTGCACAGGGTATGGCTCTCCCGCACACGGGCCAGGTTTAACGTCCCATCCGACGGACGGCGGCCTTTCCAAGCCCATCGGTGTCCCCTACTGACCGTGGGCAGGGCGGGGAATATTGCGGAGATAAATCTCAACGCTGACCCAGCTGGGACTCGAACCTGGGAACTACAGATTACGAGCCTGGCGCGCTACCGACTGAGCCACCCCCGCCCCGTTTTTAAAAATAGTAAAATGCAGGTGCAGGAATCGATTAATTTTTGTTCTGTTCCGTCAAAAATACTACTCGACACTTATTCATTGTAACTATTTGATCATTGGAGTCTGTGTTGAGAGAAACTAAGGATTATTCTACATCCCCCTTTTAGGGGAAGCTGTAGGGAAATGTTAGGGATAATTGTAGGAAAATCCAAGAAAATAAAAAAAAATCCTTTTTTTTCACGAAACTATTTATTGTTTTTTACAACTGGAACGGAAGCTAAAAGAAGCATATTAAATAACGCTCATATTTTGCATGACTATTTTCTTACAAAGATCACTATAACGGAAGGGAAGAATTATATATTGATGTGGAAATAAGGAACTGTGGAAAAAACCCAACACTGAGACTCTTGGATTCATTACGACACTTAGTTTCGTCTTCGTGAGGAGGAGTTTTTTTTTTACATTTGCTATTCGATGAACTGAATTGTACCATTACCATAGATTTTCTCTTCTCTATCTTGAGGTATTTGAAGGGAATAATTTTTTAAATGTATACACCACTCGACATTGAAATTGTCCCATCCAGAAAGAATGGACAAAATCTTCTGAACTCGTGACAGACGCAGATGATCTGATGGGTATCACGTGATTCCGTTTACAGATCAATGAGACGAAGTAAACGAATGGCCAACAATGAAGTGAACGTTTTTAGTTTGTAGTGAAACAACAATGATTTTTCATACATTCAACGACACGTCGTGGTACAAAGGTGTAGAGATTTCTGATGGTGTCCTGAGATATGTCCCACCATACACATGGTCCCATAGCGCAGTTATATTTTGGGTCGCTTAGGCTTGTCGGAGGCGTCTGAAAATCTCCCAAACTTACATGATGATTTACATGGCTGGTCGAGGAATAGTCTGGGTGCCTTGTAGACATCCTGGAGATGGCAGCAGAATGCGGGAGAGCTTCATCTTGCTGTAAAATCACATTGGGGATGGGTGTATCAACCAACCCCAAAAATGTGATGTGATTGCTCTTAGGAAGCCAGCGATCTATCGTCGAGCGATCACATTACCGATTCCATGTACAAGAAGTGGCCTGCTGTCATAAACTGATGACCCTTCAAACAGGGTTGGGTTGGTTGTTTTACCTCTGAGCAGCACTTTTTTGCACACCATGGGCTAAATGGCCAGGTCACATGGACCCCGAAGGCTCAGAGAAGGTTGGGAACCCACTGGAACAACTGTTAGGAGACTGATGGTAGCCTCCCGTAAAGGCCATCCAGCGTGTTCTTTAACGTGCACAGGGTATGGCTCTCCCGCACATGGGGCCACGGCTTAACGTCCCATCCGATGGACGGCAGCCTTTCCAAGCCCATCGGTGTCCCCTACTGACCGTGAGCAGGGCCGGGAATTTTGTGGAGATAAATCTCAACGCTGACCCAGCTGGGACTCAAACCTGGGAACAACAGATTACGAGCCTGGCGCGCTACCGACTGAGCCACCCCCGCCCCAGACAGAGGGGTCCTTCAAGGCCATTCAGAGTGTTTGTTAATGCACATGCGGTGTGGCTCTCATGCCCACGGCTTAATGTGCACTTTGCAGTACAAAAGTCTTTCAAAACCCATTGGTGTCCCAGTTCTCATTAGCGGGGAAAATCTCGACACAGGTGAATTAGGAATTGAACTCCCCCAGGCTATATTGAGGCCAGCCTGCTCCCCCCCCCCTGCTTTCCCAGCCGTCTGCTCATTTTTTTCGAATAAACGTAAAGTTATAAGCCCCATTTCTAAACGGGAATGAAGAACTTATATTCTGTTTTTTCCCCAAAAAAATGAGTTTTTCGCTGACTCAGCATGCAAGGTGTTCTAACCACTAAACTATAAGTGTCCTTTTAATTTTCCACCTAATCGTGAATTATAAATCTTCTCCATTTTTTTTACCTCTCGTGGCGCCATCTATGATCGGGAAGAGACCTTTCAACAAAGCGAGAAATGGTGAATAATTAAACAGTCCCTCACGCTTGTAGCGTTATTAATGCAAAAATCAGTAAAAGTAAAGCCACCTGGCAAGTTTTCAGGAGACATAGATTATAATAATCTATAATAATCTTTATTTTATTCCGCCAGTCAATACAATATACATTTACATAGCATAATTATCTAATAACAATTAATATACACATGAGAAAAATTGAGAAGTGAAATAGCTGAGAAATATCAATTGCATCAGAAAAGGTAAATAACAATCATATTAAATATTGGTGTTTAATAGGAAAAGCGAAACAAAAAAGGAGAGCATAGTAAGCTGACGCTTATTTTTAGTTGATGCTCCCTATTTCCTTCAAAGTTCAGTTATGACAACAGCAAAGTATACAATAATTCAAATAGTACAATAATTCAATAGTATAAAAGGTCAAATGGTTATGAGACATATTAGACTGATACATAGAAGAAGGTTTCATTGCTTTGTAAGAAGAAACGTTCTACATTTGATTTTAAAGATTTTGCATTTTTAACATCATCAGGAAATTCAGACCAAATTTTTACTGCATTGTATTTGATAGATCTCTGCCCAATTGACAATCGACACATAGGTACTCAGATCCTCTCTATGACGTGTTTCATAATTATAAAAATTCTAAAGACTCTGAAAATAGTCTTTAAATCTCTCCAATTTATAATCAATCTCATTGTAATCGAATACACAAAGTTTCCTAATATCAGTTTGTAATTATTATAGATGTCACCGGCAAAGTTTGATGTTTAATGTCGCAATGCGAGTCACGTGACTCTCGACGCTCGCCTCAAACAGAGAGCCAGAGCACTCAGTCCAATTCGAATTGACCAGTAAATGTTCCCCTGGGTCCCCTATAGGCTCACCCTGATTGCCAGATCCGCCAGTCCCTAGTTTCGGTAAAAAAGAGCCCCGTAGTTGGTCACTTTGGACACCAAAAAGACACCCTTCCATTCGGAAAAGCGCCCCCTAGCGTTGTAAGAGTGTAAAAGAGGGTTGCCTCAATAGGGATCCCAAAGTTTGAGAACCCTAGCTTCCACAGAAAGAGAGTTAAGGTCAAAAAACAGATTAAAAAAAGTAATCAAAAAACGACATATCACAAGCATCTCGGAACTCCACTGAAATAGATTTGACAAGTAGTAAAGTGAAATACGAGTATCCTAACTCGAATTGCAAACTTCGAATATTCAACACTTTACTGATTCGTTCTCACTTGGCTTTTCCTCATTTGGGGCGTTTTTTATAATGCGGACGACAGATTCATTACAGGTTATGATGTTAATATTTCTGGCGGTAGTTCAGCAATGGTATTTTTCTCTTTTCGTAGAAAAATCCCGTATCTTATATTTTATACTTCTTACATTTTCACATGCACCTTTTCAATAAAAGCCTTTTTCATACTTTGCCGAAATAGTATTTGTCATTCTATATAATGCCTAGGGAAAGTATGTAATAATTCTCATATTTCATACATTGCCTAAAAACGCCGGGTATTCTATAGAATGCCTAGGCATTCTATAGAATGCCGGCTTTTCATACATTGCCGGTAACATAGACATTAAGAATTTTAACCTCAGAAAATAAATGTGCCACGGGATCATAATATCTTTTACCAACAATATATCTAACAATTCTTTTCTGAAGATGATATATAGCATTCAGGTTATAGTCAAAAGTATTACCCCAGACTAAAATTCCATATGTTATATAAGAATAAATGAAAGAGTAGTATAAATTTGTCAAAATTTGTTTGTTAACCAGATGACGTATTTTACCAATCATACCAATATTCCTCGACAGAGTGATTCTCAGCTGCTTTACGTGAAATGACCAGTTCAGATTTTCATCGATCCATATTCCTAAGAATTTATATTTAGTGCATCTATTTAGCTTAATTTCATTAATCTTCACATCGAAACATTTCTCATCGATATTTTTGTTTTTATTTTTATAAATCATGTATTTGGATTTCTTGACATTTATTAATAAATTGTTATGTCTGCACCATTCAGATATAATATTTAGAGAGTAGTTAACACTGCTAATCAGGCTTGCAGAATCTTGGTTGAAATCGATAATACTTGTATCATCAACATATAATAACATCCTTGAATTAATGTGTAACTTTGCTAAGTCGTTAATGTAAAGTAGGAAAAAGATCGGACCAAGAATCGAACCTTGAGGCACACCTCTGTAAATAAAATGTTCATCTGATATACTACCATTTACTTCTACAAGAGCTTTCCTCTGAAATAAGTAGCTTCTTAACCAGTTATTTATTTTACCTCTCAGGCCATAAAATTCAATTTTCTTTAACAAAATTTCGTGGTTAATACTATCAAATGCTTTCGTAAAATCAAGATATACAGCTAATCCAATGTGATTGACAATATGCTCATATAAATCTGCAAGGCTGTCTGAGTAGATTTTTTATTTTGAAAACCATATTGTTGTTGTGTGATAATTTTCATATTATCTAAGAATTTAGTAATACGTGTACAAATTAGCTTTTCAAAGATTTTCGAGAAGATTGGCAAAATTGAAATAGGTCTGTAGTTTTCTATATTTTCTTTATCACCTGATTTATGTATGGGAAGAATTCTGGCAATTTTCAGTTTGTCCGGGAATACTTCGTTTATTATTGATAAATTAAATATATAGCACAAAGGTTCTTTTATTGTATGTATAACATTTTTAATTACTTTAATATTTATGTCATCTATACCTGGTGACTTATCAGCTCCTAGATCATTCACTATGTTACTGATCTCTTGAGTAACAATTGGCATGACATAAAATGTCTGGTCTATTCACTCAATTTGATATTTATATTTGCCATGAAATTTTTCAGTTTGGTTCAGTATCAATTCGTTAACGGTATCATGAAAATAGCTATTGAAGCCATTGGACTTCGCATAGTCATCAGCAATAATTGCATTATCAGAAGAAATGTCTCCTACTATTGACTTACATTTATTTCTACCCAAAACATCGTTGAGATATTTCCATTTCTGTTTAGAATTTTTGCTAGAATCAAATCTGCTGTTATAATAGGCGTTCTTTGTTTGTCTGATTTGGGCAGTAACGAAATTACGAAATTCTTTATATGCAGAACTGTCATCCTCTAAATGGGTATCTTTTGCTTTTTTGTATAAATTATCTCTTTTAGTTAATTTTTTCAGCTCTTTCGTCATCCAAGGAGCATATTTATTTGGCCTTTGGAACACTTAATACCCGTGGGCAAATATTTATTATAGTGATTTATGAAAATATTTATGAAATAATTATATGCTTCATTTACATCGCTGATTAAGTAAAGGAATTGTCAATTAATACGATTTAATTTATATTGCAATTGCAGAATATTATTATCATTGATTTCTCTATATCTATAACTGCTAGGTAGCATTTGAAAATTTGTCCTTTGGACCAGAAAAAATGTGGGGAAAGATCTGTAATTTTTGACATCAGAACTCCATTTTGGCAATATACATTCGAAATTCCATAATCGATTAGTGTAGAACTTTGATTTCCAACTCTAGTTGGTAATCCACTGTTTAAAACAAAACAATCAAATGAATTAACTAGGTCTATTAAATTTAATACATTTTTATCTTGGTTCATAATATCAAGGTTATAGTCACCCATTAATATAAAGATCGATTTCAGTTTAAGTAATGAGTTTAAAACAAATTCTAGATGTGACAGAAATAATTGTACATTACCCTGAGGTGGTCGATAAATACTGCCCACAATCAGATTTCCTGATTTAGGAAGCAAAATCTCGTAATCATCAGTAATAACTGACAAATTGTTTAATATTTTGAAAGAAAAGCTTTCTCTGAAATAAAGTGCTACTCCTCCACCTTTACGAGCCTCTCTTCCCAAACCTACACCAGTATAACCATTGATATATGGAATATTGTTATTTTGCCATGTTTCCACAAATACAAGAGAATAATAAAATAAATAAATAAATACCCCCTCAAGCAGCTGCTTGACACAGAGGTCTGACAGGAGCCTGTCAGTTTATATGCCACAGTAGAAGGTCTGAGAGGATGGCAGGACCTCAGCAGAAAAACGACACAAACAGCCATGCCTTACCCGGGGCTCGAACCCAGGTCCCTTAGATCAGTAGTCAAGCGCGTTAACCACTCGGCCATATCAAATAGAAAACTACTACTTTCTAAAGTTACCAAGATCTCATCAAGGTTTTTGTACAGACTTCTACAGGTGAGTGAGAAAATAGAAAAAGTTGATTTATTAAAGCAATTACCATAAATCAGACTGAGATTTTCAGACTGAACATAATTAGGTAACTCTCGTCAGAAGATAAACTCTCTTTTTAAACTAAAACTCTTTCTTGAATTTTATATTCTGTTTGCTATTCAATAAAAAAATTATTTGAACCTTCAGCGATTTCTGAAATGCCTTTTCCCATTACCAAACGAAAGTCTCTCTTTTCGCAAAACCAGGAAAGGGGGAAAGTTTTTTTCCCCTCCCGTATCCCTCTTCTCCCTTAAGGCAACATTATTCATAGACCGTTGAACGTCAGTGCTGTTTTTAACCTCTTTCGGGAGGGCCATGTGGCCGCACAGTTAGAGAACATCGGGGAGGGGGGGAGGCTATCAGTCAAGTTGCCACGCTGCGTGAGATCGTTCTCTGACCATTAAGTGACCGCTGAATGATGGCGAGTGACCTTCAACGTGCTCGAACTTGCCGATGGATTTACAGCTGGGGTCAAAAGCGACCAGGGAGAAGGAAGGGATGCTTTTCTCGCTGGGAGAATCCAAGGGAAGGAGGGTTAGAGACATTTTTCTTTATCCAGCTCGTTTGTCATTGTGGTCTGCCAGTGAAATGGAGAAAATCTCTGCAAGTTATGCGACCTCAACGGTAGCCAAGATTAAATTCTTTCCTTTCTATGAAAACATGTAAATTTGTTTTATTTATTTTGTAACCATAAAAAAAAATAATCCAATCAAAATGGGTGTGGGCAGGGCCGGATCTAGAAAAAAATAAACGGGGGGGGGGGGGGGGGGAGACTGGATTTCTATTTGCTGTGTAACATTTTCCCCTTCGTTTTAGAATTTTTTTTTTATTTCACGAATAATGCTCGAAATATGCACAAGTTTAGGAATTTTGGCCTCCATTGCCTCCATTATCCTTACTAGACTATCCCGTGGCGGAGTGGTTAGCGCGCTTGGCTACTGATCTAAGGGACCTGGGTTCGAGCTC
Source organism: Ryuthela nishihirai (assembly GCA_038380435.1). Lineage (NCBI taxonomy): Eukaryota > Metazoa > Arthropoda > Arachnida > Araneae > Heptathelidae > Ryuthela > Ryuthela nishihirai. The sequence continues at coordinate 41,428,205 of JAWZYU010000017.1, read as the reverse complement.
CAGGTGGACGCTTGTGTTGTTTTTCTGCTGAAATCCCGCCATCTTCACAGACCTTCTACTATGGCATATACTGACAGGCTCGTATCAGACCTCTGTGGCAAGCAGCTGCTTGAGGGGATATTTATTTTATTTATTTTTACCCTTACTTGCATTTTCGGGGGAGGGGTCACGGTCCCTTTGACACCACTCCTAGATGCATATGCTAGATCCGACCCCGGTTGTTATGCTGAAAATCTTAAAACTATTTCGTAATTATCCAATATTTATCTCGCCAGTTTTCTATAATTTGCATCAGACTTGGGCGTGTGATCACCTGGGCATCGTTCAAAGTTTAAAACTGGCAATATTTGACCCGCTCCCCCCCCCATCCTAGATCCCGCCCTGGGTGTGGAATTTTAACGAAATGGGTTGGGTTGGGTTGTTTTACCTCTGAACGGCACTTTTTTGTACACCATGGGCTAAATGGCCAGGTCACATGGACCCCGAAGGCTCAGAGAAGGTTGGGGGAGGGGACCCACTGGAACAGCTGTTGGGAGACAGATGGTAGCCTCCCGTCAAGGCCATCCAGCGTGTTCTTTAACGTGCACAGGGTATGTGCACTACGTGCACATACCCTGTGCACGTTAAAGAACACGCTGGATAGCCGTCGGATGGGACGTTAAGCCGTCTCCCGCACACGGGGCCACGGCTTAACGTCCCATCCGACGAACGGCGGCCTTTCCAAGCCCATCGGTGTCCCCTACTGACCGTGGGCAGGGCGGGGAATTTTGCGGAGATTTGACGAAATGAAATAAGTTCGTAGCCAAATTCCATAAAATTTAATGTAATTTAAATTGTATATTATAACATTCGATATACAATAACACAAAAAATGGATTCTAGGTTATCTCCATCCTTTGTGTAAAGGAGTACCTTTTTCCATTTTTATTTATTTTAAACCTCTAAAACGTAGGGGGAAATGCTAGACTGCATTGGGAATGCAGTCGCTTACCCTCCCCCCCCCCCGTACAGTCGCTCAAAAAAATATCCGAACACTATGGTTGATTACAGAATTCAGAAAAAATATCTGGCAACGATTTTCTTTTTTTAGAAATTAGTGATCTGGCAATCACGTGACACGAAGGTTGCCAGATCACTGATTTCTAAAAAAAAATCGTTTCCAGATATTTTTTCTGAATTCTAAAATCAACCATAGTGTTCGGATATTTTTTTGAGCGACTGTACGTTTTTCCAGCTCGATTGCGTTGCATTTCCCCTTTTTTATATTTTCCTAGATCAGCGCATGGAATGAACCAACGTGAACTGACGATGTGTCGTCGACTGGACAGTCCCATTGTCCCAATCAGCCACAAATCTACGGGGGGAAAAAGGGTGGGAGGGCAAGCTGATTGGAATGAAAACAGTGACCTAGATCGGACTGAATTATCTAATAATATTCCATTACTATAGATAAGTTACTGCTGTGGCTTACTAAGGGTGTTCTTGGGAACATAATATGCGCCTGCACACTTTCACTGATTGATGGAACCCTATTTCCAAGCATAGACAAGTAAAGATTTAGCCAACTGTCATATGAACTGCTGATTCCAGAGTTTAAGCCTTTTTAATAAGTTTCTTGACGCACAGTGAGGCGGGGGTGGCTCAGTCGGTAGCGCGCCAGGCTCGTAATCTGTAGTTCCAGGTTCGAGTCCCAGCTGGGTCAGCGTTGAGATTTATCTCCGCAAAATTCCCCGCCCTGCCCACGGTCAGTAGGGGACACCGATGGGCTTGAAAAGGCCGTCGTCCGTCGGATGGGACGTTAAGCCATGGCCCCGTGTGCGGGAGAGCCATACCCTGTGCACGTTAAAGAACACACTGGATGGCCTTGACGGGAAGCTATCATCTGTCTCCCAACAGCTGTTCCAGTGGGTCCCCTCCCTCAACGTTCTCTGAGCCTTCGGGGTCCATGTGACCTGGCCATTTAGCCCATGGTGTGCAAAAAAGTGCCGTTCAGAGGTAAAACAACCCAACCTTGACGCACAGCTCACAATAATCGTATCTGAAAAAATGATCTATTCTTCCTCTTTTGAGTGTCCGGTTCTGAATCCAAGCTTGTGGTGTCATAACTGCAACTGTCGATACAACCCTTCTAATAAAAAAAAAATAAAATAAATATCCCCTCAAGCAGCTGCTTGCCACAGAGGTCTGACAGGAGCCTGTCAGTTTATATGCCACAGTAGAAGATCTGAGAGGATGGCAGGACCTCAGCAGAAAAACGACACATACATCCATGCCTTACCCGGGGCTCGAACCCAGGTCCCTTAGGTCAGTAGCCATTTAAATATTCACTCCAGATGATTTTTTTTTTTGTTGAAGTCTCTTTACTACCTCTTGGTGATCATTTCCCTTGATGTACAGCAAACGTAAAGAGAGCAAGCTAAAATAAATTGCATCTTCTCCCCCCCTCCCCCCGCCTCCCTTCCCAATTCCTGAGAACTCCTCTGATTCGCTTAATGAACTTTAACTCTGTCCGTAGTCAACGTAAGGCATTATTCTTAGGAACGGTTGATTTTTATCGTAATTTTTTGTGGGTTTTTTTTGGTTTATCGATAGTGTACAGAGAAGGCCTGGCTCAATCGGTAGCGCTCCTGGCTCGTAATCTGTAGTTCCCAGGTTCGAGTCTCACGCGGGCCAGCGTTCAGATATATCTCCGTAAAATTCCCCCACCGTGCCCTTGACACCGATTGGCTTGGAAAGACAGTCTTCCATCGGATGGGACGTTAAGCCGTGGCCCCGTGTGCATGAACCCGTGTGCACGTTGAAGAACATGCTGAATAACATTGAGGATACCATCTGCCTCCTAACAACTGTCCAGTGGGTCCCCTTCAACCAGGGGTCGGGGGTGGCTCAGTCGGTAGCGCGTCAGGCTCGTAATCTGTAGTTCCCAGGTTCGAGTCCCAGCTGGGTCAACGTTGAGATTTATCTCCGCAAAATTCCCCGCCCACGGTCAGTAGGGGACACCGATGGGCTTGGAAAGGCCGCCGTTCCTCGGATGGGACGTTAAGCCGTGGCCCCGTGTGCGGGAGAGCCATACCCTGTGCACGTTAAAGAACACGCTGGATGGCCTTGACGGGAGGCTATCATCTGTTTCCCAACAGCTGTTCCAGTGGGTCCCCTCCCCCAACCTTCTCTGAGCCTTCGGGGTCCATGTGACCTGGCCATTTAGCCCATGGTGTGCAAAAAAGTGCCGCTCAGAGGTAAAACAACCCAACCCAATCTCCTTTGTCACTAAGGTCGACGTGACCTCTTATACTTGTCTCCAAGCAACTCTTTCTCTGCACCATTGCAGATATAGATGACGATGGGTCCATAAGAGGTAGACGGGTCAATAGATGGCATGAGTGTGCAGCCCCGAGTCACGTAGTTGTCTTCTAATCGTGGTCCTCGACACAAACGCAGACAGGGATAGGGTTACGATGTTGGAAATCTGGCATCTTGTGACAGATCGTCTCCTGATGCTAGACGTTAACGCTTAATAATATTCCTCACGAGCAGCGGGAGCCGCTGCTCGTGCGGAAGTTCTTCCGTTGTCTCCAGAGCCTTGATGTCATGTCCGGGTACTTTCCTGTATCCATTGTTGCAACAGCATCTAACCGTTCGGGTATAACGACCCACACTAACGGCGTTTTTGCGTGTTGACCATCCAGCTTCTCATAACCCAATGATCGATCCCTTTCAAATTCCGTCAGCTGTACGTAACTCCACCTAACGTGTGTTAAAGGCATTTCACATTCTTCGCAGATCATTCGTCATCACCATTTTGTTTCCCTTTGACATTGACGCTCTTCTTTTAACTCCTTCGGATTCTTACGCCAGAGCGGAACCGGACACATTACTGGGCGTTCTTCTGCGCCAATCGATTTGACATGCAAATCATTTAAGTTCCTTACGTCATGGGCGGGGGTGGCTCAGTCGGCTCAGTCGGTAGCGTGCCAGGCTCGTAATCTGTAGTTCCCAGGTTCGAGTCCCAGCTGGGTCAGCGTTGAGATTTATCTCCGCAAAATTCCCCGCTCTGCACACGGTCAGTAGGGGACACCCGATGGGCTTGGAAAGGCAGCCATCGGTCGGATGGGACGTAAAGCCGTGATCCCATGTGCGGAAGAGCCATACCCTGTGCACGTTAAAGAACACGCTGGATGGCCTTGATGGGAGACTACCATCTGTCTCCCAACAGCTGTTCCAGTGGGTCCCTTCCCCCAACCTTCTCTGAGCCTTCGGGGTCCTTGTGGCCTGGTCATTTAATCCATGGTGTGCAAAAAAGTACCGCTCAGAGGTAAAACAACCCAACCAACCCTTACGTCACAACTCTGCATGTAAATCGTCAGATCAAGCCATCCATTCTTTCTAGTTGAGGCAATTTCACTATCGAACAGTGTATTTTGATCATAAAAATTAATTATATAATTTGAACAAATATGAAAAAAAACATGAAATAATTTTACCTCACATTAGCATATATTTTCTGTTTTTTTACTACTTTCCTAAGCTTTTATCTACTTAAATTTTGACTGTGTCTCTACAGCATCCCTCATATCAGGTTTTTCTGTTCAACCATTCTTCATCTTGAAGGCTCTTTTTTCTTATCGCATCCTCCAAATAATCTTTCTATTTTTTCCTCCTGGCTTTCCATTTTTATTGCAGTGACTTCCCATTCCCTCAGGGTAGGCCCTAGACTGTCTGCTAGCAAATAGCGCCCTAGGCAAACAATATAATTGGATTGGATTGTTTTACCTCTGAGCGGCACTTTTTTGCACACCATGGGCTAAATGGCCAGGTCACAGGGACCCCAAAGGCTCAGAGAAGGTTGGGGGAGGGGACCCACTGGAACAGCTGTTGGGAGACAGATGGTAGTCAGGCCATCCAGCGTGTTCTTTAACGTGCACAGGGTATGGCTCTCCCGCACACGGGGCCACGGCTTAATGTCCCATCCGACGGATGGCGGCCTTTCCAAGCCCATCGGTGTCCCCTACTGACCGTGGGCAGTGCGGGGAATTTTGCGGAGATAAATCTCAACGCTAACCCAGCTGGGACTCGAACCTGGGAACTACAGATTACGAGCCTGGCGCGCTACCGACTGAGGCCACCCCCGCCCCAATGTAATTGGAGACCCATTCTCAAGCATTAAAGACAGATCTAGTTTGCGGTTTTTCATAAACTACAGCAGCTGGTTCGACTGACATAATTTCAACCAATGTGTGATAAATTTTGAACATGTTCAAATTTCTTGCTAATTAGGTATTGAACAGCGGATATCAATGCACTAGTGGGTGCTTTAAACTAGACACCTGGAAAGCAATTTAATCATTTCGCCTACTGATCTTAACGACAGTTTTCTGCACTCCATTCAGATGGTCCGACCATTGATAATGCTCCATCAAGGTTAGGTTTTACCTCTGAGGAGCTCTATTTTACTACACAATGGGTCAAGTCACAAGGACCCCAAGGGCTCAGACGGGACCCACTGGAACAGCTGTGAGGAGACAGATGCAAGTCTCCCGTCAAGGCCATCCAGCGTGTTCTTTAACGTGCACAGGTTATGTCTCTTCCGCATACACGGGGCCACGGCTTAACGTCCCTTCAGACGGACCTTCCAAATTCCACTTCTGGTCGAGGTGGGTTTTAGCAGAGATAAATCTCAACGGTGGCACAAGAGGGACTCGAACCTGGGAACTGCAGATTACGGCACCGGCTGAGCCCCCCCCCCCCCCCCCAGCCTTTGATCGGTAATAACATTCATAAAGAAGTCTGTATGAGCTCAGACTCAATATCTTGAAGCAATAAAAAAAAAGTCTCATTCAAATTTATCTTGATCTTTAGTCCCAAAATGAGGTTAACGTTAGAATAGCGTTAGGAATCAACAATGCAACATCACTATAACGGACAATACAACATCACTATAACGGTTAATCCGAAATTCTGTTAACGCTTCCTCTTCGCATTGACCCCTTGACCTTTCTTGTTATCCGTTTTGCACTGTAAAAAGAAATTAGAAAACTCTTCAATGAACTTTGACCTGTATTTATAAAATAAAAAAATAAATACCCCCTCAAGTAGCTGCTTGCCACAGAGGTCTGACAGTAGCCTGACCAGACTTCTGACGCCAGACTTCGAATAAAAAAATTCTCATTGCTCACAAAACATCAGTTTTCTAGCTTCAAGTTTCGACTTTCGTTTTTAATTTGCATTTTTTTCATCTCTTTTGCATTTTTTTTCGTTAAAAAATTTTAAAACTTGTCACCTCCCCTCGAATTTGGCGTCCATTTAATTTAGTACCAAAGGAGAAGCCCAGATCGCCTGTATGGGTTGTTTTACCTCTGAGCGGCACTTTTTTGCACACCATGGGCTAAATGGCCAGGTCACATGGACCCCGAAGGCTCAGAGAAGGTTGGGGGAGGGGACCCACTGGAACAGCTGTTGGGAAACAAATGATAGCCTCCCGTCAAGGCCATCCAGCGTGTTCTTTAACGTGCACAGGGTATGGTTCTCCCGCACACGGGGCCACGGCTTAACGTCCCATCCGACGGACGGCGGCCTTTCCAAGCCCATCGGTGTCCCCTACTGACCGTGGAAAGGGCGGGGAATTTTGCGGAGATAAATCTCAACGCTGACCCAGTTGGGACTCGAACCTGGGAACTGCAGATTACGAGCCTGGCGCGCTACCGACTGAGCCACCCCCGCCCCCGTCTGTATGGACGAGGAACCATATTTTATTTACAATGACTGAATTTAAGACTCCAAATCAATTCAGTAGCTCAATTCGACTTCCTCAATTTGCTGAAATGAATTTAAAATTGCAATTAAACGAAAAGTAAGCGATTCTGAATTTATTTCGTCGGTCTGTAGTTCCTTTCACAGCATTGCTACATTTTGAAAAAGTGTAAAAAGTTTCCGTTAACTTGACTGACAAGTTGAAGTCACGCCTACTACATCAAAGAGACCGACAACTGAAATCTTGAACAATGTAACATTGAATTTGAACGAGAAACTCGAGGAATACGTCAATGATTAACTATTATTATAAACCGTTTTTGGGCGTGGCCGTTCCAAAAAGATAAAGCAGTTAGCAGATTTGAATCTGAATTAAAGGTTTCTTCAGTATTATGTTACTGGAAAAGTTTCCTTTGAATTCAACGACCGAATTCGAAAAATAGAAACGGTTGGGTTGTTTTACCTCTGAGCGGCACTTTTTTGCACACCATGGGCTAAATGGCCAGGTCACATGGACCCCGAAAGCTCAGAGAAGGTTGGGGGAGGGTACCCACTGGAACAGCTGTTGGGAGACAGATGGTAGCCTCCCGTCAAGGCCATCCAGCGTGTTCTTTAACGTGCACAGGTATCCCGCACACGGGGCCACGACTTAATCCCGCACACGGGCTCTCCCGCACACGGGGCCATGACTTAACGTCCCATCCGACGGACGGCGGTCTTTCCAAGCCCATCGGTGTCCCCTACTGACCGTGGGCAGGGCGGGGAATTTTGCGGAGATAAATCTCAACGCTGACCCAGCTGGGACTCGAACCTGGGAACTACAGATTACGAGCCTGGCGCGCTACCGACTGAGCCACCCCCGCTCCAATTTTTAGAGTATCACGAATTGGGCAAGGTAAAAGCCCATAGGATAATTTACTACCGAGGGGTCCCTTATTTGGGAAGTTACTTAAGAGAGAGGGGGGGGGGGTAGTTTTAAATTAAAATCGGAAACAACAAAAGATATAAACGGAGAAAAAAAGTGATCCGAGCTTCGAAAACGGTTTCCTTCACAGGTACAGACTCGTTTTTTTAGCGTACCATTTGTATTTTAAGGGGCAAAGAGAGTGGAGATAAAATTTTTATATTTCCCATTAAATAATTGGTTAAATTCCTCTTCTACGGAATGAGGTCAAAAACATCAAATCTCAAAGGTTCGGTTATCTCTGAGAGGCACTTTTTGCACACAATGGGCTACATGGGCAGATCACAAGGACCTTAAGGACTCGGAGAATATTAAGATGTTAGGAGACAGATAGAAGCCGACCTCGAGGCTATTTAATGGGATCTTTAATGTGCACAGCGTATGGACACACGGAACCACAGCTTAATGTCCCATCCGACGGACGGCAGCATTCCTACTGACCAATAGCAAAGTGAGGGTTTAGCAAAGAAACAAAGGATTTTTGTAGAGTAGGGGGTTCTCAACGTGGGGTACACGGTGAAAGTTTTTGGGGTACACCGTGAGAGCTCAAAAGTCGCTGGATATATGTTATATATATATACATGTTTTATTTTATTCTCATTGTTATACTATAACTATAGTTTTATCTATCTATACAAGGGGTACAGTCGCTCAAAAAATATACGAACACTATAATTGATTACAGAATTCAGAAAAAATGTCTGGCAACGATTTTTTTAGAAGTTAGTGATCTGGCAACCTTCGTGGTGACGAAGGTTGCCACCCGTTAACACCCACACTTCCCTCGGTCAGAAAGTGGACACCTTTGGTTTTGGAATGACGCCTTTCGTAGGAACCTTAAACCGTGGTCCTATGGGAAGGACAGCCATGCCTTGTGCCCATTAAACAACTCGTCAGATGGATATGACAGGAGGCTTCCCCTTTGAAATGAATGCTTTCCCTTTGCAGTTCTGAACTCTTGGGATTCTTCTCAACTGGCCATTTATGCCATTGTTTGAGAAAACGTAATGCTGAAGATTAAAACAACCCAATTCAGGGAGGGGGGGGGGTCATTAGTAACACGCCAGGCTCGTTATCTTTAGCCCCCAGATCCTACTCTCAAATGTAACAGTGTGCCCACAGTGCCATAATAAGATACATTAAACTGTGACCACGTGTGCAGGAGAGCCATACCCTGTGCACATTAAAGAACACGCTGGATGGTCTTGAGGGAAGGCTACCATCTGTCTACCAACAACTGTTCCAGTGGATCTCCTTTCTACAGTCTTGTCTGAGCCCTAGGGGGTCATTGTGACCTGGCGTTTAGCTTATTGTGTGAAAAAAATGAGCAGTTCCGAGGTAAAAGAAACCGATTTCAAAAGCCCAACATCGAATATTTCCCCCTTTTTTTATCTCTGTGAAAATGACGGATGTTTCCTCTTTTCCAACGGTATACCCCCAAGGGATTGAACACGTGTTACACAGGCAGTTCACCAAAATCAAAGGGGCGGGGGTGACTCAGTCGGTAGTGCGCCAGGCTCGTAATCTGTAGTTCCCAGGTTCGAGTCATAGTTACGCCAGCGTTGAGAATTATCTCCGCAAAATTTCTCGCCCTGCCCACGGTCAGTAGGGGACACCGATGGGCTTGGAAAGACCGCCGTCCGTCGGATGGGACGTTAAGCCGTGGTCCCGTCTGTGGCAGAGCCATACCCTGTGCACGTTAAAGAACACGCTGGATGGCCTTGACGGGAGGCTACCATCTGTCTCCCAACAGCTGTTCCAGTGGGTCCCCTCCCCCAACCTTCTCTGAGCCTTCGGGGTCCATGTGGCCTGGCCATTTAGCCCATTGTGTGCAAAAAAGTGCCGCTCAGAGGTAAAACAACCCAACCCCAGACAGTTGAGTTTTCACTGTTTGCTTATGAGATTTAAGAGCGAGCTCTTTAAGAAGCAAGATCCTTTTAAATCCTGAAAACATCCTTTTAAACGTAAAATCCTCTACTGACAGAAATTGCTATCTTTTAACTCGCTATTATAGGTGCGAACTAAAGCAGTTGAGTCAAACTCAACTCCCCCTCGCACACAGCAGCATATCAGCGTTATACGACAACCTGTTGTGTTGCTGGAAGTTCATTGGCCAGAGGCAACGGCGCGCGCAACGCGAAGCTCGTGAGCTGTGGAATACAAGGCGGGAAGAGATGATGAGTGCAGACAGACGCCGGCATCGGTGTTGAAGAGGGAAGCAGGCTCTTGGAGTAAGGATCTTTGAGAAGGGTCTGCGCTTGGATGAGGGTGCTCTGTCTGCGGGATAGTGCTCCGAGCCGGAAGTGGACATCCGCCACAAGTCACATTGAACAGGTGGTCGAGTGGAACCTCACAGCTTCATCGGTGAATAAAGCTCTCTATTTCTCTGTGTGCGAACCTATCCGAGTCACGCCTCTGTTTCGTCTTGCACAGTGTGCATATTTTGTGGGACCATTTTGAGACTTGAAACATTTGCTTACCGAGTGGACTTTTATCGATAATGCAAGTAGAGTTTCAAATGCAGCAGCAACAACATCACGAGCTTTGCCGCCTGGTCGAAGGCTGGATCGTTTAGACGGGCTTCTGCTCTTTCGAGATCTGACAGGTGAGTACGTGACAAGTAGTTCCTTTATTGAGCAGTGTCCCCCCCCCTCCGGCAAGGTCGTTTCAAATCCTGTCACGGTGCTATGAAGGAAGTTATGCGGAAATAAAAAGCGACACTGAAACGGCCCCGTAATAACCGTAATTATGGAACTTATCTACGTAGTCGGACTCCAAAAGCACCACACTGTCCTCAGCGCGTGGCGGAGACATTCTGAATTTTCACAGATACTTTTAATTCCGCCAATGTATTCTTCCGCGACAATTTCTAATTATCCGTTTCTTAGAAAAGAGCCTAAGCTAGATTTTTACAAAAAGTTTGCTTTTGTTTTAAAATTCGGTCCGCTCTTGGCCATGTAACTTCTTAGATTCCAACGCTTTAGGCGAACTCTCAAAATCTTTCACGGCGATCAATATTGAGGGATTAAAAAACAAAATTATTCGAGCACTAACTTGCTATGGAGGTCTGCTTATCATTAGAATGCTATGTAGCAAACAGTACAAAAAATAACTCCTCAACCAGTTTTGGGATTATTTAGTTTTAGATAGAATATTCCGAATTCGCTCTTAAAAAGCTTTGTTATTTGACGGAAATAAAAATTTAAACTTCTGAAAATGATTTTGTAACTTTTGGAAGAATTTCGTTCCCTTCGTCCCTAATTATACACTCCCAGGGGATTCAAAGAGACCCTGGAGTAACCCATGATACAGTAAGAGAGCCCATAATACAGTGGGGATTTCAAGGAGACCCCAGTTATATTATCCTAAATCAGGACCAATACACTCCTTTAAATCTTTAGATAATATTTAATGTTTTATTTTTATATAAGAAAAAAATGTACCTGTGCACAGATTGGACGAACTCCTATAAGTGGCATTTTTAATTTTTCTTTTTAGCTTTATTTTTAAAATAACTACTCAAACCTGCCGTCTCGTGGCTGAGTGGTTAGCGCGCTTGGCTACTGATCTACGGGACCTGGCATGTATGTTTTTCTGCTGGGGTCCCGCCATCCTCGCAGACCTACTATCGCGTATTAAATTGACAGACTCCTGTCAGACCTCTATGGCAAGCATCTGCTTGAGGGGGTATGTATTTTTTATTCAAACATGGCAAAGCCGTCCCGTGGCCGAGTGGTTAGCATGCTTGACTACTGATCTACGGGACCTGGGTTCGAGCCCCGGGTAAGGCATGGATGTATGTGTTGTTTTTCTGCTGAGGTCCTGCCATCCTCTCAGATCTTCTACTTTGGCATATAAACTGACAGGCTCCTGTCAGACCTCTGTGGCAAGCAGCTGCTTTGAGGGGGTATTTATATTTTATGTTCCAAAATGCCCTTTTAGCATTTTTTTTTAAAAAGTGACTGAATTAAAATTTAAAGCAACTTCTTTTTCTAATTTTAGAAATAATAAAGTTGTTAAAGATAAAAGTTTCGTAAGAATTTTCAAATTTGAGTCATTTCGCAATCGGATCGCTATATCAGATTTTGCTTATGAAAGAAAGTCTTGTATGCCATACCTTTTTTTTTTTGCGTACCGTAAGAAGAGAAAAAAAAACTTACGATAGCCTTAAAGTTCATAATTCATTTCTTTCATGATTTCGTTTAAAAATTTTTAAAAATACTGGATACATTTCATAGGTACATAATTCAGTAAAATTCTGATAATCCGGTACCATTGAGACTTAGTGATACTGATGATTAAATGATACTACTAGAAATTGTCCAAGACTTTTTTTAATTCACATTTTTACATATTAGACAATATTAAAATAATTATAAGTAGATGATTAATTTCGGTTGTTCACTCTCTGAGAACATTATTGTAATCACCAGTATTGCTCATATGTCTTCGAAAATAAGCGGAAGCAACAGATAAGAGTCATCACAGCTTATAATTTATAATACAATATATTACAGTACAGCTTGAACAATTTTTTTGTTTAATGATGTTAAATATTGAATATTTATTACACTTAATGCAATTTATTGAAGGTGTTTTTCTGTTACCCTCTGTGTTTATAAATGATTTCTGTAATGAGTTTTTAATTAAAGTTGTGGCGGGGGTGGCTCAGTCGGTAGCGCGCCAGGCTCGTAATCTGTAGTTCCCAGGTTCGAGTCCCAGCTGGGTCAGCGTTGAGATTTATCTCCGCAAAATTCCCCGCCCTGCCCACGGTCAGTAGGGGACACCGATGGGCTTGGAAAGGCCGCCGTCCGTCGGATGGGACGTTAAGCCGTGGCCCCGTGTGTGGGAGAGCCATACCCTGTGCACGTTAAAGAACACGCTGGATGGCCTTGACGGGAGGCTACCATGTGTCTTCCAACAGCTGTTCCAGTGGGTCCCCTCCCCCAACCTTCTCTGAGCCTTCGGGGTCCATGTGACCTGGCCACTTAGCCCATGGTGTGCAAAAAAGTGCCGCTCAGAGGTAAAACAACACAACACATTTAAAGTTCTGCCGTTGTTAAACCATCCAAGGGGCAGACGTAACTATACAGCAGCAAACGTTTTGCATGCTGCAACTAGCATAAACATAAAAAGCATTATAAACAAAGCATTTGCCTCCAGATGCATGGAAAATGGCTGCCTGACGAAGGACTAGTTCGGCGAGCCTCGTCGGATACCGAAGTATCGGAACTTCAAGACACCATAAAGCATATTGCACAAGAACCGCCTGAAACCGGGACTTGTTCACTTTTTACCCAGTCCCCAAATGGAACTTTGTGCGCACGCGCTTCAAGGTGTAACAGTGCCTTGGCAAACATTTTTAAAAGGTAGAGAGCCCGTTAATTTCTGGAAAGCTGTTTTATCGTCTTCTAATGAAAATGAACCTAAGCAAGAGCTTGCGAAGCTTCATCATTATTCAGCAGGAACAGAATTACGACAAAAAATAATCTTGGATAAGAAAAAAATAACTTTTTTTTAAATTCTTTTAAACGTTTTACTCTGCATCTAAAATAAGATTCCATCGAATTATAGTTTCCATATGGTCCATTCTATTCGACTGTACTATTTGGTTAGTAATAGCCAAGTACGATTAAGCAAGCTGGCAACACTGCGATCTATGGGCGGGGTGGCTCAGTCGGTAGCGCGTCAGGCTCGTAATCTGTAGTTCCCAGGTTCGAGTCCCAGCTGGGTCAGCGTTGAGATTTATCTCCGCAAAATTCCCCCCCCCCTGCCCACGGTCAGTAGGGGACACCGATGGGCTTGGAAAGGCCGCCGTCCGTCGGATGGGACGTTAAGCCGTGGCCCCGTGTGCGGGAGAGACATACCCTGTGCACGTTAAAGAACACGCTGGATGGCCTTGACGAGAGGCTACCATCTGTCTCCCAACAGCTATTCTAGTGGGTCCCCATCCCCAATCTTCTCTGAGCCTTCGGGGTCCATGTGACCTGGCCATTTAGCCCATTGTGTGCAAAAAAGTGCCGCTCAGAGGTAAAACAACCCAACCCAACACTGCGATCTATACTGGAATTGAAAGTCTGTCGCAGCGCAGATGCAATCACGATTCGAAGAGGAGAACGGAACTAAAACTCGATATTTCATTTGGCCCTCTCTCTGTCTGAAATGTCGTTCTGCGATTCTTTTCACAAAAAATGAGGCGAAATTCTGATGCAGAGTATTAAGATTGACACTGTCACCACTTAGTGTTAAACTTAACACAAGAACCGTAATGGCGGGCGATATATAATTCGATATATAACTCGAGACATAAAAAGCTTAAAAATGTTATAAATTGTAGATAAACGAAAATTAGAAACAAGAATAATAAAGAATCTCAAGAAATTGCTTTTTGCGAATTAGTTGTGTTGGGGGAGGGGTGGCGGTGGAAAGCAAAGCCACAGGAAAGCAAAGAAACGTAATTAGCATTTAAATAATTATTTTTATGTAATATTAAAATATTACAGCTATTAAATAATTATATAATATTAAGTAATTATATAATTAATAAATAATTAGCAAAAAAAAATTAAGGGCATATTATGACGTTCTCTTTGAAACTCCAAAGACACAATTTTATTTTGCTTGATAAAACTTCCGCAAAATTCCCCGCCCTGCCCACGGTCAGTAGGGGACACCGTTGGGCTTGGAAAGGCCGCCGTCCGTCGGATGGGACGTTAAACCGTGGCTCCTTGTGCGGGAGAGTCGTACCCTGTGCACATTAAAGAACACGGATGGCCTTGACGGGAGGCTACCATCTGCCTCCCAACAGCTGTTCCAGTGGGTTCCTTCCCACAACCTTCTCTGAGCCTTCGGGGTCCATGTGACCTGGCCATTTAGCCCATGGTGTGCAAAAAAGTGCCGCTCAGAGGTAAAACAACCCAACTTGATAAAACTACCTTCAAGGAAGTGAATAAACATTCGCCTATTAACAAAAAGGTACGTGGTGGGTATATGGCAGATGGCTTTGCTTTCCACCGCCATCCCTCCCCCCACACAGACACCTAATTCGCAAAGCAATTTCTCGAGGTTATTTCATTAATTTTGTTTCTAATTTTCGTTTATTTCCAATTCATAACATTTCTAAGCTTTTTATGTCTCAAATACTGTCGCAATCAGTCAGCAGCGCCCTAGGTTCCTTATTTGTATAGTCCAGGCTCGCAACTCAATTGTGTCTGCCCCCCTACCATGGTCTCTGTCAGAAAGGGGAGTACCAATATGCTTGGAAAGTCCGCCATCCGTCAGATGGGAAGTTGAGGCGTTTTGTGTGTGAAGGAGTGCCATATCTGGTGTACGCGTAAGAACACTCTGGATGGTCTTAACGGGAGGCTTACCATCTGTCTCTCAACTGGCCAGTGGGTACCCTTCTCTGAGCGGGGCGGGAGGGGCTCAGTTGGTAGCGTACCAGGCTCGTAATCTGCAGTTCCCAGGTTCGAGTCCCAGCTGTGGTCAGCGTTGAGATTTATCTCCGCAAAACTCTCCGCCCTGCCCACGGTCAATAGGGGACACCGATGGGCTTGGAAAGGCCGCCGTCCGTCGGATGGGACGTTAAATCGTGGCTCCGTGTGCGGGAGAGCCATACCCTGTGCACGTTAAACAACACGCTGGATGGCCGTGACGGGAGGCTACCATCTGTCTCTCAAGAGCCGTTCCAATGGGTCTCCTCCCCCAACCTTCTCTGAGCCTTCGGGGTCCTTGTGACCTGGCCATTTAGTCCATGGTGTGCAAAAAAGTCCCTCTCAGAGGTAAAACAACCCAACTTCTCTGAGCCCTCGGAGTCCTTGGACTTAATGTGTAAAACTACGTTTAAGGTAAACAATTTAAGTTATTTAACAATATTACTAAACTCTTTTATTCAATTATTTAATTCTTTAACTCTAACTAGTTTTACAAGGAAGCTCTCTGTGCAGAAAAATGATCTACAATTTTCCAAGCCACCGCATACTTTCTTAATAGCTTCAAAAGTCCCTAGATAGCATTCAGACACCCGACATAGCAGATATCTGAAGGGGAGCTCCTGAAATGGCCTCACTTTAACTGTCGTATATTTTTTTCTCCAGTTAGGTTGAGGTCAGACTCCAACAGCTGTTTGTCCTTAGGATGAAGTCTCTCTCTTAACCGGAGCATTCAGATTCCTTTTTCTTTCCCATTATTTAATTTCAGTGGACTCATCTTTGTCAAGTTGCACGAAGATGAGTTTATCAATGGAACGACTCTTGAGAAATTCTTTTTTTTTTCAGAATCGCAAATTGTTTCTTTTTTTAAGACCATCACTTTGCAGATGGTAATCACGTGATATAACACTCGTTTCATTTCTCTATAAGAAGTTATCTTCATGCTTCTGCTACTAGATGAGAGACTTGATTTCTAACACCACGTGTCAACACCAAGGAGAGTTCAGCTTCAGAGTTAAAAAAAACAAAGTCCTTGGTTATATTTCCGTCCAACTGTTCGTAATGATGAGATGCTGATCCAATCAAAATTTGCTCCGGGGCCCGATAGTAATCCTCCGTCCGTTAGTTTAAAAATTATTGGGCAAATTTTTATTTGCAGGATAACTTTCTATTTCATTAAGGGTCAGAGAAAAGTGCTATATGAATTATTTAATGATTAAAAACAGTACCGAATCCACGGTTCATGACGCCTAGGACAAAAAAAAAAAATGAGATGTGCGCCTTTTTATAATTAAAAAATATTTTTAAAAATACATTTTTTATATAGGAACATTTAAAGTTATGTTAAACAACAGTAACCAAAAAAAAGTTGCATATAGATTTGATTGTCTGGCATCTGTAAAAAAATTATTTTACTAAAAATGTATTTTTATTTCGTTTTTTTTTTCTTGTCGTAAACTTCTTTCAACGTAAAGTTGGCAAAACCGTCATTGAAATCGTAAAAATTTGTTTCTTAAAATAAATCAATGGATAAAAATGATAAGAGCAAGATTTTATATATATATACACGCACGCAAACAGAGAGAGAGATCAAGAAATAGTGAGGTTTCGAGAAGCAAGATGTAAGAAAATAATATAAATGTATTCAAGAAACTAATATTTTTATTGAAAGCGTACCTCGTAATTTTTAACATAATTAGTGAATTTCCACTTTTTGTTATCCTTTATATGTCCAGTCAGTATTCTAGTTCTTGCCATATACGCTGAAGCATCCGTCTTGTTTCTGGCTTTCGAATGATTCAGGTCTCGGATTTTGACAATGCAAACATAATTCCTTAAAAAGGCCCCTCAAGAAAAGAATCGAGGGGTGTCAAATCAGTGCTCTTAGTTAAGTGGCAATAGAATTGGACTGCCCCTGCCAAATCCAATTATTAGGAAATGTGTATGGAAAGAAGTGGACTCTTATGGCGCCTATGGTCAGAGCCCAGATACTGCTCTGACTGGAAAGATTCCTCGGGGATTCAGGACCAGTGACGAAGATTTTTAGGCAACTATGGGAGCAAATGAGATTGTGCAGTCGAAGGCATCGACACATCTCCGTATATCATTGGCTGATTGACCTATCAATTAATTGTCAATCAACCAGTGAGGATCCAAGGTCTTTTCTAATGTCAACCAGAAATAGACTTGGCCCTTGTAACCTGGCCTATTGGAGGCTTAATGGAGCAAGTGAGAGAGAACCATTGAGCTTTGTCTTTAATTACTGTTCACTGCCTTTCCTGGCCGCCCATAGCTAGATTGCACGTCTGATTGACTGACTAGACAAACGTGCTTTGTTTTCAAAACGTATTCAGAATATTTGAACCACAAAAGGGCCTGGCCATAGAGAAGGTCTTTGAGGCTCAATTGAAGAAATACCATTGCCTTACCTTTGACTTTGAACCGGTTTATCCCATATCCCTTTGATTCTGAGCTAATCACTAAATCTTACCACCTAATTTTTTTGAAGAAACTTACGCCGATCAAATGTATTCCGAATTTCGCCGTTTTTCATGCAATGACTGATTCTGCTTCCAATTTCACTCCCTGTTGTTCCCGTTACAGAAAGTCACTTTCTCACGCTCCAAATGGGTTGAGTTGGACACTCATTCCGGACCTTGACATACACACAGACACGTACATAACGAATAAATATGTTAACTTGATACTTCGGGAGTCGGGTAGCATCGAAAAGGAGTTTTCCTCTCCGTTGAGACCTTAAACTGCTCTTTGATCTCAACAAGTCCCTAGCTACTAGAAAGGAAGGTAGCCAACTTCGAAGCATTCCAAGTCCAGTTATTTCGCGAAAGGATGTTTTTCTGGAGATTTAATGAAACATTCTTCATGTGGAGGTTTTACATTCTTAAATGAAAAGGACATTTACATTTTTTTTTTTCATTTATAGAGAGCAAATTTTATCGCTAGTGAGACTACATAAGATTTTTACGCAGAATCTTAGAGATTCACTTAAAGGTTTCCAAGAATGAAAAAAAAAATGTTTGTATATATTTTGGTCAGGCCTGGACCTAGAAAAAAAATCGGTGGGGGAGGGGGTCCAAAGAACACAATGGAGCCGTAAAAAATGCAAGTGCCTCCTCAATTTCAGGGGTCTTTAAAAAGTTCTTGAAAAATACATGAAATATACACAAGTTTCATAATATTTCTGCCTCTATAACTAGGGTTACCCTACATCCTCCAAAAGGAGGACATGTCCTTTTTTTTTTCTATCTCGTGTCCCAAAATTTTCCAAAATCGTGAAATGTCCTCCTTTGTGCATAAACTCGTAACAGTTTTAAATTAAAATTAAGGCGCTCATTTTTTGTATATTTTTCTTAATTTCTTGAACCCATGACTGAAGTATAATTTACTGTTAACCGTGAAATAATTTACTGTAAATCCAAATCGTTAATGCTAAATCAATTCTCTTACTGTAAATTTTACTATTTTCTGTAATCTCAATATGTGCAATTTACATTCCAGATTGAAGAAGTGCGCGCTTTAGAAAATTTCATAAAACTTTTCTTCCGTTCACCGATGATAGTTGGAGCTATGAAAATTCCAGTATTCCAAATCTTTCATATTTTTCTATTTGTTACATAAAAGGAGATTTCTAGTTTGCACAAGCCTTCTCATACAAGAGCATACCATAGCAAGACCAAAGCCACTACCTCAATTACAGTTAATAGAGACACTCAGTTTACTATTATGCCAGTTAAGGCCAATAACCCTTCATTGCTTTTGGTATTTTTCGGTTTTCTCCGGTCACATTTTTTTGGGCGACGAAAAATAAACACCAAAGTGGCAGAGAAAATTTACATTTTGCCACAAAAACTTCGAAGAAATTGCATGTTGTAAATAACAAGAGAAAATATAAAAAAAGGGTAAATAAAAAAAATTCATAAAACACTTATTTTCGGTGGGAAACACAATCCTATTGCAACCATAATTGCATCGAAAGGATTTTCTTCTTGCAAGTTTTTTCGCCAGATAAACTCCGCTAAATATGCAGTTGGGTTGTGTTGTTTTACCTCTGAGCGGCACTTTTTTGCACACCATGGAATAAATGGGCAGGTCACATGGACCCCGAAGGCTCAGAAAAGGTTGGGGGGAGGGGACCCACTGGAACAGTGTTGGGAGACAGATGGTAGCCTCCCGTCAAGGCCATCCAGCGTGTTCTTTAACGTGCACAGGGTATGGCTCTCCCACACACGGGGCCACGGCTTAACGTCCCATCCGACGGACGGCGGCCTTTCCAGGCCCATCGGTGTCCCCTACTGACCGTGGGCAAGGCTAAATATGCAGTACCACGTTTTTTGTTACGCCACTTGGCGGAGGAGCCCCATAACCGATCCGATGTCTCTTTTGTCGCCAAAAAAGTCGCCAAGAAAATGTGACCGGAGATAACCGAAAAGTACCTTGCTTTTCAAGTAAGAATAAAAATCTATATCTTTGAAGTGTATTGAATAATTAGAATTCAGTCTTTTTCTGACTGAACTGTTAATAGGTACTGGCAATAAAAATTGGTAGGAAAAAACTTATTTCACAAATTGAAAACATGTCCTCCATTTCTACCTCTTCTGTTCTCCTTTTATAACACTGGTATCTGGTAACCCTAACTATCACCGTCTGAATAGCATTCAGAGAGGGAGTAGGCGTTGCCCTTCTCCCTAGAACCGGCCATGATCGTAGAAGTTTTAAAAAAAATAGTAAATTACCCTTCAAGGGAGAATCTTGACTGTCGCAGAAGTCTGACAGGAAATAAATAAAAATAAATACCCCCTCAAGCAGCTGCTTGCCACAGAGGTCTGACAGGAGCCTGTCAGTTTATATGCCACAGTAGATCTGAAAGGATGGCAGGACCTCAGCAGAAAAACGACACACACATCCATGCCTAATCCGGGGCTCGAACCCAGGTCCCTTAGATCAGTAGCCAAGCGTGCTAACCACTCTGCCACGGGACGGCGTCTGACAGGAGCCTGTCTGTATAATGCATCATCGAGAAGATCTGTGTGGAAAGCGAGACTTTGGCAGAAAGGCAACAGAAGTGCTCGTGCCGTATCTGAACCCAGGTCTCATTTGATCAGTGGCCAAGCTTGAGTTCTTGTTTATGAAGACTCGTACACTAATATACCTCTGAACGGTACTTTTTTGCACACAATGGGCTAAATGGCTAGGTCACAAGGATTCCTAAAGCTCGGAGAAGATTGGGAGGGAGGAGACTCACAGCAGCTGGGAAACGGATGGTAGCCTCCGTCAAGGCCATCCAGGCTTTGCTCTTGATTGGCGGTGGCAAGGGGAAGATCATTCAGGATAATTGCAACTAGTCCTTACGACCGGGAAATTGTGACATACACCAAGCCAGTCACCTCTTACGTTTGGCCTTGTGGCGGCTTTTAGCAGCTACAGAAGCATAATTTACACGAGCCTGTTGTCCAATCGCATATCTTTGCTTGCCAGTGCGCTCTCGAGGAGCCATCAGGAGCAACAGTGTTGAGCGAGGGAACACCTATGGTGGTGGGGGGGGGAGGAAGGTTTAACTTACTCATTAAATATGCTATTGAAGTTTTCTGTTTTATTTTGTGATAAAGTATTTCATAGTTTCTTTCACCAATATATTATTTATTTTATAATATGAATAAAGCAGACTATTTTGGGAATACCAATTTAAGAGGAGGGGCGGGGGTGGCTCAGTCGGTAGCGCGCGCCAGGCTCGTAATCTGTAGTTCCCAGGTTCGAGTCCCAGCTGGGTCAGCGTTGAGATTTATCTCCGCAAAATTCCCCGCCCACGGTCAGTAGGGGACACCGATGGGCTTGGAAAGGCCGCCGTTCCTCGGATGGGACGTTAAGCCGTGGCCCCGTGTACGGGAGAGCCATACCTTGTGCACGTTAAAGAACACGCTGGATGGCCTTGACGGGAGGCTACCATCTATCTCCCAACAGCTGTTCCAGTGGGTCCCATCCCCCAACCTTCTCTGAGCCTTCGGGGTCCATGTGACCTGGCCATTTAGCCCATGGTGTGCAAAAAAGTGCCGCTCAGAGGTAAAACAACCCAACCCAATTTAAGAGGTTACTAGAGGTTTTGACGTTTTTAACTCGGCGACCCTCTAGAATCGTAGATAAAATTATGTGAACTCATCCCTACAATGTAGGATCTATATATTTGGGGGGGGGGGGAGGGAATCGCTAAAAATCCTAGCAAATATAAAACTATCTGAGCTTTAAAATCCTCTTCCAAACTGCTCATGACTAAATTTGACTTTACTGGGTTGAGCAATCAGAAAATATTGCAGCGATATCTTCTGGAGCCAGGGCCACCATAGGCGATGACGGGAACTTTTTTCGGCCGTGCAAAAAGTATATCAATGTTTCAAGATAGAAATATTTAAATCGCATTATTCATTAATGAACTCTGTTGCGATCATGTATACATAAAAAAATATATCTGAAGCAGCTGATCATAACCATAAATACAACTAAGGATGGCTTAAAAAAACTTTAGAAGAAAAAATGATTTTCCATATTACTGAATAAAAAATATAATAACATCGTCTTAGTTACTTCCGTTACATAATGGCGTAGCAAGTTATTCTGCTCGTTGGGAGAATCTAAAATTGAATTTTGAAAAGCATTAGTCCCGGAGATTTTTTTGGTAAAGCGACGCCACTGGTTTGTCTGTATACTACTGAAGAGTCGAAAGTCGATTTGACCTTGCATGTCTCTAAAGCCCTTTGGTCCTTTTCCCCTGATACCGGACATCTGCCACAATTACCGCTGCCAGAAGTAGACTCTGTTAACATTCTAGTATACACTTTTTGAAAATGGAGACATCAACGCTACCTACTTTATAGTTTAGGCTACTGTTGTATTAGTACGTCGAGCAACAGTGTACAGTAATACCACCTTTTTGGAAGCTGGTTTTATCTCGTGGAGTGTTTGCCATTACCAGTGCTCCTCGTAAGACAACAAGATTTATGACATATGCAAAGGAGGTGGTCATTTCATCGCAGTTAGGGTAAATAGCAAAAGGTCTCTAATGTTTTGGTCATGCAGTATACGACTTTGTCCTTTTTTACGGAGGGCGTTCAAAGAGTTCTTGATACGTGTCTGTAGATCGTTCCTCTGAAGTTCACGAGCTACGACTTGTTTGAAAGCTTCACTAAACTTGTCATTACGTGTTAAGAAGAAAGGCCGAATCATCATTTGTCTTCGCAGGCGCCGCGCATACTCTTCGGTCTGCAAAATCTGTTTGTTGTTGCTGTGGAGCCTACTAAAGACGACGAAAGATTTTTCGTTTCCACAAGGCTGCAGCTCGGGGACGACGGATTCGTGCTGATTTATCATATGTATACGGGGATCATGCCTGTTCATATGGATGGCACTGTTATTGATGGATACAGATTCAGTGATGGACGGCAAAGCTTCGAAGACCTCTCTCGTGCAGGAAGACCAAAGGACATCGTGAACGAGAGCATCACAGTTCAGGTAATAAGTTTAGATGTCAGTGTATCGATTGAATAATTGTTTCTACACTGCCATCAACATTTAAAATTCCGAAAGATCTGTGCCAAATGCAACAGAACAGCAAAAAAGGGCTAGAGTCGACTCGTGCAAGGAGATTTTCCAATGTTTGAATCTAGAAGCTCCAAATAGTTAAGACATTGTCACAGGTCATGAGACGTGGTTTTATTACTATACAACTCCCAGAAAGATCGACAACTATTTTTGAGTTGCGGAAGATGAACCACGTCCCTAAATCCTCAGACAAGGCTTTAAGCTTAAGGAAGGGGATGTTCCTGTTTATTGATACAAGATAATTTTTTTTTCAATTCCCAAGGAGTGGTAGCCATGGGCACTTTTACCTGAAAAAATTACAATAAATGGCCAATACTACACAAACATTGCTTTGCCCAAAACGGTTAAGGAGCTTCTTTCAACAGCAGGCGTGTCAAGGATTCTCCTCCATGACAATGCGAGTGCTCACAAAACCCAGCAAGTTACGGCTTATCTAGGGCAGGAAAAAAAAAATCAAATCTCTGCCCTATCCTATATATTCATCCGATCTTGCACCATGCGATTTTTGGTTGTTTCCAAAAATTGAAAAGGAACTTGCTGGGAAGCCTTTTTCAAGGGTGCAAGACCTTTCAGAATACGTTCATTCAGAGTTGCGGAGTATTCGCCAACAGAGGAGTTGGGTTGTTTTACCTCTGAGCGGCACTTTTTTGCACACCATGGCTAAATGGCCAGGTCACATGGACCCCGAAGGCTCAGAGAAAGTTGGGGGAGGGGACCCACTGGAACAGCTGTTGGGAGACAGATGGTAGCCTCCCGTCAAGGCCATCCAGCGTGTTCTTTAACGTGCACAGGGTATGGCTCTCCCGCACACGGCTTAACGTCCCATCCGACGGACGGCGGCCTTTCCAAGCCAATCGGTGTCCCCTACTGACGGTGGGCAGGGTGGGGAATTTTTGCGGAGATAAATCTCAACGCTGACCCAGCTGGGACTCGAACCTGGGAACTACAGATTACGAGCCTGGCGCGCTACCGACTGAGCCACCCCCGCCCCGCCAACAGAGGAATATCGCCAAGTATTTCAGAATTAGCTTTAGATGTCTGCAACTTTGCATAGATGCAGGAGGGGAGTACTTTTAAAAGGCAGTGAAAGTTTTCTTCAGATAAGTGCAATGGTTTTTGTTCTTCAGAATCATATCGAGAACTTTTTGAATCCCCATCGTAACAAGTTTTACAACGTATTATTATTTATGAAGCTTCAGGGAACATTCGCTATTAAATTCTCATCAGTTTACGAGAGATAATGACAATAATTATGAAGTCAGTTTAACATATTTATTAAATTGAAAAAATGTTTTGTTATCGTTCCGAACTATTTCATTACATATACTTGCTTGTGAATATGGTACATTGATCCAGACTGATGCATGGGAAGACCAAACTGATGTGAAAAAAAATCTCGCAATATATTGTAGGTCAAGAAATTTCTCCCCTATTTATATTTTCTGGTATATATTTTAGTTTTTTTTTTTCTTTGCCTCCGTGTTCTCTCATGATTTAACATGGCGTCGTCTCATCGCCGTGGAGATAACTTTCAACAGCTATGATTAAGTAAGCCAAATAAGTTTAATCACAGAAGCCACACCCACCTCAAGGTCACTTTCACCTTTAACACTCCCTCATCTGTAATAAATGAGGCTCCTGAAAATGAAGGTAGTTGTAGTCATGACCGAGACCCGGATGTTAACCTATCTTGCAGAGAATTTTTTAAGGCTATAATAAACTATTTTTTTATAATTGTACAAGGAAATTG
Organism: Ryuthela nishihirai; assembly: GCA_038380435.1. Taxonomy (NCBI): domain Eukaryota; kingdom Metazoa; phylum Arthropoda; class Arachnida; order Araneae; family Heptathelidae; genus Ryuthela; species Ryuthela nishihirai. Next base: position 41,403,703 of record JAWZYU010000017.1, on the reverse strand, counting down.
ATCTATTTTTTTTTAGAAGCCTATGATTTGAATGTGACGCTATAATGTAGTTTTGGGATCTCAGAGTTAGATAAAAAAAAAACTAGTGGATGGAATATCTGCAAGTCACTGGATTTAGGACAAAAGACCTTACGGTATATATTCTCCTCATCGTTGGGTTGTTTTACCTCTGAGCGGCACTTTTTTGCTCACCATGGGCTAAATGGCCAGGTCACATGGACCCGGAAGGCTCTGAGAAGGTTGGGAGAGGGGACCCACTGGAACAGCTGTTGGGAGACAGATGGACGTAGTCAAGGCCATCCAGCGTGTTCTTTAACGTGCACAGGGTATGGCTCTCCCACACACGGGGCCACGGCTTAACGTCCCATCCGACGGACGGCGGCCTTTCCAAGCCCATCGGTGTCCCCTACTGACCGTGGGCAGGGCGGGGAATTTTGCGGAGATAAATCTCAACGCTGACCCAGCTGGTACTCGAACCTGGGAACTACAGATTACGAGCCTGGCGCGCTACCGACTGAGCCACCCCCGCCCCTCTCCTCATTGTAGTAATAGTTTCAAGGAATTTAAAAAAAATATTATGCCCGTGTACAGGATCGTGGAGTTGAGGGCGCGAGGCTGTAGCTTCAGGGCGACATACTTGTAGTTGATTCTGAAATAAATATTTTAAAGAAAAAGTGAAAAATATTAAAGTTCGAAACTTTTAGGTGCTTTCTGTCATTGTTATGCGTCCAATCAAAAGACGTGCACGAAACGCACTCTTGCAGTTGTAGGCATATCGCAAGTGCATTTTAATACATTTCTGTATGTAGAAATATATATATATACGTAATAGCTTTTTTGCTACACATCTTGGAAGTCGAAATCAATGATTTGGAATGTTTTTGTTTATTGATACAGGAATATTTTTAGGATTGTCATTAGGCAATTGCAGAAGCGATACTACAGGAAAAGCATTCCAAGCAATCTCTTGTACGGCAAATTTTTAGGGGCGGCACATTTTCTTTTTATGAAGTTTTTTTCTTGTACATTATGGCAATTTATTTTTGCGTGATGCATCTCTGATTTCAGTTTCTGACTTCGGCAGATGCACAATTTAAAGGTTACTTTTAGCAAGCAAGTCATTCTTCCTTCTCGCACTCGCTCTTCTGGCCGCCCTGCCCACGATCAGTAGGGGACACCGATGGGCTTGGAAAGGCAGCCGTCCGTCGGATGGGACGTTAAGCCGTGGCCCCGTATGTGGGAGAGCCATACCCTGTGCACATTAAAGAATACACTGGATGGCTTTGACGGGTAGACTGCCATTTTTCTCTCAACAGATAATACAGTGGATCTTCTCATCCCCCCCCCCCCAACCTTCTCTGAACCTTTGGGGTCCTTGTAACCTGGCCATTTAGCCCATGGTGTGCAAAAAAGTGCCGCTCAGAGGTAAAACAACCCAATAACTCGCTCTTCTGGTAATTAGCTTTCAAGGAAAATGTGGCGAAATGGGGAAGAAACTAAACTTTCTCACAGGTTGACTAAAGAGGTTGAGAGAATAGCTGAGAGCTTTGAAGCCTTTTCATGAAGTAGGAAAGCATTTTAATCGCCAAAGAGCAATGGCGGGAGAAACAAATCTGTTGCCTGCCAGAGATTAATTCCCAGATGTCCGGGAAAGGAAATTGCAATACAGTTTTTGGTTGGGTGGGAATTTTTCTTGACGAGTCAGCAATAACCCTTTAACACCCTCATGCTCATTAAAACTAATGCCTTTTGAGATGCACACCGGGAGAATTTTGGAATAAACTCTCCCAAATGAAATATCTTTAAACCCCTCATTTAAGTGGCCAGAGACAATGCTACTCCTCATTTTACCTCGAGAGTCTGGAGTCTTCGTGTGAAAATCGGTTAAGCTTCGTTGTTCCTAGTAAGGAAACCTTGAGCAGCTGTTCCTGAAAGTTTGGAGGGGCAGGGATGGCTCAGTCGGTAACGTGCCAGGATCGTAATCTGTAGTTCCCAGATTCGAGTCCAGCTGGGTCAGCGTTGAGATTTATCTTCGCAAAATTCCCCGCCCTGCCCACGGTCAGTAGGGGACACCGATGGGCATTTTAAATTCCTTGAAAGGCCACCGTCCATCGAATGGGACGTTAAGCCGTGGCTACATGTGCGTGAGAGCCATACCCTGTGCACGTTAAAGAACACGCTGGATGGCCTTGACGGGAGGCTACCATGTCTCCCAACAGCTGTTCCAGTGGGTCCCCTCCCCCAACCTTCTCTGAGCCTTCGGGGTCCTTGTGACCTGGCCATTTAGCCTATGGTGTGCAAAAAAGTGCCGCTCAGAGGTAAAACAACCCAACAACCCTTGTGACCTGGCCATTTAGCCCATTGTGTGCAAAAAAAAGTGGCGCTCAGAGATAAAGCAAGCAACCAACCTGAAAGTTTCGAGATTTCTGAAAGGAAAGTGTGAAAAGTTTATAGTTATCAGGAGGTCGTGGGTTCGTATCCTATCCGGCTTAAGACAATTTTTCCTCTAAAATTGATCGATGTTAAATTCAGAGTGATATCTATCTTCATAGTTGAAAAAAATTACATCGAAATATCTCTTCAATTTATAGTATAAAAATTTTAAATTCTGTAACTATTATTCTTGCAAAAAAAGAAACAAAATAAAGAAAATGGGAAACGCACAAAATGCACGAGGATGATGGCTTTAATAAATAAATAAGAAATAGAAATTGCGTCAAGTAGTGCTTTAGCTGCTGAGTAAAAGGTCCTAGGTTCGAATTTTAGATAAAATATGGATGCAATTAAATCGGAAGGTTCAACTGTGGAGTCTGAGTCCAAAACGATTGACTGGTATGTGTTCGTAGTGAATAATATTAGTTTTCTTATATTTGTTTTTTATGTGTATTGTGCATACGTACCGAACAAGTTTCCATTGATATTTTCTTTTTATAGGCACTACTTTTTTAAGCTTTAGTTATCCATTGAAATGAACGCATAATACCAAGAAATGTAGCTATTACAGTGAGGTACTGTTAGTCTTTCGCGGTTTTCAACTGGCACAGAAATCTTCGGAACAAATAATCTTGTAAGTTGAGGACTTCTGTATTCCCATGTTAAATCAATGGTCTGAATATCGCGTATTAAGTTTTAATTCCGATATAAAATGTTGTGACTGGTATTTCTATTTTTTATATACAACGCTTTAAATATTGCTGAAAACGAGATTTACATGGATTTAATTTAATCTTAAATATATTTTTCGGTCACATTTTCCATGAAAACCGTATTTTAAGAAGGTGAGAGCTTCTAATTTAGCTCCCCACTGGATATAGCATGGTGTCGTACCTTCAACGTTGGAAACCATTATAGTTGGGGGGGGGGGGCTCAGTCGGTATCGCGCCAGACTTGTAATCTGCAGTTCCCAGGTTCGAGTCCCAGCTGGGTCAACGTTGAGATTTTTCTCCGCAAAATTCCACCCCCCCCTGCCCACGGTCAGTAGGGGACACCGATGGGCTTGGAAAGGCCGCCGTCCGTCGGATGGGACGTAAAGCTGTGGCCCCGTGTGAGAGCCATACCCTGTGCACGTTAAAGAACATGCTGTAGGCCTTGACGGGAGGCTACCATCAGTCTCCTAACAGCTGTTCCAGTGGGTTCCCAACCTTTTCTGAGCCTTCGGGTTCCTTGTGACCTGGCCATTTAGCCCATTGTGTGCAAAAAAGTGCTGCTCAGAGATAAAACAACCCAACCCTTTACAGTTACAGCGTTTTATACGCTGCAAGTTCAATTTTATTTGAACTTACTGGAGTTTTTCACGAGATTAAGCATAGAGATTTGCATTTATTATATATTTTAATTTCAACCTTTTTAATAAAACTATGATAAAAAATTTTGTTTTGAAATTTTACTTTTTTTCGTTTTGAAATTTACGTTTTTGTAAGGGAAAAAACATTTTAAATCGCAACTCTTCACTTACTGCAGGTTGACAAGGAAGATTATGCAGAGAGAAATTGAAGTTTTTTTTTAATATAATCAGAAAGGAAGTTTGTAGATTTATTTTCCCCTTTTTTTTAAATTAATTATTCTGAAATAGGTCTAAATTCAAACCGAGTATTCTTGTAAATAAAGCAGGGAAATAGGGCAATAGGAACATTTCCAATTTCTTAAATTTTTATTTTTTAATTTAAATAAAAAATTAAATATTCCCTCAAGCAGCTGCTTGCTACAGAGGTCTGACAGGAGCCTGTCAAATTATATGCCATATTAGGTCTGTGAGGGTGGCGGGTCCTCAGCAGAAAGACAACACTGACATCCATGCCTCACCCGGGGCTCGAACCCAGGTCCCTTCGATCACTAGCCAAGCGTACAATCGTATAAAATTTATTCATTTCTGAACAATAATTTCACTTTTAATTAATTTTAACTTTTATGGTAAAATTGGGAGCTGAAAATGCACGTTTTTTTAAGTTTTTCTCGTAAATTTAAACGAATTGCAACTCAAAAATTGGCAAAAACATTTAAACGGTGTTTGTCTTACTTACAGTAAGGCATTGCAATTAAACAGAAATTTTGATAATTTCCAATTGTGAATACCTTTCGCTTGAAGGTCATGGCTGAAAAATTCTTTTTTATATATATTCTACCAACTTTGAGGCGACGTTTTACTTGGATGGAAATAAACAACCGGAATTATGATATTTCCAATGTTTTTAGGTGGGAGCTGTATTTAAATCAGAACAACTTGATGCACTCCCGTACCTGCAGAGAACTTTATTCACTAGGAATTTAAAAAGAAGTTTAAACGAAAAAACATTGACATTGTCTTTCAAAACTCTTAACCATTTTTTTGCGATATTAATAACTGATATATGTATCAGTTTTGTACGCCCTATAATTCAGAAAAAAATTATCCAGTCCTCTGGAATCCTCCCCTTCCCCCCCCCTCTAAGGCGGCATTGGATAATTTTGCCTTGGGTGGCAAATTACCTGCTGATATATTTATGAAATAAAAATTTCCTCTGCAGCTGTCTTTCCACGAAAGTCGGTTACTAGCTGTCAGTGTAATACGGCGCAGAAAATAATCCGTGAAAAAGGCGATACTTCAGCAGATAAACAATACAGAATATTATCTACTATAAAAAATGTCTCCCACCCCCCAAAAAAACAAAAAATTCCTCCCTAAACAACTGCGTAGTGTAAAAAAAAAAAACATCCATTATACCAGAAGTGCTTGACGAGTTCATGCCGTCCTAGGTAAAAAAAAAACATTTATCGCCCCCTCCCGTACCTTTTTAAGTGGTTTCATTAAAAATATTTTTATAATCTAATAAAATAATTGTTACTTAAATATATAACCTGCGAATTAAATGTCGAACTAAGCACACTTTAATTTTCTGTCATTATGCTCAAAAGAAATAAGGGAACACGATTTTTTTTGCCGTTTGCGAAAGAGGGATTGGCTAATGCTCAAAATGTGATACGCTAAGTCTATCCAATAAAGAATTTCTGGATAAAAACACACATTGTGATAGAAATTCAGATCCGCTTCATAAACAAAGCGTTCAGCTCCAAAAAAAAAATGTGTTATGTTTGCGTGGAACAACAGTGTTTTTTTTTCTTCCCTGGTCGATACATTGAAGACTATCCCCTCCCCTAACGAGGCCCTCCAAACAGAGTCATTTATTTTCTTCAACGGGAGTTCAAGGCCAATGAAAATCGTCTGGCTTCACCAGCTGTATCGATGATACTTCTAGGAAACCTCCCCAGGCTTAAGTGCATTGATTGATGATCATCTATGTAATGTTCACACTTTAGATGGTTCCTAATGCATTTACGATACTAAACATACAAAAAAAACGTTTTCATTCTCGTGATAAAGCAATATCACTGAAGCTGGACTGCACGAAAAAAATATTGGCCTAAATTTATGAAAGCAAAACTTCTTGTGAAGCAAAATAGAAAAGTTTTCCTCTTTCTACAGAAGGAGGAAAAGAATATTTGACATTCGTTAAGCGCCTACTAACTTATGCTTCTGTGCATTATTCATAAACTTGGTAAGTCTATGTACAGTCGCTCAAAAAAATATCCGAACACTATGGTTGATTACAGAATTCAGAAAAAATATCTGGCAACGATTTTTTTAGAAATTAGTGATCTGGCAACCGTGTCACGTGACACGAAGGTTGCCAGATCACTAAATTCTAAAAAAACGTTGCCAGATATTTTTTCTGAATTCTGTAATCAACCATAGTGCTCGGATATTTTTTTTTTTGAGCAACTGTACTAATAACATTTCAATGTATCATTTTGAAAATGCCATTTTTTTTAAATATGGCGAGATGCTAATTTCTGCTCAACATTTTTGGATGAGCTTATACCTTTCAAAACTTGATTTATGCTAATAAAAGTGTTCGGTTATAATTTTTTTGCCTATGTCAAATAATAGTTAAATATTTTTTCTTACACAGCCCATTATCTTTGCCAAATTACTGTGTTTTAAATACAACATATCTTTCTGATTTCACTTGGATACAAGTTATTTTTACCTTTCAATGAAAGCAGATAATTTTTGCGTTGTATGTTAATGACAAAAATAACTAAAAAAAAACTGGGCAACGGAAATATTTAGGATAAAAATGCGAGAGCACCGTGGCCGAGTGGTTAGCGCGCTTGGCTGCAAATCTAAGGAACCTGGGTTCGAGCCCCGGGTAAGGCATGGATGTATGTGTCGTTTTCCTGCTGAGGTCCTGCCATCCTCTCAGACCTTCTACTGTGGCATATAAACTGACAGGCTCCTGTCAGACCTCTGTGGCAATCAGCTGCTTGAGGGGGTATTTATTTTTTATTTTTTTATAGAAGTCTAAATAGCCAGGTCCCAAGGGCTCAGAGAAGGTTGGTGGAAGGGGACGCACTGGACAGCGTTAGGAGACAGATGGTGGCCTCCCATCAAGACCATCACGCGTGTTCTTTAAAGTGTAAGGGTAGGGCTCTCCTGTAGATGGAGGGGGGGAGGGGGGCATGACTTTAAGGTCCTATGAGACGGACGAGGGCCTTTCGGTGTCCCCTTTCTCATTGAGTATAGGTGAGCGGAGATATATCTCATCACTGGTACAGTTATGATTAGAACCTGGGAATTGCAGATGACGATGATTGCTTAAATAAAAATAAATAAATACCCCCTCAAGCAGCTGCTTGCCACAGAGGTCTGACAGGAGCCTGTCAGTTTATATGCCACAGTAGAAGATCTGAGAGGATGGCAGGACCTCAGCAGAAAAACAACACGAACAACCATGCCTTACCCGGGGCTCGAACCCAGGGTTTTAATAATTCGTACGAAATTTAGCAGTTTAGTTGTGGTGTGTTCTTTTTACCCTCTCGCATATTGGGAAGGATTCTTCCTTAGCAAACATATCGTTCTATGATATTTGTAACTGCTTTGCAACTTAAATTGATCGAACAGTTAGTGATCTGGCAACCTTCGTTGCCAGATAGTTTTTCTGAATTCTGTAATCAACCATAGTGTTAGGATACTTTTTTGAGCGACTGTACTGAAGGATTCAAATATTAATACATTCTTTTTTAATTTGAAAAACCTTTTTCAATATTTTGTAATTTATTTTTTAAATTTTACTAAAATTCATTAAAAAGAATCCGACAGCAATGAATCATCATCATAATAATTTTATCCTAAAATACGGGCGGACATCTATTGAAAAAAAACTGCTCTAAAACTCCGCAGAAGAAACATTTAATCTGTTTTCAGACAGATTTTGGGCCCTTTGTCATTCCGCAGATATTTGACAGATATACGCCGGGTCCCTTGTTCAACAGGAAACATGAAGTCCGACCTCGAATGCCTTTGCGAAACTGGGGAGTATAATTGGAATAAATATATGAATTGGAATAAATATATGAATTGGAGCTTTTCCGTCCGCTTCTTTTAAAAATCCCATCGCCTTGAATTCGTTACGCGCCAAAGTTTTGGAGGGTATAGTATAATAAAATTCCAAGTAGCTGTTATTGAAATGTCATAGAATTATTAAAATAAAAAAAACTCTGCAAGTTTCATAATGAGATATTGTTTGACTCGTATTTTCAATGCCATTGTGATTTTTTTTATGTTCAGAAAATTAAGGTTCCCAAACCGTTGCGCCACTGGTGATAACTGTAGACTTTATGACATCAGGCGTTTTTTTTTTTTCCGCCACCTCATTTAAAACCACTGGATACACGCAATATATTCCCTGGAGGAAAATCTAAAATCTGATCGACCTACACCACTGCAGAAGATAAAGAAACGATGCTCATGTATGAGGTGCTGACACGAACGACAACCGTGAATTGCCAAAATAAGGGTGGTGTGTGCGAGTCTGAGAGGTGGCCAGCTAGTAACACCAGTGGAGAGCGAAGATAATGGCGAAGTCTCCAATCCTTCGACGGAACAGGAATGGGAAAGCCCCAGGCCGAGCTTTACCAGAGTTGTTGGCTGCATCATCCAGCAGAAAAAATAAGATCGCAGAAGACACTGACAGCGCCGATTTGCCACGCTACATGGATCAGTGACCTCGAGCTTGGGCACTGAGGAACCCGAAAAATAATAAGGCTCTCCCACGCACACAAAAATGCAATTCACGAGCGAGCGGGGAAGGGGGAGGGGGGAAACAAAAACATCATCGTAAATGGACAATTTGAGTCTTTCTACAGCTCATATTGCTCGCGATGGCTTTTAAGTGGCCCAATGAAGTGTTCCTTCGCGAAAAGGAAATTCATAAAACTTTGTCTTAACCTGTTGGCTTCTCATGATTCAAGTTTTGATCAATCTTTCTTAAATTACTGTCATTTGAATCGGTAAAAACGTTTGAAATAAAAAAATGTTTGTAAACGTTTTTTATTTTCGCCACTTCAGTTCAAACAACTGGGGTCATTTCGGGCACATTATGTACTTAGAGGACAAATGAAATCTTTTTTTTTGTGGGGGAGGGAATTAAAAAAAAAAATGCGGTGATTCAACATGACGTGGTCCAGTCGAGTTAATAGTACGAAAATGTTGCTCAAGTTACAAGAGATCGTTTGTTTTCAGAGCTGTGTGTGGGTGGGCAGGCGTGGGTGTATGCAAGAGCGTGCAGACTGCGTTCGTGCATTGATGCACAAAGAATTCTTTGCGCCATTCATGAAGTCATGACTGCACATCAGCTGTTTCGGTCCCTCTGGGAGCGGTGAGTTGCGGGAGGAAGAAATTGCATGCATGCACACTACCTCGTTTAATGAATAGGGTGAGTTGTCGGACGTAAAGTTTCTCCCTCGTGCGAAACTGTAGTCATGGTAACGAACGTTACCCGATAAGACACGTGTTAGGGCTGAAACTAAACCTCAACCCCAGACTATACATTCTTATGTCACGTCTTCCTGACCCCTTCTTCCCTGGAATGACCCCTCCCACTTCTCAACTGGTAAAGTCAAAAGTTGAAGGAAGAGGAGAAATTTTACGGCGGCTTCAGAATTAACTGCTAAAAACTTCGAAATTGTTGGAAAAAGTAAAAGATATTTTGTTTGAAGTTTTTTTAAATTCTCAGCATATTCTAATAATCCATTATTAGGAGGTGCTACTCAATTTACTGAAAGAATCCCCCCCCTTTTTTTTTGCCTCGTGTTAGGGCCGACTCAGTCGGTAGTGCGCCAGGCACGTAAACTACAATTCGCATGTTCGAGTCCCAGCTGGGTCAGCATTGAGATTTATCTGTGCAAACCCCCACCCTGCCCCCCGGTCAGGAGGGGCATTTGGTAGGGGACACCGATGGATTTGGAAAACCGCCATTCGTCGGATGGGTCGTTAAGCCGTGGCTATAAATCATGCCCATTTCATAGCAGTTCACGGATGTCAAATTGGAAGCAATTGCATATCTGTGGCATTCACCGTATTTAAAGTACGCTGAAAAAATTAATCATAAAATATTAAGTCGTTCAGTGAGAAGAGCTTAGTGATCTTTGGCCTAAGCTACCGTCCCAGCTGGGTCAGCGTTGAGATTCATCTCCGCAAAATTCCCCGCCCTGCCCACGGTCAGTAGGGGACACCGATGGGTTTGGAAAGGCCACCGTCCATCGGATGGGACAGCAGTGGCCCCGTGTGTGTGGGAGAGCCATACCCTGTGCACGTTAAAGAACACGCTGGATGGCCTTGACGGGAGGCTACCATCTGTCTCCCAACAGCTGTTCCAGTGGGTCCCCTCCCCCAACCTTCTCTGAGCCTTCGGGGTCCATGTGACCTGTCCATTTAGCCCATGGTGTGCAAAAAAGTGCCGCTCAGAGATAAAACAACCCAAGCCTAAGCCACCGTTGTCGCCTCCATTGCTAATTAATAGTGGCAGATGTTGATTACTTTTAACCATGTCTGTTTGCTCGCTGCCTTTTGCAGTCTTTATTCGTCTCCATTGCCTTGAGTTTAAGGCAATTTGCACTTATCATCGAGTAATTCTTAGGGGAAAAAATTATGCCTCGAATAATTCGTAAAATAGTAGAAAATGGACAGGTATGACAGTGTAGTAGTGCGTAGTTAGTGAATCATTTTATATCTTAATAGAGCCATTAGAATGAAATCTTAATGTATTGTAATCTGGAATTAACTGCGCAGTTTTTTTGTTTCAAAGTTACTACCGACTTAAAACTAGTATCATATATCTAAAATAACCATAATGAAGAATTCTGGTTACGTTTTTACCACATTTTCCTATTGCAGTAGGATTTTTTTTTTAATTACGGCTCGAGTGTAATATTATGCTAATTTTCCAAATATAAGTTTCGACTTCTGCAGCAGACCAAAATGTCAAGCATCGTGTTTCGAAAGTTGACCAGCCAATCAGAATGTCTGTAATTGTGACGTAGTCGACAGCCCAATATATACTTAACGTTTCTAAGTTCCACCCTTAAAGGAGCCAACGTTGAGTTTTTCTCTATTAGCCTGTTCTACTAAATGAGAGAGAAAACTGCGTCCATCGTTAAACTGCCACCCCGGTACAAAAAAAAACTTATTCAAAGAGCACATGAAAAAGTGCTGGATGGATAGATAACTCTCTCTCCCCCTCTGGTAGCCATCCAATGAGTTGGTTATTTTACCTTTGATCAGCACATCTTTTGCCCGCAATATGCTAAATGGCCAGGTCACATGAACCCCCAAAGTCCAGGAAAGGTGATCAGTGATCAAATGGGGAGCTATTAGTAGACAGATGAAAGCCTGCCGTCAAAGCCTTAGCATATTTTTTAAAGTGCGCAGAGAATGATTCTTCTGAAGTTCCCCTCCGTAGGATGACGACTTATCCAAGCACATCAGTGTCCCCATTCTCCTCTGTAGCAAGATGTAGCTGAGCAGAGGAAATTCTCAATTTAGGCATAATTGAGATTTGAACCTGAGGAAAATCAGAATCTGAGTCGAGCGTCTACCGACTGAGTCTACTTCAATACTAAGTGGTTTCCCTTCATTAACATTCTGGATCGCTGAATCCTTGTGACCAATCCATTGTAACCTATTGGAATGCAGATTAGTGCCGCTAAATAGTTAGCCCAACTCGCATAAAGACCACACAGGCGTTTTTTCACAAATCGTATCACAAACACTGTGTCGAGATTTGAAGATACCTTATACAAAACAAAAGTTAATACTTTGTAACGTCGAAAAACGTCTGTAATGAAATTATTTACGCGTCTATTATTTCATAAGAGCGTAGTGGCGGATCTAGAAGGGAGGAGAGTAAACCCCCCACCCCCACCCCAACCAGTATATACACACACACATACACGCGAACTTTAAAAATAACTAAAATAATTGAAATCTATTTGAGAATATAGCCGTCCCGTGGCCGAGTGGTTAGCACGCTGGGCTACTGATTTATGGGACCTGGGTTCGAGCCCCGGTTAAGGCATGGATGTAGTAATGTTTTTCTGCTGAGGTCCCGCCATCCTCTCGGACCTTCTACTGTGGCGTATAACCTGACAGGCTCCTGTCAGACCTCTGTGGCAAGCAGCTGCTTGAGGGGGTATTTTTTTTTATTTGAGAATATAGATGATTGTTCTCGTTTGCAAGTTGTTTCGGTGCAGAATTGAAAATGTTTGTCTTGTTAAAGGGTTAAGATCTGTATTATCCGTTTCATATTTAAACCTACCACAAAATACAAATAATTCCATGATAGATATTCTTCTTTTGTAATATATAAAAGTATGAATGCTTGGGAGGTATTGCAATTTTATCGATAAATTTTATCATACAATGGCATTTGTTATGTACAATCGCTAAATGTAACAGACCTCCAAGTGGCTGTATTATTTTTTTTTCCCCATTGTAACACCTTTACCTTCCCATTACCAAAGATATGACCTCATTTTTTTCCCCCCTCCATAAGAGCGAACATTTGAAAAGGCATGTCGGAACAGTTGTATAACTAGCTAAAGGAAACGAGAAATTTGTCTGATCATTTTGATCGAAACAAGCTTGAGAGTGAGATGCTCTTTTGTTGTCGAAAAGAAATGGCTACAAGTTCGCTTCTCTGAAGCAAAAAGCCTCGAGCATATCGGTAAGCATAGCCTCGAGCTCATATGCATCCCGTCTTTCCTTGAGGTGGCCTCATTATCGTAACAAACTTTACACAAATATCGAAAGGTTTCCAAAATTGGAACTATTGTCATTGACGATTTTCTTTGTAATGAGGCCATTGCAACTCGCAATTTCGGTTGCAAGCCGTTACGGTGCTTCAAAATCAGTCCAATTTGCTGTCATATCGAGTAGATTTTCATAGATAACAATCCCTGGTACGAGAATTCTTTACCGGATGACCTCCTTTAAAATATTGTCTTTTAAATTAAGAGGATAAAAAAAACACGTGAGACTCGCATCCTTTTGTCTCTGTTGACTTATTGCGGGTGACCTTTGGTAACAAGTCGAGCAAGAGTCTGATTTAGCTGAACCATTTGGAATCAATTAGCTAATCCTTGCAATCAGGGGCGTATTTAAGGAGGGTGTTTGGGGTACAACTTCCCCCTTCCCAAATGTATGTTTTATAAAATTTATGGAAAAAAATTAAGCTTTTTGAAACATTTAACACCTCCTAAGCATTGATTGCAAAATGTCCATTAGTTTTTATTTACTTATTTGTTGCCTTTATTAATATTTGCTTACTGTTTGTCGAAATTTTAATCTTTTTAAAAAAATCAACCCCTCCCCCCAAAAACAACATATTTTCAAAATATTCCATACTGCATGCACATCTTATCGGATGCACAACCCTTTTTCTTAGACTCGATATACTTTCCCATTTTTTTCGATTCGTCGGCGGAAACGATTTCTATGTAAAAGTGTTTGTTTTATTTGCATGGCTTTCGTTTTTTTTTTTACCGTACCAAGAGTGGCACTTTTTTCTACACAATGATCATAAGTGGCCAGGTCACAAGGACCCCGAGGGCTCAGAAGGTTGGGGTGAGAGGACCCACTGGACAACTGTTAGGAGACAGATGGTAGTCTCCCGTCAAGGCCATCCAGTGCGTTCTTTAACGGATTAACGAGAATCCTAAGATCATCTAGCGTGTTCTATTTAATTTGCATGCATTACTTACCTCTGGTGGCGTTTAGTAAAAACACTTCTTCACCAAAGCTTTAAAGGCAGTAAAATTATAAACGAAAGTTTGTAAGTCACCCCTGTCCTCATTTGCATGACAATTAATTCTTTGATTTCAAACGAATATTAAATTGTTTTTTTAATCGAATAACCTTAATTTCTAGTTAAGACAACTTGGTTGTTTTTATCTTTTGAATGCTACTTTTTTGTTCGCACATGAGATGAATTCGGGCTGAATTTTTCCAGCAATGAATCAATAATTACTGCGCTATTGAACTTGATCATTATTGGGAGGGGGGATTTTCGGGCACATAAACTTAGACTTGAAACTTATAGAATTCGATAGTCCGCACCAATGAGATCTGATTGATGCCGAATTATTGGATACTAACTGAGGGCACCCGACGCTGACAGTCTTTCTTTTAATATCTATATTCTCCTTTGAAGTATAGGTTGAGATATGAAATCAATATTTGCTGTTTCCAGTTTAGTGAACTCTCAGAGTCTCGTTTAGAATTCTGTCCTTTTAACACAGATTCAACACTGAGAATTACCAGGCGTTGCTAATGTCAGCACTCGCTCTCGTAGCTTCGTTGAAAACTGTCGAGATTTATATTTCCGACAGAGTTTCGTATCTTGTGGACTGTGGCTCCCATGATACTCGACCGAACAGTCTCAAATTTCGCACGTGGATTCCTCATGTGTAGGTCATAGGTTCCAAAAATCAGGTTTTTACCTGCAATATGACGGCTTAAAATAACGATTCCTTTGTGAATGTGGAGGATATGGCAACGACCGCAGATTTAAACGTTGATTCTTACTTCCATAGAAATAACCCTACTTGGTATGGTGATTAGCCTACCTTAGTGGGGCGGGGGTGGCTCAGTCGGTAGCGCGCCAGGCTCGTAATCTGTAGTTCCCAGGTTCGAGTCCCAGCTGGGTCAGCGTTGAGATTTATCTCCGCAAAATTCCCCGCCCTGCCCACGGTCAGTAGGGGACACCGATGGGCTTGGAAAGGCCGCCGTCCGTCGGATGGGACGTTAAGCCGTGGCTCCGTGTGCGGGAGAGCCATACCCTGTGCACGTTAAAGAACACGCTGGATGGCCTTGACGGGAGGCTACCATCTGTCTCCCAACAGCTGTTCCAGTGGGTCCCCTCCCACAACCTTCTCTGAGCCTTCGGGGTCCATGTGACCTGGCCATTTAGCCCATGGTGTGCAAAAAAGTGCCGCTCAGAGGTAAAACAACCCAAAGCCTACCTTAGTATATGTTGTATGAGAAACTAGAACAAGCTACAAAAAGGTTCTAGGTTATTTGTGTAAGGGAGTACTTTCTTCCATTTTCATTTTCTGTAATAGATTTGGCAGCGATTAATTTCCCATAAGAATAGCATGATAAATATTTTTGTTCCTAACAAATCTCCCCTTTTGGAATTTCGTCTTGAAATTCAGCACTTCAACCTGGATGGCCCGAAAACATTCTATCACGATTTCCCGATCAGTTATGGATGTTCCATACAAAGTAATAGACATCTTCTTTTACTATTAGATTCCGGGCTGTTGGATAACACCCGAAGAAACAGCTCAAGTAACTTTCATTCCACATTTTTACGTATTAGGCAGTATTAGTCCACCACTCTGAGAATGGCATTTTATTGTATTCGCTAATATTGTAGAGATGTCTTGAGAAATGACCCAAAGCAGCAGATTAGTGTGCAACATTAACTTTTACTTTATACAACATATAGTTCATTTATTGAATATTAAATATTGAATGTGTACTTATACATTTGGTGCATCTATATATCATCCCGTGTGCCAGAAATCATTGCATTTCTGTGATGGATTTAAAGTTCTTTAAAACAAGAAGTTGTCAACTGATGAAGCAGCACGGAGCGACACCTAACGGTCAGGGGCGTAGCGAAGGGACTGTTGCTGGGAAGTGGGGGGGGGGAAACAAAAATTTTACGACTCGGAAATAAAATTTTGCCAAATGAGAAAATAAGTACTTTACATAAATTTAATTATGTCTCTGTCAGGAACGTACCCAGGATTTAGTTCCGGGGGGGGGGGGATTTTGCTACCCAAAATTTTACCAAGTTGCCGCCATTTTTTGCCGACTCGCCATAATTTTACAAAAAAATCCAAATTTTTACATCTCGCCTGAATTTTACCAAATCACTTCGAACTATGCCAACTCCGATTTACTTTGTGGGATGGAACTTCACCCCATTCCTTACCATAGCCACGCCTTTGGTAACTAAACTGCAAAAAAAATCGCATTGGCGAACTTGTGTGACGTCATCGGTGGTAGAAATTTTCCCCGTGGTTCCGCGGGTACTGGAGTAATCGGCCCAAATTTGGTGGGGTGGTCTCACTTCGGTTACCCCAACAGGGCTAAAACTATCGGGTTCCTAACTGACGTGGGTCAGAAGTGATCACTCTGTCCGAAATTTTTGGGGCGCAGCCGTTCGCCTACCGTGTGAATTGGGTCGTACGTTGTGAGTAGAACGTTAACGGTGGAAAGCTGTGAATGGACTCGTCGATGGCAACAGTTAATCATTGGACATAAATTTCGCGATAAACTTTTGGCTTGGGTTTAACTTGACGAGTGATAAAGTTCTGGCGTTCATCATCCTCAAGCAACCATGGGCTACGGAGGTCCAACCAGACCGTGCAATTTAGTTCTCCAAGCAAGTCTGTCCTGAGCTACATCTACTGCATCTGGCCACTGCACACCAATTCTAATTAGGTCCTGTTTGACATTGTCTGCCCACCGCATCCTAGGTCTCCCCCTCCTTCTGAGGCCTCTAGGCACACTCTTCATAACCCTATTCGCCAATCTATAATTATCCATACGGGCAACATGGCCAAACCAGCGGAGTCTCTCTCTGCACAATATGCTGCTTAAAGGAGGTTGCAGACTCCTTTGCCTAATCTCATCATTAGTTACAAAGTTGAACCACCTAATGTCCAAGATACTGCGTAAGCATCTGGAATCAAAAACATCTAGTTTCCTGTTATCTTGTTTACAAAGTGTCCAAGTTTCACTACCATAACTAACCCTAGAAAGAACCAAACTATTATACAGTCTAATTTCAGTCTTTAGTTGTATACGCCTATTTCTCCACACTCTCCATAGATTCTTAAAAGTTCCGGCAGCAATCCCTATTCGTCTGTTAATCTCATGCCGCACATCACCAGTATCTGTTACATAGCTCCCAAGATAATTAAACTGTGACACCTGCTCAAGACTGCAACCATTCAGATTGACTGAATCGCAGCCATAAACAAAGAAAATAGCCGACTGAGACTCGTTCTGTAAGACCTCCAAGCCCTTCATTCTTATAAGTTATTGCGTAAAGTTAATAAATTTAATTATATGTAAAGAATGTATATGTGGATTAGAAAGTCAAATGTCTCCTGGCAAATATGGAATGCTTGATTTCAAAGAGAAAACAAAGTTGAGTTTTCTCCATCACTCCCCCTCCCCCAAGGGATAAAGGATTAAGTGGCAGCTATCATTGCAAACCCCAGCGTGTTGTCCTAAGCTGGATGGCCTTGACGGGAGGTTTACCATCTGTGCATTGTAAACACCCGGACCTCCACTTAAAAGTGTCAAAAATGAGCAAAGCATTCTTGATTAAGACTATTGACAAAATTGAAACAAATTTTGTAATCTTGAAACTTGAACTCTTTCTCGATAGAAATTCAAATTAATGGAAGGTTCGGAAAATGAGTATAGTAATATTTCGTTAATACCTATCTCAGCAAAATATAATTTTTGATTTATATTTTAGAAAAGAATATATTCGGATAGACAAATGACAAAGTGAAAAGAATAACGTCTTTCCTTAAAAAGAAGGGGAGGGGAGCGTCAGAAACTCGGAATGCGTAACAAATTTGCAAACACATGAGAAGGGGAAGAATAGTCTATGTGCGAATCCGCTGGGGTCAACCAAAATTGGGGTAGGCGAGTTTGAATTTCTCAATCTCCATAGACTTAACATTAACGGTTGAAAGTTATTCAAAATAACTGTTGCCACCATTAGATTTCAAATAATGAATGCATGAGACTAATTTCTGATTTCTGGTGATAAATTCATTGTTCAGTTTGCTGGGTCACGAATTCGTCCGTGGATATTGAAGTCATTATAATTAAGCACGAACGGAATAAGAGATTCTTTGTACAAGTGAAAGCTTCAAAAACTAAATTCGTATCGGAAGTTAAAATCATTAACTTGAAAAATATGCAAAGGCTAATAAAAGTATATACAAATGACTGCTGAGGTCCTTCCTGCCATCCTCTCAGATATTCTACTGTGGCATATAAACTGACAGGCTCCTGTCAGACCTTTGTGGCAAGCAGCTGCTTGAGGGGGTATTTATTTATTTTAATAATTCTAGAGTAACTTTACGTTTTTTATTGGATACTATACCGAATTATTAGATACTAACTGAGGGTACCCGACGCCTCAATTGGAATTTAGGATTTATACACCTCGGATCATAGTTAATTTTCCTTTGCTATAAAGTTACATATGCCTGATAAATTGTATCCGAGGAACTCTGGTGGGTACGAAATGATTTGAAAAGTTCGATTATCTGAGCGAAGAAATTCCAGTGTTTGGTTTAGAAACTTCTGACGTGGAGAGGATTATGGGTACCTGGAACTATGACCATTTCTTTTCTCCCCTAAAAGAGAGGGAGGAAATTTTGACCGAGGGTAAAATTGGGTTGTTTTACCTCTGAGCGTCATTTTTTTTGCACACAATGGTCTAAATGGCCAGGTCAAAAGGACCCGAAGGCTCAGAAGGTTGGGGGAGGGGACCCACTGGAGTAGCTGTTGGGAGACAGATGGTAGCCTCCCGTCAAGGTCATCCAGTGTGTTCTTTAACGTGCACAGGGTATGTCTCTCCCGCACACAGGGACCACGGATTAACGTCCCATCCGACGGACGGCGTCCTTTCCAAGCCAATGGGTGTCCCTACTTACTGAGAGCAGAATAGGGAGGCAACCTGAGAGCTGCAGATTATGAGCCAGGCGCGCTACCGACTGAGCAACCTCCCGGATGGGGAGGAGATCGATTGTAACGATATTTATGCCAAATGAAAACTTGCGACGTGGGGAGCGCCACCTACATTACACTTTAGAAAGTTTCAGGCCGAAGTAGTATCATCACATTATACGGATCCCCCTTTGCACAGTGCTTTCCCCCCCTATGTCGCAATCGTCCACGTTGCCTTCTTGACTTGGACCCCCTATGTCGCAATCGACCGGAAATTGACCTGTGTTGGGCCACGTTGACTTCTGAACTTTGACCCTTATATTGCAATCAACAGGAAATTGACCCTGGCGTTGCAACTGTCGTGGCATTAATAATTCATAATTAATAATTCGCAATTAAAAATTCCTCCCCCTTTTAACCCCTTGTGCTATCTAGTTTTTAACTCTAATTTTAAGTCCTCCTTCTCGAATGGTCTCGATTTTTCTTTATTTCAGACTCACCTTTTATTTTAAAACCTCGATTTTGCAAACCCCCTGGTTGACCTATATTTTAAGCCCTACCTATATTTTAAGTCATGGATTTTGCAAACCACATGGTTGACCTATATTTCAGACTCACCTTTTATTTTAAAACCTCGATTTTGCAAATCCCCTGGTTGACACACCTGTATTTTAAGCTCCCCTTCGCGAATAGCCTCGATTTTTCTTTATTTCAAACCCCCCAATGGTCGACTTATATTTTAAACCCTCCACTTGCAGACCCCCTGTTTGACCTATATTTTAAGCCCTAACTATATTTCAAGCCCCCTCCTTCCCTCGGATTACAAGCCTCAGAATAATTGCACAGAAAAGGATGATACAAGTCTCAATTGTAAAAACACTTCCAAAAAGACCCCCCAATGGTTGACTTATATTTTAAACCCTCCACTTGCAAACCCCCTGGTTGACCTATATTTTAAGCCCTACCTATATTTTAAGCTCCCCTTCTCGAATAGTCTCGATTTTTCTTTATTTCAGACTGGCCTTTTATTTTAAAACCTCGATTTTGCAAACCCCCTGGTTGAGCTATATTTTAAGCTCCCCTTCTCGAATAGTCTCGATTTTTCTTTATTTCAGACCCCCAAATGGTTGGCTTATATTTTAAACCCTCCACTTGCAAACCCCCTGGTTGACCTATATTTTAAGCCCTACCTATATTTTAAGCTCCCCTTCTCGAATAGTCTCGATTTTTCTTTATTTCAGACTGGCCTTTTATTTTAAAACCTCGATTTTGCAAACCCCCTGGTTGAGCTATATTTTAAGCTCCCCTTCTCGAATAGTCTCGATTTTTCTTTATTTCAGACTCCCCAATGGTTGACTTATATTTTAAACCCTCCACTTGCAAACCCCCTGGTTGACCTATATTTTAAGCCCTACTTATATTTTAAGCTCCCCTTCTCGAATAGTCTCGATTTTTCTTTATTTCAGACTCACCTTTTATTTTAAAACCTCGATTTTGCAAACCCCCCTGGTTGACACACCTATATTTTAAGCTCCCCTTCTCGAATAGCCTCGATTTTTCTTTATTTCAGACCCACCTTTTATTTTAAAACCTCGATTTTGCAGACCCCCTGGTTGACCTATATTTAGGCCCCTCCTTCCCTCGGATTACAAGTCTCAGAATAATTCCACAGAAAAGGATGACACAAGTCTCAATTGTAAAAATCAACTCGCAAAGTTGTATTCTTATTAATTAAAACCCTTTCTATTAAAAGTTACCTCTATTACAAATCTTTTGCTATTCATTTTGCCAGGACTGCTAAACGATTCCCTTTTATTAAAACTCTGGTATTTATTTTTTCCAACCCTGTTAATCGATCCCCTAGTAAATAAAAACTCTCACTTACCTTTATTAAAATCATCCAGCGCTCGTAATAAATCGGTTTACTCTAGATGGGTTTAATCGAAAAAAAAAAAAAAAAAAAAATCATTCCATCGCTAGCGTACCTCCACGTTAATTTCGGGGAAAAGCCTCATCGGATCCAAGGTTCACGTATTTTACTAGAAGAATGACACAGTAACTGTTCCACAGAAAAATTAATAAAATTTGGTTTAAATTATTCGTAGGACTTGTATATAAGATCTACCTTGCAATAGACGTTCAACAGGCTAAAAGTTTTCCAAGTCCGTTATCGGTGTATCGGAAATCGTACGTTTCCTGTAGACATCCTTCAGATCGCTTATTAGTGGGGTAGCAACAGCACTTTCGCCACATCACACGATTATGGTGCAATCCTTTATCAGCTGGAAGGTCAAATGTCCAGCGCTTCACTGTGTCTGCATTTGACACTGATAAGGTTTAAAAATAGATATTTCCTAGAATCCACATTGCCTTCTCAGATTGGACTTTGACCCCTGTGTCGCAACCGACCATATTTTAAGTCCTCTTCATAGACCCCATGGTTGACCTATATTTTAAGTCCCCTTCTCGAATTTTCTTGTTTTTCCCCTGTTTAACTCATATTTTAAGCCCTCCCCTCTTCATAGACCCACCTATTGATCCACCTATATTTTAAGCCCTCCCCTCTTTAAACCAAATCAGTTTTTGCGCATTTAATCGGTGTCATCCAACGTCCATACTATTTTTAGTACGTCTCATGTATTTAAAAAAAAAATATTGGCTTTCGTCGCCGTATTTGAACGCGCTACCTCAGTGCCGATAGCTGAAGCGTCATCGCCAGGGCGCGGATTTTTGCGGAGATAAATCTCAACTCGGGCCCCTGCTATCCGCTCGACAATATTTGCTACTGGTAAAACGATTTCCTTCATTAAAAATAAAAACTAATTAAATAATGGGGTATCACTGGGAAAATACTGGGAAGAACCAAAACTGATTTCGTGCTAAAACATCTCTAGATTTCAGCTTACTTGAAAAACTATTGTTAGAAATGAACCAGTGACTTGAATCACTCAACTTCCATAAGAATACACAATTATGGTACAGTGTCGGGAAGAAATATGTTTCAACGAAATTCAATTGCATGTATTACGATCAGAAAAATAATTTAGTGGACAAAGTTTAAAATAGTGATTAAATGGTACCTTACAGTGCAAGTGCGCTTCAGGCGAAAAGCCTCCCCTTCGAACACTGCACCCCGTTTTTCCGAAGTAACTGTGTCACAAGTCTTCCTACATCATCCCTAAACAGAGAATAGGATTCAATGTGCAAGAAGATCAAGACCTCATTTGAAGGAGCACATAGTGGATACTGTACTCCATAGTGAAATGAACATTAGCCTCTTGCGGGACCTAGTTATATCCCTATTCCAAGAGAATTACTAATGAAAACGTGCTATTGTTAATGTATGTAATTCCGACAAAAAATGTTTTAGCCACTTTGTATCCTGCAATAGGAAACACTGAACACCTTAACAACTATATACATTTAGAAGAAAACACATCAGGTCTAATTTTCCCTTTAACAATCTGGATACGAGAAAGAGATGTTCCCACTCTACATCGCACCATTCAGATTTAAAGCGCACGCAAATCTCCTACTGTTGTCAGACGATGAAAAGCAGCATTATTGTTCCATTAAGAATTTGTTTCTATGAAATTCAAAGGGAGAATGCTGTTTTCCATATTATAGGGAATGCAATTAATACATTCCTTGCAGATGGATGTCCTTTAGGTTATGAAATAATCTTATTAGAACGCTTAAAATTGAGATGACACACATTAGCTCCTCGGAGAAGCGCTAGCGGGTAGACGAATATACCCGTGTAATGAAAATATTCATTCGACATAAAAAAACCTACGCCAATATCGCGTACACTGACGTGCTCCTCTTAGCTGATGTGTTTGGTGGCAGATACTGACCCCTGCTATGTTTACGCAGCTCCTGCCTTCATACCTGAAGATGACAAATACTAGAGTTGATAACCTACAATGTACCTTTTTGGAAGGCATACGAGGAGGAATTTCGGTGATATGCAGACAACAAGCATTTAGAATGAAAAACTGATTGTAAGTTTGCTTTACTGTCATACAAACCTGAAAAGAGATGAAATGGGTAGTACTTTACCCATGATACACCATGTGACTAGGTCGTTAAATCAAATTACATGCATAAACGAAAATTAGAAAAACAACGAAATGTTTGGTAAATTCAATGAGAATCACTAAAATGTAAAGAGTGTTGGAATATCTGTAAATGCACACACATTTCAGTGGATAGGTGAATATTTTCACAATTCTTTGGAAGTGGAAGGCACAATAACTGTAAAACATACTGTGACGAGAGAGAAAGTATAAAAATGTAGTGGGATGGTTGTAAAAAATCGCTTCAAAACAGAAAATTACAACGCAAATACTGAAAGATAGAAAAAAACGACTATTCGACGGTTATTCCAAGCTGTTATCTCACGCTCTTTTCAGATTTCCTGGTTCTATAGTTCCCTGGTACGTAGCGCATAAGTGTGGGTGTAGTTGGCTATTTTTCGTTGCAAACGCAAGTTGTTTTCACTATTAGTTATTTTTCCTGCATTAGAATACACATTTCTATACTACATTGCGTACACACGGATGGACGAATATCACAAATTACTTTGCATATAGAAAACATCAGCAAAGAACCACAGAAGTTTGGAAATTTAAAATCTGAAAACTCAGTGTTTATAAGAAAACAACAATATTTTCAGTATTTTCATGAAAAGTTCGGGCCCAGAATCGATCCGCTAGACCTAACTTTGCATTCTCTGACTTCAACCACCGATAAAACGTAATGTAAGCTCTCTCGTCGGTTATCCCAAGCCGCTATCTCTTTTCAGAGTTTCTGGTCCCCTCGGTACGTTTGAATAAGCGCATAAGTGTGAATGAAAATGGCTATTTTTCGCTGCAAACACAAGTTTTTCGACAAAGATAGGGTGTTTCACTACAATCTAACACGGGATTTCATGTGTGTTTAGTTATTTTTCCTGCATGAGAATATTTCTAACCTATCTCATAGACAGCAGGTTAGTTACTTCGGATCTAACAAAGCCAAGGTTTGAGATCCATAGTAAGACATGAACGTCTGTGTTGTTTTCCTACCAAGATCCCGACATCCTCTCACCCCCTTCTATTGGGTCGTATGAAAAAATCCTGTAACTGTTGCGACAATTAGCTGCGTGAAGGTGTATTTATTTTTAAAGCAAAGACACACTAATTTCGGACTCGCTAGCTAGAGAACAATATATTAACTTGCTAAAGTTTGATTTTAACGATCAGATAGTGTATACATCACCACTTTTTTAGTTCATACTAATATCATTGTCTCATTATAAGCGATTTCATACAAAGAGATACGCACTCTATGTTTCACATCTAAATCTATAGAGATAACGATCACTACCCATGGAACACATCTGTGAAAAAACACGCTATGATAGGGTTTGAGAAAGATTTTTAGTCCATGGGGGTGCTGCACTGCAGGAAAGCACATTATCTTTGATATCAGAACCGACATGAAAGTTATACTGTTTGGGTTTGAGAAAGATTCTTTAGTTCACGGGGCACCACATGAATAAATGCATAAGTACGGGTGAAGATGGCTATTTTTCGCTGCAAACACAAGTTTTTCGACAAAGATAGGGTGTTTCACTACAATCTAACACGGGATTTCATGTGTGTTTAGTTATTTTTCCTGCATGAGAATATTTCTAACCTATCTCATAGACAGCAGGTTAGTTACTTCGGATCTAACAAAGCCAAGGTTTGAGATCCATAGTAAGACGAACGTCTGTGTTGTTTTCCTACCAAGATCCCGACATCCTTCTCACCCCCTTCTACTGGGTCGTATGAAAAAATCCTGTAACTGTTGCGGCAATTAGCTGCGTGAAGGTGTATTTATTTTTAAAGCAAAGACACACTAATTTTGGACTCGCTAGCTAGAGAACGATATAGTAATTTGCTAAAATTTGATTTTAACGATCAGATAGTGTATACATCACCACTTTTTTAGTTCATACTAATAACTTCTAACTTTTAAAGGAAATATTGTCTCATTATAAGCGATTTCATACAAAGAGATACGCACTCTATGTTTCACATTTAAATCTATAGAAATAACGATCACTACCCATGGAACACATCTGTGAAAAAACACGGTATGATAGGGTTTGAGAAAGATTTTTACCCTATGGGGTGGTTCACTGCAGGAAAGCACATTATCTTTGATATCAGAACCTACGTGAAAGTTATACTGTTTGGGTTTGAGAAAGATTCTTTAGTTCACAGGGTACCGCATGAATAAGCGCATAAGTGTGGGTGAAGATGGCTATTTTTCGCTGCAAACACAAGTTTTTCGACAAAGATAGGGTGTTTCACTACAATCTAACACGGGATTTCATATTTGTTTAGTTATTTTTCCCTGCATATTTCTATACTAGTGTGGAATTCTTAGAACAAGTGGTACTATGTTCGTGTGAAAGTGGTTCTGGCAAGCACACGTTTTTTGATAATGTCATGCACCCTGTTTGGGAAGAACACTGTCTATGGAGCATTACTCCTGTAAATTCCATAAGCATAATGATTTCAGCTGTATGTGAACCAAACATTCACTTGAGAAGAATATTTAAAAAACATCAGTGTGAACTCATGGATACATAAAACGTGTCTCTTTCTTGTGTCTCTTCATATCTATATACTATTCTCACGAACACAAAAGATAGAACTTTCGAAGGAAGATGATCAGTGCAACAGTTAAGAAACTGATTTTCTGTGTTTTGGGGCTTTTCACCAATGCCATCTAGGGGCAAATATGTTGACTGTCTGATTCGAGTAAAAACAAGATTATTACTTTTAAGCAGTCGGTTTATGAATATGTAGGAGAATGTTTTTCTGATCTTATGCAAAATATATTCTTGTGTGGTGTATGGTATTATTCAACGGATGTCTTTCTAAGTGTATGCATATATCCGTGCAATAGACTAAGTTTTTTCTCACACACTTGTTTCGTCTCTGTAATTGTATGTTTGTGCGTGCGTATGCTTTCATGTTTGTGTGTGTGTGTGTGTGTATGTTTCTGTGTGCGGATGAGTGTGTGCGTGCGTATGTTTTCATGTGTGTGTATACGTCTTCATGGCTCTCTCTGTGTGTGTGTCTTTCATCTTTATGTGTATATGTTATCGTATGTGTGTTTTGTTCACATGCAAGAATAAACATATTGTCTTACGGACACTTGCTTGCTACAGAAGAAGCTAACAATTTAAAACGAGACTAGTGGTTACGCAAAATATTTCATCACAGATCTTAACTTCAATACTCATATTTCAGGAGATGTAAGGATTTTTCTTCAACACGTTCGAATATTTTTTGAACACGACTGTCTTACGTTACGTTTCCTGTCAGATGTCTCGTAACGAACAAAGCGTGTGTGTGTTTTGCTAATACAGAAGAGGACATTCAACCGAGAATATTTCAAACTTAGAATAACACAACATCCTGATGCGTTAAGAACGAAGTGGAGGGATACTAACAGCTGAAACATGACCTGAAGCGATCGAAATCCTGTTGTTTCGCGCAAGGGGACGAAGGGTGATAAATCGTAATACTACTGAAAAAATCCAGTTGTTTCAAAAAAGAGGTCTCTTTTTTGAAACAACTGGACTGAAAAATCCTTGTTTCAAAAAAGAGACCTCTTTTTTGAAACAACTGGATTTTTTCAGTAGTATTACGATTTATCACCCTTCGTCCCCTTGCGCGAAACAACAGGATTTCGATCGCTTCAGGTCATGTTTCAGCTGTTAGTATCCCTCCACTTCGTTCTTAACGCATCAGGATGTTGTGTTATTCTAAGTTTGAAATATTCTCGGTTGAATGTCCTCTTCTGTATTAGCAAAACACACACACGCTTTGTTCGTTACGAGACATCTGACAGGAAACGTAACGTAAGACAGTCGTGTTCAAAAAATATTCGAACGTGTTGAAGAAAAATCCTTACATCTCCTGAAATATGAGTATTGAAGTTAAGATCTGTGATGAAATATTTTGCGTAACCACTAGTCTCGTTTTAAATTGTTAGCTTCTTCTGTAGCAAGCAAGTGTCCGTAAGACAATATGTTTATTCTTGCATGTGAACAAAACACACATACGATAACATATACACATAAAGATGAAAGACACACACACAGAGAGAGCCATGAAGACGTATACACACACATGAAAACATACGCACGCACACACTCATCCGCACACAGAAACATACACACACACACACACAAACATGAAAGCATACGCACGCACAAACATACAATTACAGAGACGAAACAAGTGTGTGAGAAAAAACTTAGTCTATTGCACGGATATATGCATACACTTAGAAAGACATCCGTTGAATAATACCATACACCACACAAGAATATATTTTGCATAAGATCAGAAAAACATTCTCCTACATATTCATAAACCGACTGCTTAAAAGTAATAATCTTGTTTTTACTCGAATCAGACAGTCAACATATTTGCCCCTAGATGGCATTGGTGAAAAGCCCCAAAACACAGAAAATCAGTTTCTTAACTGTTGCACTGATCATCTTCCTTCGAAAGTTCTATCTTTTGTGTTCGTGAGAATAGTATATAGATATGAAGAGACACAAGAAAGAGACACGTTTTATGTATCCATGAGTTCACACTGATGTTTTTTAAATATTCTTCTCAAGTGAATGTTTGGTTCACATACAGCTGAAATCATTATGCTTATGGAATTTACAGGAGTAATGCTCCATAGACAGTGTTCTTCCCAAACAGGGTGCATGACATTATCAAAAAACGTGTGCTTGCCAGAACCACTTTCACACGAACATAGTACCACTTGTTCTAAGAATTCCACACTAGTATAGAAATATGCAGGGAAAAATAACTAAACAAATATGAAATCCCGTGTTAGATTGTAGTGAAACACCCTATCTTTGTCGAAAAACTTGTGTTTGCAGCGAAAAATAGCCATCTTCACCCACACTTATGCGCTTATTCATGCGGTACCCTGTGAACTAAAGAATCTTTCTCAAACCCAAACAGTATAACTTTCACGTAGGTTCTGATATCAAAGATAATGTGCTTTCCTGCAGTGAACCACCCCATAGGGTAAAAATCTTTCTCAAACCCTATCATACCGTGTTTTTTCACAGATGTGTTCCATGGGTAGTGATCGTTATTTCTATAGATTTAAATGTGAAACATAGAGTGCGTATCTCTTTGTATGAAATCGCTTATAATGAGACAATATTTCCTTTAAAAGTTAGAAGTTATTAGTATGAACTAAAAAAGTGGTGATGTATACACTATCTGATCGTTAAAATCAAATTTTAGCAAATTACTATATCGTTCTCTAGCTAGCGAGTCCAAAATTAGTGTGTCTTTGCTTTAAAAATAAATACACCTTCACGCAGCTAATTGCCGCAACAGTTACAGGATTTTTTCATACGACCCAGTAGAAGGGGGTGAGAAGGATGTCGGGATCTTGGTAGGAAAACAACACAGACGTTCGTCTTACTATGGATCTCAAACCTTGGCTTTGTTAGATCCGAAGTAACTAACCTGCTGTCTATGAGATAGGTTAGAAATATTCTCATGCAGGAAAAATAACTAAACACACATGAAATCCCGTGTTAGATTGTAGTGAAACACCCTATCTTTGTCGAAAAACTTGTGTTTGCAGCGAAAAATAGCCATTTTCATTCACACTTATGCGCTTATTCAAACGTACCGAGGGGACCAGAAACTCTGAAAAGAGATAGCGGCTTGGGATAACCGACGAGAGAGCTTACATTACGTTTTATCGGTGGTTGAAGTCAGAGAATGCAAAGTTAGGTCTAGCGGATCGATTCTGGGCCCGAACTTTTCATGAAAATACTGAAAATATTGTTGTTTTCTTATAAACACTGAGTTTTCAGATTTTAAATTTCCAAACTTCTGTGGTTCTTTGCTGATGTTTTCTATATGCAAAGTAATTTGTGATATTCGTCCATCCGTGTGTACGCAATGTAGTATAGAAATGTGTATTCTAATGCAGGAAAAATAACTAATAGTGAAAACAACTTGCGTTTGCAACGAAAAATAGCCAACTACACCCACACTTATGCGCTACGTACCAGGGAACTATAGAACCAGGAAATCTGAAAAGAGCGTGAGATAACAGCTTGGAATAACCGTCGAATAGTCGTTTTTTTCTATCTTTCAGTATTTGCGTTGTAATTTTCTGTTTTGAAGCGATTTTTTACAGCCATCCCACTACATTTTTATACTTTCTCTCTCGTCACAGTATGTTTTACAGTTATTGTGCCTTCCACTTCCAAAGAATTGTGAAAATATTCACCTATCCACTGAAATGTGTGTGCATTTACAGATATTCCAACACTCTTTACATTTTAGTGATTCTCATTGAATTTACCAAACATTTCGTTGTTTTTCTAATTTTCGTTTATGCATGTAATTTGATTTAACGACCTAGTCACATGGTGTATCATGGGTAAAGTACTACCCATTTCATCTCTTTTCAGGTTTGTATGACAGTAAAGCAAACTTACAATCAGTTTTTCATTCTAAATGCTTGTTGTCTGCATATCACCGAAATTCCTCCTCGTATGCCTTCCAAAAAGGTACATTGTAGGTTATCAACTCTAGTATTTGTCATCTTCAGGTATGAAGGCAGGAGCTGCGTAAACATAGCAGGGGTCAGTATCTGCCACCAAACACATCAGCTAAGAGGAGCACGTCAGTGTACGCGATATTGGCGTAGGTTTTTTATGTCGAATGAATATTTTCATTACACGGGTATATTCGTCTACCCGCTAGCGCTTCTCCGAGGAGCTAATGTGTGTCATCTCAATTTTAAGCGTTCTAATAAGATTATTTCATAACCTAAAGGACATCCATCTGCAAGGAATGTATTAATTGCATTCCCTATAATATGGAAAACAGCATTCTCCCTTTGAATTTCATAGAAACAAATTCTTAATGGAACAATAATGCTGCTTTTCATCGTCTGACAACAGTAGGAGATTTGCGTGCGCTTTAAATCTGAATGGTGTGATGTAGAGTGGGAACATCTCTTTCTCGTATCCAGATTGTTAAAGGGAAAATTAGACCTGATGTGTTTTCTTCTAAATGTATATAGTTGTTAAGGTGTTCAGTGTTTCCTATTGCAGGATACAAAGTGGCTAAAATATTTTTTGTCGGAATTACATACATTAACAATAGCACGTTTTCATTAGTAATTCTCTTGGAGTAGGGATATAACTAGGTCCCGCAAGAGGCTAATGTTCATTTCACTATGGAGTACAGTATCCACTATGTGCTCCTTCAAATGAGGTCTTGATCTTCTTGCACATTGAATCCTATTCTCTGTTTAGGGATGATGTAGGAAGACTTGTGACACAGTTACTTCGGAAAAACGGGGTGCAGTGTTCGAAGGGGAGGCTTTTCGCCTGAAGCGCACTTGCACTGTAAGGTACCATTTAATCACTATTTTAAACTTTGTCCACTAAATTATTTTTCTGATCGTAATACATGCAATTGAATTTCGTTGAAACATATTTCTTCCCGACACTGTACCATAATTGTGTATTCTTATGGAAGTTGAGTGATTCAAGTCACTGGTTCATTTCTAACAATAGTTTTTCAAGTAAGCTGAAATCTAGAGATGTTTTAGCACGAAATCAGTTTTGGTTCTTCCCAGTATTTTCCCAGTGATACCCCATTATTTAATTAGTTTTTATTTTTAATGAAGGAAATCGTTTTACCAGTAGCAAATATTGTCGAGCGGATAGCAGGGGCCCGAGTTGAGATTTATCTCCGCAAAAATCCGCGCCCTGGCGATGACGCTTCAGCTATCGGCACTGAGGTAGCGCGTTCAAATACGGCGACGAAAGCCAATATTTTTTTTTTAAATACATGAGACGTACTAAAAATAGTATGGACGTTGGATGACACCGATTAAATGCGCAAAAACTGATTTGGTTTAAAGAGGGGAGGGCTTAAAATATAGGTGGATCAATAGGTGGGTCTATGAAGAGGGGAGGGCTTAAAATATGAGTTAAACAGGGGAAAAACAAGAAAATTCGAGAAGGGGACTTAAAATATAGGTCAACCATGGGGTCTATGAAGAGGACTTAAAATATGGTCGGTTGCGACACAGGGGTCAAAGTCCAATCTGAGAAGGCAATGTGGATTCTAGGAAATATCTATTTTTAAACCTTATCAGTGTCAAATGCAGACACAGTGAAGCGCTGGACATTTGACCTTCCAGCTGATAAAGGATTGCACCATAATCGTGTGATGTGGCGAAAGTGCTGTTGCTACCCCACTAATAAGCGATCTGAAGGATGTCTACAGGAAACGTACGATTTCCGATACACCGATAACGGACTTGGAAAACTTTTAGCCTGTTGAACGTCTATTGCAAGGTAGATCTTATATACAAGTCCTACGAATAATTTAAACCAAATTTTATTAATTTTTCTGTGGAACAGTTACTGTGTCATTCTTCTAGTAAAATACGTGAACCTTGGATCCGATGAGGCTTTTCCCCGAAATTAACGTGGAGGTACGCTAGCGATGGAATAATTTTTTTTTGTTTTTTTTTTCGATTAAACCCATCTAGAGTAAACCGATTTATTACGAGCGCTGGATGATTTTAATAAAGGTAAGTGAGAGTTTTTATTTACTAGGGGATCGATTAACAGGGTTGGAAAAAATAAATACCAGAGTTTTAATAAAAGGGAATCGTTTAGCAGTCCTGGCAAAATGAATAGCAAAAGATTTGTAATAGAGGTAACTTTTAATAGAAAGGGTTTTAATTAATAAGAATACAACTTTGCGAGTTGATTTTTACAATTGAGACTTGTGTCATCCTTTTCTGTGGAATTATTCTGAGACTTGTAATCCGAGGGAAGGAGGGGCCTAAATATAGGTCAACCAGGGGGTCTGCAAAATCGAGGTTTTAAAATAAAAGGTGGGTCTGAAATAAAGAAAAATCGAGGCTATTCGAGAAGGGGAGCTTAAAATATAGGTGTGTCAACCAGGGGGGTTTGCAAAATCGAGGTTTTAAAATAAAAGGTGAGTCTGAAATAAAGAAAAATCGAGACTATTCGAGAAGGGGAGCTTAAAATATAAGTAGGGCTTAAAATATAGGTCAACCAGGGGGTTTGCAAGTGGAGGGTTTAAAATATAAGTCAACCATTGGGGAGTCTGAAATAAAGAAAAATCGAGACTATTCGAGAAGGGGAGCTTAAAATATAGGTCAACCAGGGGGGTGGGGGTCTATGAAGAGGGCTTAAAATGAAAGGTGAGTCTGAAATAAAGAAAAATCGAGACTATTCGAGAAGGGGAGCTTAAAATATAGCTCAACCAGGGGGTTTGCAAAATCGAGGTTTTAAAATAAAAGGCCAGTCTGAAATAAAGAAAAATCGAGACTATTCGAGAAGGGGAGCTTAAAATATAGGTAGGGCTTAAAATATAGGTCAACCAGGGGGTTTGCAAGTGGAGGGTTTAAAATATAAGCCAACCATTGGGGGGTCTGAAATAAAGAAAAATCGAGACTATTCGAGAAGGGGAGCTTAAAATATAGCTCAACCAGGGGGTTTGCAAAATCGAGGTTTTAAAATAAAAGGCCAGTCTGAAATAAAGAAAAATCGAGACTATTCGAGAAGGGGAGCTTAAAATATAGGTAGGGCTTAAAATATAGGTCAACCAGGGGGTTTGCAAGTGGAGGGTTTAAAATATAAGTCAACCATTGGGGGGTCTTTTTGGAAGTGTTTTTACAATTGAGACTTGTATCATCCTTTTCTGTGCAATTATTCTGAGGCTTGTAATCCGAGGGAAGGAGGGGGCTTGAAATATAGTTAGGGCTTAAAATATAGGTCAAACAGGGGGTCTGCAAGTGGAGGGTTTAAAATATAAGTCGACCATTGGGGGGTCTGAAATAAAGAAAAATCGAGGCTATTCGCGAAGGGGAGCTTTAAATACAGGTGTGTCAACCAGGGGATTTGCAAAATCGAGGTTTTAAAATAAAAGGTGAGTCTGAAATATAGGTCAACCATGTGGTTTGCAAAATCCATGACTTAAAATATAGGTAGGGCTTAAAATATAGGTCAACCAGGGGGTTTGCAAAATCGAGGTTTTAAAATAAAAGGTGAGTCTGAAATAAAGAAAAATCGAGACCATTCGAGAAGGAGGACTTAAAATTAGAGTTAAAAACTAGATAGCACAAGGGGTTAAAAGGGGGAGGAATTTTTAATTGCGAATTATTAATTATGAATTATTAATGCCACGACAGTTGCAACGCCAGGGTCAATTTCCTGTTGATTGCAATATAAGGGTCAAAGTTCAGAAGTCAACGTGGCCCAACACAGGTCAATTTCCGGTCGATTGCGACATAGGGGGTCCAAGTCAAGAAGGCAACGTGGACGATTGCGACATAGGGGGGAAAGCACTGTGCAAAGGGGGATCCGTATAATGTGATGATACTACTGACCGAACAACGCCGGGTAAATCTGCCAGTAATCAATATACTGAATCTGGCGCATTTCTTACAATCTCTTTTTCAACAAATATTTTTAGGTCCATAAATGATTTTGCTAATTCATAACACTCAATAAAAATGTTTTATATTTTTTCCAATTCATTATTAAAAAAAGTAATCTTTAATTATTAGAAATGTACGTTTCAGTTTTTAGATTTTTTTTTCTGCGACTTTTCAAGGATGTTTCTTTTTCTAGTGGCTTCCCTTGGTCTTTGTTATGCGGGAAACACGAAATTAAATACCTTCCACACTTTATGTATTGAATACGTATAATAATGTACTGTTAACTGTGTTTTTTATTCTATATATACATTATCAGTATTTTTTTCATTGTTTATATAATGATACGAAAATTTTTCCAAAATGCAATTCGCAATCTACAGTGTCATTATTTTTTAACATATTTTTACAAAATGAATGAGTAATGCGTATCTCGTGAATACAAACAAAGCTCGCAACGTTTTTAAAACATTATACACTTCTTTTAAGTTGTGTACTGTGGCATATAAACTGACAGGCTCCTGTCAGACCTCTGTGGCAAGCAGCTGCTTGAGGGGGTATTTATTTTATTTATTATATAACAAACACAAAATTAACATCTGAATAAACTTGTTTTTATCATAAATGGATGCGATCCCTTAACGTTTTTAATAAATCTTGTAGTTAGTTTTTTTTAAATAAAACAATGAGTATAGAGAATTTTTCCTCCGAACAAAGTTATGTAAATATCCTCGCAAACAATTTGAATGTCTTCTCTGGCAACGTGTTGTTCGCGAGCTACAGATGGGGCGGAACTGTTCTAAACACAATTTGAAATAAAAACAAATGTGACAATCCTTATTAACTGGTTCCAATAAAAGCTACGGTATATTAAGTTAACGCATTACGAAACTCTGTAAGAGGAACTGTTTTTTTTTCAGTACCTGCTGAGTTTAAAAGACCGGAAATTAGTTTCGTGTCTAACGCGTGAAGCAAAATTTCCCCATGGACAGGCAAAATGGAGTTATTTTCATCATCGCGGATCTCTGCTGGACCTTGCACTGTGGTAACATCATGAAAGGGTTATGCCAACAGAATCGCTCTAGCAAGAAGTCCTCTACTGTTCCCATGGAAACGAGCAGCGTCGTAACCTTGTGATTGATGTGCGGCGAGCTTTTGTTGACCGTTCACGTTTGCTGATGACTGACCAAGCACTGCCGCCGGAAATTGTCGGCATGGTAGATTTTCGGCATCGTCAGTTCAACAATTGCAGCGGAGCATTTCGTTGCAAAGTTTAATTTTAGAACCTAAAATGGCGCAATAGATATAATTTTTTTTAATTGTTTATCAACCAAATCTTAACTGAGCTTTTTAATCATCATCAGTTGAAGAATTACCATCTTATATGATTCGGTTTAGGAATAAATATTTTTTCATTTTCTTTTTTCTTGCCTCGTGTTATTTTTTCGAAGGGGGAGGTGTTTGTTCCCTCCTACCGTGCAATTAAAAATACGCAACAGTGTACAATTTTAAAATTCGAATTCAGAACTGCATTTAGCTGTTATGAATTTGGAATGCATGATAATCAACAAAATAATCAGTTAATGTTTTTTTATAAAGAGAACAAACATATTCAACCACTGTATGATGCGCTGCAGTGGCCGAACATAGCAAAAAAAAAAGCTATTGTCAGTATAATTTTTATGTATCATGCTCTGCGATTGCAAATAAAATAAATTCTAAAATATCTAGAGAAAATGTGTGAAGAATTTTTCGTCCCTATATTAACTAAAGTTTCCTCTGAGATTTAAATCAGGAGGACACTTTTAAAATGACTGTTTTAAATGGAGACGAGGATCCAAGTTTTTAACAGAGCGTGCTGGCTTTTATAATAAAAAATAAATACCCCCTCAAGCAGCTGCTTGCCACAGATCTGACAGGAGCCTGTCAGTTTATATGCCATAGTAGTAGGTCTGAGAGGATGGCAGGACCTCAGCAGAAAAACGACACATACATCCATGCCTTACTCTGGGGCTCGAACCCAGGTACCTTAGATCAGTAGCCAAGCGTGCTAACCACTCGCCACGGGACGACTAAAAAATAAATACCCCCTCAAGCAGCTGCTTGCCACAGAGGTCTGAACAGGAGCCTGTCAGTTTATATGCCATAATAGAAGGTCTGTAAGGATGGCAGGCCCTCAGCAGATAAACGACACAAACAGCCATGCCTTACCCGGGGCTCGAACCCAGGTCACTTAGATCAGTAGTCAAGCGCGCTAACCACTTGGCCATGGGATAAGGTAGTAAAATGCAGAATGAGAGTAACTAAATGGATACTTTTTTTTTATGTACACGCCTCAATCTAGGAGAAGTGTCCTTTCTAAGAGGAGATTCCCTTCGAAGATTTTTTTTTAACAATCGGGGCAGAAGTTAGGAAAGGGTAATATTAAATCACCTTTTAGGAATATAATTTTTTAAAGAGCATTTAATTTGTATTGACAAAAAAAATTTCAAAGATCTTAAATCAAGGCTGTGGCCGTTGTACAGTCGCTCAAAAAAGTATTCGAACACTATGGTTGATTACAGAATTCAGAAAAAATATCTGGCAACGATTTTTTTAGAAATTAGTGATCTGGCAATTTTTATCAATTTAGTATTTAATTTTAAAACATTAAATAATATTTAAAGTAATTATTATTATATTGATCTGTTAATGTGTATCTGAAGGTCACTGTCGCCGTGTTTGCTCATCACAACAGTCTGTTACGCTATACAGCAGATAGGTATCTGACCTATTTATAGCCCACAAGGGTTTTCTGCTGGCCGCCGTGTTAATGTTGTTTTAAAGCAATATTATGAAATCGTTAGATATCTAGATTTCATATCTAATTTGTTCAGTGCTTATTTTTAAAGTGGGGTTTCCTTTTTATATCCGTTAGAGGAAGCACCCACGGAGGCTGGGGCTTTAGGCAAAACCTCAGCAGAAAGATAACAGAAAAAGAACATCCATATCGAAAATGCGTTTTAATTTGATACTGACTAGTTGCCAGATCACTAATTTCTAAAAAAATCGTTGCCAGATATTTTTTTCTGAATTCTGTAATCAACCATAGTGTTCGAATACTTTTTTGAGCGACTGTACATATATTAAGCATATTTTGTCATAATGTCGTTTTGAAAAAAAAACTGATAACGGAAGGGGAAAAAGGTAGAAAAATGGCTCGATTAAATCTATCTCCCCATCACCTAAACTTTTTGCTCGATCTGGAGTTGTGCGTGCAACTAAATCGATTGAAAAAATTTAGAGGTGGTAAGATTGCTAATTAAACGCACTGATCAACATGTGGGATGGAGGCAGTCTCATTAGGTAGCCTGCCAGGATCGTAATTTGCAGTTCCCAGGTTCGAGGCCCAATTTACTCGAACCTCCTCTAATTCCCGTTCGGCCCTCTGTGTGAAAAGGGACACCGATGGGTTTAGAAAGCTGGGTCCATCACATATGATGTTAAGCTGCGGCTCCGTGTTCAGGAGAGCCACACCCTGCGCATGTTAAAAGCACTCTCGAGGCTTTGACAGAGAGGCTTCAATATGTTTCTTAAAAAACTGTCCAGTGGGCCCCCTTCCTCAAAGCCTTTCCGCAACCGTCTCTGAGACTTTAGGGTCTCTGTTATCTAGTGATTTTAACCCACTGTGTGCACGAAAGTGCCCCTCAGAGGTAAGAACAATCCATTACCCACAAGTTGATTCTTTGAGGAGTAAAACATTCAATGTATCTTTTTGCTGCATAATAAATAAGTAGTCAAACTGCAGAACTCTCTTCTGCAGTTTGTGAAATATTACGAAATAACTTATAATGTTTGACTACTTAATTATTGTCTCAGATAATGTGTGGTTTATCCTTCAACGTATTTTCTTTTTATACAGGCTTCCTTGCGTCAAAATAAAAACAAAACGTGGTCGTAGCGTCACCATGGAGACTACAGACGTTACCCTTCTTGTGGCATCGAACCAGTCGGTGGACGAGTCCAGCAGCCTTCTGAACACTGTGTTCCCTCCCATCGACAACGGAACCTACTACTCTCAGGATGTCCGCCACTGGCTCCATTATCCTCGCGCCACCACCATCTTCGCTACAGTCTGCTGCATCTTGTTCATCGTCGTCGGTATCCTTGGCAACCTGGTCACCATCCTAGCCTTGACTCGCTGTGCCAAGCTGCGCAACGCTACCACCGCGTTCGTGGTGAGCTTGTGCACTGCCGATCTCCTCTTCTGCGCCATCAACTTGCCTCCTACTGCCTCGCGCTACATCCACGAGAGTTGGATTCTGGGAGACACGCTCTGCACGCTCTTCCCTTATTTCTTCTATGGCAACGTTGCAGCATCCTTGCTCTCGATGACTGCCATCACCATCAACAGGTGAGTCGAGTTTTAATTCCGAAAGTGGTTGGGGCCTTTTGGCGAAGTTATTTGAAATATGTATATTTAACGCTTGCATACCTTGGGGAAGCGATCTGTAATTACCAACTAAACTTTGGGATGTCTTCAGAGTCTTTGAGGTGGACCTAATTAAGGGCCGGATCCTCTTTTTGACAATGTTAGTAAGGGTATTGGACAACAAAAATTATTAAACTTGCGCATATTTCACACAGTTCTCAAGAATTTTCAAGAAAAAAATCCTCTGAATCGGAGGGGAAAATGTTACACTGCAATGGAAATCAGATTTCTTGCCCCCCCCCCCTTTTTTTTTATTAATGGCCAGCCCATTTGTAATATTCATACTCGAAATGAAAGTATTATAATTCAGTTTTGACTAATGTAAAATCCCCACTTGTGAAACAGGGTGTGGGTTTCAGAGAGATTGTTGGTTCACTCGATAGCGCCCCGACTGGTAATGTGTTCCTAAATTCGAGTTCAAACAGTTTGTGCTTCGAAACTTTCCTCCGCTAATCCACGCCCTGTCCTAGGCCGGAGAAAGAAGGGTTCGATGAGCTTGGAAAGGCCGCCATTCGTTGGTACAGTCGCTCAGAAAAGTATACGAACACTATGGTTGATTACAGAATTTAGAAAAAATATCTGGCAACGATTTTTTTTAGAAATTAGTGATCTGGCAACCTTCGTGTCACGTGATTACAGAATTCAGGAAAAATATCGAGCGTGTACAGCAACTGTACACGCTCCAGTTACCGTTCACAGCAAACTGGATCGTGTGCAGTTACTGCACACGCTCCAGTTTGCTGTGAACGGTAACTGCACACGCTCAATATTTCCGTGAGTGAGCCCACACGATCCAGGTCTTTGTGAGCTCACACGATCCAATGTGCTGTGAACATTAACCGCAACCGCTCCAGTTTGCTGTGAATGGTAACTGCACACGCTCCATATTCATTGCATTATATATTCATACGCATTATATATATTAAAAAATATCCGAGCACTATGGTTGATTACAGAATTCAGAAAAAATATCTGGCAACGATTTTTTTACAAATTAGTGATCTGGCAACCTTCGTGTCACGTGACACGAAGGTTGCCAGATCACTAATTTCTAAAAAAAATTTTGCCAGATATTTTTTCCGAATTCTGTAATCAACCATAGTGTTCGGATATTTTTTTGAGAGACTGTACAGGAGAGATGTAATACACGTTGAAGGACATGTTGGGAGACTTCCATCTGTCACCTAACAGCTGTTTAGGGATCCCCAACACCTTTTGGCATTTCTGATATGGAAGTTTTATCAACAAAAAACTACACTCTGAGGTAAAAAAAACTCGAACTCAAATGCACATATGCGTGCAAAAAGTGAATTAAAAGTACCAGTTTTGGTGATCGTGTGTGTGGGGGGTGGGAGGGCGTAACATCCTTCTCTGAACTCTTCGAGTCCTTGTGACCTGACCATTTCACCCATTGTGTGCAAAAAGTGCGTCTCAGAGATGAAACAATAAAACTAAAAAAAAAATTGGGATTCGTAAACGATTGAAATGAATGCTATTCAAGTTAATTGCATATTTTGCAACGAAAATTTAAAGAAGTAAAACAGGAGAAATATTAAAAATAACTGAAATTTAATTAAAATTTTGAAGCAGTCGCTAAAATGTCGTTAGAGTAATATACCAAAGATATTTAAATGAGGGTTAAAAGTCAGAAAGGGTTAAAGTTTTTCTGTTTCATCTGCTTTATTCCCTGCGAAAAGCAAGAGACTAAGAAACAATATTTCTCAAAATAGAAATAAGAAAATTTAATGCAGAAAAGCGAATTTAGAGAGAATGCCTCAGGTAAGCAACATTCGTTTGAAGTTATTTCTTGCAAAAAATATTTCGACTAAACTTTGCAATATCGCGTAAGTTGAGGGATACTTTAACCTTAGTTCAGTGATTCTGAGAGTGTGCGTCTCGAAATTTCGAATGATATTGGAGATAAAAGCAAATTTATAAACCATTTTGTTGCTACTTTCTGCCACTGATTCGTCATTTAACCTTTTCCGTTTAATCAAAAACTTATCCATATTAAATCTTGATGTTAAAACCAAATTAACATGCCCCATAACACGTACACCCTAACCTTCAATACACGTCAGAACTTGAACAAAATAAGCTCTGCGTTTACAAACGCGACACCACAGAAAAGGCTATTATTGAAAGCAAACTGCGCTTGCGCGAGTCTAACGTAGAATTCCAACCTAAATTTTTAGTATGTCGCGAGTATTCACGGCGAAAAATAGTTGCCGTGAATGAAAAAAATGAGAATCGCTGCCTTAATTGATTCTTTTATTGCAATCACCAGTATTCGTAATCATAAATCCAAATCTTTTTTGTGTGTGTGTGTGGGGGGAGTCAGTCGGTAACGTGCCAGGCTCGTAATCTGTAGTGCCCAGGTTCGAGTCCCAGCTGGGTCAGCGTTGAGATTTATCTGCGCAAAATTCCCCGCCCTGCCCACGGTCAGTAGGGGACACCGATGGGCTTGGAAAGGCCGCCGTCCGTCGGATGGGACGTTAAGCCGTGGTCCCGTGTGCGTGAGAGCCATACCCTGTGCACGTTAAAGAACACGCTGAATGGCCTTGACGGGAGGCTACCATCTGTCTCCCAACAGCTGTTCCAGTGGGTCCTCCCCCAACCTTCGGGGTCCTTGTGACCTGGCCATTTAGCCCATGGTGTGCAAAAAAAGTGCCGCTCGGAGGTAAAACAACCCAACCCAAATCTCTTTTGGCAAATATAGAATGCTCGTTTTTAAACTTTCGTTTTGTAACTTAAAAGCCCTCTAACGGTGCCAACTCAAACTAATGGAGTATGTGGAAAATTCCGATCGCGATATCATAAAGTCATTTTAGGGGAAGTGATCCATGCAGGCCTTTCTAGCATTGGATATCAATCAGATTAAGAGCATAGATGGTTTTTGCAATATTAGTCTACAAAGTTTTACATTTTTCATATTTTTCAGCCTTTAGCGGAGAAAATTTGCAAATCGGAAAAATGTAAGTATTGATATTATTGCTTATACAACCCCAAAAATATTTATTTGTATCATAAAAAAAGAAGTTGAATGTCTACAGATGGACAGACAGCAGAGTTAAACGATATTTTTTTTAAAATGAACTACAAAAGATTCGATGTAAGAATCGGAAGTCCATAGCATAATAAGTTTGTGGTAACGTCTTTACCCAAATCTAAATTTCCCTATCATAATTTCAGAAAGTTGGGTTGGGTTGTTTTACCTCTGAGCGGCACTTTTTTGCACACCATGGGCTAAATGGCCAGGTCACATGGACCCCGAAGGCTCAGAGAAGGTTGGGGGAGGGGATCCACTGGAACAGCTGTTGGGAGACAGATGGTAGACTCTCGTCAAGGCCATCCAGCGTGTTCTTTAACGTGCACAGGGTATGGCTCTCCCATACACGGGGCCACGGCTTAACGTCCCATCCGACGGACGGCGGCCTTTCCAAGTCCATCAGTGTCCCCTATTGACCGTGGGCAGGGCGGGGAATTTTGCGGAGATAAATCTCAACGCTGACCCAGTTGGGACTCTAACCTGCGAACTACAGATTACGAGCCTGGCGCTCTACCGACTGAGCCACCCCCGCCCCAATTTCAGAAAGAATCAAACTATTATAAAGCCAAAAAGTCTATATTTGCTACAAAAAGTCTTTATTCGCCTTTTTATTCAAAATTCTTCCCAAATTATTAAACTTTCCAGTAACAATGTGTTATCCTGATTACCTCAAACTGCACACGGGCAACTACTAGGATAATTGAACTGTGAAACTTCTTTCAGACATAACCATTTAAAATCGCCGAAGTTTAATTCATCTGTCTCGACGTCATCACTTGAAAGTTTCCCGTGTTGATCTCCAAGCCTACACAATTATCAGTCGCGTCAGGACGCCCATAAAAGAAATATCTCTTGAACATCATTAGTCAAGATGGATCATTTATTATCTCCTGTCTGCACCCTTATTTCGCAGCTGTTCTTTCAAACAATATTAAAAGAACTTCAAGTAATGCAATAATTTATCGGCAAAACTTTTACAATGCGAGCAGTTAAGGCATGGATTCTCAAATTGTGGGTCTTGGGCAGCTTGGGAGTCTCAAAAGCTTTGGTTTTATATTTGCTAGTTGGGTTGGGTTGTTTTACCTCTGAGCGGCACTTTTTTTGCACATCATGGGCTAAATGGCCAAGTCACATGGACCCCGAAGTCTCATAGGTTAGGGGAGGGGACCCACTGGAACAGCTGTTGTTGGGAGACAGATGATAGCCTCCCGTCAAGGCCACCCAGCGTGTTCTTTAACGTGCACAGGGTATGGCTCTCCCACACACGGGCCACGGCTTAACGTCCCATCCGATGGACGGCGTCCTGTCCAAGCCCATCGGTATCCCATACTGACCGTGGGCAGGGCGGGGAATATATTTGCTAGTATTTTTAGTGAAAATCTTTATGCAAATACGTCGATCCTACAATGTAGAGAAGGGGTTGCATAACTTTATCAACTATTCTAGGAGCTTGCATAAATGTATTTAAAATTCTAGAGGTTTACTGTGTCAAAATGTTGGAGAGCCTTTGATTTAAGAAACACTCTTCTGCTCAAACTAAAACCTCCAATAGCAGTGTAAAATTTTGTAGGGGTGTAGTTTCTCGTGGCCATATTACTCGCCACGAGTATTTCGTTGTGACCACATCAATAAAATGAAATGATAAGCATATTTGTAAGACTTCTCAGGTAAACTTATTAATAAGCTTTTTGAGAAATATGAATGCTAATGAGAACGTACTAATAAAGCTCGTTTTGAGAAAAAAAACTAGCTAATGTTTTAACTTTATCGTCTGTTTGTCCGTCTTGACACATTTAAAGTTTTTTTTTTTGTGTTTAGAAGAAAATTCGATTCTTTTTCGATTGTACAGGTATTGATGATTCTCGTTTTCCGAATCTCCCAATTGCGATCTCTAACGGTGGCGAAATGACTAATTTTATAAACTAATATCACAAACAATGTAATTTTTAGAAATTTTTAATTTTGTCGGGGAAATGTAAAAGTCACGAAGTTCACATTAACAACAAGGATTTTTTTTTACTCTTTAGACCCTGGGGGAACGTAATTTGTTTGCATTAAGAGATAATTGTTTTTTAGAGAGAAGTGAAAAATTATTTTTGGATTACTATTACTTTTCATATTTCTGAAATCCCCCCAAAATTTTAATTGCCCCCTCTGATGGTGAAAATTTTTTCCAAAGTTTTAAAACTAATATTGCAAACTATATATTTGGGCTAGAAATTTAATAATTTTAGTGTCGGAATGTGTGACAAAGGGGTTCATATTGACAGCAATAATTTGTCCAATCAAACCCAGGGTGGGAGGAAGCAACTTTTTATTTTGTGAGAGTAATGAAAAATAATTTTTTGAATTGAATAGGTACTAGCAAAATATGACTATTCATAGTTTCAAATCCCTCAGAAGGATTTAATTTACATCGTTAGTGATCGCTAAATGTAGAAAATGTAAAATTTGAAATAATATCGCAAACGATATATTTATGCTAGAAATTAGAAATTCTGGTGGTAGAATATGTTAATCAAGAACAGATAACTCACTAACCAGATTTACTTATTTTCATATATTTTGATTAAATTATTAGTGGTTAAAGCTCGACCAGTGTTCTTTACTTCTGGAAAAAAAAAGTAAAAATCATTTACATTTTAAAATTACTATTTTAAAATAATAGTACTTAATCATTATTTTTATGTATAACTAATTTGCCACTTAACCCTTTTGGGTGAGAAAATGCAACTTTTCATTGTAAGGTACGAATTAAAATTCTTTTGGCGGGGGTGCTCAGTCGGTAGCGCGCCAGGCTCGTAATCTGTAGTTCCCAGGTTCGAGTCCCAGCTGGATCAGCGTTGAGATTTATCTCCGCAAAATTCCCCGCCCTGCCCACGGTCAGTAGGGGACACCGATGGGCTTGGATCAGCCCGTCGGATGGGACGTTAAGCCGTGGCCCCGTGTGTGTGATAGCCATACCCTGTGCACGTTAAAGAACACACTGGATGGCCTTGACGGGAGGTTACCATCTGTCTCCCAACAACTGTTCCAGTGGGTCCCCTCCCCCAACCTTCTCTGAGCCTTCGGGGTCCATGTGACCTGGCCATTTAGCCCATGGTGTGCAAAAAAGTGCCGCTCAGAGGTAAAACAACCCAACCCAAATCCTTTTGGCGTTTTGTAAGGCTAATAATGCATTACAATTTATATTTTGCAATAATCCGTTGGTAGGAATTACTACCGTTAAAAGGTGCAAAATTCGGAAAATGAAAAACTTTATTTTCTTTGAAAACAAACATCCGATATTCACCAGAGCCAATATCTACTCTTCTAGTTTTTCTTTTTTTTTTACACATAGTCAATCGTCATCAAATATGTGACCATCATACTTTATACAGTTTTGGTTGAAGAAAAATGATTTTATAATGAAACAACGAATGCTGTAAGTTTGAAAATGTTTTTGTGCGATAAAAGAGGAAATGAAATGTACATTAATAATAACACTAGAAAACAAATTGAAACTTTTTTTTTTTATAAGATTGGTCAAATAGGATATTTTTAACTAATTTTGAGGTGCTGAATTCAAATATGGCTCTAAAAAATCTGCAGCACGAACAGTTTTTTTTTATTACGGATTGATGTATTTTAAATTTCAATGAATACGCATATCTGGGAAATA
This sequence comes from Ryuthela nishihirai, assembly GCA_038380435.1. Classification (NCBI taxonomy): domain Eukaryota; kingdom Metazoa; phylum Arthropoda; class Arachnida; order Araneae; family Heptathelidae; genus Ryuthela; species Ryuthela nishihirai. The sequence goes on along the minus strand of JAWZYU010000017.1, from coordinate 41,359,401 downwards.
TATAGAAATGCGATTATTTTGTTAAATTGCAACTTAAAACTCATTACTTAATTACATGATTACAATGAAAAAAAATCGGAAACATCATAGTTATATACCACTGAATATAAAGTGACAAATGAAATAATATTGAAACGCAAAATAAGAAAACATGAGTAAGGATCTTTTATACTTACAAGAAGTTCATTTTTGTCTTTTATGTGCTGAAGTATCTTCCTTCTGCAAAGAACAAACAGTAGTCACCTATCATTGCTGGGTCCCACCTATCTTGGTATCTCTCCCCCATGGTTCGAATATCCTGGTGAAATCTTTCCCCTTGCTCATCACTGACAGCTCCTAAGTTCTTGGGAAAGAAATCGAGATGCGAGTACAAGAAATGGATCTTCAAAGACATTCGGCAGCCAAGATTTCCATAGTTTTTGAGGGGATCTTGAATGAGCTGATGGTAGTTTTCCTCTTTGTGATTCACCATAAAACCCTGGACCACAGACATCAAGGATTTCCATGCAGCGTGATCCTTCATATTCAGTTTTTCTTCGAAAAGAGTATCATTCAGTAGCTTCCTGATCTGAGGACCAACAAAGATCCCTTCTTTGAGTTTGGCATCACTTACTTTTTGCACTTGAAGGAAAAATTTCCAAAACCCTTTACCAGTTTTGTCCATAGCACTTTACAAAGTTTTTCATAAGCCCCAGTTTGATGTGAAGTGGTGGGAGCAGAACATCAGAGGGGTCAACTAGAGGCTTATGACATTACTCTTTCCAGGAATAAAAACATCTCTTTTGGGTCGGTCTTTTGTTTTGTAACATCTCTTTTGGGTCGGTCTTTTGTTCCTTTCTGGCCCTACTGTCCCACAAAAACAGAAAACAGCAAAATTTTGTGAAGCCTCCTTGAAGCCAAAGCAAGAGGACTTTTATTGTTCACTTAAATTGGTTATTATAGCAGTGAGTATTTTTTCCATGCTTTCATAAGTTTCCTTCATTCCCACAGCGTGTGTCACTGGAATGGAAGGTTTTTGGTTTCCTTTCTGCAAAAGGAAAGCTTTTAAACTGAATTTTGATGAATCTATAAATAGACGCCATTCTTTAGGGTCGTGAGTTGTTCCAATTTCTTCCATCAGCCCTGAAATATTTGTGCAGAAATACGAACCATCTTGCATCTCGTAATAAGCAGATAAAGCCAAAAATTCTCTTTCTGAACAGAGAACTTGGACAGAAGATTCCATTCTTGAACCTAAAATCTCGGCTTGTTGTTTCGAAAGTCAGGCCTCGAATAAGATCATTTAGTTCATTTTGCTGAATCAGATGAGGCTCGTCTGACTTTTTTAGGGGTGTATGTAGGATCAGGATCTGTATGTGCCTCAGTCTTCCTCTGATGAATGTGAATCCATCTACTCCCAGTTAGTTGGAGGTGTTGGTATAGGAAGATCTTTTCCATTAGGAACTGGCCTTATAGCTGAAGGCACATTTGGATATTGTATTTTGCTTTTGCTTTTTTTTTTTGAAAAACCAGACACTTTAGTTAAACAAAAATAGCAATGATGCAAGTGACTAGTTGGCTCACTCTAAACCATTGGAACTGCAAAGGGCATGGATTTTCTTACCTTTCTTCCATTCACCCAAGCCAACAAACCACGAAATGCAGCACACATGAGCCCATGTTTTGTCCCGATCTCCAACGTGACATCCAAAATGCAACTTATAGGCTTTCTTCACAATCTTTGTCAAAGAACGACCCAAAGTTTAAAAGTAGAATTTCCACACATATAACAAAACTTATCTGGCACATTAACACATCCACAACGCTGCCTTTGTGCCATTTAAACGCCAAAATTCACTCTTTCCAAAGTCCAGCACGTGTTCCTCCTACAATGAAAACAAAAATGGCGGTCTGAGGTTAGGTTACTGTTACTTGTTTTCTACCACTTGGAAATCAGTGTTGCCAGCCAGAAAAATAAAGTATCTAGTATCCTCTCAGTTGCCTGTAGGTGTTGGTATTGGAAGGTCTTAAGGGAGTCAAAATGACCAATAACATAAAAACGTGACGTGTTTGCCATTTTTTAAAGCCAGATCTGAAATCAGCACCTGAAAAATAGTTAAAGGCAGCTACAAATTGTTCATGTTATAAAAACCTTGTAAACCAGTGTAATTTTAATCACTGAAATTTTCTGGTAGTGCACTTGAGTACCACCTGTTTCTAGCGACACTCGTTGAATTTAAGTTTGTATTTCGTGATCATATAATTAAATGAACATTAATGAAAATGAACCCAGGCTCTTAATCTGCAGTTCCCATGTTCGTTGTTTTGGGTTGGGTTGTTTTACCTCTGAGCGGCACTTTTTTGCACACCATGGGCTAAATGGCCAGGTCACATGGACCCCGAAGGCTCAGAGAAGGTTGGGGGAGGGGACCCACTGGAACAGCTGTTGGGAGACAGATCGTAGCCTCCCGTCAAGGCCATCCAGCGTGTTCTTTAACGTGCACAGGGTATGGCTCTCCCGCACACGGGGCCACGGCTTAACGTCCCATCCGACGGACGGTGGCCTTTCCAAGCCCATCGGTGTCCCCTACTGACCGTGGGCAGGGCGGGGAATTTTGCGGAGATAAATCTCAACGCTGACCCAGCTGGGACTCGAACCTGGGAACTACAGATTACGAGCCTGGCACGCTACCGACTGAGCCACCCCCGCCCCTCCCATGTTCGAGTAGCAATTGTGCCAACATTGAGATTGATCTCCGCTAAACTCGACCCTGCCCTTCGATCAGGAAGGTGACAACGACGAGCTTCGAAAGACCTTCGTACGTCGGAACATTAAGTTTTAGCTCCATATACAGAGTTGGGTTGTTTTACCTCTTAGCGGCCATGGGCTAATGGCCTGGGCACCATGGGCTAAATCGCCAGGTCACAAGAGCCCAGAAGGCCCAGAGAAGACTGAGTGGAGGGAACCCAATGGACAACTGTTGGGAGACAGATAATAGCCTCCCGTCAAGGCCATCCAGTGTGTTCTTTAACTTGCACAGGGTATGGCTCTCCTGCACATGGAGCCACGACTTAACGTCCCATTCAATGGACTGTGGCCTTTCCAGGCCCATCGTTGCCCCCTACTGACCATGGGCAGGGGAATTTTTTCGGAGATAAATCTCAACACTGATCCAACTGGGACTCGAACCTGGGAACTGCAGATTATGAGCCTTGTGTGCTACCGACTGAGCCACCTCCCACCCCTCTCTCCCCATGTATAGGAAAACCTACCCTGTGCCCATTACAGAATACACTGGATGGCTTTGACGAGAGACTATATTGTCTCTCTGCGACTTGTCCACTTAGCCCAGTGAGTAGTGTTGTCCCAACCTGACGATTCCCACAATGCTTTCCCCTATGACGTCACTGCCTGGACTTTGACCCCTATGTCGCAACTGACATGAGATATGAGTCGCATGATATGTCGCAACCACCCTGGACTTTGACCCCTATGTCGCAATCGTCCACGTTGCCTTCTCAGATTGAATTTGTCCCCCATGTTGCAACCGAACATATTTTAAGCCCTCCCCCTCTTCAGAGACCCCCTGATTGACCCATCTATATTTTAAGCCCCCCCTTCTCGAATCGTCTCTATTTTTCTTGATTTCAGACCCCCTGGATGACCTATATTTTAAGCTCCCTCTTTAAAGACCCCCTGGTTGACCCATCGCAAATCGGTTTTTGCACATTTAATCGGTGTCATCCAACGTCCGTACTATTTTTAGTGAGTCTCCTGTATTTTAAAAAAAATTGCTTCCGACGCCGTGATTTGAATTCGCTACCTCGGTGCCGATAACGTTATTGCACTCAACTATGCCTTGTTACTTGACAATGTGGCTTAGATGTGTCTCAAATGGGGTATAACCCATCGTTATTAATTTAATATCTCTTTATTACAGTTTAAGGAATTATTTCAAATATTTTTATTAACGTTGGTTTTTATTATCCTACGTTTTTTACAACCTTCGTGTTTATTTCGTTATAACTAGCTTTTTTCTGCCTAACCTTCGTTTATTTTTATAACCTACGTATTTCTTATAATTAACTCCGTGACTAGAAGGACTATCCCGCAGTAACTGTTTTAATAGAATGTCCCACAGAAAATACCATTGGGTAAAAATCTAATAAAAAGAAAAAAAATCTGATTTAAAAACTTATTCGTCATTATGTAAAAATATTGAGGGAATATGGTCTGGTGACCTGTATGGGTGTCATAAAAGTTTACCGGACCACGTTTTATTGACGGAGGGTTAAGTCCTGCATTATTAAAAAATATTAAATTTTATCATCAAAAAGTCCTCCTTTCTTAAAAACCCTACATTAATTAAAACTCTTATCAAAAGTTCCGTCCCCACTCATTAACAGTTCTGCCCCTCTTTTAAGGACTATCCTGCAGTAACTGTTTTAAAAGACTGTCCGCAGAAAATGAAAAATACCATAGGATATAAAAATTAATAAAAGGAGAAAAATCTGATTTAAAAATAAATTATTCGTAATTATGAAATGATATTGAGGTGTAATATGGTCTGTAGGGGTGACATATAAGACCCACTTTAGAACACCCAACAGACGTTCGGTATCTCACCCGGGACCACGTTTTATTGACGGATGACTCTGCACTGAAAATTTTTCCAAGTCCGCTAATCTCTTTCGGTGGCAACGATCAGAATTGGTGTTGCAATTATTCATCAAAGTCTCGTATTTTGCGAGTTCAACCTTTCATCAACTCGCGTGATGTGCATTTCGCAACAAGCAGGCTATGTACGATAGAACTGCTGCTATCTGCACCGCAATATTTGCATCTGCTACTGATAAACGATTTCCTTCATTAAAAATAGAAGCTTGGTAAATAATTCCACAGCGTTCATTAAGAACACAAAATGATTTCGTGCTAAAACATAGTCTTCCAGAACTGATGAGAAGAAACACCCGACATTATTCAAAAGATTCGTAAGGATGAAAACTGTAAAAGGTACGAGAACTAAGGTCAAGGTATGCAAATTCATTCAAAGTGAGAAGCAGGGTGTGATTCTGCATAGTTCAATGAGTCCTTTAGTAGCCGTTAGGAAGGCGAGAAGTAGGAGATTTGCAGACTGAGAAAAATAACATATCGGTGGAATATGGGATGTTCGTTTCCAAAGAGAATGAATGTTTTCATTTTACATTTTCAGTACCCTCAAAAAGTTACATATCTACGGTCTATTATTATTTTGTACCACCGAAAACCAGTTGATCAGCCAAGAAAAATCGAGAGTTGATGTATATATTAATGTTTCGCTGAATTATTTATTGGAATGAATGCAGTAACATGAATATTGATGAAACAGTGCAAAACAAAAATTTTTCAAAGAGTTACATTTAGTACACACAATTCTTGTTAGTTTTTTTTCTCTGCTCTCTGCATGTGACATAGGACACATGGCCGTCTTGTGTTTACTTCGACTGTCAAATGATCTCCTACCCTAAGCATGCTATTAGAAGCTTCTGCACCAACCGGGAAAAGCACGGGATATTTTGATACCAATGAACTAGGAATTAACTCTTTTTTCATTACCACTGGATGACACCGATTAAATGTGCAAAAACTGATTTGCGATGGGTCAACCAGGGGGTCTTTAAAGAGGGGGCTGAAAATATAGGTCAACCAGGGGGTCTTTAAAGATGGGAGGGCTTAAAACATAGGCGGGTCAACCAGGGGGTCTGAAATCAAGAAAAATCGAGACGATTCGAGAAGGGGGGGCTTAAAATATAGGTGGGTCAACCAGGGGGTGTATGAAGAGGGGGAGGGCTTAAAATACGGTCGGTTGTAACATGGGGGGACAAAGTTCAATCTGAGAAGGCAACGTCAGGGTGGTTGTCACATAGTCAGGTCAAAGTCAGGGCGGTTGCGACATAGGGGTCAAAGTCCAGGTGGTGACATCATAGGGGGAAAGCACTGTGGGGGATCGCCAGGTTGGGACAACACTACTCCAGTGTATGTAGAAAAAGCGCTGCTCAGAGCTAAATCAACCCAAGAAAATTTTAACTTATTTAACCGTCCCGTTGCCGAGTAGTTAGCACGCTTGGCTGCTGATATAAGGACCTGGGTTCGAGTCCCGAGTAAGGCATGGATGTTCGGTGTTGTTCTGCTGTGGTCCTGCCATCCTCTAAGATCTACTGTGGCATATAAATTGACTGACTCCTGTCAGACCTCTGTGGCAAGCAGCTGCTTGAGGGGATATTTTTTTTTTATTTATAGCATGGATATGATCAAGGTTAGTTAGACAAAAATTCAAGTTAACGACTACAAAACACTTCCAGCAAAAAATATTATTTTCTAATCTTTGTTTTTGCACACTCATAAAACCTCCACTTTTATAGATAATAGTTTATATTAACAAGACCTCTGGCTGCTCTCTGACCTGAAGCTTGGGTCACTTCAGCTGGCTGCGTCGTAATCTGCAGTTCCTAGGTTCGAGCCCCAAATATGTGTTAAACATCTTCTCAGTCCTTATTTTCCTCTCGCTCTTACTCTACAACAGGCAGCTAACTTCTCCCCTAGGTTAACATGGGTTTCCCTATACTTTAACATTGGCCCAGAACTCTCTTCTCACTACTACAGCATCTACAGCAGATGTGTACGACAGTGGTAATATGACGGCAGGCTACTATCTCTCCAAACAACTGTTCAGTAGGGGCGGGGGTCGCTCAGTCGGTAGCGCGCCAGGCTCGTAATCTGCAGGTCCCAGGTTCGAGTCCCAGCTGGGTCAGCGTTGAGATTTATCTCCGCAAAATTCCCCGCCCTGCCCACGGTCAGTAGGCACCGATGGGCTTGGAAAGGCCGCCGTCCGTTAGATGGGACGTTAAGCCGTGGCACCGTGTGCGGGAGAGCCATATCCTGTGCACGTTAAAGAACACGCTGGATGGCCTTGACGGGAGGCTACCATCTGTCTCCCAATAGCTGTTCCAGTGGGTCCCCTCCCCCAACCTTCTCTGAGCCTTCGGGGTCCATGTGACCTGGCCATTTAGCCCATGGTGTTCAAAAAAGTGCCGCTCAGAGGTAAAACAACCCAACCCAACTGTTCAGTAAAAGAATAACATATCGTCTTCTGTTGAAAAAAAAAGTTTAATGTCTGCATACGAACAAATAAAAAAAAGCTTGCTCTTTCAAAACTGAGCTAATAAAATTGTAATAAATATTACTGGGCTGATTGTTAGCAGGTTAAAGATTTCTTAGATTTATACTTGTATGAAGCATTACACCTGTAATTAATATTGTACCATAAAATCCTCACAGTCCATATATCTCTCCAAATGTCTTTTTTTTTTTTATAGAACTTTGGTGTCGCACAGCATAAAGTTCCTTAACTAATAGCATCCTTAAAATTGCCGATTCAATAATATCTGCAAGGCCGTCGTTCTTTGAGCTTTTTGTTGTCAGTAGTATTAGCAGTCGCTCAATGGGGTGATGGCGCCCGTTTTTTAATGCGATGCTGGTGAGACTTTTCACACCCCTTAATAAGCACCTTCATCACACGACACAACAATTTGGATCATGGCCTCGCGCTGAAGGTGCGAGAAACTTTTCGGATGACTTGAAAAGCAATTTCTGCCTCGCCCTTTTGTGAGTTATGTTCTTCAAAACAACTGAACATTTTTTTTTTGTTTTTGAACGAGAAAGAACAAATGATTTTTGGATACACGTTTCGTGTTTTGAATGATTTAGAAAGAAAACTTGCTAGTTTTGTCCACTCAACGCGTTTCAACCTTTTCAGTTAGGAACAGTAAAGGAATAGCTTTGTTGTCTAAAGACACCTGACCCTGCGTAAGGAGGAGAGGATTACACATTCTGCTCATGTAAGGACAGTCGTTCTGTGGCCGGGCCAATCCATCACGCTCGTCCCATGTATGAACTTGACCTTGAGTCCAATGTTATGCATCACTTCGGCTTCCCCGACGTGTCAGATTATACCTGGCTTCAAAGACCAACGCAGTTGTGAACAAAAGTCGTCAGTTCCGGTTTCTTGAGACTTCTGCGATGAAAACAATGGACTTTTGTGTTACCTGGATTTTTTTTTTTTTCAGTGCTCTTGTCAGTAATGTATGCGAGGGATAGGCCTTCACAACAAATTTGTTAGGATCACAAGTGGCAATATTCGGCCGTCCAGCTACACCCCTCCACTGGCAGAGTATTTGGTGTACGTGGGTTCAGTTATTTTACCACTGAGCGGCACTTTTTTGCACACAATGGGCTAAATGGCCAGGTCACAAGGACTCTGAGGTCTCAGAAGGTTGGGGAAGGGGGCCTATGGGACAACTGTTAAGGCCCCCCCCCCCCCCCACAAACTTTCAGTTCAGAAGACATTCAGCCCAATACCACTTCAAGACTTACGGAATGGCAAAAGATCAACTGCGCCTGAACTGAAGTGTCATCTGACATTTGTGGCGCTACCTGGAGGCCGATCGTCAATTAGCTCAAGTCTTCGCGGTATAAACATCTGTCTTGTGTGCTCTTATATACAATTCATCGGTTTGTGTTTTTGTGAAGATGGCCCAGGGTGCAGAAGACTTTATATTGCAATTTATTGAACTGTTTCGAGAGTTTTCGTCTAAATGAAAGATTTTCATAAAATATTTTTTTAATTCCATCTTACGACGTACTTGGTTTCAAAGATTAAGGCAGTGGATCCTGCTGCAAGCCGGGAAACTGTCACCAAAATATAAATAATATGCATAATTATTTTCGAAAATAGCAGAAGAAAGTAATGAAATCTAGGGGGGGGTCTGGCACTAGTACAGACGACGTCTATATACCAATATTATGGTACTAGGATTATTTGCTATTTCTGGTCGACCAGAATGTTCCCACGAGTTCGTAATGCAGTGTGCAAAACAGCGAAGTGAGTGGAAGCAGAAGCTAATAGTGATTTTTTTTTTTTATTCAAAAAGTTTCAATTGTATATTATATATTTAGCACCATCACCCTCCAAAGATTAGCGGGATGCAAATGCATATTTCAATCGGCAGTCTTAAAACTGAACTTTAGTTCTATTACAGCTCTAGACAAGAGAATGGTAAAAAATGTATTCTAAAACGATCTCGGTTTCTATTAAGATAAACTTCATTTTCCAACTCAAGTCGGCTCAGTCGGTAGCGCGCCAGGCTCGTAATCTGCAGTTCCCAGGTTCGAGTCCCTTCTGGGTCAGCGTTGAGATTTATCTCCGCAAAAATTCCCCGCCCTGCCCACGGTCAGTAGGGGATACCGATGGGCTTGGAAAGGCCGCCGTCCGTCGGATGGAACGTTAAGCCGTGGCCCCGTGTGCCGGAGAGCCATACCCTGTGCACGTTAAAGAACACGCTGGATGGCCTTGACGGGGGGGGGGGGCTACCATCTGTCTCCCAACAGCTGTTCCAGTGGGTCCCCTCCCCCAACCTTCTCTGAGCCTTCGGGGTCCATGTGACCTGGCCATTTAGCCCATGGTGTGCAAAAAAGGGCCGCTCAGAGGTAAAACAACCCAACTCAATATGGTATTGCCCAAGGGAACCCCGTACGTAAAATTTGGGACCAATCGGATAATTTTCTGTGAAGTTATAAGGTCCCCAAAATGTACTAAAAGTTTACGAAATAAATTGCAATACCAGTGGCGCTGATTTACAAAAGTGACGTTTGTGGAGCCCTTTAGGACAGATGGTAGCATCCCGTAGCATCCAGAGCGTTTTTTTAGCTTGCACAGGGTGTATGGCTCTCTTTCATCGGGACAATGGCCCATTGGAGTGCCCTATTGACAGAGGGCAGGGCGGGCAGTTTTGCGGAGATAAATCTCAACGCTGGCCCAGGTGGGACTCTAACCTGGGAACTGCAGATTACGAGCCTGGCGCGCTACCGACTGAGCCATCCCCCGCCCCAAGTAATGAAATGGACCAAGTGAAGCTTCGTTTTCCAACTGAGTCAATGAAAAATACACCACATTGCAAAATGTAACCGGAACACTTCCGTGTTGTGTGAATGAAAAGACCTCTTCAAATCTCCCTATTTTTAAAACTAAATTTTTTACGGAAAAATGTCAATGGATATAATTTTAAGATCTCATTATCTCTTTAATTGTCGATTTTTTAAAAAATAATATTTGTTTAATGTTTAAGAAGATATTGAAGCTGGAATATTTAACAGCAGACTCTTTCTAATCACACCTTAAGCATTTTTCCTCCCAAATTGATAAAAACTTTGAAAAAAATCGCTACACAAAATTCAAATGTCGCATTCATAATAGTGAACAATTTGTAATAATAGCTAAATTGTTAAAAGCGCAACTAATTTTTCGTGATTAGCAAAAGTTGAAATTAAATATTTCGGCGTGCTCATTAAACTAATTTTGGGGAAAAGATTTGGAGTACGGTACGATTTTCAGTTTTTTTTTTCTGCAGTGGTAATTTTTTTTTTTTTTTTCGAGATTAGGGAGCTTTGAATGTGGCTCTCCATTCACGTAAAATGGAAATGTCTGGTTACCGTTTGGTACATAGTGCGTGTATAAAATTTTCCTTGAAATCAGTTGACCTCTTTGAACAATTGACTTTTATTTAGTTTTGAAAACGGAGATACTTGTCTGAAAAACACAAAGTTGAAATTAGACTTCTCTTCAGAGATAATTGAAAAATCCTTTTTTGGTTCAATATATATTGACGAAATATTAAGATTCGCAATTATATTACCCACAAGTTTTTGCCGCGCCCTCTAATAGTTTGAAATTTTTGAAAATGGCCTTTTTTGTGTGTGGTGTAGGGATGTTGTCAATGTAATCCTCTTGACCCTGTTCACACACCCCCCCCCCCATAACCCTTGAGAGAAAGGAAACAACTTTATAATTTTGAGAGATAAATGAAAACTTCATTTTATATTTTACAGATGCTAATAAATTATTACTTGCATTTTCTCGAATTATCCATTAATTCGATGTTATTCGGTATTAGTGTTATGCAGTTAGTAAATAATAAAAAATAAATTACCCCTCAAGCAGCTGCTTGCCAGAGTGGTCTGACAGGAGCTTGCGAGTTTAATACGCCGTAGAGAAGAATCTGTGAGGAAGTCTCAGCAGAAAGACGACACAAACACTCATGCCTTACCTGCAGCGGCTCGGTCGGTAGCACGCCAGGCTCGTAATCTGTAATTCTCAGGTTCGAGTCCCAGCTGGGTTAGCGCTGAGATTTATCTCCGCAAAATTCCCCGCCCTGCCCACGGTCAGTAGGGGACACCGATGGGCTTGGAAAGGCCGCCGTCCGTCGTTAAGTCGTGCCCCCGTGTGCGGGAGAGCCATACCCTGTGCACTTTAAAGAACACGCTGAATGGCCTTGACGGGAGGCTACCATCTGTCCCCCAACAGCTGTTCCAGTGAGTCCCCTCCCCCAATTTTCTCTGAGCCTTCGGAGTCCTTGTGACTTGGCCTTTAGCCCATGGTGTGCAAAAAAGTGCCGCTCAGAGGTAAAACTCAATAACCCATGCCTTACCCAGGGCTCGAACCCAGGTCCTTTGATCAGTAATCAAGCATGCTAACTACTCGGCCACGGTAACAACGGTAATAAATTGAAGGTTTATGAAATGAATAAGTATGCTGTGATAAGAGAAATCTGCCAGGTGGTATAGTGAAAAGCTCTGACGCCACGTCAAGGCATTGGATTGGATTGTTTTACCTCTGAGCGGCACTTTTTTGCACACCATGGGCTAAATGGCCAAGCCACAAGGACCCCGAAGGCTCAGAGAAGGTTGGGGGAGGGGACCCACTGGAACAGCTGTTGGGAGTCAGATGGTAGCCTCCGGCAAGGCCATCCAGCGTGTTCTTTAACGTGCACAGGGTATGGCTCTCCCACACACGGAGCCACGGCTTAACGTCCCATCCGACGGACGGCATGGTTTTCGTGATAGGTTGCTTTACCTCCACACAATGGGCTACATGGCCAGGTCACAATGACCTCGAGACTCACTGGACAGATGTTAGGAGACAGATGGTAACTTCCTGTCAAGGCCATCCAGCGTGTTCTTTAACGTGCACAGGGTATGGCTCCCCCGCACACGGAGCCACGGCTTAACGTCCCATCCGACGGACGGCGGCCTTTTCAAGCCCATCGGTGTCCCCTACTGACCGTGGGCAGGGCGGGGAAATTTTGCGGAGATAAATCTCAACGCTGACCCAGCTGGGACTCGAACCTGGGAACTACAGATTACGAGCCTGGCGCGCTACCGACTGAGCCACCCCCGCGTCAAGGCACCATCCATGTCAGTGTTTTGCTCTAACCTGGAGAAAACCCCTCCACACATAGGCAGCTAGTGCGGAAGGAAAAAGAGGGTTCAAGATGATGCAAACGTCCATTAAATACCCAATCGGAATAGTCAATCAGAAGCGATTGAGGAGTTGTGTGTGTGTGTGGGGGGGGGGGGGTTTGAGATAATTTTAATGGAAATATTGTGCAGCATCTCGTGCAAAGATCTAATTAAAAAAAAAAGATAAAATATTAGAAAGCAACAAAAGATTAGATCTTGTTCCCATCCGCTCCCAGTGACAGCAGCCCCTTGATGCACCCTCGCTTTTTCGCAAAGGTGTGACCCAACACACTTATGTATTGCTTCAGACACTAGTGGCGAGCGACCAGGGAACGCTGCTGTTGATTCACTGGAATGAAGAGTCCCAAAGTGGGCAGCACCTTGGAATTTTGAGTTTTCACGGGATCGTAAAAATGAAAATAAAACAAAAAAAGAAATTAAAAAAAATGAACTGCTCACCCAGTAGGACTTGCTGATGAATCTTGCCATTTATCAACTCCCGGTTAGAAAAAAGACTGTTTAAGGAAGACTACTAACTATTGTTGTGATCTTAAGTCGTGGTTCTCTGTGAGGGAAAGCCACACTTCAAAGAATATCGCTTTCTGCACACAGGGATACGAACTGAACTTTATGGAGGCCATAATAGGCGGCGTACGATCGTTAAAAAAATATCCGAACACTATAGTTGATTGTCCCATGGCCGAGTGGTTAGCGCGCTTGGCTACTGATCAAAGGGACCTGGGTTCGAGCCCCGGGTAAGGCATGGATGTGTGTGTGTGTCGTTTTTCTGCTGAGGTCCTGCCATCCTCTCAGACCTTCTACTATGGCATATAAACTGACAGGCTCCTTGTCAGACCTCTGTGGCAAGCAGCTGCTTGAGGGGGCATTTATTTATATTATTTTATAGTTGATTACAGAATTCAGAAAAAATATCTGGCAACGAATTTTTTTTAGAAATCAGTGATCTGGCAACCTTCGTGTCACGTGACACGAAGGTTGCCAGATCACTGATTTCTAAAAAAGAATCGTTGCCAGATATTTTTTCTGAATTCTGTAATCACCCACAGTGTTCGGATACTTTTTTGAGTGACTGTACGTGGCGCAGCAAAAAATTCCGAGTCCCATTAGTGGGTGAAGTAAGATGGAGGAGGTTAAGGGTTGGATAAACCCGGTACTCAGTTCTATCAAATCACGACATCTGGCGGCTTAAGGTGCCGCTATCGTAAAAGTTTTCATAGCAATCCTGGAGAATTTATTATATTTGACCATATAATACAGGTATAAACGCTCGACATTCGCGAGGGTTAGGTTCCTGTAAACTTTGGAAAGGCCGCCGACTGTCAGATGGTACGTAAAGCCATGGTTCTGTGTGCGGGAGAGCCATACCCTGTGCACGTTAAAAAACATGCTGGATGGCCTTGACGGGAGGCTATCATCTGTATCTTAACAGCTGCACACTGGGTCTGGGCGGGGGTGGCTCAGTCGGTAATGCGCCAGATTTGTAATCTGTAGTTCCCAGGTTCGAGTCCCAACTGGGTCAGTATTGAGATTTATCTGCGCAAACCCCCACTGCCTACCCACCCCTGCCCACGGCCAGTAGTGGATACCGATGAACTTGGAAAGGCCGTCGTCCGTCGGATGGGACGTTAAACTGTGGACGGGAGAGCCATACCCTGTGCACGTTAAAGAACACGCTGGATGGCCTTGACAGGAGGCTACCATCTGTCTCCCAACAGCTGTTCCAGTGGGTCCTCTCCCCCAACCTTCTCTGAGCCTTCGGAGTCCATGTGACCTGGCCATTTAGCCCATGGTGTGCAAAAAAAGTGCCTCTCAGAGGTAAAGCAACCCAAAGCCCTCTGGGTCTCCTTCCCTTGCTTCTCCCCCTGAACCCTCAGGGTTCTTGTGACCTGGCCATTAGCAAAAAAAGATGCTCAGACGTAAAACAATCCAAAAAAAATAGTTTATTTAAATAACAGTTATCATTACAGAAATATGAAATGCAATTTAAAATGCTAGATATAATGAACTTTTTTCTTTTTTAATTGTTCGGTTTCGTCTTTTGCAGGTACATCCTCATCAACCATTACAAGTATTACGACAAGATCTACCAGAAGAAGTACATTGCCTTGATGATCGCCTTCTGCTGGATTTTCAGTTTCTCGCTGATCACTCCAACCCTGGCTCGGGCGTGGGGCGAGTTCGGTTACCACGAACCGACCTTTTCCTGCACCATCCTCAAGAAAGACGGAAAGTCGCCCAAAAAATTCCTCTTCGTGTTTGGCTTTCTGTTGCCTTGTATAGTGATCGTGACCAGCTACTCCTGCATATTCTATCGGGTGAGTCATTCGAGGTAATATCCTCATCCTTACGTAGAAAAGCGAAAAGAGTCTTTCACTCCCTGAGAATAAGTTAGGAGCCGGATATTGCACGTGGCTGACGAACTATTGTGCGTGCGGAAGAAGTGTAGGTTCCTGAAGTGATCGTTAGGAACTTCGAATGTTACCTTCAAATTCTCAGAAGTTACATTTCTTCGGTTTGTCTTTCTCTTATGCTTGTGTTATGCCCATAAGCTGATAATTCACTCAACAATGCGATTTTTATTTTCTTAAAATATTAGGTGATTCTTAATATTTCTTGCGCAAATTCCAAACCTTAAAGTGGGGGGGGGGGGACTCAGTCGTTAGCGCGCCAGGCTCGTAATCTGTAGTTCCCAGGTTCGAGTCCCAGCTGGGTCAGCGTTGAGATTTATCTCCGCAAAATTCCCCGCCCTGCCCACGGTCAGTAGGGGACACCGATGGGCTTGGAAAGGCCGCCGTCCGTCGGATGGAACGTTAAGCCGTGGCCCCGTGTGCGGGAGAGCCATACCCTGTGTACGTTAAAGAACACTCTGGATGGCCTTGACGGGAAGCTACCATCTGTCTCCCAACAGCTGTTCCAGTGGGTCCCCTGCCCCAACCTTCTCTGAGCCTTCGAAGACCTTGTGACCTGGCCATTTAGCCCATGGTGTGCAAAAAAGTGCCGCTCAGAGGTAAAACAACCCAATCCGGCTCGGTGGAGTTTCTTTCCACCCGTTTTATTTTTTTTCTGGATCCGTGACCCTGATTCAGAATATTTAATTTGGTATGCAACATGACCTACATATGAGTTAGTCACTGCAAGATACGGTTTCTTAAAAGTTTAGTTGGGTTTTTTTTTTCTGAAAAAACATTTTTTTTGTCACAGTTGCGTGAATTGTGAGAAATCTGATACTTTAAGGATTAAAAGTATTCTTGAATGTTTTTTCTGACTATTTTCGAAAAAAAATATTTATTATCAAAGCTACAGACTATGAGATGGTAAGAACAAGCATATAAAGATTTGGAACATAATATTTTTTCGAAATATCCCCATCCAATTTTGGTCAGATGAACGGCGAAAAGAGTGAAAAGTTTCATCAGGATATAGCAACGATGAAGCCAAGGTATAAATGGAAGTGGATCATAGCCATATTATATAAATGGAAGTGGATCAAAGCCATATTATATAAATGGAAGTGGATCATAGCCATATTATATAAATGGAAGTGGATCATAGCCATATTATATAAATGGAAGTGGATCATAGCCATATTATATAAATGGAAGTGGATCATAGCCATATTATATAAATGGAAGTGGATCAGAGCCATATTATATAAATGGAAGTGGATCAGAGCCATATTATATAAATGGAAGTGGATCAGAGCCATATTATATAAATGGAAGTGGATCAGAGCCATATTATATAAATGGAAGTGGATCAGAGCCATATTATATAAATGGAAGTGGATCATAGCCATATTATATAAATGGAAGTGGATCAGAGCCATATTATATAAATGGAAGTGGATCAGAGCCATATTATATAAATGGAAGTGGATCAGAGCCATATTATATAAATGGAAGTGGATCAGAGCCATATTATATAAATGGAAGTGGATCAGAGCCATATTATATAAATGGAAGTGGATCAGAGCCATATTATATAAATGGAAGTGGATCATAGCCATATTATATAAATTGAAGTGGATCAGAGCCATATATAAATTGAAGTGGATCAGAGCCATATATAAATGGAAGTGGATCAGAGCCATATATAAATGGAAGTGGATCAGAGCCATATTATATAAATGGAAGTGGATCAGAGCCATATTATATAAATGGAAGTGGATCAGAGCCATATTATATAAATGGAAGTG
The DNA here is from genome assembly GCA_038380435.1 of Ryuthela nishihirai. NCBI lineage: Eukaryota > Metazoa > Arthropoda > Arachnida > Araneae > Heptathelidae > Ryuthela > Ryuthela nishihirai. The sequence continues at coordinate 41,342,872 of JAWZYU010000017.1, read as the reverse complement.
GATCAGAGCCATATTATATAAATGGAAGTGGATCAGAGCCATATTATATAAATGGAAGTGGATCAGAGCCATATTATATAAATGGAAGTGGATCAGAGCCATACTAACTGACTATTGTTGGTTGCTCATCCGCGAAGAGCCAGGGATTGGCAGTGCACCAGCCTCGTAATTTATAGTTCCTAGGTTCGACTCCCAAATGTGCCTGTATTGAGATTTATCTCTGGTAACACCCATTGTGCCCTCGGTGAGAAAGTGGGCGCCTTTAAAAGTCTCCCCCCCCCCTCCCTCCATCGGATGGAGATGTTAAGCCGAGGCCCCTTGTGTAAGAGCCATATTCTGTGCACGTTAAAAAAACACTCTGGATAGCCTTGACGGGAGGCTTTCATCTGTCTTCTAATAGTTGTCCAGTGGATCCCCTTCCACAATCTTCTCTGAGCCTCTGGGGTTCTTGTGACTTGGTCATTTAGCCCATTATAAAGTCAAATCTGGAATTAGACAATCATGCCAACATTTTCTCCTCAATAGAACTTTCTGAATTGTGGCACTGCAAGACTCCTGTATCACTTCTGGCACATATGGGAATCTCGTTTGCAAAGAGAATGAAGTTTTTACATACTTTTACACTCCTGAATAGTTTTAATTCGAACAAATGCAAATGGATGATGGAAGGGGGGGGGGGGTGATGTAGAAAACAGTATTTTATTTCATTATGAAACATAACAAAATTGTCCTTTTTTTACTTCAATTTAAAAAATTCCTTTTGTCACACCCCTCTGAGAAAAAAGGGGCAGATGAGTGCTGTCAGTAGAATATTTCTTGACACTCTAACGCCGAAATTTCTGCCATAAACAGATCACTTCGCCTTTTCTCTGTTTAGTGACCTCTAACGATAAAAAATAAAACTACTAAGGAATTTGAAAAATGCGAATTCTAAAACTATATTTGTACAAATCCAACTAAAAGCGTTTTTCAGTTAACTCTTAAAGCAGCCAGTTGCGTCCCCCCCCCCCCGGAGGTAAGGGATAAACTCGTTTCTGGCAATGGAAACTCCACAATCTTCACTTCTATGATGTAAGATTTCTAGCATAAATCATTTGGAATATTTGTCAAAGTTTGGAACGTTCAAATTTTCCCCCCGTTAGAGGGTGCAATTATAGCTTCGGAACATACAGATCATACCATAATCATCAATAATAATTTTATCCCTACAAACAAAAAAGTTTGTCTACAGACGGGCGACAAAATGAACACGTCTCGTTTTTTTTTTTTTTTAAACGATATGTCTCAAACTGTGGCAAACGATGAAAAACGAGAAGTATTTCTCTTCATTGTCGTCCAGGTTCGAGTCCCAGCTGGGTCAGCGTTGAGATTTATCTCCGCAAAATTCCCCGCCCTGCCCACGGTCAGTAGGGGACACCGATGGGCATTTTAAATTCCTTGAAAGGCCACCGTCCGTCGGATGGGACGTTAAGCCGTGGCTCCGTGTGTGGGAGAGCCATACCCTGTGCACGTTAAAGAACACACTGGATGGCCTTGACGGGAGGCTACCATCTGTCTCCCAACAGCTGTTCCCAGTGGGTCCCCTCCCCCAACCTTCTCTGAGCCTTCGGGGTCCTTGTGACCTGGCCATTTAGCCCATGGCGTGCAAAAAAGTGCCGCTCGGAGGTAAAACAACCCAACCAACCAAAAATCTTCATTGTCGTACCATTTCTTTTGTCTTCGTGTGAAAAGAATAGTAGTTACATACACTGGAGAAATCTTAAAACTATTTTGTAATTACCCTGTATTAAACCCGTTTTCTAACGCTTTCTTGAGCCTTGCGTATAGTGGGGCGGTCCATGTGGCCCAACCACCATGCAGCATTCAAAGGAAAAAAAAACACCCCAGCAATATTCAACGGGCCTATACAACTTCTCACCTTATCAAGGCTGCAATTAAATAAGCTTGTAGTTCTTCAATGCGAGCATACAATTGAAAACGATCGGGCAGTGCCTGCTTATAGGAACAATCGGGGCGTGCTCACCAAACGAGTTGAACACTTTTCGGTAAAGCAGTTGAACTTGAAACACCTAATTTCTCGGAAAATCTCATATTTTATTCAGTTTCGTTTCGGCCGCTGCTCCCGTCGTTAATTTTTTTCGATTGGTAGCTCCTTAAACTTAAATAATGCGTAAGATCAGCTGAAAAACTGGCTTTAAACAAATAGATTACGAATTCCTAAATCATCTGATGACATGATGAGAGCTGTGATCAACAAATGAGAGCTGTGAAAATATTCGATCAAATATTGCTTATTAGTACCACCGATAAAGCAGAGCTAAAGAGTTTTAAAGCAGGACCCGCGCTCACTAAAAAGTTTCGTTGTACTTAAACATATTGAAAACTTATCCATCAATTGATGCTTACCGCAAAGGTTTAACAGGAGATTGTCAGTTCAAAACGGCATAGTTGGTTTGTTTTACCTCTGAGCGGCACTTTTTTTGCACACCATGGGCTAAATGGCCAGGTCACATGGACCCCGAAGGCTCAGAGAAAGTTGGGGGAGGGGACCCACTGGAACAGCTGTTGGGAGACAGATGGTAGCCTCCCATCAAGGCCATCCAGCGTGTTCTTTAACGTGCACAGGGTATGGCTCTCCCCGCACCATACGGGAGGGGATACGGTTAAATACGTATCCCCTCCCGTATTCGATCCATTATTTTCTCCGATCCATATTTTTTCTTCGATCCCGCACCACACGGGGATCCGCACCACACGGGGCACCACACATCCATATATTTCTCCGATCCATATTTTTCTTCGATCCCGCACCACACGGGGGGATACGGTTTAACGTCCCCATCCGACGGACGGCGGCCTTTCCAAGCCCATCGGTGCCCCCTACTGACCGTGGGCAGGGCGGGGAATTTTGCGGAGATAAATCTCAACACTGACCGAGCTGGGACTCGAACCTGGCGTGCTACCGACTGAGCCACCCCCGCCCGTCAAAACGGCATAGAGATCTGTGAAGAAGACGAGGCCTCAGCAGAAAGGCAAGAAGAGAATTATCCATGCATTATCCGAAACTCGAATTCTTTGCATTGAAGCTAAGCATGCTAATAATTCGGCCACCGGATTTTAGAAGAAATTTCGAACGAAAAGCACTTTCACAGTGAGAGAAAAAGATTTCCTTTGATTAGTGTAAAATTATGCATTAATAAATGTTGCCAACAATTCGATAACAAATTGTCATATCAATGCGATAATTATATTACCATAACGTTTTGCATGTCGTACCGAAATATTCAATAATTTTAAAGATTTTAAATCAATCATTTGATGAAAGGCATATAGTAAAAGAAGTATTGCGAGTTGGATTCAAAAAGTGACAAAATTTGCCACTAGAGGTTTTTAAATCGGTCAGATGACTCGAAGACAGTCAACCAAGACCTGTAACCCACCGTGCCAGTCTAGCTATATAAGCAAGAAACTCGACAAGTATAGAATTTTCACAGCGTTAACAATATTGGCATTAAATACACTATATGGCTGTTTAGCATAAATTTTTTTTCTCTTTTATATCGCGTCTTGTGACATTAGACGGTAGTAACTCAATTGTTGAACAAAAAATGCCGTAAACTAAGAATATACACCCCACTCCCATAATTTTAATGGGGCCGGGGTGGCTCAGTCGGTAGCGCGCCAGGCTCGTAATCTGTAGTTCCCAGGTTCGAGTCCCAGCTGGGTCAGCGTTGAGATTTAAATAAATACCCCCTCAAGCAGCTGCTTGCCACATCTCCGCAAAATACCGCCCTGTCCACGGTCAGTAGGGGACACCGATGGGCTTGGAAAGTCCGTCGTCCATCGGATGGGACGTTAAGCCGTGGCCCCGTGTGCGGGAGAGTCATACCCTGTGCACGTTAAAGAACACGCTGGATGGTCTTGACGGGGGGGGGGGGGCTACCATCTGTCTCCCAACAGCTGTTCCAGTGGGTCCCCTCCCCCAACCTTCTCTGAGCCTTCGGGGTCCATGTGACCTGGCCATTTAGCCCATGGTGTGCAAAAAAGTGCCGTTCAGAGGTAAAACAACCCCCACTCCGATAATTTTAGTTAGGAATGAGCTTAAATATGTATGATTAATTAAATCAGGTATTGCATTTTTTTATAATGTGACATTAGACACTAAAAAGAATTTTTCCCCAACCAAAATTTACTGCCTAGTCGGCAGTTTAATCTAGGCATTAATCAGGAAATGGAGAGAAGAATAAGTGATAACTGCTCCTTTAACTTAGAATATGCCCTGCGATCTACAGGTGGTCATTATCGTCTACAGAAATTGCCTGTGACTTATGTGATAGTTGAAACTTGCTTAATATGGATGTGTAAGCACTCCTGCTACGAGAGAAGCCTATATAAGTGGGAATATTCAGGGATCCTCCTCTTTTAGTCAATAAAAATGAGCTTCAAATCGGTCTTCACGGGAGGGTTGGTGAGGCCGTAATGCGCCAAACTCGTAATCTGTACTTCCTAGGTTCGAGTCCCAACTAAACCAGCATAGAACTCTGCAACCCTACACTGCTTTCGGTGATAAAGGGAACATTGACGGGCCTGGAAAGAGCGCCGTCTATCGGAGGAGGGTAACCAGTGTGCAGTAGAGCCACACCTCTAAGTAGTAGTAACCCAGTGTGCAGCAGAGCCACACCTCTAAGTAGTAAGTAACCCAGTGTGCAGCAGAGCCACACCTCTAAGTAGTAGTAACCCAGTCTGCAGGAGAGCCACACCTCTAAGTAGTAGTAACCCAGTGTGCAGCAGAGCCACACCTCTAAGTAGTAGCAACCCAGTGTGCAGCAGAGCCACACCTCTAAGTAGTAGCAACCCAATGTGCAGGAGAGCCACACCTCTAAGTAGTAGTAACCCAGTGTGCAGGAGAGCCACACCTCTAAGTAGTAGTAACCCAGTGTGCAGGAGAGCCACACCTCTAAGTAGTAGTAACCCAGTGTGCAGGAGAGCCACAGCTCTAAGTAGTAGTAACCTAGTGTGCAGGAGAGCCACACCTGTAAGTAGTAGTAACCCAACCATAGTGTGCAGGAGAGCCACACCTCTAAGTAGTAGTAACCCAGTGTGCAGGAGAGCCACACCTTTGTGCACATTAAAGAACATGGTAGCCTTCAGTCAATACTATCCAGCATCTGTGCACGTTAAAGAACATGTTGGATAGTCTTGACTGAAGACTACCATCTGTCTCGTAATGTCCCGTGGGTCCCTTTCCCCAACCTTCTCAGTCTTTGAGACCCTTATCATTTAGGCCATTATGTGAAAAAAGGTCAATTTTTATTACTGTGTGAAGGTTGTTCACTCAGAGGTGAAACAACACAACCCTCCCCAAGTGAATTTCTTTTGCTTTGCCGACTCCGTAAAAACTCGCTTATAAATTGAAATATATAAGAAAGATTATTTGTAAGCCGTACAAAATTCGTGGTTTATACTTGTACATGATTTATTAAACATTTTCTGCTGAAATGTTACTTTTTAACGTTATATAATTGAAAGAATTGTGTTTGATCTTTGTGATGCAGTGCTTAGGAAACCTAATTTTTGTCTTAGTAACATAGCCCTTGAAAATACTCTTGAAAAGCTTGGAGTAGTTTCTTGATATCGCTAAAGGTAGCTAAGTAGACCTTCTTGCTCAATAAGGTTAAATGTTTCTGTGTACAGTTTCCTGTGTATGAGCAATAATAAGTAGCAGGCTGAGTAAGCGCTACCGTCATGGGCGTCCGCAGAAAATTTTCCGGGAGAGGGGGAAGCTTGGAGACAAATAATTAAATCAATAAATTTTTATTTAATTATTTAGGTTTTTTTTCCACAAGTAGATTATAGAATACCGTATTGCATCAATACAAAGACACATGCATATAAATTTAAAATATAAAGGAAGCAAAAATTAATTGAAACAAGAATTTTTACTCGATCCCAGGGGGGAGCAAGTGCCCCGTTGCCCTCCCCCCCTGCGGACGCCCATGACTACCGTGCTTAGCTGATGTGACCTTTAAGCACAAATGGTCCAATAGGCAATTGAGATAATGACATTCCCTGCACCCCTCTGCAACAGAGATGTTGGACTCGTTCTTCCCGAACTTATGGAGAATGACCTTCGATGATTCTCTTAGATTTCCCATTATTGTTCGCTGATGATAGAGTGCTGCCTTTGTTCCAGAGTGCGTTTGAGCTCAAGAAATTTAATTTTTAATTCCCGAGACCGCGAGGTTAGCGTGCTTGACTACTGATCGAAAGAACCTGGGTTCGAGCCCCAGATAAGGCATGGATGTTTGTGTTGTCTTTCTGCTGAGGTCTCGCCATCCTCGTAGACCTTCTACTAATAAAAAATAAAAATACCCCCTCAAGCAGCTGCTTGCCACAGATGTCTGACAGGAGCTTGTCAGTTTATATGCCGTAGTAGAAGGTCTGAGAGGATGGCGGCGTATTAAACTGGCAGCCCTTGTCAGACCTCTGTGGCAAGCAGTTGCTTGAGGACGTAATTATGATTTTAATTCTTAAGGTTAAACATACAACAATATTGTTGACAGAAAGAGTATCGTATTTAAAAAATTCAAAGGTATTAACGAAGGCATGAGCGAGTGGGGGCGCTGCCCTCGGTGCGAATCAAACCTAAACGCAATTTCATATTATTGCGTGGGTTGGGTTGTTTTACCTCTGAGCGGCACTTTTTTGCACACCATAGGCTAAATGGCCATGTCACATGGACCCCGAAGGCTCGGAGAAGGTTGGGGGAGGGGACCCACTGGAATAGCTGTTGGGAGACAGATGGTAGCCTCCCGTCAAGGCCATCCAGCGTGTTCTTTAACGTGCACAGAGTATGGCTCTCCCGCACACGGGGCCACGGCTTAACGTCCCATCCGACGGACGGCTGCCATTCCAAGCCCATCGGTGTCCCCTACTGACCGTGGGCAGGGCAGGGAATTTTGCGGAGATAAATCTCAACACTGACCCAGCTGGATTATTGCGTGGTCAATTTTTATTACTGTGTGAAGGTTGTTACTGTTCGATAAGTTACGTGTAGTGTCGTGAGACGGAGCACGTGCTTTCCCCACCCCGTATTAAAGAGAGGTGTTCGATAGGTTGTAAAATAATTCTTGGCCTGGGAGGCAGCAATTGCACTCGCTTGCCCAGGGCGCAAAATTATCTAAGCACTACCTTGGATATTATTCACAGCGAAATCTATATTAAAATATTCCAATATTATTGTTTACAAATGCGAATTTTATTTTAAAAAAAGTGAAAAATTCTTATGTGTAAAATTTTTAACGTTATTTTAAACAGAAAACTACATTAAAAATTTTTTTAACTCTGAGATATCTCCTTACAACAGATTTTCTTTAGGTTTATTTTTAGTGTCTTCTGCGAGGCCTTTCTGGCAAGCATCTGCTTGAGAAATTTTTTTATTGCTCATAGAGAAATTATTATTTGTCGAAGTTTTATTTTTGTCTTTACTGCTCTCGGATAAATAATCGACTCCAGTGGTTCTCAACCTTTTATGCTTCACGTAGTGTCGCACAAAAAAATATCCGAACACTATGGTTGATTACAGAATTCAGAAAAAATATCTGGCAACGGTTTTTTTTTTTAGAAATTAGTGATCTGGCGTCACGTGACACGAAGGTTGCCAGATCACTAATTTCTAAAAAAAAAAACCGTCGCCAGATATTTTTCTGAATTCTGTAATCAACCATAGTGTTCGGATAATTTTTTTGAGCGACTGTACCCCCTGGAAATGTGTATGTAACTGGCGTACCCCTTGTATAGATAGATAAAACTATAGTTATAGTATAACAATGGGAATAAAATAAAACATATATATATATAACATATATCTAGCGACTTTTGAGCTCTCGCGGCGTACCCCACGTTGAGAACACCTAATCTACTCTATTAGCGTAAATATTGTTATGCAAGATACAATAAAAGCTTTAAAATCTGGACACAAAGCACGAGAAAATAGTTCGATTGTTTCATACCTCTGAGTGGGCCCCTTTTTTTGCACACAATGGGCTAAATAACTAGGTCACAAAGACCCCAGGGACTCAAAGAAGGTTGGGGGAAATGCAGTAGAGCTGTTAGGAGACAAATGGAAGCCATCCAGCGTATGCAGGTTATATCTTGCACACGGTGCAATGGCTTAACATTTCATCTGACGGACGACTGTCTTGCCAATCCGAACAGTGTTTCTTTTTCTCACCGAGAGCAGAACGAGAATCGGGGAGATAAATCTCAACCAGGTTAAATTTTCTCTTTAGTGCTTAACCCCTAGTTGGGTTGGGTTGTTTTACCTCTGAGCGGCACTTTTTTGCACACCATGGGCTAAATGGCCAGGTCACATGGACCCCGAAGGCTCAGAGAAGGTTGGGGGAGGGGATCCACTGGAACAGCTGTTGGGGGACAGATGGTAACCTTCCGTCAAGGCCATCCAGCGTGTTCTTTAACGTGCACAGGGTATGACTCTCCCGCACACGGGGCCACGGCTTAACGTCCCATCCGACGGACGGCGGCCTTTCCAAGCCCATCGGTGTCCCCTACTGACCGTGGGCAGGGCGGGGAATTTTGCGCAGATAAATCTCAACGCTGACCCAGCTGGGACTCAAACCTGGGAACTACAGATTACGAGTCTGACGCGCTACCGACTGAGCCACCCCCGCCCCCACTTAACCCCTAGTAAATGCTTAAAAGTTTTATGATGCTGAGGTTGCAGAATCGATTAATCTTGCAACTCCTTTTCCGTGGAAATCCCAATAGAAACCCACTCTGTTGAAAAGCGTCTTTTGGAATGTAGCAGTGTCAAAGGGTCACATTCTATCTAAAGAAATGAACGCCATCAGCGGCGGCAAAGGCTTCTGCAGAAGTAGCGATGGAAGGGGGAAATGGACGGAGACCCTCCCGGCATGACCCAGCTATCGCGTGACAGGAGGAGACGAGGCTGATATAAAAGTGCGCAGAATGGAAGATGCTTTGAAGGGGCATTTACATAATTTGAACTCAACACTGGTGTCGTACATTTTCGCACAAAAATCCGGTAACTTTATTCACTTCTCGGCGGACTTTGATTACTCCGGCAGAGCACTTCTCTTAGAAGCCGTCGGACGGGTCTGGGTGAAGTGCCCTGGTGAGGGCGTGTAGGAGGGGAAGGTTAATTTCTGTGGGTTGGCCGCAAGGTTTGGGCCAACCGTTAATCAATTTCTATCGCATTCTGGGGGTAGATTATTTGGCGCTTCATTCGGCAACTCTTTTGAATATAAAGATGTAAACTTTGACCTTGAGGCGAGAGGACAGCCCAACTGCAACCTCGGTTATTCCAGGCTAAAATTTAAACACTCATGCCTCGTATGATTAGACATTATTTTTTTGTAATCGAGTTGGGTTGTTTTACCTCTGAGCGGCACTTTTTATGCACACCATGGGCAAAATAGCCAGGTCACATGGACCCCGAATACCCTGTGCACATTAAAGAACACACTGGATGGCCTTGACGGGAGGCTACCATCTGTCTCCTAACAGCTATTCCAGTGGGTCTCCTCTCTGAGCCTTCGGGGTCCTTGTGACTTGGCCATTTAGCCCATTGTGTGCAAAAAAATGCCGCTCAGAGGTAAAACAATCCAATTATATGGATCCCGAAGGCTCAGAGAAGGTTGGGGGAGGGGATCCACTGGAACAACTGTTAGGAGACTGATGGTAGTCACCCGTCAAGGCCATCCAGCGTGTTCTGTAACATGCACAGAGTATGGCTCTCCCGCACACGGAGACACGGCTTAACGTCCCATCTGACGGACGGCGGCCTTTCCAAGCCCATCGGTGTCCCCTACTGACCGTGGGCAGGGCGGGGAATTTTGCGGAGATAAATCTCAACTCTGATCCTAATAACAATAGTATTATTAGGTACATGGGAATTTACTCTGTGTTAATTTCTTTTTGTGTTTGAATGTCTTTGCAAAAACTGTAGTTGAACACCATGATCAAATTTGTCGGTCGTTTTTAAAAATGGTTGTTGAGGTTCATATTGGAAGTCAATATGGAAGTTTCCCATATTGGAAAAGCAATTCAACAATAATCCCCTCTTCGCGAAAATGGGGGTGAGGAGACATTTCAAAACAGTAGTAATTTTAAAATTATATGTATAGCAGTAGTAGCAATTGTTTGCGCTACTTTCCAATGTAATTAAAATAACGGAAAGTTTAAAAATTCCGGAAGAAAAACTTTATTTTAACTTCTTACCAATGAAATGCCATTCCTTTCATCTATTTTATAGGTTAGTTTCTGCAGGTTGTTGGGTGGTTTTACCTCTGAGCGGCACTTTTTTGCACACAATGGGCTAAATGGCCAGGTCACATGGACCCCGAAGGCTCAGAGAAGGTTGGGGGAGGGGACCCACTGGAACAGCTGTTGGAAGACAGATGGTAGCCTCCCGTCAAGGCCATCCAGCGTGTTCTTTAACGTGCACAGGGTATGGCTCTCCCGCACACGGGGCCACGGCTTAACGTCCCATCCGACGGACGGCGGCCTTTCCAAGCCCATCGGTGTCCCCTATTGACCGTGGGCAGGGCGGGGAATTTTGCGGAGATAAATCTCAACGCTGACCCAGCTGGGACTCGAACCTGGGAACTACAGATTACGAGCCTGGCGCGCTACCGACTGAGCCACTCCCGCCCCTAGTTTCTGCAGGAATATGCCATGTAGGTAGGAGCTAACTTTTTTTCTCAATCTCTCGTTCGTTAACATAGACAAGGCACGCTTACGAGTAAGAGCAATATGGCGACCAGGTTAGTTTTCAAGCGATAGGGCATCTCCCTCTCTTCCTACCTCCATGATCCAATTAGTTTTAGTAGCACCCTCTAACGGCGGAAAAAGTTAATTTCTTAAATTTTGAATTAATATTGCAAATTATTTGACAAAAGAGATATTTTGATGATCAAGAGGTATACATTCGAAGCAATGGACTCCATGATGGTGTGTGTACGTATGGGGGCGAGGGGTGGGTTATAAAAAATATTGTTTAAAAAAATAAATGGAAAAGTCTCTTTGCGATGTGTAATACTAAAGTAAATAATTATTTGTATTATTATTTATAAATTATTGTGTACATTTTCCCAATCGTTGGTTAGTTCGAATTTCTACTGTTAGCGGGGCGGGGGTGGCTCAGTCGGTAGCGCGCCAGGCTCGTAATCTGTAGTTCCCAGGTTCGAGTCCCAGCTGGGTCAGCATTGTGATTTATCTCCGCAAAATTCCCCGCCCTGCCCACGGTCAGTAGGGGACACCGATGGGCTTAAAAGGCCGCCGTCCGTCGGATGGGACGTTAAGCCGTGGTCCCGTGTACGGGAGAGCCATACCCTGTGCACGTTAAAGAACACGCTGGATGGCCTTGACGGGAGGCTACCATCTGTCTCCCAACAGCTGTTCCAGTAGGTCCCCTCCCCCAACCTTCTCTGAGCCTTCGGGGTCCATGTGACCTGGCCATTTAGCCCATGGTGTGCAAAAAAGTGCTGCTCAGAGGTAAAACAACCCAACTCTACTGTTAGAGTGTGCTAAAGACATAAGAAACTTGATTCTCTTTGAAAACGAACATCCAAGGATCAAAGATCATTTATTGACAATACAGAGAATAAGCCGAAAGCCCATACTTCTTTCATCTGAATATAGTCTAAAAAAATGAGAAAAATTTTGGGGCTGAAAACGGACTGCTTACAGAGACCCCGGATGTCTCGGTAAGCAAACTGGAGAGGATAAAAATGGAGAACCAAAATGTGATACAGAAAAAGCGAAAGTGGGGGAAGGAAGTACAAGCAGAGGAATAGAAAAGCCAAAGGGAAAGAAAATCATAAATGCAAAATGCTTCCATACTTTCACAAATGCTGCATTAACGTAGCACACTTAGCAGATTAAATAACAAACTGCTGAAATCCAACCAGCATGGTTAAGCACCATGTCGATAACCGTTTTCGGGCCTAGCGGAAAGTACTTGGTGCTCAGTTCTTTAAAGAATTCCACGCACTCTTCTTTGGGGTCTCTTTAGTTGGACCGGCAATTCTTAAGTGGATTGCGTAATTTCCAGAATGGATTAGTTTTTCACCTCCTGTAGGAAATGCTTTAAGGAATTGCCTAACCTATGCAAAGGAAGTTTTCTTTGTTTATCACTTTTTTTGGTGTTTTTGCTGATTGGTCTCAAGTTTTTGAAACTGTTGCTTTCTCTACTTGTTCGTAAGAATTCCAAATCTCGAATCCACTTCTATATCCTCTGTGCTTTCGTATCGATCCTCATCAGTTGTATATGGGGCGGGGGTGGCTCAGTCGGTAGCGCGCCAGGCTCGTAATCTGCAGTTCCCAGGTTCGAGTCCCAGCTGGGTCAGCGTTGAGATTTATCTCCGCAAAATTCCCCGCCCTGCCAACGGTCAGTAGGGGACACCGATGGGCTTGGAAAGGCCGCCGTCCGTCGGACGGGACGTTAAGCCGTGGCCCCGTGTGCGGGAGAGCCATACCCTGTGCACGTTAAAGAACACGCTGGATGGCCTTGACGGGAGGCTACCATCTGTCTCCCAACAGCTGTTCCAGTGGGTCCCCTCCCCCAACCTTCTCTGAGCCTTCGGGGTCCTTGTGACCTGGCCATTTAGCCCATGGTGTGCAAAAAAGTGCCGCTCAGAGGTAAAACAACCCAACTCATCAGTTATAAGTTTTTCAGTTCCTAGCTCACAGTCCATTATTGTTTCCGATTCTGGGGCCTTATTTTCTTGAGGTGAAGGAAGGGTGAAATTTACGGCAGAAACTGCAGTTCTTTCCGCCGCCACGTCTGTTTCCGGATTGCTCCCACCCAAAGCATTCAGAAACGATTTGAAGTTTTCTTTATTTCTGGAGCACTGTTAAACGAAATGCCCAGGTTGGCGATATATAGTTGCTGTCGTCATCATCATCCTCAAGCAGTCATGGCTACGGAGGTCCAACCAGACCGCGGAATTTAGTTCTCCAAGCATATCTGTCCTTAGCTACATCTGCTGCAACTGGCCACTGCACACCAATTCTCAAAAAGATCCTGTTTGACATTGTCTGCCCACCACATCCTAGGTCTTCCCTTCTTTCTGAGGCCTTTAGGCACACTGTTCATAACCCTATTCGCCAATCTATAATTATTCATACGGGCAACATGGCCAAACCAACGGAGTCTCTCTCTGCACAATATGCTGCTTAAAGGAGGTTGCCGACTCCTTTGCCTAACATCATTAGTTACAAAGTTAAACCACCTAATACCCAAGATACTACATAAGCATCTAGAATCAAAAGCATCTAGTTTCCTGTGATCTTGTTTACAAAGTGTCCAAGTTTCACTACCATAACTAACCCTAGAAAGAACCAAACTCTATTATACAGTCTAATTTTAGTCTTTAGGTGTATACGCCTATTTCTCCACACTCTCCATAGATTCTTAAAAGTCCCGGCAGCAATCCCTATTCGTCTGTTAATCTCATGCCGCACATCACCATTATCTGTTACATAGCTCCCAAGATAATTAAACTGACACCTGCTCAAGACTGCAACCATTCAGATTAACTGAATCACAGCCTGCCTGACCAATTTTCATCACTTTAGTTTTCTCTCTGTTTATAACCAAACCTACTCTACTCCCAATCTCATCAACAGCTCGAATGAAAGAGTTCATCTCATCAACATCATTTGCCAAAAGGGCTAAATCATCAGCATAATCTAAATCAGAAATTTTCGTATCTCCAGTCCATTTAAGGCCAAAATCTTTCCCTTGAAGTGAATTTCGCATAACATAATCAATAACCAAGCTAAAGAGAAAAGGAGACAAAATGCACCCTTGTCGAACACCAGAAGTAATGCTAAACCAATTGCTATAAGCCTTACCAACTCTCACACACGACTGTGTTATTATAGAGAGCTTTCATTATGTTAACTAACTTGTCTGGTATACCATATGATCTCACAATCAACCACAAATTATGACGATCAACAGAGTCGAAAGCCTTTTTGAAATCAACAAAGCTAGCAACCAAAGGTTTCTGAAATCTAAACATTTCTCAAGAATCTGCCAAAGTTAAAATATCTGATCCACACATCCCCTACCACTTCTGAATCCACATTGCTCATCACACAATTGACTGTCATCCAGATTCTTAATTCTATTAAGCACAATCATGGAAAGAACTTTACCTGGAACAGAGAGTAGGCTGATACCCCGATAGAGAGTAGGCTGATCACCTTTTTTAAAAATATGGATAATAATAGCTCTGGTAAAATCCTTAGGAACCATGCTTTTATCATAAAAGATATTCAAAATTTCAGTCATCCAAGTGGTAACCGAAACATTCCCAGCTCTAAGCATTTCTGTAGTAATTTCATCTACTCCTGGGGATTTATGAAGTTTAAAGTTAGAGGTAACCAAAATAAATTCAAGTTGTGTTATAGGGCCAACATTAAAGCCACCAATGCATCTATCGTCATTGCAAACAATAGGAGTAGAACTAACCACATTGTTTAGAACATCACTGAAATGCTCAGCCCACCTAGCCATGACAGAATCCTCCCCTTCTATAACCTTACCTTGTTTATCGTTCAATCCCTGTAAACCTGTCCGTTTTCTACCACACAAAACATTAACTATCTGGTACAGCTCTCTGCTGTTGTGCTGTCTAACTGCTTCCTCAGCCAAGCCATCAAGCCAAAGATTCTTATCAGCAGCTATAACTGATCCTTTAGACGTTTATTAAGCTCTCTGTACTGCTTTCTGTTAGGATTAGTAGGGTATTGATTAAGGACATTCCTGTAGTTCTTTCTTTCTGAAATAAGCTCAAGTGAATTCAGAGTGTTTGTTGTTAGTGGAGAAAATCCCGACGCATGCACAGTGGAAATTCGAACAGTAGCTCTACCCTCTTTCGACATAACTTTTCCGTCATACCAGTTCGTCGAATGGTGGGGGGGGGGGGGGGGAGAGGTCGTCGATTGCTGTCGGTAGCGCGCCAGACTCGTAATCTGCAGTATATCCCAAGTTCGAATCCCGCCTGTTCCAGTGTTGAGATTTATCTTCTCAGTTCCACCCCCCCTCCGTCAGAAAGGAAACTCCGATGAGTTTGGAAGAGCCGCCGTCCGTCGGATGGGACGTTATACCGTTGTTCAGTGTGTAGAAGAGCCATACCACGTTCACGTTAAAGAACATGCTGAATGATCTTCACGGGAGGCCAACAGCTGACCAGTGAGTCCTCACCCCCAGCCTTCTATAAGCCCTCGGGGTCCTTGTGATCTGACCATTTAGCCCATTGTGTGAAAATATTCCGCTCAGAGGCAAAACAATCCAACGCAGAAGTGTCTCTCAGAGTTAAAATAGTCTAATTCAGTTCATTGAACCGATTTGACTGACTGACTTAATATTGTAAATAAAAATGCTTCTTTATAAACGTAGAAGTTTCGGTTTTTTATCGTGCGTAACGCGGAATGTTTTTTGTTCTCTCTAAAAAGATTTAGACCTTGCATGTTACACTCTTCATTTCCTGAGTATTCGTTTGAATTGTTTCTATTGTTTTCAGCTGTTACGGGTCGACTGACCAGTGTAACTTTGAAATATTGATCGATCGATTCATAACCTTTTAGAAACGAAAAGAACTTTTTTAAGCATTTTTCGTGAACACCATTCGTCATCTTATGCAGTGTTATTTTTTCCTTCCCAATCCAGGTACACAAAAGCCGTAAGAATGTGGAGGCCCACTCCCCGACCCAGCCCACGAGCCCAGCTCCACTGATGCGTCAGTTGTCGCAGAGACAGGACGAAATTCGACTCACCCGTCTCATGCTCATCATCTTCTGCTCATTTCTGCTTTGTTTCCTGCCTCTCATGATCGTCAATGTCTTTGACGACCGCATCAGGTAAGTCATTTATTTGCATCGAAGTGTAAGAAGTGGTAATGTAAGAAATGGTAACCCAAGATGTGACAGGATCGGAGGGGCCGGGGTGGCTCAGTCGGTAGCGCGCCAGGCTCGTAATCTGTAGTTCTCAGGTTCGAGTCCCAGCTGGGTGAGCGTTGAGATTTATCTCCGCAAAATTCCCCGCCCTGCCCACGGTCAGTAGGGAACACCGATGGGCCTGGAAAGGCCGCCGTCCGTCCGATGGGACGTTAAGCTGTGGCCTTCTCCGTGTGTTGGAGAGCCATACCCTGTGCACGTTAAAGAACACGCTGGATAGCCTTGACGGGAGGCTACCATCTGTCTCCCAACAGCTATTCCAGTGGGTCCCATGGACCCCGAAGGCTCAGAGAAGGCCCCAACCTTCTCTGAGCCTTCGGGGTCCATGTGACCTGGTCATTTAGCCCATGGTGTGCAAAAAAGACCACTCAGAGGTAAAACAACCCAACAACCCTATGTTAAGTCAATGAGAAGCTAATATCAAAGCTCTATAACTTCTAAAATAAGCTTTTTTGTTTTGAAAAATGCGATTGTAGATAAAGATCTCAATCAAATAAATCAATATCTCTATTTTCAACAATATTCGTTCAGTATTTAATGAGTTATGTGGAAGTTTGAATATTTAACAACAGCAATGCCATTCTTAAGAAACTTATACAAAACTGAAGAATAGGGAAAGAATTCTTTACACAAACTTCTAAAATATAAACTTATTTTATTAAACACTTTGATACAATACTTATTACTAAGTTTTAATTAACTTCTGAAGTCAATTTTTATGACTGGCATTGTTATCGCTAAATATTCAAACTTCCATAACTCATTAAATACTGATCGAATATTGTTGAAAATCGAGATATTGATTTATTTGATTTTTATCTGCAATCACATTTTTCAAAAAAAAAATTTATTTTAGAATTTATAGAGTCTTGACGTTAGCTTCCCATTGACTTAGGGATTTTCCTTAATTTATGGAAACCAGTGTATAAACATCATGTCCATCAGATCACGATAGCTTTGTCGGGCAGACTGCTTGCAAGCCTTGATGTCCAATGGGAACCATTCACAACCGATATTAATCATATCTTATTTCTGCAGTTTACCTCCTTTTGTTACGCCTTCGTAACTTCTGCCCATAAACAGTTTCATGACACGTCTCGGCTGCCATTCAGACGCGCATCCGACAGACAATGATGAATGACAATTCTGCCCTTCTACGAGGGTACGTTCACACACAAAGCTGTTTAGCGTTATCAACTTCCTTAAATTTTCTGGTTTCTTAAAATAAATCCATAGCCGACCAAGATGGCTCTTGTAACAAATCGGAAAGTGCTCACGCTCCGGTTTGTTGCGAGATCATCATCGATGTTGGTAATGGTGTTAAGACTCCAGAAAGTTCGAAAAGTTGATAACATTAAGCTGCCTTTTATGTGGCCGACCTTTAGCAATGGTCGTTATTGAAGCGCGCGATTGTACTCTCTCGTCTGGTTGCTGGGAGCTTAGTATTACACAAAGGTGACCTTTATTATTGTCGTTTGCTTCTTTCTAAGATTGATTACCAGACATGGAGGGTTCATTTTTTTTCCTCGACGTTTCTTTTAGTTCACAAACTAGTTCCAGTGAACTAAATTTTTTATGCTTTATAGTGATAGGAAATCTGAGAAAAAAAATCGCTCATGTTCGTGTGATATTTCACTATGATTGAATCGTTTGGCTTTTGCATCTGAACTGTTTTGTAAATTGGATCGATTGGCCTGTTCTGGAATCTCGCTAAAAACTCTATTTTTGTTGCACTCTAGTGGCAACAGTAGTTGGTTGCCATGAAGTGAGTGCAAACTTGATAGTCTGCATAAAATGGATGTTATAGAAATATCAGAAAAATTACTCTGACAGGACTAGAATTTTATTTCGGTGATTTGAAAAACATTCTCTACTTGCTTGATAATTTTTCGTTTTAGTCGTTGGTTGGGTTACCTCTGAGTGGCACTTTTTTTGCACACCATGAGCTAAATGGCCAGGTCACAATGATCCCGAAGACTCAGAAGGTTGGGGGAGGTTACCCACTGGACAGCTGTTGGGAGACAGATGTTAGCCTCCCATCAAGGCCATCCAGCGTGTTCTTTAACGTGCACAGGGTATGGCTCTCCCGCACAAGGGGCCACGGCTTAATGTCCCATCCGACGGACGGCGGCCTTTCCAAGCCCATCGGTGTCCTCTACTGACTGTGGGCAGGGTGGGGAATTTTTGCGGTGATAAGTCTGAACGCTGACCCAGCTGGGACTCGAACCTGGGAACTACAGATTACGAGCCCAGCGCGCTACCGACTGAGCCACCCCTCCCGCCCCTTCGTTTTAGTCAAAACAAAGTTTAGATAATTAAATATATTTCGGGCATTCCCCCCCCCCCCTTTTTTTTTTTAATAACAGCTCAATATTTCCGGATGAATAATATGCGACAGAATTCATCCGGAAAGATTGTAGTCATTCCCGGTGAATTTTTTGTCGGAAAATTTCTGCCCCAAATAGTGCAATGCATGTTTTTTCTCTGTCAGTTTTAATGGTCTTTCGAAAAAATGTTTTCGCATATATATACAATGCATTGTTATTATTAAACACTTTATTTCCATTAGTATATTATCGATATTAATACAGATGTGTGTGTGTGTGTATATATATGTACACACAACCCAAAAACTACAATTGCTCTTGGGTTATATATAACAAACATCATGTGCATCCTGATCTAGGTTTAAATAGTTGCCTTGTCGATAAAATTTAATATATACTAACAGTGAATGAATATATTGGTAACTTTAATTTATTAAAACAAAAGAAAAACTATATATAATTTTAATTCATTATCTAGTTATTTTCAGCACTGCACCAGTTATTAGAAATCTGCAGAGGAACCCCTTTTCCATTTTCCACCCCTCCCAGATTCAGTCCATATACAACAGTCGTATCAGAATAATATGACCACCTGCCATACTATATGTATGGTAAGTGGTCATATTATTCTGATACGACTGTGTATATCCTTATAGGATGTATTAACTAGAAAAATGAAAAAAAAAGATATCTGAATTTTCACTAAAACAAAAGGTTTTTAATTTAAATCCCATTTAATTTTTTTATTTTCTCCCCATAAAAGAATATTCTTAAGTATTAAAAAAAATAGTATTCTTCCTTAGACACTTAAGGGGCAAAGTTTTTTTTTCTATCACACTTTCAGCACGAAGTATGAAGAGTTCGAGTCCCAGCTGGGTCAGCATTGAGATTTATCTCCGCAAAATTCCCGCCCTGCCCACGGTCAGTAGGGGACACCGATGGGCTTGGAAAGGCCGCCGTCCGTCGGATGGGACGTTAAGCCGTGGCCCCGTGTGCGGGAGAGACATACCCTGTGCACGTTAAAGAACACGCTGGATGGCCTTGACGAGAGGCTACCATCTGTCTCCCAACAGCTGTTCCAGTGGGTCCCCACCCCAACCTTCTCTGAGCCTTCGGGGTCCATGTGACCTGGTCATTTAGCCCATGGTGTGCAAAAAAGTGCCGCTCAGAAGTAAAACAACCCAACCCAACGAAGTATGAAGGCAACTTCACGACTTCCGTAATATTTCCTAGGAAATATATATAAACATTGGTTACCATAAATTAAGGAACAAAAAACGCGATATCGTAAAACTCCGAGGATAGAAATGCGCGAAAATCGTGTACGTAAAATACGACGCAGGATTGTGGTATGATATGCAAATGAATAGCGCTGGCAGCGGTATATGCGTCGAGTGTTTCGAAACTGTTGTCGAGATACCCAATAAATCTGTCTAGCAGATATCATTTATCTGAAGAAGTGTAGTGGCGTGCTATCGGTCCGCTCGAAGCAGTGTATTGGTACATTTAATTTATTGAAAATTTTCAGTGGTGCATAGACTGGCAGAGATTCCAACAAGGACAAGAGCACATCTAGATCACTTAGTAGCGGACGATAATGATCAACAATTTCAAAGGACTGCTACTGGTGCTATGCACCCGAAGACAGTGGCGGTCATGAATCTCATTCCTGGAGGGGGACATTTAGGAACATATGAAGAATTTTACAGTGAAAAGTGTCATTTATGGAGTACAAAACCCTTTGTGTCCTTACATTTCCCTTCATGTGGGGGACTGACTGCATCAGGGGTTTGCCTTCTTGGAAAAGAAATCGGCTGGCTGTTCAGATGAGAAAATGAAACACTTGAGGTCTTTTAGAGTTCTTTTAGTCTCCTAACATCTGTTCAGTGAGTCTCGGGGTCATTGTGACCTAGCCATGTAGCCCATTGTGTGGAGGTAAAGCAACCCATCACGAAAACCATCGGAGGTAAAGCAACCCATCACGAAAACCATCAGAGGTAAAGCAACCCAGCACAAAAATTGTAGTGTCCCTCTATACCCGATCGGAATGATAGGAATACAGTTAGTGGCGCCATCTAGCGGTGGGTTAAAATAGTTAAATCAGGAAAAAACTTACAAATTTTGTTATGCAAGTTGGGTTGTTATCTATTAGTGGCGCCTTTTGTGCAGGCGATGAGCTCAGTGCTTAGGTCATAAGGGATCGGAGGAGGCTGCGGAAGGGAATCTACTGACAGCTGATAGAAGATAGATGCCTCCCATCATGTTATCCAATGTATTGTTTAACGTGCACAGAATTTCGATTAAATGATGACACTCGATGCTTCACTATACAAGATAGATGTGTGCCACCACAATTCTCGTTCTTTAGCCTTTGGAATACTGAAATTTAAAATTTACTTTCTTGCTGCTTAGCAGTGGGGAAAGGATCTGTCTTTAAGGATATGAGTATTTACTGAAAATACAAACTTCAGGCTTGATTCATGTCTGGAATGCATTGGTAGACCATTTTGGTTATTTGCCATGTTCAAGATTTATAGCCGAAATATCTTTTGGAAGTTCTCCGATGTAAATTTGTACTGAAGTTTTATGTGAACTGTTATGATTTCGACGAATTTTGAATGTCGAACGTAAACTGACTTTGATTATTTCGCTGACTTAATATTGAAAAACTTTTAATGGAGAAGTGTTGGGTTGTTTTATTATACCTCTGAGTCGCACTGGTTTGCACACAATGGGCCAAGTGGCAATTTTTTTTAACCTGCGCAGGGTATTTCGAAAGCTGTTTCGTGGGATAGCTCTCTTGCACAAAGAAATCGTGTTCGAAATTTCCTCCTATAATTTCGGTTATGCCCTCGATGAGAAAGGAGACTTCAATGAATTTGGAAAAAAACGTTTGTAATCAGTTAAGTATTTTTGAAAAAAAAAATTTGGGGGGGGGGAGTTGATTTGCATTAAAACAGTTGCTTTTTTTTAATTTTTGCACTGATTTACTAAGCAAATATAAAAAAACAGTGGTACGTTTTGTATCAATGCATAGGTTGGTTTGTTTTACCTCTGAGTGGCACTTTTTTGCACACCATGGGCTAAATGACCAGGTCACATGGACCCCGAAGGTTTGGGGGAGGGGATCCACTGAAATAGCTATTGGGAGACAGATGGTAGCCTCCCGCCAAGGCCATCCAGTGTGTTCTTTAACGTGAACAGGGTATGGCTCTCCCACACACGGGACCACTGCTTAACGTCCCATCCGACGGACGGGGCTTTTCCAAGGCCAGCGGAGTCCCATACTGACCTCCGCCCCTCAATGCTTAGGGGTTCCTAATGTTTCAAAAGTATAAAAATGCAAAAACAGTTATGAAAGGTATACATTTGGGGAGAGTTTGAAAACTCTCCTAAAACACTATCTTTTGAGTTCATCTCAGTCATGCATATCTAAGTCAACTGTACCATTAAAATATGAAAATTGGGATCCCGGAGGCATCCATGGCAGTTGTCCTTGTTCGTTGGGCAGGTAAAAGAAGCATTTCCCCCCCAAGATGTCTCAGTGAGTGGAGCCCACAATATTGTTGCGAATTACAAAATGGATAGGCACTGAGCGTGAGTATTAATAACTATATTTTAAAACCAATTACAATACAATGCAAATTATTACAAAGAAAATATGGATGAAGTATCTTATAAACAAATTAACTACTATCATGCATAAGTCATTAACCTTTTTGTACAGAGCATACAATATCAGCTCTGTCTGTTGTACTAAAATACTACCTCTTCACTTTACCATGTCACTTGAATATCTTCAGACGTAAACAAACTCTCGTCCTGTGCTAGTTCACTAAACTTTTATTACTAACAACAGAAAACAAACACCCGCGCACACACTAATAAATATACTAATTATTTTTACTTAACGCGCACTGAATCAGACCATCTGAACGTCCTTTCAGATCTCACAACTTTTAACACACTGCACTGTTCTTTTTCTTATTCTTCTCAATCGTTCTAAGTTCCAATTCGTTGGCTAATTAAATCTCTCGTAGAAGCACACACGAGGGTTTAAGTCACGTCAAGTCATGAAGTCACTGTTGCTCGTTCATCTATCGTAACAATATGTTGAAAACGAAGGTGAAATATCAAAATTTATTTAGAGATTGGGCTGGCCAATTCAAAAATAAACTTTATCGTGATCTTCCAAAAACTAATTGTTGCTGTTTTGTTGTACGAACGCCTTTTCAGAATTTGTAAATGCTCAGTCATCTGAATAAATTTAAAGGTAAACGATTACGTGTACAAGTTATTTCAATCTCGCAATTCATTATAAACCAATGAAGATATCGTGTCTTACAATTAAATAAGATAATTGATAATTCGATATTTATTTGAATAAAATTCGTATTCTAATGTGCAACATAAAGTAAGATTTAAAACTCCTACGATAAAAAAAATCAAAACTTATTATTTTGAAAAGTGTTCTTTTTTTAAACGAAGAATGTATTCACTTGTTAGTCTTAACTTGGTTAATGATCTTTTCTAATGTTCCGAATTTCTTTCTAGACATCCAACAGTTCACGTGTTAGCCTCTGTCCTCGCGTGGATGTCCTCCTGCATCAACCCTTTCATCTACGCTGTCATGAATCGCCAATATCGCCAAGCCTACTTGCGTTTTTTTTGTGCGGGGAGGCGTCGTTTCAGCACGGCTAACTCCAGCTCCACAACAACCCGTTCCGGGTCAGGTCATTCCAAGACCCTCATGTCAGATGTCTTCGTCTTCAGCTCCCCCGTAAATGGCAAAGGTCAAGCGGACAAGAACCAGAAAGAGGCTGAAAATAACGTCTAACCTCATTTGTTCACATCTTTTTTGCCCAACCATGAAAAGAACAATGAACGGGGTGAAACTCTTTCAATCTTGTACTTGGAATTTCGTATGAAGTACATATGAAAAGGATTTAAGATGACACAAGGCCGAAGGTTTTGCATCCTACTGATGTGGCATGGACGATAAGGAGACAATGTTAGTTGCTGATAATATTTTTATGAGCGTGTGATGGATAGACGAAACCAGACTTTAAAAGTTCAACTGTTGTGACTAACATCAAGGCATCACTTTAGTTTTTGTTCACTCAGGAGTCTCTGAATTTCCAGATCAACTGGATGTGTATTTTTATTTTATAGACTTTCTGTTTTATATATTCGTTAAAATAATGTTCGAAAGCATGACAATCGGTTTCTATTTTCCAACTAAAATTAACGCTTAAAAAGATTTTAATGGTGTTAACTTAATTTAGGTTCAAAATGTTGATCTTTAGAGGTTATCCAAAGATATTTTTGTTTTGACTTTCTTTTTCTGGACGTTAATTTTTATAAGTAGCATAGCTACCGACTCCCCAGCAGACGATGTCTTTGGAAGTTATCAGCATCGTTGCCATAACTCTTTACGAAGTTTGTTTTTTAAATTACAAATAGAATGTGTTCCTGTGGTCACCATCAAATATCAATATCTGATAGCTGTAGAATCATATGAAAAGTATCTTCTTGGAATTAAAATGTTGGCAGTTGTTCTCTTCGTTACTTCAGAAACTTTAGATTTATTTCAATATTCTGAACATTTCTAGTATTTACCTTTTGCCCAAAGGTTTTTTAAGTGTCAAATTTTAAATAATTAACTTTTTTGACTCCCACTTTTTAATCTTGCTAGAATATTGTCAACCTTAAGGAAATTTTAGTGCATCTAGGGATATTTTTATGTAGTTAAGGTGAAAAAAATTATAAGAGTTTAAACCTGCTTGAAAAAGATTTGAAAGTGTAGTTATAAAGAAGTTCAAGTAATTTGTGAACATTCTGTATAAATAACGGAAAAGAAACTTCATTTTGATTATTTATCGATTACTTTCTCCTGTCAACTATATCGCAAGGCTACATATTAGTTGTTTCTGCTGGGATATTTTACCTCTGAGTGACACGTTTTTGCACATAATATTAGAAATGGCTAGATCACAAAAACCTCAAAGGTTCAAAGCTGGGTAAGGTACTTGCTGAACAACAGTTAGAAGAGGGATAAAAGCCTCTCACAAAGTCGTTATATTCTTTAATGTGCACAGGGTATGGCTCTCCAGCACACGGGGCTACGACTTAATGCCCCATCCTATGGCTTTTCCAAGCTCATTGGTGACCCTTTCTCACGGAGAGCAGACTGACAATTAGCGGGGAAAATAACGCAGGCACAGTGGGGCTTGAACTTGGGAAAAATACTGCATTACATGTTTGAAGTAAACTTTCAGTGGTCTTATAAAGGAATTTGCAAAATATGTTTGATGTACAAGGGCGGGAGGGGGGAAGAAGGCAATTGCCCCACCAGGAAAAAATTGGTCGAAAAGTTAATTTCTGTTGAATAATGTCTGGTGTACCAAAAGTTTATGGTGTTTGCCATAACGTAACTGTTTTTCTTTTGTTTCCTGAAGTAGATCATTTTACTAATATGAAAAAGCATTTTTAGATCAATAAGTCCCTTTGCTTTCGGACTTTCTTGGTTTGATACATATGAATGCATGATTGCTGCATTCGCAGCTGGGCTCATTAAAGAACGGCTCCACCTAAATATTTATATCTTGAAGCCCTGATTTGTTTCGTGCCTCCCCTGAAAATTCCTCCCACTGGGAAAGATTTCTGCCGACACACACGCTCACATATATACGACATTTTTTGCATCTATTCTGATTATTAGAATTCTAGAGGCGCTCTCCAACCCCTAGATCCGATCTGTCAGAGTGTGTGTGTGTGTGGGGGGGGGGGGGGGTCGGTCGGTAGCGCGCCAGGCTCGCAATCTGCAGTTCTCAGGTTCGAGTTCCAACTGGGTCAGCGTTGAGATTTATCTCCTCAAAAACTCCCCGCCCTGCCTACGGTCAGTAGGGGACACCAATGGGCTTGAAAAGACTGCCTACGGTCAGTAGGGGACACCAATGGGTTTGAAAAGACCGCCGTCCGTCGGATGGGACGTTAAGCCGTGACCCCGTGTGCGGGAGAGTCATACCCTGTGCACGTTAAAGAACACGCTGGATGGCCTTGACGGGAGGCTACCATCTGTCTTCCAACAGCTGTTCCAGTGGGTCCCCTCCCCCAACCTTCTCTGAACCTTCGGGGTCCTTGTTACCTGGCCATTTAGCCATGGTGTGCAAAAAAGTGCCGCACAGAGGTAAAACAAACCAAATCCGATCTGTCAGAAGAATTAACTTTTATCTCGATTTTTATTAGTTTCCTGAGGAAATCTCGACCATGAAAAAAAAAACCTTTCAGATACTTAATATGCCGTGATATAAGGCTTGGCAGTGTACAGAATTTCCAGATTAATGGAATTTATTTGGAGAACTTACGGATGGCGAAACTTTGAGCTCTGCCTTATGAGAAGTGAAATTATCGATGTATATTTCTAGTTCATACAGTTTAGTAAAACTCTTTAATTACATATCGTTTTCAATTTTTTATTATATTTTTAATAAAATATAACCTGAACGTCAAAAGTATATTTGTATTTCGTGTTCATCGAATTTTAAAGCCCAATTTCTGCTGACAGATAAATCGTACGCTGTAATATTTTGCTTTTGTATCTTGTCTAACTTTCTTAAATTCATTACATCACCATTTGCATTTATCAGCTATTAAGTGCCTTTCACATGATGTGAATATATTACATTGGTTTTCGAGCTTTAAACATTTGCAAGTCTGTTAATGGTAAACGAAAGAGAGGATATAATCAGCAGCATAGTTCGGTACAGTCGCTATTTTTTTCGGATATTTTTTTGAGCGACTGTACCTAATACTCTGCCGAAAACTTGTGCAAATGTCATCCACAATGCTTTGCTGTCATGTATATGTATACATCTATTAATAAATTTTTAATTTGAAAAAATAAATTGGACCATTTTTATTAAAGTTTCATGTATGTTTTTATTATCAAATCATTTGGAAGTAATTTAATCTACTTGCAAAACTGGCAGTATGTCAGCTCGAATATAAATAAATAAATAAATAAAACAAATAAATACAACCTCAAGCAGCTGCTTGCCACAGAGGTCTGACTGGAGCCTTTCAGTTTATATGCCATAGCAGAAGGTCTGTGAGGATGGCAGGACCTCAGCAGAAAAACGACACATACATCCATGCCTTACCCGGGGCTCGAACCCAGGAATAGATAAAGAAAATTAGGAAATCCAAATATGGCATGACGTTTTCAAAGAAAAAAAAGTTGTAATTTTAGCGCTCTCTAATGATGGGTTTTTGAAACAATAGAAGAATTTGAAAATGCGGACAGTGACATTTTATTAATACGTATACACTCCTGGAAAAATTTTTCATTTAGCTGTTTAAAAATTTGTTTCGTAAAAAAAATGTGTTGCCCCCCCCCCATTCTTTTTTAGTAAGTAGGCAAATTGTTGCTATTAAAGTAAGCCGCTTGACCACTCTCCTGCCTCGATTTCGAATTTCTAGTATCAATAAACTGGCAAAACTTTGGGTACTGTAAACATTTTCAAACTTTTGCGACTTCTAACGGAGAAAAATTCAAATTATGTGGGAGATTCCGAAAATGCGATGGGGCGGGGGTGGCTCAGTCGGTAGCGCGCCAGGCTCGTAATCTGTAGTTCCCAGGTTCGAGTCCCAGCTGGGTCAGCGTTGAGATTTATCTCCGCAAAATTCCCCGCCTTGTCCACGGTCAGTAGGGGACACCGATGGGCTTGGAAAGTCCGCCGTCCGTCGGATGGGACGTTAAGCCGTGGCCCGTGTGCGGGAGAGCCATACCCTGTGCACGTTAAAGCACACGCTGGATGGCCTTGACGGGAGGCTACCATCTGTCTCCCAACAGCTGTTCCAGTGGGTCCCCTCCCCCAACCTTCTCTGAGCCTACGAGGTCCATGTGACCTGGCCATTAAGCCCATTGTGTGCAAAAAAAGTACCGCTCAGAGGTAAAACAAACCAACCCGAAAATGCGAATCGTATTAATATCTTTTCCGACACGAAGAATTTTTCATTTATCTCGGAAAGCCAAAGTGTGAATGTCAACAAAATGAAAACGTTATCAAACTGTATCTTTTTTAAATTATAAGCAAAAAGAGTGGATTTTTTGTCATCCCTTCTATCCTATAGGAAGACACAGCAGTCATTATAAACACCTCTAAACGTTACTTTTTTTGCATACAATGGGCTAAATGGCCAGGTCACCAGAACCCCAAAGGCTCTGAAGATTAAGGGAGGGAACTCGCAGGATAACTTTTAGTATATAGATGATAGCCTACTGTGAAGTCTTTCCAGCATGTTCTTTAACGTACACGGGGTATGACTTAATGTTCCGGCTGCCGTCCGTCGGATGGGACGATAAGCCGTGGGCTTTGTGCTGGAGAGTAATTAAAATTAATTTATAAATTAAAAAAAATTAAAGTACATGCCGGATGGCTTTGATGGGAGGCTATTCAGTGGGTCTGCTTCCTCCCCCCCAACCTTCCGAGTCCTTGTGGCCGACCATTGTGTGCAAAACAATGCAACTCAGAGGTAAAACAACACGTTCTGCATATGGAGACATAACATTTTTTAATATTGCTATAGTATATTGAAAAGTGTAAGCTACATATACACTGTGATGAGAGTTTAACGGACGACGGCCCTTTCCAAGCCAAATGGTGTCCATTACTGACAGATATTAATGATAAATATTAACGTTAGCTAGTCTAAGTGATAGTCGAACCTGTTAACTGCAAATTACGAGCGTGGTGCGCTACCGACTGAGCCACTCCAACCGCCAGTCGAAAGTGAACTTTTGAAGGATGTGGATTAGGAGACTACAATCGTATCAAACGAAATGGAAAACTTTCATGTTAATAGAGAGAAACTGCATTTTAAGATCAATAATTTTAAAACCAAACTTTTCACAGCAAAATGCCACAGGAGATATAGACCTTAATCAAATTTTCAGCGATATTTAATATTGAAAATTCGCTTCAGATAATAATAATACATCGGATGCTTCAAAATTTAGTAAACGATATAACTTTTGAAGAAAATTATTACGTATAGCAACATTCAGTGGCGCACTCGGGATTTAATCTTGGGGGGGGGGGGGGGGGAGCCCAGTGGCCCACTCTGCCGGCTCGGTCCTCCGAGCACTACTTCGTTCGCCTTGTGTTCACAGCGGCCGTGATTCCCGAGAGCTATACGGCATTCCCACCTTATGTGAACACTAATTCACAAGTAGTTTAGAAATAGAAGACAAGATACAACATAAATATAAAAAATGAATTTTAATTAGGAAAAGATTTTTGGAAAATTTTCTAGTGTTTTTTCTTTGGAGGGTGCCAAGGCCCCTTGCCACCCCCCCCCCCCCCTCTGGGTGCGCCACTGGCAACATTACTATTAAATGTTTTAGCTTCCAGAACTCTAGTGTACTCGTTTTTTAGCATTATTTGTTTTAATCTTTAAGATTTTAAATTTCTTTCCTGTGATATTTTACTACAAAAAGCTGTTCACTTGCTAGTTAAAAAAAAAATACCCCCTCAAGCAGCTGCTTGCCACAGAGGTAGGAAGCTTCAAATGTAGCTTTCCATTTGCACTTGGAAGTGTCATAATATTTTGATAATTTAGAGTACGTAAGTTAGATAGTCCAAAACAAATGATTAAGAAATATATTTAAATTTGGAAAATATTTTTTTTTCATATTACTACATATTGAACATTATAAATTATGAGCTATGTATACACTGTGATGCCAGTTTATTAGATATACCTACCTTAGTAGCGTGTTGCGCCTCCTTTTGGCCTTCAGAACAATCCGAATTCGTTGGGGCATGGAACTTCAAGATGCTGGGTGCATTGTGCAAGAATGTTGCACAATGCTTCCATCAAATGATAGTGTCGCGCAGTTACTGCAAATTAGAAGACAGAACAGTCTGTCTGCGAACAACCTTTACCACCTCTTCCCAGAGATGAAGGATAGGGAAGCTTTCATGTTAGTAAAGAAAATTTGGGGATAGTGCAAGCCAATGAAACAAGGGAAACTCTTCGGCATATTCCTGGAACCATTCGGTGACTCTATGTGCCTTGTGAGCAAGTGCATTATCATGCTGGATGCGTCAGTCCGAGTGAGGATAAACTGTACCCACAAAGAGATGAACGTTGGGTTATTTTACCTCTGAGCGGCACTTTTTTGCACACCATGGGCTAAATGGCCAGGTTACAAGGACTCCGAAGGCTCATAGAAGGTTGGGGGAGGGGACCCACTGGAACAGCTGTTGGGAGACAGATGGTAGCCCCCCGTCAAGGCCATCCAGCGTGTTCTTTAACGTACATAAGGTATGACTCTCCCGCACACGGGGCCACGGCTTGACGTCCCATCCGACAGAAGGCTGTCTTTCCAAGCCCATCGGTGTCCTCTACTGACCGTGGGCAGGGCGGGGAGTTTTGCGGAGATAAATCTCGACGCTGACCCAGCTGGGAATCGAACCTGGGAACTGCAGATTACGAGCCTGGCGCTACCGACTGAGCCACCCCGCCCTGACCGTTTGGGAGATGCTAGAAATGGCACGCCAAACCCCAACTATCATGCAAAGTTCAAAGTCGCTCAGGTCGTTCGTTTTGCCCATTATGACCCTCAATGGAACTTTAACTCATGCTCGAAGAGCTGATCTGCCTGATTTATGCCACACACCTCGATCACGTGATGTATTACGTGTTGTAATGAACCATTTATATGGCTAGGGGTGATACATAAAACTGGCATCTCAGTGTAATATTAATTTATTATTTCTTTCATGATTATGAAAGTAAAAAAAATTACATCGTTGTATCGAAAATTTAAACCCTAACATAAAGGCGCGCTATCGTTTTGTGTGCTTCGGGGTACCGCGCAGTGTAAATCCTGCCCTGTGCACTTGCCTACCCAAATAGAAAATTTCTAGCAGACTGTTTACAATATTAGTGTAAAATCTCGTCATTTTCCAAACTTAACAGCAGTTTCAGTGGAAATTCGAACTAAAGAAAGATTCTGAAAATTACAGATTAATAATAACTACAGGCTCGGTATCTTAAATCAGGCTATCCGAAATGTGAGATTTTTTACAATTGCCTGTGATTTCTACATTCGGTCTGAACGGAAACGAGGCTTAAAAGAGTGAACCTTCACGGTTCCTTCCTTTTTATAGCCACTATCATTTTCACTGAATTCAGCATATTTGTTAGTATTGACTAGAGCAGGGCATCTTAAACTTTTTCCACTCGCTACCCCTTTTCGCCCGAGAAATTTTTACGAGACCTGGTATATATATATAATAGGTATACAAATCAAACATTTACTGATAATAAATCATAAAGAAATTCATTTTAAAACAATTCTTTGGTATACATAAAATTTTACCATTTATTAAAGACGAAAGCAAATTGGCATACTAATAAGATTGATGTGCTTGGTTATTTTTACATAAAGAATTAAATCTTGGCTGAATATTTGACACTGCAGGACGTAGAGCATCTTCAACGTTTTTCAGAGTTGATCGATATTTTGATTTTATAATCGTCAATGCTGAGAACGCCGCTTCCCATAAATACGTAGTACAAAATGGGAGAAGTATGTTTAGGGCCATTTCAGAAATTGTTGCAAATTCTGTCCTAATCCCAAGCCATAATTCATTTAAAGATTTTTTAGGAAACTCAAGTTTTAAACCTGTGTCACTTGATAAATCGGCAAATTGCTCTTGAACTTTTAATGGCAATGACTGACGTTTTTGATTTTATTTAAGTATAGTTTATGAACCCAACTTAGTTTTTTTAGAATCAAAATTTGAAGGGAAGTATTTCTGAAACTGTATCTGCAGGCACTTCAGATGATCAATTGCAGTTGTTATAATTAAATCTTTGGGAAGGTTATTTTCAATTATAAAATTAGCTGTAGCTGTAAACATTTCTAAAGAACCATTTTCCGCCCTATTCTTCCATACGTTACTTTTTTAGTAAAACTTTCAATTTTATCTTTTAACATAAATATATTACAATTTTTTCCTTGAAGCGACATGTTTAAATCATTGGGTTTTTCGAAAATATCCAACAAATAACAGTTTTCAAAGCCATAAGTCATTATGAAAAAAATTAACAAAATTGGATTTCTGTTCAACTAAAATATAAAAAATTCCTCTTTCAATTTCAATGATCTGTTTAAACTCTGTTAAATCTCTTGAGAGCCACCTTACCTCTGCATGCAGTAATAAGCTTCGGCAATGGAGTCCATATTATTGCCAAGGTTTCAAAACAAACGACTGTTAAGGGCACGGCAGTAGGAGGTTAATGGGGCTTCTAACTCAGTGGCGGGTCAATGTTAATCCTATGAGACCCGCCACCCATGTGTTTCAAAGCGGGCGCAGTCATTTTCGTCACACATACAGGTCCTCAATGCATATTTCCCCTCAAAATTTACATAATTTCAAATAATTAATTTTTAAATCAGAGATTTTTTTCTTTTGACCGTTTTTCTTTTAATTAATTTTTTTAACCAATAGCATTTTTTTCTTTTCTTTTACTGCGGGATAGACTTTTCAATCAGTTTCTGCGGGATAGATCCTTCTTCAAGTATAAATACGACATCCATCAGTCAGAATCCTCATTCTTTTGTCAGACGTTGACAGTGACAGTTCTCTGCTGCTGCGTCTCCGTGATTTTTTCAACTGTTAGAAGAAAATAGTGATAGTTCTCGACGTCCTCGTATAGTATAAATCAGTTATTTTACAACTCACTGTTTTATAATGTATCCATGTGATATATGTGAGAAGGCTTTCCTTCATCAGACACATCTCATTCGTCATAAGAGAAATCATGATGGAAATAACAGTGCTCTCAATGCGAATCGACATTCTCAAGGAGAGATGACCTCCGAAGTCACGAGTTATCCCACACCTCCAGGAAAACCTACAAATGTGAAGAATGTGCAGTGGAGTTTGGGAGAAAAGACAGTCTTTTACGACATCAAAGAAAGCCACATAATAATAAGCGAAAACGTTCTGAAGATGAAAGGATTCCCCAGAAGAAACAAAAATCACACCCTGAAGACTCCTGCCAGTTTACAGAAGAAATGAAAAGGACCCTGTCAACACATAAGCTGGTGGCAACGGAAGAAACATCTGTTGGCTTCACCTTTTTCCTTGAATCCTCGCGGGAGTCACTCCTAACTCATCTGAAAGAAGAATTGATCTCGAAAGGTAGCATTAAATGGTACCTTACTGTGCAAGTACGCTTTAGGTGAAAAGTTTCCCCTATTACTTTCGAACATTGCACCCCATTTTTCCGAAGTAACTGTGTCACAAGTCTTCCTACATCATCCCTAAACAAACAACTGGATTCAGCATGTAAGAAAATCAAGACTTCATTTGAAGAATTTGAAGGAGCACATAATGGATGGATATTGGATGCCGTACTCCACGCTGAAATGAACATTGAAAAATATATCCCTCTTGCAGGGTCTAGTTATATCCCTACCACAAGAGAATTGTTATTAAAACGTGCTATTGTTAATGTATGTAATTCCGACCAAAAATGTTTGGTCTGTTTTAGCCTCATTGTATCCTGCGATAGGAAACACTGAACGCCTTAACAACTATATTCATTTAGAAGAAAAATTAAACACATCTGACCTAATTTTCCCTATAACAATAAATCAAATATCTAAATTCGAAAAAATGAACAATATTTCTGTCAATGTTTTTGGATACGAGAAAGAAGTGTTCCCACTCTACATCACGCCATTCAGATCTAAAGAGCATTCAAATCTCCTTCTGTTATCGGATGATGAAAAGCAGCATTATTGCTCCATTAAGAATATGAGTAGACTATTCAGTCCTCTCACTAAACATAAATGTCAGGCTTTCTACTGTGATTACTGCCTTCACCGTTTCACAAATGAATCACTCTTGAAGGATCATGTTCCCTATTGTCAACTACATGGACCCCAGAAAGTAGAATTTCCAACTGAAGAGAAGAAATGGCTGAAATTCACAAATTTCAAGTTTCAACAGCCCGTTCCATACGTGATTTACGCCGACTTTGAATCATTCCTAGTGAAAGTGGACACTTGTATGCCTAACCCTGCAAAATCTCACACCACTATCACGCAAATCATGAACCCTGTGCATTTGCATATCTTGTTGTTGGACCAGACGGCTGCAGCTATAAACCTCCAGTAGTTTATAGAGGTCCTAATGTGGTAAAAATATTTTTGGAATGTCTGCTTAAAGAAGAAAACGATATAAAAAATTTACTCTCGGAGATCAAACCAATGCAACTTTCAAATCACGAAGAGGAATCATTTCACTACGCTATCAATTGTCATATTTGCAAAGATGTTCTGGGACCAGATCGCGTGAGAGATCACGATCATTTAACCGGCAAATTTTGAGGAGCCGCTCATAATGCGTGTAATCTCAATTTTAAGCTCACAAATAAGATTCCAGTTATATTTCATAACCTAAAAGGATATGACAGTCATTTTATTATGCAAGGAATCGGTATGATCAAAAATAAGAGGATTAATTGCATTCCCAATAATATGGTAAAATACATGGCATTCTCCCTTGGAACTTTGAATTTCATAGATTCCTATCAATTTTTAAGTGCATCTCTTGAGAAGCTAGTCAATAATTTATCAGCAGAAGAATTCCATATTTTAAAGGAACATGTTGAAACTGAACGGCTACACTTGGTTTTGAGAAAAGGAGTTTACCCCTACAATTACACTGACAGCAGCGAAAAGTTTGAAGAAACGTGAAGCTTTTTACAATCAACTTACAGAAGAAGCGCTAGGGGAAGAAGACTATATCCATGCAACGAAAGTATGTAACTCTTTCGACATAAAAAATCTAAGCCAATATCACGACTTGTATCTGAATACCGACGTACTCCTCTTAGCCGACGTGTTTGAGAATTTCAGAAAACTATGTGTCAGATACTATGAAATTGATCCCTGTCATGTTTACACAGCTCCTGGACTAGCCTGGCAAGCATGCCTGAAGATGACAAATGTTAATCTAGGGTTGATAACTGATCCTACAATGTACCTTTTCCTGGTAAAAGGCAAACGAGGAGGAATTTCAGTGATATGTAATCATTTTAGCACTGCAAACAACAAGTATTTAGATACCTATAATCCCAACTACCCTCTAAATACATTATGTACTATGATGCCAACAATCTTTATGGATGGGCAATGTCACAATGTCTCCCTCAAAGCGATTTTCGATGGCTTAATAAAGAAGAAATAGAAGATCTAGATATTACGACAGTTGCTGATGATTCGAATAAAGGGTCATATTGGAAGTTGATTTAGATTATCCAGTTTTTCTACACGACAAGCATAATGATTATCCGCTAGCCCCTGAAAAACTTCAGATTACCAGCAGCATGCTATCACCATATTGTCAAGAGGTTGCCCAAAGCCTTGGAATAAATACAAGCCAATCAGTCGTGAAGTTAGCCCCAAATCTAAATTCTAAGGAAAAATATGTCCTTCATTACCGTAATATGAAACAATATTTAGCCTTCGGTATGCAGCTGAAGAAAACACATCGCGTTTTAGAATTTAATCAGTCTTGCTGGCTAAAACCATATATAGAATTTAATACGGATCAGCGGAAGAAAGCTACAAACGACTTCGAGAAGGATTTCTTCAAACTGATGAATAATGCTGTGTTTGGAAAAACGATGGAAAATTTGACAAATCGAGTGAAAATTGATTTGACTCAGAACCCGAAGAGAGCATGTAAACTCGTAGCATCACCTGCTTTTCACGCTTTTCATGTTTTTGAGAACGAGTTGGGTTGTTTTACCTCTGAGCGGCACTTTTTTGCACACCATGGGCTAAATGGCCAGGTCACATGGACCCCGAAGGCTCAGAGAAGGTTGGGGGAGGGGACTCACTGGAACAAGCTGTTGGGAGACAGATGGTAGCCTCCCGTCAAGGCCATCCAGCGTGTTCTTTAACGTGCACAGGGTATGGCTCTCCCGCACAAGGGCCACGGCTTAACGTCCCCATCCGACGGACTGCGGCCTTTCCAAGCCCATCGGTGTCCCCTACTGACCATGGGCAGGGCGGGGAATTTTGCGGAGATAAATCTCAACGCTGACCCAGCTGGGACTCGAACCTGGGAACTACAGATTACGAGCCTGGCGCGCTACCGACTGAGCCACCCCTGCCCCATTTTTTTTTAGAACGACTTCGCATGTGTACAATCAAAGCAAACTAAATTGAAACTCAACAGGCCTATTTACGCTGGATTCAGTATTCTAGATATTAGTAAAATATTGATGTATAACTTTCATTATGACTATATTAGTCCAAAATATGGAGAAAAAGCTAAATTTTTGTTCACTGATACAGCTTCACTATGCTACGAGCTTCAAACCTCCGATATAGATCATTTTGATACGTCCGACTATCACATAGATCATGTTTTGCATAGTACGCATAATAAAAAGGTACTAGATAAAATGAAAGATGAACTTTCAGGAGTACCTATCAAAGAATTTGCAGGGATTCGTTCAAAGATGTATTATCTTCTAAGTTTACAAGAGGAGAAGAAGACAGGGAAAGGAGGCCCCAAA
Organism: Ryuthela nishihirai; assembly: GCA_038380435.1. Lineage (NCBI taxonomy): Eukaryota > Metazoa > Arthropoda > Arachnida > Araneae > Heptathelidae > Ryuthela > Ryuthela nishihirai. The sequence goes on along the minus strand of JAWZYU010000017.1, from coordinate 41,306,921 downwards.
TACATCGTAAAAAGAACCCTTCGTCACAAGGATTACAGAGACTGCTTGATAAACAAATCACCTTGTCGAGTAGATTTGACAAGGATTCAAAGTAGTAATAATGTTTTAAAGCGGAACCCAAGTGGACGTAATGTGAGCAATATTTCCTGTTTAAATGCATCTCTACACAAATCCGCTTTAAAACATTATTTTCTTAAAGTGGAAAATAAAGAATTTTAATTGGATTTCTTTTAGCACTATATACTTAATATATTGTCATCAACTCATTCTATATACAAAGCGAATTAATACAGCCTAGTTACTGGAAATAACATAACTGTAAAAAAACCTGAAACTGGGTACTTAACTGTTGAATGAGAAAATTATATTAATTAGTAATTAATGTGTAAAATACTAAAAAATGAGTAATGTTGAAACACAGCACATGCGATATTTAAGTCTCAGAGGTAAATATATGTTGATACGTTTGCTAGTTCTTTTTCTTTCTTATATGCAATGTTAAAAAAAAAAAACATGATTTTATCTATATTTCTTGATATTAAGCAGCTGAAATTAGTGGTGAATTTCGTTATTTTTCATTTCATTGTATCTAATGTAGGAAAGCATATTATTTTTTTATCTCAGTCGTCAAAAATCAAATTTTTAGGGAATTAAATGTATTGTTTACTAAACAGTTGAAATAAGTGGCGAAATCGCTTAATTTTCAGTGCATTTGAAAAAAAAATGATATTTTTACCCCTGTAATTGAAAAAATCTCATTTTGGGGAAATTTTTTTTTTTAAATCACTTAAATTTTATGATGAAATCCCCTTAATTTTCAATAAAATTAGGGAAAAAAAACGTTATTTTTAATTAAATCATCGTACTTTTTGTCACGGAAACATTCCAAAGTAAAACTATTATTAACTGAGTAATGCGAATAACAGTATTAAATTCAAATTTATTTTATTTATTCGTAGGAAAAGTATATAAAATTCGTCTATTCTCCTCTGTATTATTTAATATACAGGAAATTATCCTTTTCCTTGTAGGTCATCCATTTAATTAAAAACGTTATTTTTAATTAAATCGTCGTACTTTTTGTCACGGAAACATTCCAAAGTAAAACTATTATTAACTGAGTAATTCGAATAACAGTATGAAATTCAAATTTATTTTATTTATTCATAGGAAAAGTATATAAAATTCATCTATTCTCCTCTGTATTATTTAATATACAGGAAATTATCCTTTTCCTTGTAGGTCATCCATTTAATTAAAAACGTTATTTTTAATTAAATCATCGTACTTTTTGTCACGGAAACATTCTAAAGTAAAACTATTATTAACTGAGTAATTCGAATAACAGTATGAAATTCAAATTTATTTTATTTATTCATAGGAAAAGTATATAAAATTCATCTATTCTCCTCTGTATTATTTAATATACAGGAAATTATCCTTTTCCTTGTAGGTTATCCATTTAATTAAAAACGTTATTTTTAATTAAATCGTCGTACTTTTTGTCACGGAAACATTCCAAAGTAAAACTATTATTAACTGAGTAATTCGAATAACAGTATGAAATTCAAATTTATTTTATTTATTCATAGGAAAAGTATATAAAATTCATCTATTCTCCTCTGTATTATTTAATATACAGCAAATTATCCTTTTCCTTGTAGGTCATCCATTTAATTAAAAACGTTATTTTTAATTAAATCATCGTACTTTTTGTCACGGAAACATTCTAAAGTAAAACTATTATTAACTGAGTAATGCGAATAACAGTATGAAATTCAAATTTATTTTATTTATTCATAGGAAAAGTATATAAAATTCATCTATTCTCCTCTGTATTATTTAATATACAGGAAATTATCCTTTTCCTTGTAGGTCATCAATTTAATTAAAAACGTTATTTTTAATTAAATCATCGTACTTTTTGTCACGGAAACATTCCAAAGTAAAACTATTATTAACTGAGTAATTCGAATAACAGTATGAAATTCAAATTTATTTTATTTATTCATAGGAAAAGTATATAAAATTCATCTATTCTCCTCTGTATTATTTAATATACAGCAAATTATCCTTTTCCTTGTAGGTCATCCATTTAATTAAAAACGTTATTTTTAATTAAATCATCGTACTTTTTGTCACGGAAACATTCCAAAGTAAAACTATTATTAACTGAGTAATGCGAATAACAGTATGAAATTCAAATTTATTTTATTTATTCATAGGAAAAGTATATAAAATTCATCTATTCTCCTCTGTATTATTTAATATACAGGAAATTATTCTTTTCCTTGTAGGTCATCCATTTAATTAAAAACGTTATTTTTAATTAAATCATCGTACTTTTTGTCACGGAAACATTCTAAAGTAAAACTATTATTAACTGAGTAATTCGAATAACAGTATGAAATTCAGATTTATTTTATTTATTCATAGGAAAAGTATATAAAAGTCATCTATTCTCCTCTGTATTATTTAATATACAGGAAATTATACTTTTCCTTGTAGGTCATCCATTTAATTAAAAACGTTATTTTTAATTAAATCGTCGTACTTTTTGTCACGGAAACATTCCAAAGTAAAACTATTATTAACTGAGCAATTCGAATAACAGTATGAAATTCAAATTTATTTTATTTATTCATAGGAAAAGTATATAAAATTCATCTATTCTCCTCTGTATTATTTAATATACAGGAAATTATCCTTTTCCTTGTAGGTCATCCATTTAATTAAAAACGTTATTTTTAATTAAATCATCGTACTTTTTGTCACGGAAACATTCTAAAGTAAAACTATTATTAACTGAGTAATTCGAATAACAGTATGAAATTCAAATTTATTTTATTTATTCATAGGAAAAGTATATAAAATTCATCTATTCTCCTCTGTATTATTTAATATACAGGAAATTATCCTTTTCCTTGTAGGTCATCCATTTAATTAAAAACGTTATTTTTAATTAAATCATCGTACTTTTTGTCACGGAAACATTCCAAAGTAAAACTATTATTAACTGAGTAATTCGAATAACAGTATGAAATTCAAATTTATTTTATTTATTCATAGGAAAAGTATATAAAATTCATCTATTCTCCTGTGTATTTTTTAATATACAGGAAATTATCCTTTTCCTTGTAGGTCATCCATTTAATTAAAAACGTTATTTTTAATTAAATCATCGTACTTTTTGTCACGGAAACATTCTAAAGTAAAACTATTATTAACTGAGTAATTCGAATAACAGTATGAAATTCAAATTTATTTTATTTATTCATAGGAAAAGTATATAAAATTCGTCTATTCTCCTCTATATTATTTAATATACAGGAAATTATCCTTTTCCTTGTAGGTCATTATTGTGAAGTATTAATATTCAGTAAAATCTGCTCTAAAACACTTGATAAATTCCTTTATCGAAAAATGGCTGATGTAATAATTTCGATTATTTCTCTGCAAAAATCTACATAGCGAAAGTTTCCGTCTCTGCAAAGCAAAAATTAGAATTTCATCCCGTGCTAATAAATTTCTCATAAACACAGCTTCCAACGTATTTATTGAAGTCCTACCACTTTTGAGAGATGATTGCTTCAAAAAAAAACGTTGATTTTGAGGTGGCTCGATCTGGGTAGCATAATGACCATGACAAAGCAAGCAAGCGTCTACAGACAACTTTGAAAGGAAATCTTATGTTTTCATCACTTCTTAATACTTGAGAATTTCTCTACATCGTGAAATTATAAGTAATGTTTGAAAAACGATGAAAATTTAGAGAATTACCAACCTTTTATTATAAGTGTAATCCCAGAAATGGATGTATTTAAGGCTTTTCTCCCAGTGAGCGAGGTGATTCCATAAGCACGTTGCAGCCTGTGAAAATGATTCAGGAGCATGAGCTTTCCGGGGAGCGTCACAGGAGGGTCACGTGAGAAGTCGCGATAACGTTGTTTATCTCCCCCACGTACTAAAGATAAGACTCGACTCAGAAATTCTGACAACACATATATTTCATTTAATAATTTTTATTGATATCAAAGTATATTTTACTGCCTGCTTACAAAAATGCAGGTTAACAGAGGAAATGGTTTTACATACAGCTGTCTACATATAATAATTACATGCAATATTTTTATATATAGGGGTTATACAGAAAAATTATGGATACATTCGGATAAAATTATCATATTATTTTGCATACATACATATGGTTAAAACATATTAAAAATCACAGTGAACAAAATATTCGTTTTTTCTGTTATATTATTTTTTCACCATTTTGTAGTGATCGTACGAAAGGGTGTCATAACCATTTTCTAAAATATACCTTTTGTCATCAAATGGTGACAGACCGAGTTTTACACCTTTCACTGTATGAAGATGATGGTTGCTACTTTGAATCCTTGTCAAATCTATTCGACAAGGTGATTTGTTTATCAAGCAGTCTCTGTAATCCTTGTGACGAAGGATTCTTTTTACGATATATTTGGGGACTCCTTTCCCTGTCTTCTTCTCCTCTTGTAAACTTAGAAGAGAATACATCTTTGAACGAATCCCTGCAAATTCTTTGATAGGTACTCCTGAAAGTTCATCTTTTATTTTACCTAGTACCTTTTTATTATGTGTACTATGCAAAACATGATCTAAGTGATAGTAGGACTTATCGAAATGATCTATATCAACTTTCATATTAGCATACATGTCCTCAGTTTGAAGCTCGTAGCATAGTGAAGCTGTATCAGTGAACAAAAATTTAGCTTTTTCTCCATATTTTGGACTAATATAGTCATAATGAAAGTTATACATCAATATTTTACTAATATCTAGAATACTGAATCCAGCGTAAATAGGCCTGTTGAGTTCCAATTTAGTTTGCTTTGATTGTACACATGCGAGGTCGTTCTCAAAAACATGAAAAGCGTGAAAAGCAGGTGATGCTACGAGTTTACATACTCTCTTCGGGTTCGGAGTCAATTGAATTTTCACTCGATTTCTCAAAATTTCCATCGTTTTTCCAAACATAGCATTATTCATCAGTTTGAAGAAATCCTTCTCGAAGTCGTTTGTAGCTTTCTTCCGCTGATCCGTATTAAATTCTATGTATGGTTTTAGCCAGCAAGACTGATTAAATTCTAAAACGCGATGTATTTTCTTCAGCTGCATACCGAAGGCTAAATATTGTTTCATATTACGGTAATGAAGGACATATTTTTCCTTAGAATTTAGATTTGGGGCTAACTTCACGACTGATTGGCTTGTATTTATTCCAAGGCTTTGGGCAACCTCTTGACAATATGGTGATAGCATGCTGCTGGTAATCTGAAGTTTTTCAGGGGCTAGCGGATAATCATTATGCTTGTCGTGTAGAAAAACTGGATAATCTAAATCAACTTCCAATATGACCCTTTATTCGAATCATCAGCAACTGTTGTAATATCTAGATCTTCTATTTCTTCTCTATTAAGCCATCGAAAATCGCTTTGAGGGAGACATTGTGACATTGCCCATCCATAAAGATTGTTGGCATCATAGTACATAATGTATTTAGAGGGTAGTTGGGATTATAGGTATCTAAATACTTGTTGTTTGCAGTGCTAAAATGATTACATATCACTGAAATTCCTCCTCGTTTGCCTTTTACCAGGAAAAGGTACATTGTAGGATCAGTTATCAACCCTAGATTAACATTTGTCATCTTCAGGCATGCTTGCCAGGCTAGTCCAGGAGCTGTGTAAACATGACAGGGATCAATTTCATAGTATCTGACACATAGTTTTCTGAAATTCTCAAACACGTCGGCTAAGAGGAGTACGTCGGTATTCAGATACAAGTCGTGATATTGGCTTAGATTTTTTATGTCGAAAGAGTTACATACTTTCGTTGCATGGATATAGTCTTCTTCCCCTAGCGCTTCTTCTGTAAGTTGATTGTAAAAAGCTTCACGTTTCTTCAAACTTTTCGCTGCTGTCAGTGTAATTGTAGGGGTAAACTCCTTTTCTCAAAACCAAGTGTAGCCGTTCAGTTTCAACATGTTCCTTTAAAATATGGAATTCTTCTGCTGATAAATTATTGACTAGCTTCTCAAGAGATGCACTTAAAAATTGATAGGAATCTATGAAATTCAAAGTTCCAAGGGAGAATGCCATGTATTTTACCATATTATTGGGAATGCAATTAATCCTCTTATTTTTGATCATACCGATTCCTTGCATAATAAAATGACTGTCATATCCTTTTAGGTTATGAAATATAACTGGAATCTTATTTGTGAGCTTAAAATTGAGATTACACGCATTATGAGCGGCTCCTCAAAATTTGCCGGTTAAATGATCGTGATCTCTCACGCGATCTGGTCCCAGAACATCTTTGCAAATATGACAATTGATAGCGTAGTGAAATGATTCCTCTTCGTGATTTGAAAGTTGCATTGGTTTGATCTCCGAGAGTAAATTTTTTATATCGTTTTCTTCTTTAAGCAGACATTCCAAAAATATTTTTACCACATTAGGACCTCTATAAACTACTGGAGGTTTATAGCTGCAGCCGTCTGGTCCAACAACAAGATATGCAAATGCACAGGGTTCATGATTTGCGTGATAGTGGTGTGAGATTTTGCAGGGTTAGGCATACAAGTGTCCACTTTCACTAGGAATGATTCAAAGTCGGCGTAAATCACGTATGGAACGGGCTGTTGAAACTTGAAATTTGTGAATTTCAGCCATTTCTCATTTTCAGTTGGAAATTCTACTTTCTGGGGTCCATGTACTTGACAATAGGGAACATGATCCTTCAAGAGTGATTCATTTGTGAAACGGTGAAGGCAGTAATCACAGTAGAAAGCCTGACATTTATGTTTAGTGAGAGGACTGAATAGTCTACTCATATTCTTAATGGAGCAATAATGCTGCTTTTCATCATCCGATAACAGAAGGAGATTTGAATGCTCTTTAGATCTGAATGGCGTGATGTAGAGTGGGAACACTTCTTTCTCGTATCCAAAAACATTGACAGAAATATTGTTCATTTTTTCGAATTTAGATATTTGATTTATTGTTATTAGGAAAATTAAGTCAGATGTGTTTAATTTTTCTTCTAAATGAATATAGTTGTTAAGGCGTTCAGTGTTTCCTATCGCAGGATACAATGAGGCTAAAACAGACCAAACATTTTTGGTCGGAATTACATACATTAACAATAGCACGTTTTAATAACAATTCTCTTGTGGTAGGGATATAACTAGACCCTGCAAGAGGGATATATTTTTCAATGTTCATTTCAGCGTGGAGTACGGCATCCAATATCCATCCATTATGTGCTCCTTCAAATTCTTCAAATGAAATCTTGATTTTCTTACGTGCTGAATCCAGTTGTTTGTTTAGGGATGATGTAGGAAGACTTGTGACACAGTTACTTCGGAAAAATGTGGTGCAATGTTCGAAAGTAGTAGGGGAAACTTTTCGCCTGAAGCGCACTTGCACAACAAGGTACCATTTAATGGTACCTTTCGAGATCAATTCTTCTTTCAGATGAGTTAGGAGTGACTCCCGCGAGGATTCAAGGAAAAAGGTGAGGCCAACAGATGTTTCTTCCGTTGTCATCATCTTATGTGTTGCCAGGGTCCTTTTCATTTCTTCTGTAAACTGGCAGGAGTCTTCAGGGTCTGATTTTTGTTTCTTCTGGGGAATCCTTTCATCTTCAGAACGTTTTCGCTTATTATTATGTGGCTTTCTTTGATGTCGTAAAAGACTGTCTTTTCTCCCAAACTCCACTGCACATTCTTCACATTTGTAGGTTTTCCTGGAGGTGTGGGATAACTCGTGACTTCGGAGGTCATCTCTCCTTGAGAATGTCGATTCGCATTGAGAGCACTGTTATTTCCATCATGATTTCTCTTATGACGAATGAGATGTGTCTGATGAAGGAAATCCTTCTCATATATATCACATGGATACATTATAAAACAGTGAGTTGTAAAATAACTGATTTATACTATACGAGGACGTCGAGAACTATCACTATTGGCTTCTAACAGTTGAAAAAATCACGGAGACGCAGCAGCAGAGAACTGTCAGTCAACGTCTGAGAAAAGAATGAGGATTGTGACTGATGGATGTCGTTTTTATACTTGAAGAAGAACTATCCCGCAGAAACTGATTTAAAATCTATCCCGCAGTAAAAGAAAGGAAAAAAATGCTATTGGTTAAAAATGAAGAAAAAAAATTAATTAAAAGAAAAACGGTCAAAAGAAAAAAATCTCTGATTTAAAAATTAATTATTTGAAATTATGTAAATTATTGAGGGGAAATATGTATTGATGACCTGTAGCTGTGACGAAAATGCCCACGTCCGCTTTGAAACATATGGGTGGCGGGTCCCATAGGATTAACATTGACCCGCCACTGAGTTAGAACCCCCATTAACCTCCTACTCACGGCTTTTAATGAAGTTAATGATTTTGATAGTATCGCGAAACAGAACATCTAACTCTGGTGATATTTATTTGGCTACGAATGCCTCTCAATGGATCATGCCGTGAGTAAAAGTGATATGTTCATTGCCACTAGCTTTAACGTTGGTTACACATCTAAAATTCTCGCCCATCATTGTTCCAACATAGTTTGTACAGACTCCAACGCGATTTTTCCACTGTAAACCTACTTTTGTAAAAAATTCATCGACTTTAAGGTATATATCTTTCCCTCTTGTATACCCCTCCATTGTATGCTGCATGTAATTCCATTGTATTGCTGCATTCCCATAAATGTAATCTGTAAAAACAATAATTCCTCATGTATGCTTCCTTCATAAACATATCTTACATAAAGTAACAACTTTATTAATGTATGTTCTGTTACTCTGCACACATCTAATATTCATTTTTCTGTCAAACATTTTTCAGCACATGATCATTTTTTGTATGATAGAACCTAGTGGTACATCATCCAAAATAGCAATCATTTCTTATTGATATTGTCTAAAAATATGAAAGCTGATATACCAATTGATAAGAACATAATAAAACTGAGGTAGGCAAAAGGAAAAAAATTGTTTAACCTTTCAACATCATTTCTGTCTGAATACTCTGGACTGAAGGAACAGCACTGTAATTTAATCTTCTTCGAAAAGTATCAACTAGTATCATAGATTCGAGCTTAAAATGCAAGCTGCACAACTTAACTGCACATAGTTTCTGCCAGAATCCTTCATTGTATTGCTGCATTCCCATAAATGTAATCTGTAATAACGCACAAAATATAGTGAAATTATTTGGTTCCCGCAGAGAAAACAAAGTCATACTTAAGGATAATAACACATCATAAATTCATTTTTACTTATTCAACAGCTGTACTAAATTAAGTTTTATTGCATACCACTGGACAAAACTAGTTCATATTTTTTACTGAAGAAAATGTTACCACAGCCGAATAAAAAAATACTATTAAATACTACCTCAAGTAGCTGCTTGCCACAGTCTGGCACGAGCCTATCAGTTTACACGCCATAGATAGATCTGTGAGAGAGACAAAATACTATTTATAAACACATTACATGCCACATATTTATATATATGTCATACATATTTTTGTTCTTTCATTACCATTATAAAATGTAAAAGAAAAACTATTCGAATGACTAACAGATATCCATTGTATGATACACAATGGTAGCTTCACACCCAAAAGCGTAATGTAGATTTTACTAAATAAACATTAGTTTTGACTTTTTTTCGGAAATTTATCAATTGCTTGTTGTAACCCGCAGCAATGAGTAATCTTTTTCTGAAAGTACACTACACGTGCTTTCTCAATTAATAGCTCCAGCTGCGACAACGGCTCAGGTTCTGACTATTCTGTGGATATTTCTATACCGGCACTAGTCGGCAAAGTATCTACGTTATCACCGTAACCAGAAAGTAACGGGAATTTGTTGATAACACGATATGAATATAACCGTAACCAGTAAGTAACGAGAAATTGTCGATAACACGGTATGGATATTTCTAATGGTAAATAAATATTTTGTAAATATGTAGTTATGTTAACTATGCAGTCAATTCTATCTTCATTCAAATAAATGCTCCAGAATTTACTGTGAAATATTTTAGTTTTTTTTTATCAAACGTTTTATGTATATATTACTCGTGTATGATAGAAATTATGTTACTCTTGTATGTAGAAATTATATTTACTCTTGTATTACCAAGCACGTGCTTGGTTGTGTGAAGTTTTTTGTATAATTTTGACAAAAAATACGAAGTCGAATTGTGCAATGTGTAGAGAGTTAAAAAACGGCGTGGTAAGCTAGGTGCTTTGAAGCATTCCAGTTCTTGGGTATTATCCAGGATCCGTATTGAATTTTGCAGTTTAGTATGCAAGATGAAATGTGGTAAATTGATATATAGTTTTAAAACCATATGCAGAGAAGCACAGAGTAGAAATTCCACCCTATTTAAACAGCTTAGGCAGATGCCCCCCAAGAGATTCCCCTTTTCAGAATACTCATTCATACACAATTAAAAAGACCTTGCTCAGAAATTAAAAATAACCCAATCAGTCATTGAACAATAAAATTTTAAAGTTTATTCTTCAAACTATTTCCATGTAAAAAAATTTTAGGAGGAAACTCGAGCTTTTCAGAGCAAGGACAGACTGGAAGTATGTCCCACTTCTTGCACATGCATCAACTTTCTACCGAATCATAGTCCATGAGGCTACTGAAATAATGACCTTACCCATCTGCAACTGAGATATTGGAATTGCTTTTTATGACATGGAAAGAAGCTCTGAACAGCCCTAACAACACCATATAGTGTCACTTCACTAAAATGGAGCGCTGTCCTTGCCCCCAAAAAATTTTGAGTTTTATCCTAAAAATTTTTAACATGAATAGTTTGAAGCATATACTTTAAACCTTTATTGCTCAATGACAGAGAATTTAAGGTTATTTTTAATACACGTTGATATCTTTAGAAACCTAAAAAAAGCATCATAGAACATCAAACACTTAGCATCATAGAACATCAAACCCCTCTTCTGGGTAATTTTAGTCCCAACTGTGCCAGCATTGAGATTTATAAATAAAAAATAAATACCCCCTCAAGCAGCTACTTGCCACAGAGTTTCATGTGTTGTACAAAAAACATCTAGAGACGTCCTTGACCCAGGAAGTGTTAATATGCATAGGGTACAGCTCTATTGCACATGTGACCATGGCTTTATATCCCATCCAATTCTTTTCAAGTCTGTTACAGTAGTTGGACAGGATGGCTGGACCTCAGCAGAAAAACAACAGAATCAACCATGCCTTACCCGAGGCTCAAATCCAGGTCCCTTAGATCAGTAGCCAAATGTGCTAACCACTTGGCTACAGGACTTTGCTAAACTCCCTCCTTGCTTTCTGTCAGAAAGGGGACAATGATAGACTTGGAAAGAATTGGATGGGACATAAAGCCATGGTCACGTGCAATAGAGCTGTACCCTATGCATATTAACCCTTCCTGGGTCAAAGATGTCTCTAGATGATTTTTGTACAACACATAAAACTTTGATTTTTTTTTACTTTATGTTTGAAAATTTTCTTACATATATCTTTTGAAAGTACTTAATTCAAGCTTGAAAAATATTTTCCTTTTTCATTTGATGCATATTTTATTAAACTACAATATAAATAACTCGATAAAGCCATCTGATTGCCATATTTTAGAAGTGCTATACAGTATTGCCGATTTGTTTGCTAACATTACTCTGTATTGAAGCAATTATCTGATTTAAGCACGCAAGTTTGATTTGAACTATTTTCAACATATTTTTCTGTAAAAAAACTACTATTTTTAAAAACAGAATATTTTGGAAGTAATCATGAAATATGTACCAATTTTTCGGTATACCACTGTAAAATTTATTAGTATGATACTACAATGTTCATATTTTTTACTTCAGTAAAATTCAGAATTAAATTCTGTTTAATTTGGTGTATAACATGACCTATTTCTGTTGATTAGTTATTTATTAAATATACTCTGAAGTTGATTTTTTTATTGGACTCTACAACAAAGCCTAAACTTTTCTCAACGTATGGTATGGAGAAAAAAAAAATTGAAACAGAAGAAAAATAACCTTTCTGTTCATGTGCATTATAATCATTTTTGTCTATTAATGTTTTTTAAATAAATTTTTACTTGTGTTGCCAGATGCATTTTTTTACTATATGACTGTAAATAAAGTCCTGTTAAAATAATAGTCATCTTTTCCATTAAATATTATATTTTCAGAAAATCCATAATTAAATGCTGATTAATTTGGCATATAACATGCCATAATTTCTTTCATTAGTTATTTGGCAAAAAAGTTCTAAATTTAATTTTTTTTTTTGCCTGATCAGAGTGAAAAAATATCTAGACCTGGGAAGGGTTAAGTGTAAAATGGGTCTGCAGTATTTTGTTCCATCAACTTTTCATCTCAACTAGGCTATACTTGGATATTAAATAAATTTTTGTTTGTTTTAAGTTACTATTTAAAGAAACAACAAATTCTTACTTAGAATACATAGTGTACCTCACTTATGCAATTTTTAAGCCATGTTGGTGAATAACGATTTTTACCATTCTAATGATGTTCATTTCCCCACCCTTCCCTCTCATAAAATTTGTTATTGCTTTGAATTTTATACAAAATATATTTATTGATTGTCAATTATAAGTTATGTGTACTAAAATGCACCAGCTTTAATGAAATATAGTAATGATTCATCACACACAGTTTTTTGACAATTTGTCTACTGTGATGTGATGCCTGTATAGTTGTGCCAATTGTTTGTGCACTGGTTCTAGTTTTATTATGTACAACTGAAAATCAATGCTGTGATTCTTAGAACCTTTTTTTGTAATAATATTAATTAGTTAGCACATCAGTTGAAGTATTTTTTTTTTTTTTTGAAGGCCCCTGTGTTGATTGACAAATGTTAGAGAAAGTTAAAATGCCATCTAGGGCTGAAGAAATGTCATATAAAGATGAAGATTTTTATTCAATTCCAGTGAAGTTTATAATTGTATGAAATAAAAAAATAGTTTAACAGTAAATAAATTTATTGAGGAGAAATTCATCTTGTAAATCTTTTACCTTAGAAATAAATTTACCTCTCAAGCAGCTGCTTGCCACATAGGTTTGAGAAGAGCTTGTAAGTATAATATACTATAGAAGAGATCTGTGAAGAAGGTGAGACCTCAGCAGAAAAGAAACATCCATGTGTTATCTGGGGTTCAGACCTGGATCCCTTTGATCAGTAGCCAAGCATGCTAACTACTTGGCCATTGGGACAGTTAAAACTGAGATGACTGCTGCTGGTATCTTAGCATTTCAAGTCAAGTGATATTGCACTGAGATCACCTTAATTTTCTACTTTTATTTGTTATTGTAGCCTCTAAATTTCATGAACCCCCACCACCTCCTTTTATATTCAGTCATCAAGTGACTAATTGATACAGAATATTCACAAATTACATAGACCATTAGTAATTGGGAAAATGAAATTTCCAATAATTCAAGAGTTTGACAATATCAAATTTAGCTGTACATAATAAAGAATGGAAGAATAGATAAAGGTGATAAGTTATCACTTTTATCTGCTCTTCCAAAAGGGGCAGTTAATTTCTCTGATGATCTCTGATTTCCTGAAACCAAAGCTGGTGCAACTTTACAGGCAGCATATTTAACAGACTTAAAATACAGTTATAAATCATTATATTTTATTAAAGCTTATGTATAACACTATAAGCAGTTTACAATTCATACAATAATTATTATATATCATCTAAGAAACATAAGCAATAAAAAATTGGAATGAGAGGTTGAAAACCTTGTATGTTTAAAATATTAAAAAGCTTACCTGCCCTATTTAAAACATTAAAAAAAATTGCTTATATTTTGCATTTGCACTTATAGTGGGAGTTTGTCACTGTTCTATAATCCTTCAAGAGCCCAAAGAGGGTTAATTATTTTTTTTCAAATTAGGCATAAATAGCTTTCATATGAATTTGAGTTTCTGTCATTTTATTATTGAGATTAAAATGCCTTGTACATATATGACTTTATCTGTTGCAGGATAAATGTTCAGTTCTAATGTTCAATTGTTTTTCTGCAGGAAAAAATTTTCTTGCCTATAGTTGCATGCATTATGGGGTACCAGACACTTTGAGATTAAATAGTTAATATAATGTCAAAAGGAAATACATTAAATAATGAAATAAGCTCGACGTATTTCATATCCACTAATAAATCAGCACTTTAGCGTCGATTTAAATTTTAGAGGAAAAATTGCCTTGAGCCAGGTGGGATACAAACCCACAATCTCCTGATAACATATCAGGTGCTCTGGACCACTGAGCTACTGGCCGCCGATCAAGATCTCCTCTAATTAGTGCTATGAACATTCCTTTTACGTTTCATATAGCCACTATTCCGGCAATTTAGCCACAAGCGGCTTTCTATTTGCCAATAGATGGAAGCATGTGATTATAAGTATGCAGATAATAAATAATGAAATAAGCTCGACATATTCCATATCCACTAATAAATCAACACTTTAGCGTCGATTTAAATTTTAGAGGAAAAATTGTATTCCATCCAGCTCAAGACAATTTTTCCTCTGAAATTTAAATCGATGCTAAAGTGTTGATTTATTAGTGGATATGGAATACATCGAGCTTATTTCATTTTTTATTTTCTGCATACTTATAATCACATGCTTCAATCTATTGGCAAATAGAAAGCCGCTTGTGGGTAAATTGCCGGAATAGTGCCTATATGAAACATAAAAGGAATGTTCATAGCACTAATTAGAGGAGATCTTGATCAGCGGCCGGTAGCTCAGTGGTCCAGAGCACCTGACATGTTATCAGGATATTGTGGGTTCATATCCCACCCGGCTCAAGACAATTTTTCCTCTAAAATTTAAATCGATGCTAAAGTGCTGATTTATTAGTGGATAGGAAATACATTTCCATCATACTTGAAACATAGCATAAGCAAAACTTGTAGAGACAAAATATCACCAGGATTAAATGAAGGAAATGTAATCTCATACAAAACAATTATCAAATATTATTTTGATAATACTTATAGGTTTTCTATTGCTCATGATGCATTATTTCTAAAGCTAGGTCATGATGCTATTATTTTCTATATAATAATGCCCATTGCATCTTGCTAGTTTAAGGTATCAGCATTTAAGAATAACTGTGTGGCAATGTGGTTCAAGTGCTTGGCTACTATAGGACCTGAGTTTGAGCCCCAGATAAGGTATAGTTTTTATTTTTTTTATTGTTATGTCTGACTGCTGTGTTTATAACCTTCCTCACAGACCTCTGTGGTGTCTCATACTGCCTGGCCCCTATCAGACTTCTATTGCAAGCAGCTGCTTGAATGGTAATTTTTTAAGGGAAAAAAAATTAAAAACATCAATATTCCCACTCCAACTCTATACCTATAAAATTTAAAAATATTAAAAATGTTTAATAAAAAACATTAAATTGTTTAAGTTAACAAATTTTATTTTTATTGCAAATTTATCTGTTAGTCTTAAATGTTTGTTTCCCTTCAATTTGAATCTTTTTATCCCCAGATCAATACAATGCAATCAAAAAAGGAAAATCTAAATCTGGAAGATTCTGGAAAACGGACAAAAAAAAGTAAGAGAATACAAGAATTTAACTATTTTTTTTTATTTTTTCTTAAAAGTAGTTTTAGTAAACTTTTTAATTTGAAATGAAAACAAACTGAACAATGTCTGATATGACACATTACGACTTAAAGTTGACTCAGGTATTTTATTTGTTTATTTATTAAATTATTATATTAGTCCTTTAGATCTTATAGTCATCTCTATAATTATAAGTAGAGCAGAATTCACTCGGTTAGCCAGGTTAATTTTAAGGTGTCTTAGGAGGAAAAAAACAACTTTGAAACATATAAATTCCAAACCCCTTATTATAAACCCAAAATAACTAATAGACATAATTGATCATGTCTTATATGCAAAAAAGCATTTAATTGTGAATTTTAAAAAAATAAAATTTTGAGAAAAACAGCAAACATCTCTTTTTTAAACACTAGAAAAATAGAGTAATTTCGTTGGATTAAACCTCATTCTGAAATAACTAATGAACAGAATATGACAAGTAATATCTTAAATGAAGGAGCATTTAATTCTACATAATATATAAATAGATTTCCCTGAAACTTTTTAACAAACAACAAAGCATTGTAAAAACTAGAAATATAGTAAAAATTAAAACAATTAGATATTCTTTAGAAATAATGCATTCATCTTCTGTTTAAAAACATTCATTTTACCAGTTTTATTTTGAGATAATTCCAAAAGAATAATAAAAAGTTGAATGGAAACAATTGAAGAATGTTCAGCACGAAACTTTAGTTTGGAAATGTTACCAGAAAGAAGAAAACAACTGAAACTCCGGTGTGTGAAATGAGGTTACAAAAATGGTTGCCATAACAACATAATATTTTTTCTTTTTTTTTTAACTTTACAGAACATATAAATAATTAGTATTTTTTTTTATTATTGAATTTAAATTCATAAATTTATAGGATTTTAAAAACTCTTAAAAATGGGCAATTTCTATGGGAAAATAATGGAAACTTGGAGCATATTCTCTTAGGAAATATAGTTCCCACCAGATATGAGACAAAATTTGACTGTGGGAACTATAGTTCTGCCTGATATAAGACTTATTAGGCTCTGGGAACTGTAATGTCTTCAGGCACATTAAGGGTTAAAAATAAAAGTGTATTTCTCATTACCATATTCTGAAAATTGTTCTTCCTGAAAAATCATTATTGTATTTTCTGTGTTAGTATGAGTTGTTTTCATTATCTTGGGAAATACTAAAGAAATTTTGCTGATTTTGTAGCTGGAGATGACAGCTGATCATTTAAAAGTTTATTTTTTTTTATCCAAGTCAAATATTGCAAATGAACAATTGGCATGGGCTTAAAAGGGTTGGGAGTGGCTCAGTCAGTTGTGCACCAGGCTTCTAATCTGCAGTTCCCTGGTTTTAATTTGAGTCCCAGCTGGGCCACCGTTAAGATTTATCTGCATAACTCCATGCCCACAATCAGCAGGGGACACTGATGGGCTTGGGAAGGCCACTCTCTGTTGGATGGGACGTTAAGCCATATCTTGTGCACATTAAAGATCATGTTGGATGGCCTTAATGGGAAGCTACTGTCTCTTAACAGCTATCCAGTGGATCCCCCCCAAAAAACTTCTGAGCCTTCAGGATCTTTGTGACCTGACCATTTAGCCCATTGTGTGCAAAACTGTGCTGTTCAGAGGTAAAACAAGCCTGATTGGCTTGGAAAGGCTACTATTCGTTCAATGGAAAGTAAAGCTTTGGCCCTATGTGCAAGAAAGCCATATCCTGTGCGTGGTAAAGAGCATGCCTGATGGTCTTGAAGAGAGACTTCCTTCTGTCTACTAACAGCTGTCCAGTGGGTCTCCATAATAATAATTCCAAATAAAATTGTCCTTTCCCCCCAACCATCTCTGAGCCCTTGGGTCTTTGTGACCTGGCTATTTATCCTATTATGTGCAAAAAAAGTGCTATTCAGAGGTAAAACAACCCAAAGTGACCCAGATGACAATGGTATGTAGCTGGGGAACCTTTTTATTGTACTGCATTTGTCTCATGGATAATATTGGCCTTTCAGTAGGGGCGGGGGTGGCTCAGTCGGTAGCGCGCCTGACTCGTAATCTGCAGTTCCCAGGTTCAAGTCCCAGATGGGTCAGCGTTGATATTTATCTCGACAAAACTCCCCGCCCTGCCCACAGTCAATAGGGGACACCGATGGGCTTGGAAAGGCCAGCGTCCATTGGATGGGATGTTTAACTGTGGCCCCATGTGCGGGAGAGCCATACCCTATGCACATTCAAGAACATACTGGATGGCCTTGACAGGAGGCTACCATCTGTCTCCCAACAGCCATTCGAGTGGGTCCCCTCCCCCAACATTTTCTGAGCCTTCAGAGGTCCTTGTGACTTGACGATTTAGCCCATTGTGTACAAAAAAGTGCTGCTCAGAGGTAAAACAAACCAAACAAAAACCTTTCAGTAGTACTGTGGCATGTGGAAAACAGATTGACAAGTGAATTAACACTAGTTGATTTGTCTTCTAATGGATGACCTGTGAAAGTGATACAAGTTTAGAATAAACTTTAGGTAAGGGATGCAATAGCGACTAAGCATACATTCACAGTTCTTGGGTTGAGAGGAAAAGAGAATGTTAACTTTTTCCTTATACATCAGATGATGGGATAAAAGAATATGCTGGACAAAAAGCCATTGTAAAATTATATGAAAATTTTGTAGAAACAAATAAGTGTGCAGAGAAAGTGATCATGAAACATTAGTGACAGTGAGAAGCAAATCATGTGTTCATAAATGGAAGGAAACAGTGACAAAATTATGTTTTAATTTAATTATGCTTTTTGTTTTTCATAAAAAAAGCCTACTTAAGAGATGTCTTTTTTTTATATTATTTGACTCTGAGGCATTATATGGCCTTTAAAGGTTACATTTGCTCTAGTTAAATGTTACCTAAAAGGGTTTCATAAGCTATTTCCAAGCATAAAAATTGGTGTACCAGATGTCTTAAAGGGTATAGAAGCTGACATGTAACTATTAGATGTGGTCTTACTTCTTTCTATCTATGTAAAGTTATATTTCAATTGCTTACAAACTTCTCTGATAACTTTTAAGTGGATTTTCAAAATTGGGTTTATTTTTAATAGAATTTTTTTTCCCAAATCAAGCGACTTGAGGCTAAGAAATTAGTGTTTTTTTTTTAACCTTTATTCTTACATATGTTCCAACTTTTATTTTTCATAGGTTTTCAAGTATGACACAAGTTAAACCTCTGAAATCATCATGGGAAACAAAAATGAAACTTCGTAATGAACAAAAGCTCTTCAAGGCTAAAATGGCAGAAATCAATGAGATTAAACAAAAAGAAATACAGGTAGGATATAATCATAATTATTTATTTGATCATGCATTAATTTATTTTTTATGCCATTTAAAAAAAGTCCGAATTTAACCATTTTATTTGCATTATTTTCTAAAAATACCTTGATAAGAAATAAAGATGCAGAAAAAAATCAGTGATATAATTGATATGTAGTATTACTTCTTGCTAGCAGTCAAAAGCCAAACAACAAAGACAAAAATTATACCATTCGATTCATTAGTTGACTATAATTTATTTCATTATATACAAAAGTAGGTAACTTAAGATCAATTAAATGAAAGCACAGTCAAAATGCAGATAAACTTAAGCATATAGCTAAAAATGTTAAGTATAATAAACAGAGGTTGCCCACCTTAAACCCATTACTAGATGATTTTTTTTTCCATTACTATATGCAACTCTGCATTTAGTAAGACTTAAAAACTGCTGAACACTACGTTGTATAGTTCACCTAACAATCACAGAAGCATAAGTACTACTAGCAGAAAATAGTAAAGGTATGATCTCATGTGCCAAAATACTAGCATGTTTATACTCATCAAAGGTTAAAGTGCTGAGTTCCTAACAATGAATTTTTTTCATGTGGTCAAATAAATTTTCAAGTGGAGAGAGGGAAAATTCAAACCTTATCCTGAAGTACTGAACAGAAAAAGTATTTTATGTTTCAAATGAAAGAGCATTTAATTCAGAATAATAATGAAACAAAATGTTTAACCAAAAACTGAAGCATATTACTTTTAACAGCCTGCTTTTTTTAAAATAATGCAGAGAAAGGTGTGTGTGTTTTATGAATTTGGAAATAATGAACAAATAGAATGATGCCATATTACATACAAAAGAAGGAGCATTCCATTCTGAATAAAAAATATTTCATCTAAAATAGCTGTCATATTTTTGTTTAGTCCTTTTTTATGGCATAATCAAAATGAGTTGGGCGAGGGTGGCTCAGTTTACAGTGTGCCAGGTTCATAATCTGCAGTTCCCAGGTTCAAGTCCCAGCTGGGCCAGTGTTGAGATTTATCTTCACAAAACTCCCTGCCCTCTCTTTGGTCAGTAGGCCACTGATGGGCTTCGAAAAGCTGTTGTCCATTGGATGGGACATTAAGTCCTGTGTGCATGAGAGTCATACCCTGTTCACATTAACGAACATGCTGGATGGCCTTGATGGAGACTACCATCTCTGTCTCCTAATAGTTGTCCTGTGGGTCCCTTTTCCCAACCTTCTCTGAGCACTTGAGATCTTTGTGACCTGGCCATTTAGCCCATTGCATTAAAAAAAGTGCTGCTTAGAGGTAAAACAACCCAATCCTCTAAATGAGATCTATTTAATGAACATGATCACTTAAGAGTCTTTGCATTTTTTCTATTAACATTGTTTTGCAGTACACACCACATATTTTCTATTTGATAATTAGCTTGTCAAAATGTACATGCCAACTGCATTGTGAAATTATTTAATATATTTGAACAACTAACTGTATAAATAAATCAACTGGTTTTTGTTAAGTTTGAAAAAAAAACACCCCTCAAGCAAGTGACTTGCCACAGCGGTCTGACAGCAGCCTATGAGTTTAATACATCATAGTAGATCTGTTAGGAAGGTGATACTTAAAGGGCTCTCCACATGCACACTTTTTCCTTAAACACCATTCCATAAGTGAGTCATACCAACCCTTCTTAATTGCCTTTAATGAGTATCACTGCGAATACCATGGCGTGTTGGGGGAAATTTGGAGTTTCTTGCATATTGGAATTCTAATCACCTTACACCCTCTCCACCCATCCCTTCCATAACCTTGAGGGGTGTTTAAGGGTTGAATCAGAACCACATGGTGTCTCTGGTTGATAAAGACATGCACGATGAGGAGATTGTGTGGCAACTGGAATGGAGGCAGAAATGTCTAGTGTGGAGGCAAACCATTTATTGTCACATGCCACACCAGCAATTAGGGTGGGGGTTGGCATTGGTGTGGTGTGAAAGGAAAAGGTGTGTGTATGCATGTATAGCAGGCTTAAGCAGAAAAACTACACAAATAGCTATGCCTTACTCTGAGCTTTGTTAACTTTATGATTCAATTAAAAAAATATCAAAAAAGGATGATTTCATTGCATTTTATTTTTCCTAACATAGTACTTACTAAGTAGTGATATTTTCATCTAACATCGTGTGTACCAATTCCAAGACCAGCAAAAAACAGCTTCCTGCACTTAAGTGTTAATTATCAACTGGTTTTCAATAAGTGTTAGTTATCAATTGGGCTCCCAAATTATTTCAATAATAATAATAATGCATTGAGAATGGCAGTCAATAATCAAATAATGAAAATGTTGACTCCTGGATAATTTTTCATATATGTTAAAAGGCAGCTTTTTATTACTAATTTCACTTCTTTGTTTCACTGTTAAATTTCAACATTTTTCTTGCTAGGTTAAAATTCCTATGTATTACACTTCCTGCTATTGGATTCTTTAAACTACTGGCAAAAATTAAATCTTGGCTATATAGCTATTCTGCTCCAAAAAATGTCACTCAAAGGCAGTTCAACCCTCTTTTGAAGTTTGTCATTTTTTTTCCAAAAGTCATTCCAAAAGAGCTCAATGAATGATAAATCATGTGGCTATATTGATTAGTGTTCTGCAAAGTATCCAATTTTTATCTCGTTTAAAAAAAGTGAGATAATAGTTTTTCTTTGTCTGTCTTTACCATCTGTAGACATCAAACTTTTTTGTTTATAGAGATAAATTAAAAATTCTTTTTGTGTTGGATAGGTATTGATGAAATATTATGATTTGCACTCTCCGAATCTCCATAAAGTTACAATTGTGCCCTTTAATGGTGGAAAAAGTTGAAAATTCCAAAATTTCAAAGTAATATTAAAAACAATGTATTTATGTTAGAAATTTGAAATTTTGGTGGTGTGAATGTGAAGCTCACGAAGTTTCTATTGTCAACAGTGCATTGGCTCCTTAGATCTAGAGGGAGTGGGGTGGGGAAACAACTGTTTTGAGCAGGTAATTATTTGTTTTTAGAGATGAATGAAAGATTCATTTTGGGTTAGATATGAATTGATGAAATATTATGATTCGCACTTTCAGAATCTTCCAAAAACTATAATTGTACCCTCTAACTGTAGAAAAATTGAAAATTGTAAATTTTAAACAAATATTACAAATGATATATTGAACCTATAAATTTGAAATTTTGTTGGTGGAATGTGAATGTTATGAGGTACCAAAAGGCTATGTTTTACCAAGGTCATTCGACTGTCACTGAGAGGGCATGCTCTATGACATCACAGCAGAGAAAGCTCAGCTAAAGTATTTATATACTCAAATGTTCTTTGGTGTCTTTCTTTGCTCTTCACTTGGTGAATCTCTCCTGTGTGAAGTCTTCCAGGTACTTTTTTTTATCATGCCAAACAACAAACTACATGAGTGATCCTTCAAAGAATAAGAAAAACAATGTTTCATAAGCATTCCCATTAGAAGCAAAAATTAATATGAAGTGGGTGTTGCAGTGTCAGCTTGAAGATAAATTCGATGCACACATGCTAAGATATGTGGTAAACGTTTTTCAGATGCCTGTTAAAATCAATCGCCTGGAAGATTTATGAAGTGAACTCTTAGGACTACTTATTAAATGTAAATTAAATGATAATGATATTCCAGATTTAAAAAAAAAACTGTCACATGAAAAAATTGAGTCATATTACGATGACTGATTCTACTCAACCAAACAATTGTTATCTTGGGAAACAATGAAATAATTATTGGAATAAGAAACTGATTGTTCTGAAAACCATGACATTGTACTCAGTAAAAAAACAGCATTATCTCAGGTAACTGATAATTTAAATACCTTGGCTTGTACTCTACTGATTCATGAGAATAAAAACTTATATCAGTGCATCATACACATTAGAAAATTACATCAACAGTTCCAAATTGCTATTAAAAACTAAATAAACCAGAGCGGAAAATCTCTGCTGTGCAAACAAGATTATGATGAAAGCAAAAGCAGTGGAATAAACATAAAAATTGATACAGTAGAATAAAAATTTCAAAATTAATCAAAACAAGAAAAAACAAACTTTTCATTGGATAACTCCTGGAAAAATTTTCTTAGTAAATTGAAAACTGTATTTATGCCAGGTCACATTCAGTGTTTTTTGGAAAGGACAAAATTTAAACCACTACTCACAGTGGCAAAAAAAATGTATTTTTATTATTTGCATTATGATTGTTAACATAGTTGGTGAAAAAATAATTTGAAATAAAGATCTAGTATTTTAATTTCATAAATTTAATTTTAAGTGCAAGGGCAGAATAAATATCTCAGATCATCTAATAGAAATTCTAAAGTAATTTGATATCAATTACAAATGATGTAATTATAATATCCGTAATATCAGTATATTCAAAGGGCCATTTTATTTGGTTCAGTACCACATGTTAATTGTAATGCAGATATAGGACTTAATAACTCTTTAAATAATATTTTTATGAAAATATATAACTGAAAATAATTTTAGGGACATAATCAAATCTATTGAATTTTCAATTTCCAATAATATGTGTTTAGTATTTCAAGAGTTATGGAAATTTGAGTTGTGGAAGTTGAAACACTTAGCAAGTTAGCTCTTTCTGCAAAATATCATTCATAATTAACGAAAATTAACTTAATTTCATGTGAACTGCTGAAAACAGTCTTATACATAATTAGTAAAGTTTATCATAAAAATTATTGCTTTAGTTTTAATTTGTTTTTATTAACTTTTGAAAGAAATTTCATTGTCCAATTTCCTAAATTTTAAATAGTGAACAAACATTGTTAAAAATCTAGGTTGAAATAAATAACTGCATATGATTTCAAATCTTTAAATTGTCTTCAGTCACACTTTTTCAAAAAATAATTATTTAAGATATTCCTGAGTTCTGTATCTCAGTTGCTATTCACATAACACTGAATTGTACCTAATAAAGTGGCTGCTGAGTGTGTATCTATAACAATAAATATTTCCCTGAAAGCTAGATAGACCTCAAACAGTTAAAACATTTGAAACTGTAATTTTGCACTCTTTCTGCTAACAGAAAGCTATTTTAATATATGCTTCTTATATGCTTTGTTTACCATCTTCTCCCCTCTTTGACATCAAAATGCCTAGCCAATGACCATCAAGAAACTTCTTCACAGAGTGGCACCACCCTTCCTTCATTTACCCTGTCTTACACCCAGGTGGGTGGAAAAATATGACCTTTTTTGTTTTAAAAACAATTATTTGTTTATAGAGATAAGTTAAAAATTCTTTATAGGTTGAATAGGTGTTGATGAAATATTACAGTTTGAGCTTTCCGAATCTCCCAAAAGCTATAAATGCACCCTCTAATGATGCAAAAATTAAAAAATTCTAAAGGAATATTGCAGATGATGCATTTATGCTGGAAATTTGAAATTTTGGTGGTGTAATGTGAAGGTTACTAAATTTCCATTGACAACAATGATGGTGGTGGAAAACACAATTCCTTTTTTTAAAGCGATAATTGGAAAACATGTTTAGTTGGATTGATACTAATGAAATGTAATTTTCATTTTTCAAATAGGTAGTTTTAATTTATATTGTTAGAAATCACTTCAAATGGAAATGGCAAAACTTTTAACAAATTTCGCAAATGATTGTATATAGCAGAACTTTTGAAATTTTGGTGGTAGCTTTTGAGGTATTCCACTGACAGGAATAATCTGCCTACTTTTCTCAGGGGTGTGTGGAAAATAGAAGTTTTTGAATTTAAGAAACTAAAAGACAAATACTTTTTATGTTGTATGATTACTTATAAATACTATTTGCATTTTCCCCATCATCCGTTACCTCAAATTAAAACTTTTAAGGAGTGAAAAAGTGGATAAAACAAAAACTTAATTCTCTTTGAAAGTGAGATCCCCATATGCACCAGAAGTGATATGTATTCTTCTATCTAACCCTCTTTTAACAACCCCTGTCAAGCATCAAAAAGATGTTTGACCTGAGACACTTCCCCATATTACAAATTTTTCATTTAACGCATAGCCTGTTACTTCTAGCCCTCCTGTTCTGAAGATATAGTGAAACAGTCATTTTCATATTTATCAGATTTTTTTTGGCCTAAGACACTCCCCACTTAATAAGCTTTCATTTGACACATAAATCATTGTTTGTCCATTGCATTTAAAAGATGTGGAACAACTGTTTTGACAACAAATCCACAAACTGACAAATGATGAGCAAAAAGCAATAGGAAGATAGGTAATAATGATGTTTTGCAATGTATATTGAATCTACATGAGACAACAAAAACATGCTTCAAAAAAAACCCTGTTAATTATGTTATTGGAGTATTTTCATGGCCTAATATTTAGGCATTTTGCAAACTAGTGGCAAGATAAATATTAAAATTGAATTTAAAGTATGATTTTAATGATCTCTATGAAGGATAATAATAATTCTTAGAGTGTTCTTTTTAAAATATCCACTAATTTGAATTCTACAAAATAAGCTGATAATTATAATTTGTACAATACAGGATAGGAAGCAGAGGAGAGCAGAAAAAATAAAGAGAAAAAAAGAAAATGAGAGGAAAGCTGAAGTTGTTCAAGTTGTAAGTACTCTTAATAATTTACCTCTTAAAATTGATTAATAACTCATATCTTCATATAGTTTATGATACATACTTTTTAAATTTTATTTGATTACCCTTGTATTAAAGCAGTGTCTCGCAAACTTTTTTACTCTGCGGCACACTGAATCTAATTTTTTTTCCGCGGCACACTGAATCTAATTTTTTTTTCCGCAGCACACCTAAAAAAGAATAAAAGCAAACTCTATATAATCGTCATTATATTTGCGCTTTGTTGAAGTCATCAGCCTGGTTTTACTTGAAGATTTGCTCTCGTTCTTTAATTCATAACTCGGTGTTTGTTTTAAATATTTGACCATTCTATGGCTTGAAATAATCAAAAATTAATACCAAAATTTGGAAAAAGCTTGATAAATACTTACAAGATCCCAGTTGATAAAATGTGAAAGATTTTTATTAAAGCACGTCGATAACACAAGTCAAGTCAAAATGAAATCTTTGGAATATCTAGTGTCAATTTGAAAATCTCTTGCGGCACACAGTTTGCGAGACACTGTATTAAAGGAATACAATAAGAGTTTTGTTTATTCACTAACTTCTGTTTTGCACTATTCTGCTATTGCAAATGTAGTAGGAAACATTTTAGTAAAAATATCCTTCAATGTAGTTTTTCCATAAAAGGAAAAATCTATAAATTTAAAAATTATTTCATAAACTTGCAACTTTCCTTAGTTTGTATTTTTAAAGAGTATTGGTAGATGAACTCAGGGAAAGTCGATAAGTTGTGTTGACAGATAAGCTGGTAAGTTTTTTCTTGATAAGTGTTTAATTGGTTTATCAAATTGTATTTAACTTAATTTTTTACCATATTGGTTGCAGAAGGGAATGTCTGCCATACTAATTTCGGAGATGAATTGGCAGTTGCTTCCAATGATGATAGTCAAAGTATCATCGTTGAATAATTTAATTCTAGAAGTATGCCTTTTGGTCATGGTTGGCAGGATTTTTCCAATGTTAAAAAACTATCTGTAAGATATATGTTTCTTCCACTAGTTTCAAAAAAATGAAAGAAATGTTATCCTCATATCTGTTGTAGAAATTCTAATTTTTGAATATAAAATTCAATTTTACTATTATTTCAATCTTTATTTTTTATGTTATGTATGATTTATTACAAAGATGGTTCAATAAAGGGTGGTTCTTCAAATTTGATTCCTTATCTTTTGATATATCTCCTTTCTGATAACTTAAAAATAAAATGATGAATAATTTAATGTAAGTAATAATTGAGCATAAGAATCAATAACTTAACTCACAGTTGCAATATAGCATTCTTTTGATGAAAAAACTGCCAGCAGTTTTAGTTTGTAAATTTTTTCATACACAAATTAAAGTGAGGTTAAAAAATCTTTTAATTACTGTGGAACTTGGAGAACACAATAACGTAAATATATTCAATGGATTTATTTGGTATGCCACTAGCTTTATGTAGCCTATCTGCTAAAACAGAGTACTTGGACTTTCACCCCTTTCAGATGCTCTCCTCCCCTTTTTAGGTGCTAATAATGGTAAAAAAAAGGGGGTAAAAATGATAAAACATTGATATTTCATGCATTTTTCAAGAATTTTTTTTAAAGACCTGTAAAATGAAGGAGGAAATGTCATACTGCATTGAAATTCCAGTCTCTTGGACCCCCCTTTTGCATTTTTACTGTTTAGTTATGTTTCTTGTCCCCCTCCCCTCAATTTTTTCTAGATCCGGGCCTGTGCAGAGTCATTAACTCAAGCCTTAATATCCTCACTGAATCCATGTTTACTTACACCGAAGAGCCAAAATGTTATGACCACCTGCCTATGATGTTGGTCCTCCATGTGCCGCCAAAACAGCTCTTACCCGGCGAAGCATGGATGCTACAAGATTTCTAAAGGTGTCTTGTGGTATCTGGTACCAACACGTTACCAGCAAATCCTTTAACTCTTGTAAGTTACGTGGTTGAGCCACCACAGATCAAATATGCTGTTCCAACACACACCACAGATGATCAATTGGATTGATGTCTGGGGAATTTGGAGGCCAGGGCAATACCTTGAAGTCTTCCTTATGTTCCGTGAACCATTCTCGAATAATCCGGGCATGGGGCATTATCCTGCTGAAAGAAGCACTACTAGCAGGGAATACTGTTGCCATGAAATGGTGTACCTGGTCTGCAATGATGTTTAGATAGGTGGTAGATGTCATAGTTTCCTGCATATGAATGACTGGACCCAGGGATTCCCAGCAGAGCATTGCCCAAGCACCAGCTTGTTTTCATCCCATGGTGCAACTTGGTGCCAACACTTCCCCAGGTAAATGATGCACACTTACCTGGCCATCCACATGGTGCAACCTGGTGCCAACACTTCCCCAGGTAAATGATGCACACTTACCTGGCCATCCACATGGTGCAACAGGAAACGAGATTCATCGGACCAGACGACCTTCTTCCAATCATTCATGGTCCAGTTTTGATGCTCACATGCCATTGTATCACTTTCAATGGTGAACTGAGGTTAGCATGGGCACTCAGAGCGACCTGTGGCTACACAGCCCATTTTCAACAGGGTTTGATGTACTATGTGTTGTGACATATTACTACTATCACCAGCATTCAAATTACAGGAAAGTTGTGCCACAGTATCCCTTCTGTTGGCTTGTACCATGCAGGATAGCCTTCGCTCACCTCTAGCATCGTTGAACCGTGGTTGGCCCACACCTTGCCAGCGGTTCATGGTTTTTCCCTCCTTGGACCTTTGAAGGTACTAACCACGGCTGACCGTGAGCACGCCACAAGTCTTGCCATCTCGTAAATGCTCTGACCCAGTTGTCTGGCCATTACAATTTGGCCTTTGTCAAACTCATTTAAGTCCGCTGCCTTTCCCATATGAATAACAAGAATAACACTGATTAACAGAACTCTGTATCAGATGTTATTTATACCATTTCATGACTTTCACACATGCTATCATTTACCTGCAGTTACTTCGATTTGTATAAAGACACGCTGGTCATGGAGGGGCGGGGGTGGCTCAGTCGTTAGCATGCCAGGCTCATAATCTGTAGCTCCCAGGTTTGAGTCCCAACTGGGTCAGCGTTGAGATTTATCTCCGCAAAATTCCCCACCCTGCCCACGGTCAGTAGGGGATACCGATGGGCTTGGAAAGGCCGCCGTCCGTCGGATGGGACGTTGAGCCGTGGCCCCATGTGCGGGAGAGCCATACCCTGTGCACGTTAAAGAACACGCTGGATGGCCTTGACGGGAGGCTACCATCTGTCTCCCAACAGACGTTTCAGTGGGTCCCCTTCCCAACCTTCTCTGAGCGTTCGGGGTCCATGTGACCTGGCCATTTAGCCCATGGTATGCAAAAAAAGTGCCGCTCAGAGGTAAAAAATAAAAAAATAAATACCACCTCAAGCAGCTGCTTGCCACAGAGGTCTGACAGGAGCCTATCAGTTTATATGCCACAGTAGAAGGTCTGAGAGGATGGCAGGACCTCAGCAGAAAAACGACACAAACATCCATGCCTAATCCGGGGCTCGAACCCAGGTCCCTTAGATCAGTAGCCAAGCATGCTAACCACTCGGCCACGACAACCCAAAAATAACAACGCTGGTCATGAAGTTTTGGCTGTTCAGTGTATAATTGATGTATACATAATATGGTAAAATGTGTAGGTCTGTACAACTTTTGAAAGATCTTATATAATAAGTGATGATGCAAACTATGAATAAGTAAGTCCCAAGCTGTAAATTTTTACAGGATAGTTATAACAGAATTTTAGGGCTTTGCTTAGGTAGATACTTTGTGGATAAAATACATAGAACTATTTGAAGTGAAAGGTGTTGTTTTTCTGTGCACTGCAGAGACTGTTTTTACTGTCAGTTATTAATGCACATTAGTGTTGTTACATTTTGGACTACTTCAGTTATTTACAGCTTTGATTTTCATTGATTTTTGTCCAAGTTTATATACTGCTCAAAGCAATTAGGGGATAATGCATATGTTTTGCTAATATAAAGCTACCTTTGAAGCTTCCTAACTTTAAAAGCAAAACTTTTTATGGAAAAATGTTGGTGAAATCTCTTTAATCTTGATTTTTTAACAAAAATTCCTTGGCATTTAAAGAGTTATAATTGCTTGAACATTGAACAGTGGCATTTTACTTTAGATTTTTTTATTTATTTATTTTGACAAAATTGATTGAATGCCATTGTACAAATTTTAAAAAATGCACTTAATTTAATGAAATAAAAATAAATTACCCTTCAAAGCAGCTCCTTGTCACAGAGGTCTGACAGGAGTCTATCAGTATAATACACTACAGAGAAGTTCTGTGAGGAAGGCAAGACCTCAATAAAAAGATAACATGAGAAAGGGTTTTGTTGCTTTGTTTTTTTTTACTTCTAAGTGATACTTTTTTGCACACAGTGGTCTAAATGACCATGTCACAAAGATCCCAAGGTCTTATAGAGAGTTAGAGTAAGGGGACCCATTGGACAGCTGTTTCAAAGCAGATGGGACTCTCTTGTCAAGGCCATCCAGTGTGTTCTTTGAAAGGCACAGGGCCATGACTTTATTTCTCATGTGATTATTATTTATTTATTTCTCTGTGCCTTTCCAAGCCCAGAAGTTATTCAGAGGTGGTGTTATGTAATGTTAAAATGAGATACCTTTTTCTGAAAAAAGATATTTTTTTCTATCATCTAATGACAAAAAACAGTATTTTTTGATGTTATCACATATACTTTACTACTACAACTACCATAAAACTCAGAGTGCTGATTCCTAAAAAAAAAAATCCTAATTTTTTTTTTATTTGTTATAAAAAAGATAGTGCTTGGGGTAAGAGGTTGTTCATAAATTATTTAACACTGTTTTGAACATGACTTGGCATAATGTAACATCTAAGCATATCACTATCTTTGAATGTTTGTTACATACATGTTTCTGGTACTAATCACATCTCAGCTTTGCCTTTGAAAGACTATATCTTTCTATTCCATTAGGATATGCACAGGCACAGACTGATAATTGGAATAGTCACAGGTCTGGACATATCCTCCTTTTCTTAATTAGAATGGTAATCATTTTCAATCACTTCCATGTGATCTTCATTATCTCTTATGGTCTGTTCTGGAAAATCTACGTACATATCCTAACTAAATTCAGTTGTTAGACAGGTGTTTCCAAGAGCAACTTTTACAATAATTTCAAATGATAAAAAAATGCTGTTAACAGCTGACAGATTAGTAGTAGTGTTCCAATATAAGAAAAAGTAAATTTCCCATTATATTAAAGATGTTGCCAATCAAATATTTTTGTTACTGTACAAAAAACACCATATTAAATATTACCAAAATAAACATAGCAGAATAAAAATAATATTCAAAATCTAATTAAAAAAGAATACACCCTTTCTAATATCTATGGAATAACAGAATGAATGTAAATATGGTTTATTATATTAAGAAGCAAAAACCTTAATGACAATTAAATGGAACCTTGTTAAATAATTCATAGAATAAATTTGTAGGTTTCGAATAAAATCGAGGTATGAGCAACTTGCATCCCCTCTGTTCATATTGCTAGGATTAAGTATCTTAACTGGTTTACAAGGTTTTTTTGTTTAATCTCCGAGTGGCACTTTCATGTACACAATGGACTAAAAGACCAGGCCACAAAAACCCTTATGGCTCAGAGAAGGTTGGAGAAGAGAAACTACTGGATAGCTGCTAGGATACAGAAATCTTGCATCAAGCCCTTCTAGAGTGGTATTCAACATGTTTTTTCACTTGATGAAAGTTGATTACAGCTAAAACTGCTAAAATATTTGGTAGTTTATCTATTCACTGTATTCCTAATTAATTTTATGAAATAGTCACATTGTAATGTTCTATAAAAAAAAAATATGTTTAATGCTCCTTCTTACTATTTTGTTTAATATTTCTGTTTGGTTTTTTTCCCAGATTCGTAACACAAAAAAATTGAAAAGGATGTCGAAGAAAAAACTTAGACAAATTAGTAAGCGTGACACAAATTGAAGATATTCATTTTAAAAGTATAAACAACTGAAAGTGATAATTCTCATTTTGTATATATTGCCTCATATGATGTACATATATATATGATTTGTTGGAAACTGGTAAAAGATCTTTATTCTGTAACAGTATACAATATATATATATATTGCATATTTCAAGCATATAAAAAGAGTTAAACAATTAAAATACCTTGTTCAGAAATTAATTAAATAACTTGAAGTTCTCTGTCATTCAGCAATAAATTTTTTAAGCTTATCCTCTAAACCATTTACATATTAAAAGATTTTAGGAGAAAACTCGGAAGCTTTTCAGAGCAAGGACAGCACTCTGTTTTCAGTGAGGTGACACTTGATCCCGGCCAATTCATGTAATGCCATTTGCCAAAGGGAACAATTTGTCCAATACTTCATATAATGGTAGTGTTCAGATCAGGTGGAGAGGGGGAGCAAGGGGGCATCCCCCATTAAGAATGTTAGTAAGGTAATGGAGGCAAAAAAATGATTAAACTTGTATATATTTCACACATTTTTTAAGAATGTTTAAAAATCTCTGAAACACTCTCTTTTTCTATTTTCCGGAGTGAGTGCATTACTCTCCCCCCCTTTTTTTTTGTTGCTCCTAACCTGGTTAAGCCCATTTACATAAGGATAGATTCTGAATGGTTCACTGATAATTTAGTGAAATATCACTTTAGGATAATTTAGCTCATTTTTTCTTATATTTATTTATTTATTTAATGTGTTATAATGAATAACAGTGGACACATACAAAGAGAATAATTCAAGATTAGTACATATAAAGAAACATAAACAAATCAGTACAAAAAAGTGAAAAGGACATATACCACATTTTGAAACAATATATGCAACACACTTACATAAACACAGATAATTAGAAATAAAATCAAGTAAGATTTATTCACGATTTTGCTGTGATGGAGAGTTTAAAACATTTAAAAGTACGGTTTTTGGGAGCAGATCTCAAAGCTAAGAGAGTGCTTTACATTGTGTAGCCAATTATAAGATTTACCTTATAATTACCCATAAATTTTTATACATCTTGTCTATGTGGCTCTTATCACCTAAGAGCCGCTAGAAAGAAATATATAGATAAGACATATTTACCGAAAATTTTCTGGTACAGTTGCACTTTGCAAGTATTTGCAGATCGTTAATAAGGCTACCAGTCCAGTTTTTGGGTTTCTCAAACAGTTGTTGCTATGCTGGTGTAATTGCAGTAGGCCAGTCCCGGCTCTTTTCGATCTTGAAGTCGTATTCTAGACCAGTTTGTATTACACCATTTTCTTATTTCCGTTTGCACAGTCCACAGGTGTTACTTGCACATATTCAACTGTTGGTTCGCTATGCTTATCGGGTAAAGTAGTCAGTTCTTCTTTGCTACTAGTACGTCTCCCAAGTTTGAGTAGATATTAACTTTGCTCATTTTAAACCATTACCACTTTTATGTCAAAACTTTAACAACTTTAAAATGTTTTTTACAACAAACATTTAAAAACTTCGTGAACCTCCCCGGTTCCGGTACGACGCGTTTCGCCAACGATCTCAAACACGTGGCATCATCAGGCGGAAGGTGTTAGTAAAGTGTGCTAGATTTATAGCTTGCCTCGCCCCAAACCCTGTGATCTATGGTTTGCATATTGCTTGCGCATTTCGTGACGGGCTCTGCAACAGGAGATTCCACACCGAAGGTAGGGGTGGGATCTCGGTGTTGCAGAGCGCGTCACGGTGCTTATGTATATTTATTGTTTCAGCATATTGTAATTGGAATTTAGTTTGTGGGGCCGCTCCCGCTTTATAATTGATTTTATTAATTTTAATGTTGTTTTCAAGTATTACTTTTGAAAGTGCTGTTGTAGATTTCTTATTGTTTATATCTGTGAGGTGCTCGTTCATTCGTACTTCATACTGCCTGTATGTTTTTCCTATATATTTGTTTTTACCATTCAGTTTGTTTTATGGGTCAGGGATTTCTATTTCGTAAACTTCCCCTGTTGGCGGTTTTTGGTCTCTGTCATTTAAAATTAAATTTTTAATGGAGTGCGTAATATTGGTAGGTAATGTGTAGTTATATTTTCGTAATGTGTTTTCCAATGTTTTCGTTATTATTTTTATGTGTGGGAAGCTTCGGACATATTGTTTTTTATTTTCAATTTGCTGTGGATGTGGTTGAGTATCTCGTTTTGTAATATATTTGGCTTCGGTGTCCCATTTTTGTAACAGTTTCTGTGGATATCCTACATTTTGTGCTGTTTTATAAATATATTGTAGTTCTTTCTGCAATATTTTATATTGTGAGCAATATCTATATGCTCTAATGAATTGAGGGATTATACTAGCTTTCTTATATTTCATTGGATGTGCTGAGTCTATTGAAATGTAACTAGGGATGTTGGTTGGTTTTCGGTATACTGAGGTTTCACAATGATTTTCCATTGTGATTTTCCATGATTTTCCATTGTGAAACCTCAGTATACCGAAAACCAACCAACATCCCTAGTTACATTTCAATAGACTCAGCACATCCAATGAAATATAAGAAAGCTAGTATAATCCCTCAATTCATTAGAGCATATAGATATTGCTCACAATATAAAACATTGCAGAAAGAACTACAATATATTTATAAAACAGCACAAAATGTAGGATATCCACAGAAACTGTTACAAAAATGGGACACCGAAGCCAAATATATTACAAAACGAGATATTCAACCACATCCACAGCAAATTGAAAATAAAAAACAATATGTCCGAAGCTTCCCACACATAAAAATAATAACGAAAACATTGGAAAACACATTACGAAAATATAACTACACGTTACCTACCAATATTACGCACTCCATTAAAAATTTAATTTTAAATGACAGAGACCAAAAACCGCCAACAGGGGAAGTTTACGAAATAGAAATCCCTGACCCAGAAAACAAACTGAATGGTAAAAACAAATATATAGGAAAAACATACAGGCAGTATGAAGTACGAATGAACGAGCACCTCACAGATATAAACAATAAGAAATCTACAACAGCACTTTCAAAAGTAATACTTGAAAACAACATTAAAATTAATAAAATCAATTATAAAGCGGGAGCGGCCCCACAAACTGAATTCCAATTACAATATGCTGAAACAATAAATATACATAAGCACCGTGACGCGCTCTGCAACACTGAGATCCCACCCCTACCTTCGGTGTGGAATCTCCTGTTGCAGAGCCCGTCACGAAATGCGCACGCAATATGCAAACCATAGATCACAGGGTTTGGGGCGAGGCAAGCTATAAATCTAGCACACTTTACTAACACCTTCCGCCTGATGATGCCACGTGTTTGAGATCGTTGGCGAAACGCATCGTACCGGAACCGGGGAGGTTCACGAAGTTTTTAAATGTTTGTTGTAAAAAACATTTTAAAGTTGTTAAAGTTTTGACATAAAAGTGGTAATGGTTTAAAATGAGCAAAGTTAATATCTACTCAAACTTGGGAGACGTGCTAGTAGCAAAGAAGAACTGACTACTTTACCCGATAAGCATAGCGAACCAACAGTTGAATATGCGCAAGTAACACCTGTGGACTGTGCAAACGGAAATAAGAAAATGGTGTAATACAAACTGGTCTAGAATACGACTTCAAGATCGAAAAGAGCCGGGACTGGCCTACTGCAATTACACCAGCATAGCAACAACTGTTTGAGAAACCCAAAAACTGGACTGGTAGCCTTATTAACGATCTGCAAATACTTGCAAAGTGCAACTGTACCAGAAAATTTTCGGTAAATATGTCTTATCTATATATTTCTTTCTAGCGGCTCTTAGGTGATAAGAGCCACATAGACAAGATGTATAAAAATTTATGGGTAATTATAAGGTAAATCTTATAATTGGCTACACAATGTAAAGCACTCTCTTAGCTTTGAGATCTGCTCCCAAAAACCGTACTTTTAAATGTTTTAAACTCTCCATCACAGCAAAATCGTGAATAAATCTTACTATTTCTCTAGCTGTGTGATATCTTAATTTTAAAATAAAATCAAAACAAAGTAACATCATACAATGTGATTTGAAATTTTAAAACACATTGTAAACAAATGGAGGATATTGTTGTACAAGTTAAAAAGGTTGAAAAACCTAACCATGAAAAAATTTACCAATGTATGTGATTTATGGAATGGAACTCTAAAAAAACGAGCATTTCTCGTGGAATACTTCATTAACGCAAAGTTCGTTAAAAACTATAATTCGGTGCAATGTATCGAGTTTGACAATTTATAAAAAATATTAGACACAAAGCTTTTCTTCTATTACTTAATAAGCAAGCATTATACATATTTCTAAGTCATTCAGTAGGAACATCTTGAAGATAAATTCCAGTATCCTTGTAGTAAAGCAATCAGTAATTTATTTTGAACTTTTTTAATATTATGAATATTATATTGATAGTAAGGATTCCATATTAAATTCCATATTCTAGTTTTGAATGAACCAATGAATTAAATAAATTGATTATAGCCCTTGTATTAGTAAAGTATTTTGGTTTTCTGACAATAAAGCCCTAGCTTTCTACACAATTTCTTGAATATGAATATTAAAATTAAAGTTTGAGTCAAACAAGATACCTAAATCATGAACAAAGTAATTCCGTGGAATAGCACAAGAGTTGATGTATAATCGTATGTAACAAAATTCCTTTACGAGTATAAGTTAAAACTGAGCATTTTGAAATATTCAGTTGGAGTCCATTCAGAACAGACCATTTCTGGAATTTAGTGAAATCTGATTGTAGTAAATGACAGTCATTAATTGAGTCAGTCCATCTCTAAAATTTTACATCATCTGCTTACATTAAACAACTACAAGGACTAAGTATATTTGGTACATCATTAATGAAAATGATAAATAACAATGATCCCAGATTAGAGCCTTGGGGCACCCCAGAGCTACAAAAAAACTTTAAAAAAACTCAGAACCATTGCAAACTTAAAGAGAACTATCATATAAAAAGGAGTAAAACCATTCAACTAGATTACAACTAAAACCGATTTTAACAAACTTGGTCAACAATAATTTGAAATCTTTTTTTTTTTTCAAGCACTTGTGAAAGTCAGTGTAAATAACATCTGACTATCACAATCAAATCAGTCTAATATTTTTACTAAGACATGGTAGATTGGTGATCATCAAATGTTGAGGCAAAAATCCATATTGGTGTGGAGAAAATTAATTTTTTAGTTGTGAAAATTTTGTATATATTATGGATTCAAAAATCTTAGAAAATGATGATAGAATAGCCATAGGTCGAAAACTTTCAATATCATATTTGTTTCCTTTTTTATATATAGGTATAATTTTTGATTCTTTCCAAACACTTGGAAACTTATTGGTTCTAATTGAGATTAAATAATATTAAAAGAGGGCAAACAAAACTATCAGCACATCCATTAATAATGAAAGAAGGAACCTGATTGAGGTCAATTGACTTTGACCCCTTTAAATATTTAATTGCTTTTCTGATGTCATCAACAATTATTTTTGTAATGGCAACTAGGTCGAGAACATTAATTTCTCTATGTACAAAATCAAAATTATCACTGTTGTAGGAAGTGCTTAAAACATAAATCGATTCAAAATAATTGGCAAAAGTATCAGTAATGGTGTTAAAATCAAGCAACACATTACCTTGATATTTCATGGCGTTAAATACTGTCTCCTCTGTTATTAAAATTCTGGATCTGTTCTGTTACAAAAATTCCAGAATTTCTAAGGGTCAGATCTTAATTCATTTTCAAACAATCAGCTTATAAGAAATATAATTCTTATAAGCTGATTTTATTTTCTGTTTTATTAATCGCCTATACAATTTAAAATTATCAAAATCTTAACTGTTATTGTATTTTCTATATTGTTTATGAAATTTATTTTTCAATTTAATATCTTTGATAATCTCTGGAATGTACCAGAATGGGAATTTCTCTTTATTAACCCCACATATAGGGACACAGGAGTTAATAGCTACAAATAGTGTACTATAAAAAAAGAGACAGCTTTATCAATATCGTCAAATATATTCAGAGCATTCCAATCCAGTCCACTAATGAGATTGTACAATAATAAGTAATCAGCATTTCTATAATTATAATTAGTAGCATTGTGGCAGTGATGTTTAATAGTGGAAATGTTTATAGGAAAACAAAAATTCAAGAGCTGGATGATAACTATCTTGAGTCAAAAGAGCATTGGAAACATGATTAACATTACCTCTATAACATTAAAATTAATTCTATAACTTCCGAATGAGGATAAAACAAGATCCAGAACATTGTTGTTAGTGTTTGAGATGTAATTACATTGTAATAAGTTATTGTAAGACAAAATTTAATAAATTAGATTCAACTGGAATGTTTGTTTTGTTAATCTAAAGTATTCCAGTCAAGAGATGGGACATTAAAATCTCCAACAATTAATATTTCATGGTCATGGATTTCTGAGAGCAAGTCAAGATTTTGCAAAAAAAACTTCCAAAACAGAAACATTGGTAAGAGAGCAGAAATAAACTACTCCAATATGCAATTTCTTGTTATTAGGAAGAACAACTTTAAGGAGAAAATTTTCAACATTTCTGTTGCCACTTAATTCAATACAAACAATATTTTTCTTTATCGCAATCAAAACACCCCCACCATGACTTAGGTTAGTTAGTTTGGTATTCCTATTCGATCTAAATGCATTGTAAAAAAAAAATACCCCCTCAAGCAGCTGCTTGCCACAGAGGTCTGACAGGAGCCTGCCAGTTTATATGCCAAAGTAGAAGATCTGAGAGGATGGCAGACCTCAGCAGAACCTGTCATCAAAAAGTTCATTGCTGTCAATACTCTTGTTTAACCATGTTTCAGTAAGACATAATGTCATATTCAGAAGACAGAACAGAGGTTTTCATTCATAGACCTCGGACATTCTGATAATAAATGCTAATACCCATATTAAGCTAAGAAAATTGGAAAAAAATGTATAAAAAATATATAAATGTTAAAATTAATTAATTGCAAATCGTTCAAGTTACCTATCCTTTGAAGACTTGTGCTTGAAAGGGGAAAGTTGTTTATGTATATATAAATATATGTCAGTCTTTTCATTAAAATATATTGTAAAATACAGTGTTGGAAGTGAGAAACAAAACAGGTACATTTCTCAATAGCAAATACACAGATTACTTGTTATCATAGACTTTAGAATTCAGGAAGTAACTTAGCTCAGAAAATGAGTTTTGCTGTGAGTGGGACTTGAACCCATGTAGGTCTCATATGGCATGTAACTGGGAGACATAGGTTCAAGCCCCACTCATGGGAAAATTCATTTTTTCAGCTAAATTATTTTATGGGGTTCATTTCTTTTTATCTTGTTTTCAAAAGGAACCTATCTGTCATAGACGTATTTCTTTTAACTAAATAAAACTTTGGCTTAGATATTGATGAAATTTTATGATTTACTTCTAAATCACTGAAAGGTTCAAATTATGCACTCTAATGGTATGGTGGAAAAATCTGAAATTTTGAAACTAATAGTGCTAGCGATCTACTCGTGTTTATGATAGAAATTTGAATTTTGATAATAGAATGTGAAGGTCACGAGGTTTGCATTAAGAATAAGTTGCCCCCTTACACCCAAAGGCATGGGAAATGCAACTAATATAAATACAAAAGACCAACACATTGTTTCATTTTAAGAGATAATTTGAAAATTATTCTTTAGTTATAGGTATTAACAAAATATAATTCCCATTTCTGAAATTCTCAGGTAGTTTTAATTTACATCATTAGAAAGGAATCATTAGAAAATCGTTAGATCATCATTAGAAAATCTAAATATAGAAAATGCAAAACTTTTAATAATTATTAAAAGTAATCTGTTTATCATCAAAATTCTCTGTCATTTCTCAGAGGGGTGTGAGAAAACACCTTTTACATTTTAAGAAGAAAAAAAGACAAATACTATTAATATTGTATAAGTATTAACAGTATTTGTCTTTTTTTCTTCTTCTGAGAATGTGTTTTCAGAAGAAGCAAGTCAAACTTGCTTTCGGAAATCCATGACCATGAAATATTAATTGTTGGAGATTTTAATGTCCCATCTCTTGACTGGAATACTTTAGATTAACAAAA
The DNA here is from genome assembly GCA_038380435.1 of Ryuthela nishihirai. Taxonomy (NCBI): domain Eukaryota; kingdom Metazoa; phylum Arthropoda; class Arachnida; order Araneae; family Heptathelidae; genus Ryuthela; species Ryuthela nishihirai. The sequence continues at coordinate 41,267,015 of JAWZYU010000017.1, read as the reverse complement.
CAAACATTCCAGTTGAATCTAATTTATTAAATTTTGTCTTACAATAACTTATTACAATGTAATTACATCTCAAACACTAACAACAATGTTCTGGATCTTGTTTTATCCTCATTCGGAAGTTATAGAGTTAATTTTAATGTTATAGAGGTCAGTTTCTTTGTGAAAATGCAAATAGAAACATTTTATTAATACTGTATAAGTATTAATAAAATGTTTCTATTTGCATTTTCACATCACCCATTAGTTCAAATTAAAACTTGTAAAGAGTGGAAAAGTCAGTAAAATCTGTTCTCTTCAAAAACAGGATTTCCATATTTGCCAGAAGTTTGTTCTACCAGTTAAATAATAAAAAAAGGAAAACATTTGTTTCTATAAATATCCAACTTGTTAACTAAATGTAGAAATGAAGGAAAGAAATACAGGGCATGGAAATTTTAGATTTTTAAGCCAAATCAGTTTGCTTAGATTTTACCAAGTAGGCATTTTTAATAAGTAAAGAGAAATTTTCAAAGTAAGAACTGTCTGGAATACAAAGAACCAATAGAAATAATTTTGAAATGTCTGAAAATAATTTTTCACCTCATATCATCAGTTTTATTCATGTAACATTTCATTTTCTTAAAACAATATCGGTAAATGATTTTGGATAAAACTTGATCAGGTATCATATGTTAATAAAAGTAACAAACTTCTTATTAGGTAATGTAATATGTTCAAACAAAAGCCCCTTTTACCAAATTTCATAAAATTCGTAACAAGTATTATTGCATGTATAGTTTAGATTCCTAAAATAAATTTGCAAATCTACCTGGATTTTTTTATCTTTGCAAATATATTTTTATTAACAAATAAAATAAAAATATCCCCTCAAGCAGCTGCTTGCCACAGAGGTCTGACAGAAGCCTGTCAGTTTATATGCCAAAGTAGAAGATCTGAGAGGATGGCAGGACCTCAGCAGAAAATCGACACATACAACCATGCCTTACACGGGGCTCGAACCCAGGTAGCGCGTAACCACTCGGCCATGGGAAGGCAATTAACAAATAAGTACAAAAAAAAAGAAAGGGGGGAGGAAGCAGATAGAAATATTACGCAAACAAATGAATAATACCTACTTCTGTAATTTGAATAAAGAAAAAAGTGATGAAAGAGGTTTTTTTTTTGTCAATTTAAACAAATCAGCAGATGAGAATAACTTTCCTATTGAATGAGGGAAACAATTCCAGTTGACAAAGTTTTCTGCTGAAGCATATACAAGTAACATTTTGCCTCAAAATGACTGCAGCCATGACGTTTATAATTAATTTGGAAAATCTTTAGCCACTTGAAATTTCAAATTGTGGATCATAGTGCACAGAAAATTTAATAATTCAGCTCTTTTACGGAAAAAAATTGATAAATTTCGGCTTTCTTGGTCTATGTCTTTCTGTTTTTGTCTTGTGCGATATTCCCCACGAAGAATAAACTCCATTTCACCTTTAGTGAATTTTTGCTCTCTGGAGTTCTGAAATAATTTTAAAAACACTGACATGGTCTGATCTGACTAAATTTTCAAAGCGGCTATGCCAGGCTTCCACTTTATTTTAGGTTCTTTGTATGCCCATTTCCACTCTGTTGTATAGAGACCACAAAGATGGCAGTAATAGTGGCGGGCATCTCACTGTCTGATTGCGTAATGTTCAGCGAACTTTCCCTCGAACATAATTTTCTTCAAAGTAATATGCAACTACGCTACCTTCAGGAATTTCTTTTTAAGTTGGATCCATGCTTGTTCGATCTCATCCAGTGAAAGAAAAGCAAGGGCTGCAATGTGCCTGATTCTTAATGAAAAGTTCTCGTCAGTAGCATATAATGTCTTCAAACCAGATGAAAAAAGCATACTTTGTTAACCATAACAGGAAATTCTTTTGTAGTGAATTTATTGCCACCTATTTTAAGTCAGTGATGATCATAAAATCGTGGGCAATTTGGTTTTCATCAGCATAACAAATGAGATCGCAAAAAAACGGTAATGTCGGTAAATGTCGTGAAAAAATTCAACATTTTTTCACGACATTAGAACATAAACAAGTGATAAAAAGACTGCTTCTTTTGTGTGGACCAACAGGAGTGTGATTTGTGTAGAGTTGGGTGAAAACTGTTGGTGCAGTTTTAAAAGTCTCATCCGTAATCCAAAATTGGGACAGTTCAAGTTTCTTTAGATTAAAAACTTGTAAATATCAAAATCTTGTCTTTTCCAATATTTGATTCTTTAACTAAAAATGTTACTCCAGAAAATGTTTCCCTGCATTCATCTGGAATTATTATGCTTCCAGATTTGTTGGGTCCTTAGGGCCTTGTTCGTTTATTATTTTGTTTAACGATCTTTTTTCCCGATACATGGAATGATGGATGGATCAACTTCACTCAGTACACTTTGAACAATTTGACTTACGTTTTTCAGAGCTGTCGTTGGTTTTTTGTTTAATCTCATTATGACATTAATCAGAACACATAAGAACATGAATATGCTAGCTACAGAGGATCCACATGAATGTTCACTTCGTAGATGGTGATTACCTCCATGAGAATTATGAACACAGTTCCTTTACATTCTCTATTTTCACATCTCCAATAATATGGCTCTTTTGCAGTGAAGTGTTAAAAGATGCTTGTAAGCCGCAAGCTTTTCCTTTCCTGTCACCGATGAAATTTTCACAAACGGGATTCTCCAGAGGTTGCACTTTCTAAAGAATTATAAATGTTATATGTACTCTGTTATGCGACTGCCAAGAAACGCAGGAGCTAACAAAGTCGAAACATTGGTCTCTTCTGTAACACATTACACTAAAATAGTTCAAGCAAAGTGACTTCTGAAATGGTTATCAATAGTGTATACCATTTCTAAACAATGACAAAACTAGTTTGGGAATTAAAGTTTTAAGGGAGTGAGGGGAAAGGACAGAATTTAAAATCTCATGAAATGGAACCTCACATGCTCGTTCGTCCCAAGGAGTCGTATTACTGCTGCCTGACACCCTGATGATCTTTTACAAAAGGATGAACGTGGTTTGAGTATTCGTTAAGCCATTCCTTCTTTCCCAGTTCTATGTACCTTATCAGATAAACAGACTACACCTTTGTGATTACACCTGTGTTTGATACCCAGACACAGGTGCAAGGATCAGCTCGGGAGAGACAACTGGGGTGGAGGAAATGCAATCTTGTGTTACTCCTACTGCCCTCTCCTGGCCTCTTTTTCCCTATCCAGCCCTTTTTCTGACGTGGTTCAAAATGTGTGTGTTAGTGCACTTCATGAAAAAGTGCCTGTTTTTAGTAATTAATGAAAAAAATATTCTCAAAATTTTAATCATAAGTATGGTGAAGTAATGCATGATTTTTAATAATAAACTTCAAAACCAATTATTAACCCTATATAAATCAAAAGTAAAAAAAAGATCATTGAATTAAAGTGTAATCAAGGAACTCTAAATACATTCAAGAAACACATTAATCACAATGCCCTCTGCTTTATCAAGATAGCAGCTAGTAATATCTTGAAGCAAATGAACTAAAACTCTAGGGCTTTTCATTTCCGCAGTGTTTTTTTTTTATTCATATGTTTAGCATATTTGCATTGCAACGAATATTTAAAAGTTTTAGTATATTTGCATTGCAACGAATATTTAAAAGTTTTAGTATATTTGAAAAAGAAAAATAATTAATAGTTGGAAATTTTATGAGGAAATGGAAAAACAAAGCTTTGCTTAAAAAAAAAGAAAATTATCATTCGCCTAAGGTCGCTAAAGAACAATTTTCGTTATATATTTGACTTCGAATAGTCCACACTAAAGATGCAATAGCAGCATTTTTTAGGTGACACCTTCTCCCTTACTGATAGCTCAGGAACTAAAAATATATGCATGCAAAACTAGACCCATTCAATTGAAAATATTGTGTGCACAGACAGACCTATAAAAATAGCGTGCAAACTTAACCCTTTCCTCCATCCAATGCTAAAAGAACCATCGAAATTGATTGACTGGTTCCAGACACGCATGCGCAGACAGATGGAACGACAGTCAAACCTATCAATAAACATAACAGTTTCAAGAAAACAAATTAAAAAAAAGAAATTGATTCAGAATAATAATCATGGAATATAACATTTTATCGTCATTGACTAGTTTAGACTAATTCTCATTTGATAAATTGGCTTTGGACTATTCCCATTGAACGAATTATCCCATTGGATGAACCGGCTTTGGACAAATTGTTTCTTATTTAGCATGCAAATGAAATTTTGGTGAAAAAGAGGTATCTCACTGTTTCATAAATTATTAAATTGGACAGAGTCTTTTTGTTCCTTATTTATACCTATTTAAGTAAGATTTTTTTTTACATGTAAAAAAATGCAATAGGTTAACAACAAATATAATTTGTCTTTTTCTAAGCATTAATATACTTTCTTTCACAAATGAAATTAGTTTTTGTAAATTACACAATAAAATTATTTTCCATTTAATTATACTGGAAATAAATACTACAAATAACATTTCATGCTCTAGTTTCAATTAATTTATTTTATTTTTGTTATGTGTATGCATTATCTATTTTTGTCTTGCTCATAAGTGACTTGATAGTTTCTACTTACCTAGTGTAAAAATAAAGCATCCAAACTGATTCTGTAATAAAAACCTCTCCTTTTGACTTTATGTACACATCCCAAACTCTCTTCTATGCCTGGAAGTCTTTTTAGTGTGTTGTTCATTACTCTGAATTCTTCAGTTGATTTGAAGTTAGGTTCAAGGTGTTATTAAATTTTGAGAACACTAGAAAGTCAAATGGTGGAAAATCACGTGAGTGCAATGGATGTTCCAATGCTTATTTTTCATTGTTTGATCAAACTTCCTGACTGAAGGTGCAATGTAGAATGCCAAGTGAATGGATTTTTCATTATGAATGTACATTCCCACCCAACTCAATCAAGTAATTTTTATCCTCCAAAAAACAGTTATTATGTTGGAACATCCACCATATTCACCTGATCTTGTTGAAACTGAAAAACTTCTTGGACAGATCTCATTGTGAGTTACTTGAAGATATTCAAAGCAATATGACAGCAACACTGAAAGAACTTTCAGAAAATAATTTCCACCAATGTTTCCAGGGGTGTAAGAGATGTTGGAATATATGTGTAAAGTCTGTAAAATGGACAATGGAAAAGGGTTGCCTTCTGACGAATCGAAGTTTCTACTTCACAGAAGTGACGGGTGATGGCGAATATGGCGTCAGACACACGAGATCCCACACTTGTCAGTCAAGTGAAGAGTATTTTCAAAATGGCCATGTCCACGAAATGTTAGTGATAAAATATTTCTTCACTGCAGATTGTGCATTAAGAATTTTCTTAAGCCTTCTGTTGCAAAAATCAGATGCAAAGCGTTTTTTGCATTTCACTAAAACTTTTAATATAATAAGAAATCAATATTATTCATACATCCAAAAGTAAATTAAAAAAAGTGGTTAAAGTCTGTTTCATATATCAGAGGGATGGGAATTAACTGTCGAATATGCATGCTCATTTTCAAAGATATTTTTTTTTCACATTTTACACATTTAGCCAGTATGCTGTACCTGCAAGAAATTTGTTGGTGAAACATTTTTCAGGTGGCGCATTTGATGATTTCAACGTTAATACTTAACATTTTTTCAACTGAGCAGTTGATTTGATTTTTGATTTGTCACCCCATTTTCCCAGTTCAACCTCTGCTGGTAATTAAGACTGAACCCAGACAGCTACAGCAAATGTGAACATCCAATTGTCTTCTTCACAGAAACAATAGAAAAGAAACGTACAAAAGGTGTAAGTTGAAAAATTTTTTTTTATTTATTTATTATTGGAAAATTTTTCATCAGTATTTTTCGATTTTGGGACCCGGATGAGAATCACAGATTTAATCTTCCTTCTCAATGGTCTGCAGTAGCAGAGCAGTAATATACACTCTTTTTAAGACTGGAAATGTTTACTATCAATCAAGAAAACAGGTTGTTCTTTCTAGCCATTAAAAAAAGTACACTTTTTCGCCATATCCTAAAGTTATGAGGGTTCTAAATAGACACACAATCGTATCAGAATAATATGACCACCCACGGAATCACAGTGTACCAGCCCAGGCGCATCACAGAGTACATGTGACAAGGTTGACCACACGGAGATGTAAGCCTCCGACCAGGACAGATGAGCCATAGTGCGTAATGTGAGCACAATGGGCAGAAGTATTGATTTGACAGATGTTCAAAAAAGAATGATCATCAGCTACAGTGCAAAGGGTGGAGGCATCTCGGAAACAGTAGACTTGTGGACTATTCGCAAGGTGTTGTAGTAAGGGTAGGTGGTCATTTTATTCTGATACGACTGTGTATATTCAAAGTGTACACACAGAGAGAAAGAAGGAACACACACGCCTAAATTCCACAACGGAAAATATTTGAATGATCAAGGTTTTCAAGAAACGAATTTTGCTGTATATCAATTTGGGTACTTTTTTATAGCGGCCTTGGCGAGAAAGGGGAATTGGCGCGTTACCGATACACACAAGCAATTGGAAGTACAGACATTTCAGTAATCAGGTTAAGAGCACCAAATATTTTAGAAATCTATATGGATTCAAATTTGAAATGGAACATCTACTTAACTATGCAAAAAAAAATCAAGGTACTTTTCGGTTATCTTATTCTTATTTGTATATTATCTTATTATTATCTTATTATTATTCAGTGAATCTGTCGTCCGCATTATAAAAAAGCGCCCCGATTGAGCGGAGGCCAAGCGAGAACGAATCAGTAAAGTGTTTTTTATTCGAGGTTGTCCAATTCTAGTTAGAATAGTAATATTTCACTTTAAAAAAAATAATAAATACCCCCTCAAGCAGCTGCTTGCCACAGAGGTCTGACAGGAGCCTGTCAGTTTATATGCCATAGTAGAAGGTCTGAGAGGATGCCAGACCCTCAGCAGAAAAACGACACAAACATCCATGCCTTACCCGGGGCTCGAACCCAGGTCCCTTACTACTTTTCAAATCCATTTCAGTGAAGTTAACAGGTGCCAGTGATATCAGGTTTTTGATGACTTTTGGAATATGTTTTTTGACCTTTATGGCCGAGTGTTTAGCGCACTTGGCTACTGATTTAAGGGACCTGGGTTCGAGCCCCGGGTAAGGAATGGCTGTTTGTGTCGTTTTTCTGCTGAGGGCCTGCCATCCTCTCAGACCTTCTACTATGGCATATAAACTGACAGGCTCCTGTCAGACCTCTGTGGCAAGCAGCTGCTTAACGGGGGTATTTATATTTACTCTCTTTGGTACTTTTCGGCTAACAAATAAAAAACATTTTACTGATTCGTTCTCACTTGGCCCCCGTTCAATCGGGGCGTTTTTTATAATGCGAACGTCAGATTCACTGGATACGAAGATTGGCGCACAATTACGACTGGAAGTACCGAAAAGTACCTTTATTTTATTTTTTCCATGTTTAAGTAGATGTTCCATTTCAAATTTGAATCCATATAGATTCCGAAGATATTTGGTGCTGTTAACCTGATTACTGAAATTTCGGTACTTCCAATTGCTTGTGTGTATCGGTAAAGCGCCAATTCCCCTTTCTCGCCAAGGCCGCTATAAAAAGGAAGTACCTCAATTTGTTTTTAACAAAAAATTATGACTGTTACTTACATCTAATTATCAACTTTAACAAAAGCAAATAAATAAAATTTCATTAAAGGGATTAATACTCTGTCAAATTTCAGTAACGCTGAAATCCGCACATACAACTGAATCAGCAAGTATTCAGGTATATTAATATTTATTTTGCATTAAAAATACCTAAATCTGATATTTGCGGTAACAAAAGAAAGAAATAGAAAACACTGGAGCATTGTACTTTTAGCACCGTACACTTTATTACCCTTATAAGACGACCAGTACAGTGAACGGCAGTGCATGATTTTTCACATGTAGCAAGGCTCCGAGGCAATAAAATGTACTTTCACCACTGCAGTTCGCCCAGTTTAACGGTGAAAATTCGATCTAATGGATCGTTGGAAATGTTAATATTTTATTGGTATCTAACTGAAGTAATTCCAATAAGTATTCCTATAAAACAAAAGGAATTTTTACCATCTTCCTATTAATTTTCGTTTGACATCTGTCTGTTTGTGGATTCCACTGTATCCTTGGAACGCGATGGAGAAACTTAATGATTTATGTTCCAGATGAAAGCTGGTGATGTGGGGTTGTCATAAGCTATAAAAAATTAACTCCCTCATGCTATCTTTCCCCCCTGAAAAGGGGAAATATGAAAAATATTCTGATATATCTCCAGAACGTGAAATGCCAAAAGTAACCAGCTATACATCAAATGAAAGCTTGTGATATGGGGCTATAAAAATTGCCCCCCCTCCATGTTTTCTTCCCTCCGTAAAAAAAGGAAATATGAAAACAATTGTTTCCCTATATCTCCTGAACGTGAGTGCAGAAAGTAAGGTATTCTTCAAATGAAAGCATGTGGTGAGTGTCGTAAGCTATTATAAATTAACCCATGTTTTCTTACTCCCCTAAAAAACGGGAAATGTGAAAGTCGTTCTATTATATCTTTTAATCATGTGGACCTACAGTACGAGTGTGGTATCAAGTAAAAAACTCATAATGATCGTCGTAAACTATTTCGAATTTTGGTCACACTATTCTCTCCCCTGATAAAAGAGGTCGGTAGGATTTTCCCAGGTTTTGACTCTAATGAGTCACATCAAATTAAAACTTGTGACGTCTACAATATTATGGGCTACCTCAACAACTCTAAAAGGGAAGAAAAATGTGATCGATGTTTATGAGTCGTATATCAAATAAATTTTTGAAGGTAAGTATTTTAAGTGACAAAATATATATAAATTAAATTTTAAAAATATGCATTCTCCACTATAGGCCCTGAAAAGTAGAAAATAAGCCTAAAGCATATCAATGATACAATCAGGAAGATAGGGCGTCGATTTACATACATGACAAGATTTCCAACGTCATATCCTGATTTGAAGCGAATTGTACCATCGAATGCTTTAGGTTTATTTTCTACTTTTTAGGATCCAATAGGAAGATAGATATTTTTAAAATTTATTTATTTATCTCTTAAAATGAAGAAATTGTATTCACCCCCAAGAGTTGTTTGCCAATGTTGTTGTTGTTGTTGTTAATTGTTGCCAATAACACTTTATCATCAAAATTCTCAGCTGAAACAGATCGAATAACACAAATATTTCCATAAATTTTTTGTTTAGTAATTGAAACTTTTGTTGATGTTCTTGATTGACCCGGCTGTCCACATGGTGCAACAGGAAACAAGATTCATCGGACCAGACAACTTTCCAGTCATTCAAGGTCTAGTTTTGATGCTCGCTTGCCCATTGTAGGTGCTTTCGAAGGTGAAACGAGGTTAGCATTGGCACTTGGAGCAGACTGTGGCTACGCAGCCCCATTTTCAACAGGGTTCGATGTACTGTGTATTGTGACACATTCCCATCATCAGCATTCAAATTACAGGCGAGTATCCCTTCTGTTGGCTCGTACTATATGGGACAGCTCTCGCTCACTTCTAGCATCGATGAGCTGCTTTGCCAATGGTTCATGGTTTTTTCCCTCGGACCACTTTTTGAAGGTAATAACCTTGGCCAACCGTGAGCACCCCACAAGCCTTGCCATCTCAGAAATGTTCACCCAGTCATCTGGCCATTTCAGTTTGGCCTTTGTCAAACTCCCTTCAGTCCATTGCCTTTCACATCTGAAGAACAAGAATAACACTGATTAACAGAGTTCAGTATCAGGTGTTATTTATACTGTTTTATGACCTTCACATGCGCCATCGTTTACCTGCAGTTCTTCGATTTGCATAAAGATGCGCTGGTCATAATGTTTTGGCTCTTCAGTGTATGGAGAAAAAAGGAAAGGTTATATTTTAAATTTTTTCAAAGATGTATATATTTTTTCTAATACTGGTACCAATGCCAAGAGTTAAATAAAGGTTTAGGGCCATCACACAATGACTGAATGAAACTGGAACGCCATCGAGGAAAATTTTTTCTATTTCACTGGTCTTTCCAATACTTTCTTGCGAAATATGGACAATATATATCTCATTAATCTCTGTTCTATTTTCAGAACCAAGATGAAGAAAATAAAACGTATACATAAACATATATATATTTAAGGAGGAATTATGCTCACTCCTTAAATTCGACATTGCTGGTTCCCACTATTTCAAACGAGAAAACTAGAAGGTGGGTGAGGAACCACACCCTTCTAGAAAATTTACGCTATGACGTGTCACCTATACTTTCATGCAAAGTTAAAAACCTCACAAAAGAATAACAAAAACTCACCCTAAATGTATCTAGAAAATTAACACGGGAGAAGTAGCAAAAAAAATAATAATATTATACTTTTTATGCATAGCATCTCAAATATTTATTTATTTTGGATAAACGTCCCCCTCCCCCCCCCCCACACACAACGTTACTTGATCATCAACCAATCGGGTTGGCAACTGCCCTATGTCGCTAGTACCCACCATAACACATTCTGTCAATCTTGGTATAAGGGCAATAGATTATTTTCAATCGCATAGAGGGGGAAGTGGAAATCACAAACCAAGCAACGTTGACATACAAAAAAATTCAAAAAGCTTTAAAGTATATAAGAATAATATAAATTGCACAAAGTATGATGTATTAAAATTTAATTGATTAAGCTCTCAAGGGAGGGGGTCATGGCCATTCCCTTGGAACCGCTTCTGCCCAAATCAAACCAATTTTTTTTTTCTTGTTGGATAAACTTACCTTTTTTTGTCTATTTCAGAGTTATTGTATGCAGACAGTACGGATGATGGTTTTTCTTCAGGGTGTGATTTTGGTTTAATATAGAATAGTGCGGGGGGTTGTCTCAAAAATAAAGTGACAAAGATTTTATCTTGTTTTAAATGAAATGTGGATAGCCATGAAGATATAACTGAGATGTCATCATCATCCTCAAGCAGCCATGGGCTACGGAGGTCCAACCAGACCGTGCAGTTTAATTCTCCAAGCATATCTGTCCTGAGCTACATCTGCTGCATCCGGCCACTGCACACCAATTCTAACAAGGTCCTGTTTGACATTGCCCAATGCATTCTAGGTCTCCCCCTCCTTCTGAGGCCTCTAGGCACACTGTTCATAACCTTATTCGCCAATCTATAATTATCCATACGGGCAACATGGCCAAACCAGCGGAGTCTCTCTCTGCACAATATGCTGCTTAAAGGAGGTTGCAGACTCCTTTGCCTAACCTCATCATTAGTTACAAAGTTAAACCATCTAATACCCAAGATACTGCGTAAGCATCTAGAATCAAAAGCATCTAGTTTCCTGTTATCTTGTTTACATAGCGTCCAGGTTTCACTACCATAAATAACTCTAGAAAGAACCAAACTATTATACAGTCTAATTTTAGTCTTTAGGTGTATACGCCTATTTCTTAACAATCTCCGTAGATTCTTAAAAGTCCCGGCAGCAATACCTATTCGTCTGTTAATCTCATGCCGCACTTCACCAGTATCAGTTACATAGCTCCCAAGGTAATTAAACTGTGACACCTGCTCAAGACTGCAACCATTCAGATTTACTGAATCACAACCTGCCTGACCAATTTTCATCACTTTAGTTTTCTCTCTGTTTATAACCAAATCTACTCAACTACCAGTCTCATCAACAGCTCGAATGAAAGAGTTCATCTCATCAACATCATTTGCCAAAAGGGCTAAATCATCAGCATAATCTAAATCAGAAATTTTAGTATCTCCAGCCCATTTAAGGCCAAAATCTTTCCCTTGAAGTGAATTTCGCATAACATAATCAATAACCAAATTAAAGAGAAAAGGAGACAAAATGTACCCTTGTCGAACACCAGAAGTAATGCTAAACCAATTGCAACAAGACTTACCAACTCTCACACATGACTCAGTGTTATTATAGAGAGCTTTCATTATGTTAACTAACTTGTCTGGTATACCATATGATCTCACAATCAACCACAAATTATGACGATCAACAGAGTCAAAAGCCTTTTTGAAATCAACAAAGCTAGCAACCAAAGGTTTCTGAAACTCTAAACAGACCTTCTACTATGGCTATTAAACTGACAGGCTCCTGTCAGACCTCTGTGGCAAGCAGCTGCTTGAGGGGGTATTTACTTTTGATTATATTTTATTTTAAACATTTCTCAAGAATCTGCCTAAGTGAGAATATCTGATCCACACATCCCCTACCACTTCTGAATCCACATTGCTCATCACGCAATTGACTGTCAACCAGATTCTTAATTGTATTAAGCACAATCACGGAAAGAACTTTACCTGGAACACAGAGTAGGCCGATACCCCTATAGTTATCACAAGAACTGCGATCACCTTTTTTGAAAATAGGGATAATAATAGCTCTGGTAAAATCTTTAGGAACCATGCCTTTATCATAAAAGTTTTTCAAAATTTCAGTCATCCAAGTAGTAACCGAAACATTCCCAGCTCTGAGCATTTCTGTAGTAATTTCATCTACCCCTGGGGATTTATGAAGTTTAAGTTTAGAGATAGCCAAAATAACTTCATATTGTGTTATAGGGCCAACATTAAAGCTGCCAATGCATCTATCATCATTACAAACAATGGGAGAAGAACTAACCACATTGTTTAGAACATCACTGAAATGCTCAGCCCACCTAGTCATGACAGAATCCTTCCCTTCTATAACCTTACCTTTTTTATCCTTCAATTCTTGTATACCTGTCCGTTTTCTACCACACAAAGCATTAACTATCTGGTACCGCTCTCTGCTGTTGTGCTGTCTAACTGCTTCCTCGGCTTTGTCAGCCAAACCATCAAATCATCGACCTGTAAATGGTAGCTAGGCGTAAACTGGAAGGAGAGCTGTGCACCAATCCCTAGTGATGATGCACAGAATCGGCCAGGTCTAGCACCTAATGTCCGACCCCGCCTTCTCGTGGTGCAGGTCGTTAGTACCTTTCAAAAGAGATATTCTCTTTTGGAAGGGAAGGGGAGGGCTGCCATTTCAGTATGGCCTACTGATCTGGTCATCTATGGCCACTTTTTTCTTTTTTTTCAACCCTGCTGAGGAGTGGTCAACTTCACAGGGTCCTGCTGCTGACCATTTATATCTACTAGACTGGACTTGTTTATGGATTTGAGCTTGATTATTGATCCTGGACTTGCTGCACTGGTGGGCCTCTGTTGAGGGAGGAGTCTGCCGCTGTGTTTTCTGTTTGTTTCTGGGTTGCCAGCTCTAAGTGAACAGAGGCATGGGATACCTTATATCAGCTGGTGGATAATCCTAATCAAAGGCCATCGCAGATACCTGAACCTTACTTAGCTAGTTGGGCATCGTCAAGCCTAAACTGGAGTAATGTGTCTCAGACAGGCCATGTGGCTCTTGAAAAAGTCCACTTGAAAAGGTGGTGCCTGAAGTTCCTACCAGCATCGGTGACTTCAGCCTTTAGCAGAGTTGGAACATTTCTTTGCCCCATGCCTGCGATCAGGGGCCTGTTTGATATTGTTGGCCCTACCAATCTCAATAAACCTAATTTCTTCAAAAATCCTACTAATCATTTTCTCTCTGCAGGAACATGGAACGTGAGGACATTACATAGAGATTATTCTCTTGATGTACTCATGCAGGAATTCCAGCGCTATAACCTAGATATTCTAGGCTTGCAAGAGACCAGATGGACTCTCTTTACAGGGAGGGAGAATGGAAAGCATCACCAAGGCGTGTGTCTGCTGCTCAGCAGACATGCTAGTGATGCTCTTCTAGGATATGAGTGTATTAATGAAAGGTTTCTTACAGGAAAATTTCAGACAAGCATTAAAGACTTGAATGTTATCTGCTGTTATGCCCCCACTGAGGATGCCGATGAGGATGAGAAGGATAGGTTTTACGGACAACTTCAGGATATTTTGAATTCTGTCAAGAAAGGAGATATTACCCTTGTTCTAGGTGACTTCAATGCCAAAGTTGGTACTGACTCTGACCTTTGGGGAGGAGTAATAGGCCCTTTTGTTATTGGTAGCTGTAATGGCAATGGGCAACGTCTCCTACAGGTAAGTACACTCAATGGTTTCAGAATAACTAACACATATTACAAACACCGCGACATACGTAAATACACATGGGTTTCACCCGATCGGCTGCATAAGAATATGATTGATTATATATTAATTAACAGCAAATGGGCTAGTTCTGTTAGAAATACCAGGGCATATATGGGAGCTGAAATTGGATCTGACCATTACCTTGTTAAAAGTGTCTTGCAACTTAAACTTAAAAAGTGTTGTGCTAGGGTTAAAAAATTTACCTTTAATAACGAAGCTCTGAAAGACCCAGTTATAGCTAAAGCTTACCATGATAGGTTACTTAGTCATTATGACAGTCATGGTTTGCTTAATACTGAAGTTGAGGAAGAATGGGGCCATTTTAAACAGGCTTTTTTGGAAACTAACAGTACTCTTTTAGGAAAAAAGGAGCAGAGAAGGCAGAATTATTTGAGTGATAAGGCACTTGAGCTTATTTCAGAAAGAAGGAACTGCAGGAATGTCCTTAATCAGTACCCTACTAGTCCTAATAGAAAGGATTACAGAGAGCTTAATAAACGTGTAAAGGATCAGTTAGCTACTGATAAGAATCTTTGGCTTGAACTGACATGTATAATCATGAAAACCCAAGCCATAGCATACCATTTGTAGTATTTTGTACAAGGAGTCAATTCATACCCCCCACCCCCCACCTCTCTTCTCAAGGGATTTGAAAGTAGTTTGAAAGATTAGTGAAAACGGTAAATAGTAAAGGGTGCCAAGATTAGAAAATAAGCAGCTATTGTATATTTTACCCTCCCCATAAACAGAGATTTAAAACAACCTTAAACTGAAAAGGTCTATTTTTGCATTCCCTTGATATAATTCGTCTGCACATTCCCCAGAAAATTCTCGACGGTTAACATCTACCCTTTTCTAAAGGGATCAGCAAGGAACCAGGCATTGCACGGCTCCGTTTAAGCAGTACAGCAATTGCTGGTATCAAGAATTTATCAATTATGTTACTGTAACTTCGTGTGTGTGCCCCGAGAATAATAACTCCGTGCTCTGCGTGTGTGGGAAACATCATTGATTGTGGTGAAAGCGTGTAGAGTACCATGAAAACATATAGGTAAATCACGAGATAGTATTAAAGCGAATGACGTAAAAAATGCTATTTAGACACAAATCTGATGCACAGAAAAGAAAAAGATACGTTAAGATTGCAGTTCACTTGTAAAGATGTTAAGCAAACAAATTTATTCATTTCTAAATAAATTATTGCCTATCCTACAAGAATGTGTGGCATCAGAAAAAAAAATACTTATTGAAATCAGAAGCCGAAAATGTTTCGAATAAATATGATGATGATACCAAAGAAATGAAACCAAACTGTGAGTCCAATGAAGAAATTGGGAAAGATGAGTCATTACAGGATAGTTTTGAAGAAACCAATTACAGTGAAGAAGATATGACTACCCAACATATAGATGAAGATATGGACAATGGGGATTCCAGCGAGAGTGGACTTTTGTGCGTATATACGCACGAAAATCCACTCTTTCACTGGAATCCATATTGTCCATATCTTCATCTATCTGCAGAATTTCACTGGTTAGTTCTGAATATTCATAAAATGTAGGAGTGCTTATGCCATCATAATAAAATTTAGGTATCGGTTTAAATATTACATTCCTTAATAAGCATCCAGTACAGCCAAAACGACCTTGTGCTCAAAATTATTCTGTTAAATGAACAATGTCTTTAGAAGTCTCCCTAATGGCGATGCAATTTTACGTAAATGGTTATCATACCAACAAAGTAAATGTTAAATTTACTGTGTTATAAAGTTGGTTGCGTTGTCAAGGATTTTCCACCGAACTTCAGGAAAACGTTACATGCTTGGTAACTCATTAAAAAAACGTAAACAACTTATTAGACAACCTAAACAAATTGAAATGCAAAATAATCGACAGATTATGGAACGTATTATAACAATAATTTTAGTTCTAAATAAACAGTCAATACCATTTCGTGGCCACAGATATAAAGCAGGCATATAATCTTATAGACAATTTAAATGATGATGAAAACATGAAACAAAAGAATCACGGTAATTATTTACCCATTATTAAGTTCCTTGCAATGTTTGATCCTATTTTAGATGCACACATCAAACAATGTGTCTTAAAATCAAAAGAAAGGCGTGGGCGAGGATCCTTGGAAGCATTTTTATCAAAGACTACGTTAAATAAAATAAAACATTCCTGGCAGACATACAAAAGAAAACTTCCGATGAGATAAAACACACGAAATTATTTTCTCTAGAAAGATGTGTCAGTAATAGATCAACTCTGTATCTGCGCAAAATACGTTTTTGATGGAGTTGTAAAGAAAAGATTATTGAAAGCGATTCCTATTACACTTAGTTCTGGTATATTATGACGTTATTAAATCAGAAACTGATAATTTTCATATTAATTTGAAGTGGATGGTTAGCCTATCTTTTGATGGAGCAGGAAATATGAGTGACCAGTATAATGGACTACAAGCTTATTTAAAAAGCAACGCCCCTGATGCCATATTTACTCACTTTTATACTCATGTTCTCAGTTTAATTGTAGGAGTTATAACGATGTGTTCTATTAAATCTCTACCTCTTTGGATTACTTCAAAGCGTAATAGTTTTTCTAAAGGGATCGCACAAACGTCATAATTTATGGATTGAAATACTATCTAAGCAACATGGAATGGACAAATTAAGAAAGCTTTAAAACAAATTGCGGGTAGGTGGTACCCAATCGGCAGTATGCCAGGCTTGTAATCTGCAGTTCCCAGGTTCGAGTCCGAGCTGGGCCAGTGTTGAGATTTATCTCTGCAAAACTATACCCATATCTTTATTCAAAAAAAGCAGCAAAATGCACTTTACCAACGACGATTGCAAAGTTATAAACTTTTTTTTGCAATCGTCGTTGGTAAAGTGCAAACCTGACAGTCAAGTCAGGTTTGCAAACTGTGGTACGATCAAAAAATAAAAATTCATATGTGACTAAACGAAATCACTAAAGAATGTTATCATTTATCTTTAGAAAATGTGCATTATTATCAAAACTATAAAGTTAATTCACATGGCTTTTGATTGACTGTCTACTGACATACAGTATACCACATCACTGTTCGCTGAGAGAAGGATAACCGTATTCTTTATCTCAATTTGAGCGATGTCTTTTAGAAAAGCCGTCCCTTTTATGTACAGCTTGCAATATGACAGTTCCTTCCTGCCAACTTGATACGCATATGCAGGAAATGTCGCTATTCTCATGTGCACTTAACATTGCATCGCATGGCGAGTGGTTTGTGTGCTTACCCATGGTGAGTGGTTGTGTTCTTAGATTTTATAGAAAGGAAACTGGTTCAAATCCCGGTAGGATTCGGTTGGGTTGTTTTACCTCTTTGCGGCACTTTTTTGCATACCATGGGCTAAATGGCCAGGTCACATGGACCCCGAAGGCTCAGAGAAGGTTGGGGGAGGGGACCCACTGGAACAGCTGTTGGGAGACAGATGGTAGCCTCCCGTCAAGGCCATCCAGCGTGTTCTTTAACATGCACAGAGTATGGCTCTCCCGTACACGGGACCACGGCTTAACGTCCCATCCGACGGACGGCGGCCTTTCCAAGCCCATTGGTGTCCCCTACTGACCGTGGGCAGGGCGGGGAATTTTGCAGAGATAAATCTCAACGCTGACCCAGCTGGGACTCGAACCTGGGAACTACAGATTACGAGCCTGGCGCACTACCGACTGAGCCCCCCCCCCCCTCCCCGGTAGGAAGTTGTGGATGTGTTTGTTGATCATTCTGCTGAGGCCAGCATTCCTAATAAATTTTCTGGTCATAATAAACTGAGAGGCTCTTGTGGCTATCTCCATGGTTGCTTCATGAGGGATTTTTTAAAAATAAATTAGAGCATATGACTACGTATAAAAACATAAAATAATTTTATTCAGTGGGAAAGGAAGAAGAAAATGAAGTTTATTCGAAAAATTCAACTCTGTTATCACTGTTAAAATTTTAAGCAGCTTCAGTTTGTTCCCATTACATTGCAGGGGATGTTCTAATATCAGGAAGCAAAAAAATATATATTGCATTGATAATTATGCAGAAAAGTTTTCTTTTTCTCAGGATTTAGTTTTGTACAATTTTGATAAAATCCTGACCCAAAATAATAGGAGAATTTCGTCCATTCAACTCAGTAATCTTGCTGGCAATACAAAAGGGTATTTGCTCATATTCGGTTTTTTCTTTTGACCAACATTGAAAAGAATTTCATTTCACAAAAGGGTGTCCGCTTTAAGTAAATAAATATTCTACACCATAGAGTTTTTGAAAAGTATAAAAAAAATTGTTATGGTGCCGAACAAGGTGAAAAGAGAGATTAGTGCAAAGCGTTTGAGTTCGTGCCATTCAGGATGGTAAGTTCGAGGTGTCTGATTGTAATCACGACAAGCAAAAGGCAGTGGTGCGCGAATAAAAAATGGCTTAAAATCTCTGCTGTGTCAGCTATAGTATTTTCATTAATGAATGTGCTATTGGCACAATTAATATGAATCGGTGCGGTTCTAGCTACTCTATTGGTGCTCTGGATCAATAACTTGGTAAGTACCCTCTTCCAATAAGAAACATTTTTTTCAAATTTCGTGGTGCCGAAATAATATATAAAAATATATAAATATCCCCTCAAGCAGCTGCTTGCCACAGAGGTCTGACAGGAGCCTGTCAGTTTATATGCCATAGGAGAAGATCTGTGAGGATGGCAGGACCTCAGCAGAAAAACACGGATGAAAATTTCATACACATTTGGTACAAAACATTTTTTTGTATTTATATGTATTATGTAATTTAAAAAATATGCATGTAACAAATAAATAAATGCAGTATGTAAAGATGTTTTACAGTTTTCAGTTTCAGCGAAAAATACTAAAACTATTAATTTTGAAATATTAAAAATTATTTTTACACGATTGTTATGCATCAAATATTTTTATATACTTATTGAAACTTAACCGAAGAGATCTTTCGCATAGAGTTTTACACAGAGCATTGCGATGTGGCATAATTTAGATGACCTATATACCTAGTAGTAAGTAGTTAAATCACAGATCTGGTAGGGCATTTGATACTTTGATCTTCGAGAATATTAATGATTTTTTCCAGGAAATCGAAGGATTGTTGTCAACTCATCGTGTGATAATTTGTTATATACACAAATACTTAGCGTGTTGAATTTCTGTTTAGCGAAAAACACTTTTAGTGGCTTCTTATAATATCCATGAAAAAGTTGATGATATCAACGCTATACGCGTTGACATCATCAGCTTTCATCATCAGCTTTTTCTCGCGGTTTTTCAGCTAGCCGCGTGAATATAAATTTTTCTATCCGCTATCAGCGTGAACATAAAAAATTTTTTATCCGCGATATCCATGTCAGCAATGTGCTTTTAAAACCAGATATTTCGCAATCCACGCAGGATTTTATTTTTTGGCACAAAAAGAATTTTGTCTATCCAATATCCGCTATTGAAACTGTAACCGTTGGCTATGATAGCGCGTGTTTAAAGTTCAATTTTTAAGGGTCCAAAGATCAAAATAATAAACACACGTGATATCAGTAAGGTAAGAATTTGCTTCAAAATGTCAGTAGTGGAATCATATAGATTATTAATATATTCTGCTCAGCAAGTTGTTCAAATTGTGAAAAATGGTGAAAAGTTAGTCAGAGGCAAAGCTATGAACAACCTTGCTGTGTTAGAAGGTTTGGTGAATAATGGAATAAGTATTGTTGTTTCGAGGTAATCAAAGATGTAAATAATGTTTTTAGGCCTTAGTAGAATAATGGCCATGCATATGATTTCTACCATTAATCTGTTGAAATAAAACTAAGAATTAAGCAAGATCATTGTAAAATTTCCATACCTTGTAACGTATTTTGTTCAAATATTTCATTTGTAGGTTTGTGTAACTTTACAGACGTTTCATCATATTAAGATAAATGAAAAATAATCGTCTTAAGTTTATAAACTAGGATCTCGATTAATTAAATGTAAATGTCCACAGAGTTTTTTTTTTGAGATATATGGCCCATTTTTTATGATTGAGCTGCATGTTATTGCCCAAGATTATGTCAAATATGACAATAATTACAGCTGATATTCTTTCACATGGAAATATTGTAATTTTTACTATGAAAGCAAAAAGGCACACAACAAAATTTATCCATTGGCGAGTGGATTTCTTCAGCTTTCTTAATTGATCTTTCATTGTGTGGCAATAATGAATGCCAATTAAACCATATAAAATGAAATGGTGTACAGCATATATCATTTAATGAGAAGATCCAAGAACCTTTGCAATACTTAATGAGGAAGTCCTTTGCTTCTAAAAGGAGGCTAAGATGGTGACTTCCCACATAAACTTTGGAAACCGCTACAACTGATGTTTATCTTTAGCATTTTTTTTATCATGGTTTTTAAAAAAATAATGTAATAATTATAGTTAAAACTTTTGTAACATTTCAAAATGGAACATGAGTGGAATATCAGTACATTTATCCAAAAGAAAATCAGGTTTTGGAAACATGGCATTTTAAAATTTTTAACAATTTACAAGCAATATATTTAATGAAATGTGTCCTGTAGATATTCATTAAATAGTACTGAGGTTATTAAGGTGTTTGAAATCATGGTAAATTGGTATATTTTGGATATCTAAATTTAGATCAGAAAGTGGTACTTACCATGTACTTACAACATCTTGAATCTTTTCAAAATTAAAATTAGATATGAAATAAATTTTTTTTTTGTAATGGACTCTTTTTTCGCAGTTACTACTGTTATTGTAATGTTGTCTATGGAGTTGCTAGTACAGTGGGTGAATAGAAGCATAGGGAATGTGATGAACATCATATTGTGATGTATGAATAGAATTTGGTGGTAGATAGGAGTGAATAGATGTGTTAATGTTTTGAATAAGTGTAGTTCTAATGTAGAATTTGTTCAAAAGGTATTGGGGGAATTGTATTTTTATTTTTTCATAGTTTTTTGGAATGTGATGGTTGTTTTGTGCTAATGGAGAGAATATAGGTGAGTTTGAAAATTTTGTTGTATTAGATGTTAATGTTGATAGTTTGATGTAGTGTTTGAGTGGATTATGCATATTAATTGGGAATAGTGGTGTATGTGTTCAGAAAAGGAAATGTGGTTTGTGCATGGACAGTTTTAGTTTAGAGAGATGCTATTTGGTGTAAATTTTTTTTATGCATTGGGTTAGTTAACCCTGGGTTTTTTTTTTCAAGCGTGGAATGGTGGTTCGTTGTTTATGATTTTAGACTTTTTTTGTGTTTGTTTTAGCCCATTGAGTTATTTAACCCACAGGGCTTTTTCCAATGTGTAATGGCAATTTGATGTTTATAATTTTGGGTGTTTTTGCATTTGTTATTTAATTGTTAATTCATTGAGTTATTTAACCCCTGGAGCTTTTTCAAGTGCAGAACAGTGATTCATTGTTTACAAATTTGGTTTGTGCTTGTTTTAGCCCATTGAGTTGTTTTCTCCTGTGGCTTTTATCAAGTGTGGACTGGCAGTTTGTTTATGGTTTTGGGCATTTTTATGCTTATTAAGCCATTTAACCCATGTCTTTTTTAACCCATATGGCTGTTTTAACCCATTAGGCCATTTAACCAATGTGACTTTTTTTTCCAGTGGAAAACAGCAGTTTATTTATGATTTTTGTGTATTTTGTTCTTATTTTAGTCATTGGGTATTTAACTCCTGGGGCTTTTTTTATAGTGCTCATCAGTGATATGGTTATATTTTGTGTGTTTTTCAAGTTGTTTTAGCCCATTAGGTTGTTTAATTCATGGTTTTTTTTTATAGTGAGGATTGGTGGTGCTTTTGTGATTTTGTGTGGTTTTCAAGTTGTTTTAGCCCATTGGATTATCTTACACCTGGGGCTTTTTTTATAGTGTGGATAGAGGGTGCATCATTTGGGATTTTGTGCATTTTTTCCTGTTGTTTGTGGTTTTATATACATTTTTGGGAAAAGGAAAACTTTTTTTTATGTGGTCATTGTTAGGACTGTGTTTTAATTTTGCAGGTATGGAGGAAATTACATTAATTTCTGAAGCTACTTTCAGGGGGAAAAACAAAATAACAGCATCAGTACTGGTTTCTGAATAATTACCTTACTTCCTTCTTGCTTTCACCAAATAAGTATAAATCTTAGAGGCAGCAAATTTTCAAATCATCAAATATCAAAGGTTAATTATATTTCATTGTAACAATATAATGTCTTAAAGTTTTAAGTTCACTATTCAGTACATAGGGAAATCACAATAAAATATATTCTTATAATCTACTCCAGTGCTCACATCCTGCAATGGTGTGAAAATGGACATGATGTTCCGAGGCAGTGTTGTATCACAGAATAAGGAGAATACAGAATGATAACTCCCATAGGGTCTATGGGAGTTATCATTCTGTATTCTCCTTTTCTTATTATAACCAACACTGCCATGGTTATAATGAAGCGATCACAACATCTCTAAGAATGAGGCCTGGAAGCTCCAAAAAGCCTGCCACGAAAAACTGCTGCCAAACTTCAAACTAGGGGACCTTTGTGTTACGAGTCAAATGACATTGCACGATGCCATGGTTTGCTTGCGAAATATTTTTTGAAAGTATGATATTTGTTCTTGATTATAAATCAACTGTCAAATGCATTGTTATATTTTTATATATTCAGTATGTTTTCATATTATAGTAAGGCTGAGATTGTATGAGAGAATAAAAGAAAAATAATAAGAAAGAAATTTAAAAAAAATAAATACCCCCTCAAGCAGCTGCTTGCTGCAGAGGTCTAACAGGAGCCTGTCAGTTTATATGCCATAGTAGGAGATCTGAGAGGATGGCAGGACCTCAGCAGAAAAACGACACACACATCCATGCCTAATCTGGGGCTCGAACCCAGGTCCCTTAGGTCAGTAGCCAAGTGTGCTAACCACTCGGCCACGGGAATAGATAAATTAATTTGACAAGACATTTTTGCTACTATTTCGATACTTAACGGCAACACTGTACCTTTTTGTTCTATTTCCTAGTATATTAATACTATGATTCGCATATTCATTTCTTTAAATTCATCAAGTAACTGGATTAAAACCTTTTTTTCCCTCTCCTGATATTTTACTTCGTATCAACACACCTTTCACACAATTCCATCTTTTGTTGAAAGCTGTGAACAAGACATTAATGGCAGTCTTAACATGATAAGAGTTGAGAGAAAATGAGTAATTAGGCCCTTACATTAGGTGGTGCTGCACTATAATTTGAATTAGTTACCTATCTGTCTTCTTAATCTGTGGTGTTGTACATGCTATGACACTTTCACATGACATAAGCAAGCTGTGACCCATTGTCAACATAAGGTATGTGTATCTTTTGCTATTTTGCCGCTAACTTTGATCCTAAGATTTAAAGATGTTAAATTGTTAGTTTACAGTGCACAAAACAAACTCCTGACATATATATTATTGGATACTTTCAAATTATTTCTTATTCAGTAAATATGTGTAGATAACCTTTATTATATATAATGACCATTATAGTTGCAGTCAAATATATTTTATATATTAATTTCAGAGAAGGACTGATTACTGACATTGGATATGATGAAGAAATACAAAAGAAATATCAAGGAAAAAAGTTTGATTTTAAGATTAATGCAACTGGAAAATGTATTTTGCCAGGTATTTTGCAATTCAATATAAATATAACTTTTTTGGCAATAACTTTTTTTCAAATTGAATTTTAGTTTATTTATAAGTTTATTGCTTTTTTAATAATATTTTTAAGTACTCTATAAATATATATCTTTATTAATAACGCAGAAAAATGACTAGGGAGAAATTATGAAATGAAAAAGTATGTTAAATTGCTTGTGATCTTTCAATAGGATATAAATGCACAAATCAGTCCCTTGTATGGTTCTAACCTGAAACCACTGAAATCACCATGTAACATGCTCACAATCTTATAATTTCAGCTATGGAATCTTATAATTCCATAGTGGCTTTTTTTTTTTTCAATAACAATGATTTCATGATGTGTAGTGAAATTTTACTGATTATAAATTTTGAATGCAAATTTAATGCTATATGAACACAGCAAGCCATATGATAATTCCCTCCTACTGCTATAAATTTTTAACAAATAGCAGAACATAAGTTAAAATTTAAGCAGAAAATAAGCTTCTGACATATCAGTGGTTCCATCAATTACTGAATTCATATTCACTTCAAAGGAAGATAGGGGTTCTATAATCTTGTTGAGTAGGTAAATCAGCACCCTATCTTCCTTTGAAGTGAATATGAATTCAGTGACTGATTGCACCATCAATATGTTTTAGGCTTATTATTTTGCTTTTCAGGGCACATATGGAAAGATAGATATTTTTAAAGCTTTTTTTATTTATTTATACTTTTTTTTTGTCACTTAAAATATCTTCAATATCTTCAAAAACTTGTTTTTGGAGTTGTGTTTAAGGTAGCCCATACATTGGAGATGTCACTAGCTTCAATTTGAGATATAACTCATTAACTCTCCCCCCCCCCCCCGAAAAAAATCCACCCTTTTTTTTGGGGGGGTGGATAATGGTGGGGGCATAATTCGAAAAATCTATGATGGTCCTCATATGAGCTTTCATTTGGCACCTAACTCATAACTGTAGGCCCTCATATTTGGAAGATAATAGTAGAGTGACTTTCACATTTCCCCTTTCTTAAGGGGGGAAAGAAATCAAGGGGGTGGATTTTTTTAACCTGTAACATTCCCTATTTCATAAGCTTTCATTTGACATATAGCTTGTTACTTTTGCCCTTGCATTCCAAAAGTATAGCAGAACAACCTATTTCACATTTCCCCTTTTTAGGGAGGGGGAAGTATGGGGGGTCAATTTTTTATTTTTATAGCCTATGACGCTCTCTCTATCACAGGCTTTCATTTGATATACAGCTGGTTTCTTTTGTATCTCATGTTCTGGAGATAAAGCAGAACAATGGTTTTCATGTTTCCCCTTTTTTAGGGGAAAAGAAAGCATAAGGGAGGGTCAATGTTTTATAGCTTATGACATTTTCCATATCACAAGCTTTCATTTGACACAAAAATCATTAAGTTTCTCCATCAGATTCAAAAGATACAACTGTTTTGATAAACACACAAACCGACAAATGATGAGCAAAAAGCAATAGGAAGATAGGTAAAAATAAATATTCCTTCTACTTTGCTCCCCATAGAAAGCTTTCATTATTGATTTCTATTAGTACTCTGTGCAAACTAATTTCTATACACACAGTATAATTATTATTAAAGAGACTATAATAATATATTTTTATCCACGTTGGATGCTGGAACTTGCATTTATTTTTAACCAACTCACAATGCATTTATTTTTAAACAACTCAAATCAAACTGATATACTGTTTTGTACATACCAAGTACTATTCTGTTAGAACCTTTGTACTAATGTATTCTTTTACATACTAAATGTGATGAGCAAAAAAATTATAATATTATTAATCCACTAGCGAGTTAATTAAACTCTTGTGATAAGTTGACTTAAATATGCACTGCTAAATGTTTGATTTGAATAAATTATTATTATTATTGCATATTAAACCTTCAAATTCATTCTGGTGAATGATAACAGTCCAGGAAAAATTCATTGGCCAGAAATTGAAGTAAAAATTTCCAATCTAAGTGTACACAATTTCAGATTTTAGAATTGGTCCACTAGAAATTCCTCATGTCCTTGTTCATCCCTGTGTAGTTTATATAATGGCTATGCACACTTAAATTTCCTTTTCCCATTTTAAAAATAACTGATATATTGTCATATTAATATATAATATACTTCTATTAATATATATTTTTGTTTTTAGATGTTAACTTTTTTTCTGTTGTATTTTCTTATTTGGTTAATTTTATTTTTAATTAAGGTTTTGTGGATGCACATACACATCCTGTATGGGCTGGAGATAGAGTTAATGAATTTGCCATGAAGGTAAGGAAACTATGAATTAGAATTGTTGTAATAGTATATATTCAGGTATAATTCTGATAAATCCTTATAATATTTATTGTATAGTAAATGTACTTCTTTATTCTACGAAAACTATATCTAAAAAATACAACATAGACTAGTTCCCAAAATTTAATTTACTTTGTACCCATTGCTTGTAATTTTAAAACTTTCGACGTACAGTCTTCTTTGTGTTCTAAACAATAATGTATCCCCGTGACCTTTGGCAGGCATATGTGTTCTTCAAGGTCATTGATTGCACATCAAATTAGACAGAAGAAAATCACATTAAGAAACATGGTGCTTCCACTGGTAATTTCCCTGTTGCTTCATAAGCTGAAGAGTAGCTAAAACAGTGAGTTATGGCAAATGTGGGACATGAACCTCATAAAAACATGTAAGGCGCTCTGTTGCTATATTTCCTCTGTTCTTCCTCCTTACCCATCACGTTTTTAGGAAGTTGTAAATTCATATCCAACATCCATCCAAAGCACAAATTTTTCAGCTAACTCTTCAACTATATATTACTTATCTCAAATTTTCAGATATGGTTTTTATGAAAAAGGACTATTACATGGTGAGAAATAAAGACTTCAATTTTTCTGTTTTAAAAGTGGGTGTAATCATTTTACGATTTTATATGGCATTGAATATTTTATGTATGAAGCTATGATGAACCACATGTAAATTTTTGTAATATTTAGGAATGTAGCTGAAATTGGATCTGACCATTACCTTGTTAAAAGTGTCTTGCAACTTAAACTTAAAAAGTGTTGTGCTAGGGTTAAAAAATTTACTTTTAATACTGAAGCTCTGAAAGATCTAGTTATAGCCAAAGCTTACCATGATAGGTTACTTAGTCATTATGACAGTCATGGTTTGCTTACTACTTAAGTGGAGGAAGAATGGGATCATTTTAAACAGGCGTTTCTGGACACTAACAGTACTCTTTTAGGAAAAAAGGAGCAGAAGAGACAGAATTATCTGAGTGATAAGGCACTTGAGCTTATTTCGGAAAGAAAGAACTGCAGGAATGTCCTTAATCAATACCCTACTAGTACTAATAGAAAGCATTACAGAGAACTTAATAAACGTGTAAAAGATCAGTTAGCTGCTGATAAGAATCTTTGGCTTGATGGTTTGGCTGACAAAGCCGAGGAAGCAGTTAGACAGCACAACAGCAGAGAGCTGTACCAGATAATTAATGTTTTGTGTGGTAGAAAACGGACAGGCATACAAGGATTGAAGGATAAACAAGGTAAAGTTATAGAAGGTGAGGATTATGTCATGGCTAGGTGGGCTGAGCATTTCAGTGATGTTCTAAACAATGTAGTTAGTTCTACTCCGATTGTTTGCAATGATGATAGATGCATCGGTGGCTTTAATGTTGGCCCTATAACACAATCTGAAGTTATTTTGGCTGTTTCTAAACTTAAACTTCATAAATCCCCAGGGGTAGATGAAATTACTACAGAAATGCTTAGAGCTGGGAATGTTTCGGTTACCACTTGGATGACTGAAATTCTGAATATCTTTTATGATAAAGGCATGGTTCCTAAAGATTTTACCAGAGCTATTGTTATCCCTATTTTCGAAAAAGGTGATTGCAGTTCTTGTGATAACTATAGGGGTATCAGCCTACTCTCTGTTCCAGGTAAAGTTCTTTCCATGATTGTGCTTAATAGAATTAAGAATCTGGTTGACAGTCAATTGCATGATGAGCAATGTGGATTCAGAAGTGGTAGGGGATGTGTGGATCAGATATTTTCACTTAGGCAGATTCTTGAGAAATGTTTCGAGTTTCAGAAACCTTTGGTTGCTAGCTTTGTTGATTTCAAAAAGGCTTTCGACTCTGTTGATCATCATAATTTGTGGTTGATTGTGAGATCATATGGTATACCTGACAAGTTAGTTAACATAGTGAAAGCTCTCTATAATAACACTGAGTCGTGTGTGAGAGTGGTAAGGCTTGTAGCAATTGGTTTAGTATTACTTCTGGTGTTCGACAAGGGTGCATTTTGTCTCCTTTTCTCTTTAGCTTGGTTATTGATTGTGTTATGCGAAATTCACTTCAAGGGAAAGATTTTGGCCTTAAATGGACTGGAGATATGAAAATTTCTGATTTAGATTATGCTAATGATTTAGCCCTTTTGGCAAATGATATTGATGAGATGAACTCTTTCATTCGAACTGTTGATGAGACTGGCAGTAAAGTAGGTTTGGTTATAAACAGAGAGAAAACTAAAGTGATGAAAATTGGTCAGGCAGGCTGTGATTCAGTTAATCTGAATGGTTGCAGTCTTGAGCAGGTGTCACAGTTTAATTATCTTGGGAGCTATGTAACAGATAATGGTGATGTGCGGCATGAGATTAACAGATGAATAGGGATTGCTGCCGGACTTTTAAGAATCTATGGAGATTGTGGAGAAATAGGCGTATACACCTAAAGACTAAAATTAGACTGTATAATAGTTTGGTTCTTTCTAGGGTTAGTTATGGTAGTGAAACTTGGACACTTTGTAAACAAGATAACAGGAAACTAGATGCTTTTGATTCCAGATGCTTATGCAGTATCTTGGGTATTAGGTGGTTTAACTTTGTAGCTAATGATGAGGTTAGGCAAAGGAGTCTGCAACCTCCTTTAAGCAGCATATTGTGCAGAGAGAGACTCCGCTGGTTTGGCCATGTTGCCTGTATGAATAATTATAGATTGGCGAATAGGGTTATGAACAGTGTGCCTAAAGGCCTCAGAAAGAAAGGGAGACCTAGGATGCGGTGGGCAGACAATGTCAAACAGGACCTGGTTAGAATTGGTGTGCAGTGGCCAGATGCAGTAGATGTAGCTCAGGATAGACTTGCTTGGAGAACTAAATTGCACGGTCTGGTTGGACCTCCGTAGCCCATGGCTGCTTGAGGATGATGATGATGAGTGCCTAAAGACGATATATTTTATTTGTTACAGTGTGGTTAGTAAATATTATGTAACCTCTTGAACTTATGTGAATTTAGTAGATCATAAAAATGTTCTGTCATGTTTTATGTTCAATCTGTTGCTGACTATGCCCCCTGGTCAAATTATTATGAACACCTACCTAATACTTGTCATATGTATTATGGTATTATTCCTGAATTTCAAAGTTTTCAATTCTCTGAGCATGGTTCTTATTGAAATGGGTTTTGAAGTACTGCTAGCAGTCATTTCTTTCAGCTGATGGCTGGAACAGCTCTGTTTTGCCATAAAGTTCATGCCAACAAACGCCTGTCATGGTTTATCAGAGCCTTTTTCCTCTGGCATTTGTTATGATTGGCAGATGTTTTTGAGAGTGTGCCATTCTTCATACACTTGGGATATTGTACCCTGTGATTTTCCTGATGCTCCTGCCCATTGCATTCCAACAATGAGCCCCCTTTCAAAGTTGGTCAGATCAGCCCCTTTACCCATGCCACACTTGACTTTGCTTTCCACTATGCCTTTATAGGGTTTCATAGTGATGAAAAATACTTACATCATTAAGAAACTTTGCATAGATTGGTGTGTTTCATGAGACTTTGCACATGATTCATAACAATTTGGCCAGGCAGTGTATCTGTGGTTTAATATATGTGGTGTAATCTTGATATCACTTCATTAGAATGTAGCATTTCAGTGCTTTTCAATTAAATAATTATATAGGCTACAATTATATGTCTTGTGAATTCTTAACCACATTTATGTGTAAAAATTGTAGTTGGCAGGGGCAACTTACTTAGATGTACATAAGGCTGGTGGAGGAATACACTTCACAGTGGATCACACCAAACAAGCAACAGAAGATCACCTACTTCAGCTCTTAACTACTAGACTTGAAGCAATGTCAAGAGCAGGTACTACCTTGGTGGAAGCTAAATCAGGATATGGATTAGACACAGATACAGAAATGAAGCTCTTGCGTGTTATTGAACGAGCAAAACCAAAATCACCCATTGAAATCTCTTCTACATTTTGTGGTGCTCATGCTGTTCCAAGGTAATGTTTTTGGCAGAAACTGATTTCATTTATAAAACTGGGTGAATATATTAACTGTGAGGTCAATTTACAAGTTTGAAAAATTGCATTGCAGATTTATCAAACAGGTTCTGAAGAATGGTAATACATGAGTACTTCTCTAATAATAAATGATGCATAATTTGTTGGATTAAAAATAATTCCATGTTATTTGAAATACAGTATTGTTAATAAAATATTTACATAATTTCTAATCTCATGATCAGATTTACCATGCTAATTGTAAAGTTCTATGAGATTATTGTGTCCTAACTTTTTTGGTAGAAACTTATTACATTTATCATATCTGATTGCTTATGATTAATATGCTATCACATGCTTATTTTTATAAGTTTTAAGTTGCAAAAAATTTACGCAACATTAAATTTTTCCTGTTTTTTTTTTAAATGAATATTTTACATGTTAGAGTAATATAATGAAACATTAACCATATTAAGCATAAAATTTACTTATGATCACAGTTAAATATTAATCATTCATGTGATTTAAATTAGAGCACAATTTTTTCTTGTTCAAAGTTAACTAATTAATATATTCTGTTCATATATTTTAAGAGGTTTTACTTCAGAGGAAGCAACAGAAGCAGTAATTAGCCAGCAGCTACCTGAACTGCAGAAACTGATGGAAACAAAGCAGCTAAATGTGGACAGCATTGATGTGTTTTGTGAAAAGGGTATTTTTGATATTAACCAAAGCCGTCGTATTTTAGAAGCAGGCAGATCTATTGGACTGAGACTTAATTTTCATGGAGATGAATTATATCCTTTAGGATCAGCAGAGGTGAGAGTTTCTCTTTAAATTGAAAGCAAATACATTAAAGAAGAGAGATTTAACTTGTTCTTCTGAACATCTTGCCCCACATGTTAGGAGCTGAAAAGTCCAAACAGTTTGAACATGTCTGACATGTTGGCAGTTGAAAGATATCACAGTTCATGTCCATTGTAGTTGAAAGATAATGTCACGTGTGATTATTACTTTTATGACAATAAATTACAATTAATATGACAAAATTAAACAGATACAAAAAATGAAATTAATGTGAACCTTCCCACCAAATCGAGATTTAAATAGGTATCTTAGGACATGCAAGAAAATTTTTAAATCAATCCACAAGGGAAAAAAAACTTTAAATGCATAATTTGTTAAAAAGAGTAATGAAATAACAGCACATAACTATTAAAACCATTGAAGAGGCAGTTTCTTTCCATAATCAGCGTATGGCTTTGTTAAAGCGGCACAACTAAGACCTCGTGAGTGATATGAAACATGGTTATGACATGCTGATTGAATGCTATAAATAAATATTACCTACAAGAGAATAAAAGTTAAATAGTCCATTCTGGACTTCTCTTTCAGGTGAGAGCCATGCCTAGAGGGTTAATTTCATTAAGCATTGAGCTTCAAGATTTTTGTGGGGTTTATCTTTGGTTTTCATTTACAAGTAAAAATTTTAGTAATCTTATTTTTTTTTACTGTGTGTCTCTGTATTTACATTTTATGATTTATAATCATTTATTTTGGTGCCTTAGAGTAGGACCTACACCCTATCTCATTGTAATACATGTTAAAAACACCCCTGGTATTATGGATTCAACAAAGTTATTTGAGGGATAAGGCACTGGAGCTTATTTTTGAAAGAAGAAACTACAGGATTAATTTTTTCGTTTTCACCATGAAGGATAAAACGTAAATGTTTTCACATCATGAAATTATGTATTAAATGAGAACTGTACTGCATTTTATTGCATTGCCTGCTAGTGGATTCTTAACAGCATAAATATTATATTAATTCTCTTTGATAGATGTTTACTCTGGATTATTTTTCTGTGTATGCTTTTATAACAGTGTTTTATTGACATATTTTTTGTTACCTTTTTTTATTATGATTACTGTTTTCTAATGTGTTTCTCCAAATTCTCTTTAACTTTGTACTTTTTCTCATTAATTCAAACATTTTGGCATATATGAACCATCTCTCACCCCATGTGGATCAGTTAATTTAAGGTTTTACTCTTTTTGCATTTTCTGAATTTCCCATTAGTTTCAATTTTCATAGTGAGGGCACTAAAGTTGGAAAATAATGAACTTTAATCTCTTTGAAAATGAGCATTTCATAATCCTCAGGGGTAATTATTTTTCTACTTAGTTTAGACAAACAAATCCACGGCTTCTCATTGATTTACTAATCATTTAATCACTATTAAGCTGTTTAAGTAACAGGATGAAGATGGCTGTAGAGGAAAAATTGTCTTGAGCCCAGTGACTCAAGAAAACTGATATGAATAAGATCTGAACTCATAAGTTCCTGATGACAAAATGACAATCAAAAAATAATTGAAGTCTTTATATGGATATATTTCTTATTTAAATTTAATGGTAAATGAAGTGTACATATTATTTCAAAATGATCATTAATGCAGTGGCATAACACTAGGGTAGCATAGGTGGCAAAATACCATGAGCCTAGGGCCTCCAAGGCCCGCTCAAAATCAAACTCGTACCATATCAAAATCAAAAAGATAGAAATTATCATTATTATTTAGTAATACTGATTTTGTATATACAGGGTAGTGCAAAGTCAACTGATACATTTCAGAATTCTCCCCAGTCTGAGTGGTGGGGATTAGGGTGTGTAACTACACGATAAGCTAGAGAGGAGTTGATGCCATTTTAAAACTCGTTTACTTACAATGGAGAGGTGAGTGTAGTGCACAGAACTGCAGTTGTCCATTCATACTATGAAACAAAGTCCATCATTCAGACACAGTGTCGCTTGAGACAACAGTTTAATTTCCTAGGCATGGTACAATTCCTTCATGCAATGTGATTTGATATGGATACATAAGTTTGAAGACACTGGCAGTGTAAGAGACATTCCTCATGGTGTTCCAAGAATTGTGCATACTGAAAATAATGTTCACAGAATAAGGGAATCATTTCAGCATAGTCCACATCGCTCAGCTCGGCAACAATCATGCATCCTAGGCATAAGCAGAAGTTTGGAACAAATCTTGCAAGCTATCAAGTTTCACCCCTACAAGATACAGATAGCCCAAAAGCTTTTTCCTTGTGATAAGGCGTCTCGAGTAGATTTTTGTAATACCATGCTCAGAATCGTCAATGAAGACTGCAATATTTTTTTAACATTATTTTAATGAGTTATGAAGCCCATTTTCATGTAATGGGTTTTGAGAATAAACAAGGGTTGGGTTGTTTTACCTCTGAATGACACTTTTTTTTGCACACAATGGATTAAATGGCCAGATCACAAGGACCCCAAAAGTTCAGAGAAGGTTGGGACCCACTGGACAGCTGTTGGGAGACAGATGGTTGTCTCCCATCAAGGCCATCAGGTGTGTTCTTTAACATGCACAGGGAATGGCTCTCACAGATGGGACCATGGCTTTACATCCCATCCGATAGATGGCATTCTTTCCAAGCCCATCGGCATCTCCCACTGACCATGGGTAGGGTGGGGAGTTTTGCAGAAATAAATCTCAATGCTCACCCAGCTGGGACTTGAACCTGGGAACTCCAGATTAACCCTTCCAGTGTCCAGGCTGAAAAACAGGTTTCCATCCAGAGGCCAAGATTTTCTCACTATGTTCAGCCAAAAAAAAACTTTAACTTTAGAACTTTTCTGCCAAATAACTAATGAAAGGAAATATGGCATGTTGTATACCAAATTAATTGGCATTTAATTCTGGATTTTCTGAAAATCAAGTATTTAACAAAAAAGATTATGTTTTATTTTAATAGGACTTTTTTTAGAGTCATGTAGTAAAAAAATGCATCTGGCAACACAAATAAAAATTTATTTTAAAAAAACTAATATACAGAAATGATTACAATGCACATGAAAAGAATGACTATATATTTCTGAATAACAAAAAAATTACTTTTTTGGTTTTAAGCAAATATTTTTCTTGTTTTGTAATTTTTTTCTTGGTACCATGCTTTGAGAAAATTCCAGGCTTTGAGCCAACTGTGCCGAGTCAGATAAACAAGTCAACTTTAGAATTCTTTTAAAAAATAACTACTTAATGGAAATAGGTCATGTTATATATCAAATTAAACAGAATTTAATTACGAATTTTATGAAAATAAATAATATAAACAAATTTGAAAGCATATTGATTTTAATAAGTTTTTTAATGTGATATGGTGAAAAAAAAGATTGCACTATACAATTAAAGCTTCATTTTGGAAAACCTGCTGAATAAAAATAATTAAATTATATATTTATCGAAAGGAAATTTCCTCCTGAATAAAATAATATTCAACCTGAAATATGATTTTCATTTCTTTTAATGATTCTTTTCAGTATTGTATATTTAAACACGGCCAGTGTTATACAACATGACTTGGACTTCTCACATTCACGAGATTTTCTGAACTGGTTCTGAAACAGAAAAAAACTTCCTTGCCTATTTTTTTTACTAAACATTATGAATATTTTTCTTTGGGTGTTGAAGTTTGGTGATCTTGGCTAAGTGCAGAAAGGTTTGTGCATCAAGGACCAGCCCTTCCCAAAATTGCCCTCCCAAATGATGGCTGAATTCCATAGCAAGGAAGTCTATTTTGCTTCCGTATCCAAGACATTCAATTTCAGAAAACGGTACAAGCTCAAATTTTTTTTATTGAAAAACAAGAAATAATAAAAGAAAAATTACATATAACCTAATGGGATGTTAAATAAAATATACACAACAACTTTTAAGCTGGCCTCCGATCTAGCATAACTCAGAAAGATCGATAAATCAGCTGATTGAAGATCGCTAACTAATGGAAGTAATATACAGAAATGAATTTTCTTTCATATCCAAGACCACATTTATATTCAGAAAATGATACTATATCAAAGTTTTACTGGAAAAGTAATAAATAATAAAATAAAAATTAACATATAGCCTAATGTGATGTTAAAATATCCACAGCAACAAGTTGTAGGCAAGCCATACGGTGTAGCATAACTATGAAAAAACAATACTTATTGATCGGCCAAAAGATCGCTAATTTCCAGAAATAAATCTACTGAAATAAAAAATAAAGGTTAAATATAAAAAAGTAAATACTAACTTTAAAACTGTAACTGTAAAAAACACTTATAACACACGGAATGAAGATAGCATGTCAGCCATCTGTGTCTTGTTTGCCTCAGTGAAACATAACTAATTAAATTCAGCTTTAACCAGAATTTCTAAGGATGTGTTTACTTCCAGTTTCAATTTAAAGTGGGAAAGATGCATAGAATGCTGGGAAAAATGATAAAAATAACGGGAATAATGAAATAGGTTTATGATGGGGAAAAAATAGCAGTATGTATTTTGTAATTACTTCCAAAATCTATCGTTTTTAAAAATAGCATTTTTTTTGTTAATTTTTAGGAAATTTTCGAAATTTAAGGAAAAATTTGTTGATAATAGTTCAAATCAAACTTGTGAGCTTAAATCAGAAAGTTGCTTCAGCAAATAGGAACTTTAACAAGCTAATCGGCAATACTGTTTAGTGCTTCCAAAAAATGGCAGTCAGATGGCTTTATAAAATTATTTATATTGTAGTTTAATAAAATATGCATCAAATTAAAAAACAAAATATTATTTTTAAAGCCTGAATTATATATTTTTATAATTTATATATAAAAGAAAATTACAATGGCAATTTTTATTTTTTTAAAATTGATATTTTTTTGTTGTACTAAAAACGTAAACATACATCCATGGCCTCTCAATTTAGATTCTCCAAATGTATACAGATGACTAGGACACTGGAAGGGTTAAGAGCCTGGCACACCCTGTGAATAAACAAAATATGCGCTACTGGACTCCAGTGAATCCTAGAGAATTGCAAGAACAACCACTGCATTTGCCTAAGTGACAGTATGGTGTAGAGTATGAACATTTGGGATTCTTGCTTCCACAATTGGAAACACTCGGTATTGATCCCAACAATCTCTATTTCCAACAAGATGGAGTGACAGCACACACTGCTAGGCACAGTATGGACATGGTCCGCAATCTCTTCCATAAGGTTATTTCATGTTTTGGAGGCATTCTGTAGCCAGCTTATTTACTGGACTTCTTTCTATGGGGATATCTGAAAGAATGAGTATATAGAAATCATCCCACACAAACAGGACCTGAAACATGCAATTCAAGATGAAATTGTTCTCTTAAATCAAGACCAAAATTTATTGCATAAAGTTTTAGATAATTTTGTTGATCATCTAAGACATTGCACTGTAAGTCAAAGAGACCACCTTCATGATGTTATATACCATAAATAAAAATTGCATTCTGTGAATATAAACCTAGTGTGTTTCATTTCAATGTTCTCCAGCTATTAAACAAATTATTGCATATCCAGTTGACTTTGTGCCACCCTGTATATATATATATTAATAAATTACTATATTTCATGTATATCTAATTTTTTCTTTTCAATGAAAAATATTTTTAGTTAGATAAAAAAAAAGTTTTAGGTCCCCCATATTAGCCACAAATATAGTGAAGGTCCATAAGTGTTGCCATGGACCCTTCCATTCCTAGTTAAGCCACTGCCATTATGCTAATTTATTGCAATTGCCATTTTTAATAAATGCTAATTTATTGTTCTTTCTAGATGGGAGCACAATTAGGAGCTGAAGCAATTTCTCACCTTGAAAAAATTAGTAGTGCTGGGATTCAAGCCATGTCAAAAAGTGGTAGTATTGCTGTTATACTTCCAACTACAGCATACATATTGAAATTAAAACCACCTCCAGTGAGGGAAATGATTGAAGCAGAAGTGCCAGTTGCATTGGGTACAGATTTTAACCCAAATGCATTTTGCTTTTCAATGGTAAGATTGTTTGATCCAAATAATTATTTTTATCTCTCAATATATTACATGTTTTCCAGTAGTATTTTTAAAACTGTAATATGCAAGTTGAAGATATTAGTATTTAGACTTGTTAGGGGTAATAAGGTCAAAATTTATTTTGGAAACAGTGTGCTTTTCATGTTGCAGAATTCACATGATATATTTATATCTAGTGTTATAGTCAAGATATACTCAGCATATTATCTTTTATGCTAACTCCAGTTCAATATAACTTATGCTTTCTCTTTAAAATACATTAAATAATGAATAATATGTTGCATTGACAGTAAGTACAGAAAAGTAGTAGTAGTAATACTAATTGTTAACTGAAAAATCATGCAATAAAATGTCATGGCATTTAAAAAATTGGCTGGAATATCACTACTTTTTTCTTGAATGAAGCTCATTTTAAAGAAACTGCTCTTTGAAAAGTGAACATTTTAATTGATGCCTGCTAAAGTATGCCGTCCCGTGGTCGAGTGGTTAGCACGCTTGGCTACTGATTTACGGGACCTGGGTTCGAGCCCCGGTAAGGCATGGATGTGTGTGTCGTTTTTCTGTTGAGGTCCTGCCATCCTCTCAGACCTTCTACTATGGCATATAAACTGACAGGCTCCTGTCAGACCTCTGTGGCAAGCAGCTGCTTGAGGGGGTATTTATTTTTTTTTTTATTTAAATAAGTTTTTAAATAAATTTTTAATATTGTGCAGTAAGGACCCGAAGATATGAATCTTGTAAATAAAAATGTGGCTTAAAAATTCTAAAAAGTTATTCATAACTACCTTTGCAAATAAAATTTGCAGAATACTTGTGCATGCACCAAATCTAGATGTGATCCATACTTTTATTTTTTGCATGCGTAAAACATCTGATGATTTGCTACCTAAATTTTTACCTGATTTCTAATGTGTACCCTAATTTTTCCAATCATATGATAAGTTTTTTAAAGTAATATTGTTTTGTTGTCCAGATGGGGCATGAGTTGTTCAAACACTGGCTGCATATCAAATGTAACTAATGAGCAACAAGTCCAGGAATTGTTATGCTTCATACCTGATTTTTATACAATACCTTGCTTATAGTTCACCTTGTTAATAACTGGTGTCATGTGATCAGTATTCTTGGCCATACCATGGGGAAGTTATTCCACTGAAGTCACTTTTTAATGAATGCTAATGCCATTCCATGGGTGCAAGTCTGGTGTGACAGTAAATAT
Organism: Ryuthela nishihirai; assembly: GCA_038380435.1. NCBI lineage: Eukaryota > Metazoa > Arthropoda > Arachnida > Araneae > Heptathelidae > Ryuthela > Ryuthela nishihirai. The sequence continues at coordinate 41,228,625 of JAWZYU010000017.1, read as the reverse complement.
GAACAAAACGGAATTTCCGTACTCCCTCCTCCCAAAATTTTTTTAAATTGTAAAAAATTTGGTTGTCTATTATAATTACAATTATTGTCTTTATATTATAAAAACTTTCTTGGCTGCAGAGTCTGGATTTACACTTCAAGTGCACCTAGACACAAAGGGCAGTAATGCATAATTATATGTGGTATGCTTTTTTTTCTATAAAAAATTTTTTTTTATGTTTCCAAATTATCTTTAACTCTCTACTTTTCCCTTTAATTCAAATATTTTGGCATGTCTGAACCAGCTCTCACCCCCATGTGGGTGAGTTAATTAAGGTTTTTATAGGGGAGGAAAGGATAAAATAAATGGCAGTGGAAGTGAAAAATACAGGTTCAGTTTTTCTTAATTCTAGTAAAGCTTTAAAAGCACATGCAATAGAATAAAAAAGATGAAAATAAATCATTACACAAAAATTTTCAAATTTAGCTATCCTACAATTTTGAAGTTTGGAGACCCCATCTTTCACTGACTAAGGGTAACTCCACACTTGCCGCTCTGCAAGGACGAATTTTTGAAGACTGCTCATCTTCTGGAGTTGGTAGTCAGGCATCACTTCCTCCTGCTTGCTACCACACGACCGCAAACAAGAGCCAATCAAATAACTGCTGACGAATGATGTTGCTATAACAACCAGGCAAAAGTTGGTGAACATTTGGAGATATTTCACTAACAGAATATCTGTGTTTTAAATCTTTAACATTAAGCGAGTTTTTCACTTGTAACCATACATATAGTTTTGGAAATATGTTTGGGAATAGGATTTTTTCTAGGAGTAGCTAAAAATTGTAAAAATACAAAAATGCACATAAAATTTAAAATGTATACATTTTGGGCAATTCTCCCCCTCCCCTTTTAACCATGCTGCCAAGCATAAAGCGAAATTTTTATCTTTAGCTGTTCTACTTGATGATAAGGAGATTGATTATTTACACAAAGGAACGAAACAGAAGACATGCATTCCATAATATCATATATGAGTAATGTTTTGGTATGATGATTTTAATGTATTATTGTGCATTGTTATATTACTGCTTACTCTGAGGTAAACAGTATGCTTCTCTGATTACCTATGCTGAATATCTGAAACTTGAAATAATTTTATAAACATTTATGGAATTTGAGATGGTCCAAATAACGCCATACTGCATTACATATATATGCCTATGATTCCCATCCTGACAAGACATTATTTTTTAGTGTAACAAATAATATGCAACACATTAGGTAGTTGGCGTGGACCTTTAGAAAACTTTTAAAAGAAAATAATTTATATTATATTACAGTAATCCTATTTAAAATCCCATTAAAAATGATATAGAGGAGAAAGTACTAGATAATAATTTTATGAAAATAGAACAGTGTTCTTGTTTGATCTTTACCCTTCAATTATTTTTTCTAAACAATCTGATGGATTGTTTACTTCAAAAGTTGTCAGTCGTTGATGTTAGTGCAATATCTTTTGACACCTCTATAGCCGAAATTTCGATTTTCTATCTCGCTTGCAATATTCATTTAAAGTTTCGCATTTTGCAGATTTAACATTGTCTAAACATAAAAAAACTACTTGAAGATTTGAAAATGTGAATCATATTTCATCAGTAATTATGGAACAATTTTTTCCAATTAAAGCAAAAATCCCCCCCATTATAATAACCCATTGTTATGAATGCAAACCTCATGACATTCGTATTCCACCACCAAAATTTCCAGCCTATATTCATATTGATTAAAAATTTTGCAGTTTTCGAAATATTCCATCATTTATTAGAGAGCGCTATTAAAATTTTTGGGTGATTTGAAAAAGTGCGAATCATCATAAGAGTTAATCAATTATGTCAAACCCAAAAGGAATTTTTAATTTACCTCTACAAATAAAAACAGTTGATTGTCTATAAACAGGGGTGGGGTGGCTCAGTTGGTATCATGCCAGGCTTGTAATCTGTGATTCCCAGGTTCGAGTCCCAGCTGGGTCAGCATTGAGGTTTTTCTCCGTAAAATTTCCCACCCTGCTCATGGTCAGTAGGGGACACCAATGGGCTTTGAAAGGCCGCCATCTATCGGATGGGACATTAAGCTGTGGTCCCATGTGTGGGAAAGCCATACCTTGTGCAAGTTAAAGAACACGCTGGATGGTCTTGATTGCAGGCTACCATCTGTCTCCCAACAGCTGTTCCAGTGGGTCCCCTCCCCAAACTTCTCTGAGCTTTCGGAGTCCATGTGACCTGGCCATTTAGCTCATGGTGTGCAAAAAAAGTGCCGCTCAGAGGTAAAACTACCGAACCCAACTGTCTACAAACAGACCACAAAGTATAAACGAGCTAAGAACAATTCTAAATGCATCTTGCCTTATTGTTAGCACCAATCTTTCAGCTGCAGAAATTGATTTTCACAATTTCTTGTCTTTGTTCTAAATCGCCAAAACCTCTTTAGGTAACAAGAAAAATACCTAAAATCTCTTTAAATTCTGCAGGTGTCATATAAAAAAGGTTTTTGTAACAATGTCAGCCTCTTGAATATTAAGGATTAAATTGTGCAAATCGCCTAATCTTTTTCTATTATTAAAAATCTCGTGACCCATTTATTGCGATATTTTTTTATTACTATGCCTATTATTAGCCAAGGCAAGTAATATTAACCGTTTATGAAAGAGCAAACTTCTTTCCCTGGACATAATGTTTACTATAGAGTGAAAGAAATGTCAGAAAGCATGGCAGATCTTGTAGAGACAGCAAAGCACGCGTTCCAGGTTATTTGTAGCAAGAACCAATGAACTTAGTTCTTTGTTGCAGACCGCACATTTAAGTGTGAAGGCTATACCCATCGCTTGCAGAGCAGCGCAGAGCTGCGAGTGACATCACAGTGTGTTTGTGACGCGGCAACCATATACACCAACCACAGTTGAATAATGGCTCTTAGCTTGATTATGGATCCTGAATTTGCTGCACTGGTGGGCTTCTGTGGAGGGAAAATCTTCTGCTGTGTTTTCTGTTTGTTTGCAGGTTGACAGCCCCAAGTGAATAGATTCACAGGATATTTTTTATCAGCTGGTGGATAATCCTGAGCAGAGGTCATTGCAGGCACCTGAACTCTTGCTTCTATGGGCATCATCAAATTCTGCATTGGAGGAAGTCTTCCAGTGTAGATGGCTTCAGTCTTTAGTAGTGGGGGAATGTGTCTTTGCCCCATACCTGCGATTAGGGAGCTGTTTGATATTGTTGGTTGATTCCCTCTCTCAATAAGAATAGTTTCTTTAAACATCCCACTAACCATTTTCTCTCCATAGGTAGTTGGAATGTGAGGACTCTGCACAGAGCTTATTCTCTTGATGTCATCACACAAGAATTCCACCGTTATAATTTAGATATTCTTGGCTTGCAAGAGACCAGATGGACAGATAAAGTTCAGATTCTTAAAAATAATCTTAAATTTCTCTTTTCACGGAGAGAAGATAATAAGCATCTCTGAAAAAAATGCATCGCCGACACGGCGGGAATCAAAACCACATCTCACCAGATTCATGCCAGAGCGCATTTGGTACAATGGTAGCATGAATCTGGAGAAATGTGGGTTTGATTCCCACCATATCGGCGATGATTTTTTTTCAGAATCTATTAATTAAAGTTTGATGTCTATCTTAACAGGAAATACTATGCATTCACTTTGGACTGATTTTTAATAAGCATCTCCAAAGTATAGATCTGCTTCTCAGAAGTGTCTGCTGAGAAGCAGATCTATGCCTCATAATTACCAATACCTTTTGGTATTGGTAATTAAGAGCTAGTGATGCTCTTCTAGGATATGAGTGCATTAATGAAAGGTTTCTTACAGCAAAATTTCAGACAAGCATTAAAGACTTGAATGTTATCTGCTGTTATGCCCCCACTGAGGATGCCGATGAGGATGAGGATAGGTTTTACAGACAACTTTAGGATATTTTAAATTCTGTGAAGAAAGGAGATATTATCCTTGTTCTAGGTGACATCAATGCTAAAGTTGATACTAACTCTAACCTTTGGGGAGGGGTAATAGGCCCTTTTGGTATTGGTAGCTGCAATGGGCAATGTCTCCTACAGGTAAGTAAACTCAATGGTTTCAGAATAACTAACACTTATTACAAACTGCGGCATACATAAGTACACATGGGTTTCACCAGATGGGCTGCATAAGAATATGATTGATTATATATTAATTAACAGCAAATGGGCTAGTTCTGTTAGGAATACTAGGTTATATAGAGGAGCTGAAATTGGATCTAACCATTATCTTGTTAAAAGTATATTGCAACTTAAACTTAAGAAGTGTTGTTCTAAGCTTAAATAATTTACCTTTAATTCTGAAGCTCTGAAAGACCCAGTTATAGCTAAAGCTTACCATGATTGGTTACTTAGTCATGACAGTCATGGTTTGCTTACTACTGAAGTTGAAGAAGAATGGAACCTTTTTAAATAGGCTTTTTTTTTTGGAAACTAACAATACTCTTTTAGGGAAAAAGGAGTGGAGGAGGCAGAATTATTTGAGTGATAAAGCACTTAAGCTTATTTCAGAAAGAAAGAACTGTAAGACTGTCCTTAATCAATACTCTACTAGTCCTAATAGAAAGCATTACAGAATGTTTAATAAACGTGTAAAGGATCAGTTAGCTGCTGATAAGAATCTTTGGCTTGGCTGACAAAACCGAGATAGCAGTTAGACAGCACAACAGCAGAGAGATATACCAGATAGTTAATGTTTTGTGTGGTAGAAAACGGAAAGGTATACAAGGATTGAAGGATAAACAAGGTAAGGTTATAGAAGATGAGAATTCTGTCATGGCTAGGTGGGCTGAGCATTTCAATGATGTGTTTTGGATGAACAGACACTGTTGTCAAATAATTGTTGTTCTAAACAATATGGCTAGATTTACTCCCATTGTTTGTAATAATGATAGATGCATTACTGGCTTTAATGTTGGCTCTATAACACAATCTGAAATTATTTTGGCTATTTCTAAACTTAAACTACATAAATCACCAGGAGTAGATGAAATTACTACAGAAATGCTTAGAGCTGTGAATGTTTCGGTTACCACATGGATGACTGAAATTCTGAATATCTTTTATGATAAAGGCATGGTCCTAAGAATTTTAAGGTGAGCAGACACTGTTGTCAAATAATTCAGTTTCAATAGCTATTAAAGGAAATTGTTAAAATTGAGATTTGGATAAATTATGAGTGAGATATATAATTTATCTCCTGTTGTATTTCTCTGTAAAACAACTTATTTTCAAAGTTAGAGAGCTTTGAATGAGGTTTCCTATCACAGAAAAAATGGAAGTATCCAAATATCTATGATAACATTGTATATTATCATAATTCATATTCTTTCAAAACTTCACTTTTGATTGTTAGGAGAGAGAATGCTTTAACGAGAGAGCAACTGCTCTTTATATCACAGATATTTTCAATTACTTTATTACTCCTTCTAAGAATTGAACCAATATAATTTTGTTGTTATTTAAACTATTTGTAAGACATAAATGATAACCGCCTATTTGTGCCTTATGGAAATCTGACTCTTCTTATCTACTATAAATATATGTTTAAATACATATCTAATAAATGATATAGGTACCCCTCTATTATGGTTCTTCAGACTATCACCCATCTCTTGCACTTATCCTACATGACCAAGTGGTTAGCATGCTTGGCTTCTGATCAAAGGAGCTGGGTTTGAGATCTGTGTAAGGCATGGATGTTGTTTTTGTTCTGAGGTCCTGCCATCTGCACAGACTTTCTACTACAGCGTATAAACTGACAGGCTCCTGTCAGACTTCTGTGGCAAGAGCTGCTCAAGATTAATGTAGACAATAATATAGGTATTTATTTAATGTAAGCCATTCATGTATATTTTCATAATAGTGACAAAATGAACTTGAATAATGTTCATGTTTTTTTTTATGGTGAATGAGCAATTTTTTTTAATTTCTTTTGTAATTTGTGAATGTAAAGTCTTGAGAATGAGATAGGATACAAACTACACAATACAAAAATTTCTTGCTTAGCCCAAAAACGTGAAAATTATTAATATTCCAACTTTATATATTTTGATACTAAACTTAACACAATTGCAAACTTTTGTGATTTATATTGAAATATTTTGTTATTTATGACACTATATTATGAGCTTATCATTATTATTATGTTTTTTTTTTTCTTATTTTATTTCTGTATCATTTTACTTTTAGTTAAAAAAAATTATGCAAGCAATATTAAATATATAAAAAAATTCTTTTACAGCCACTCACCATGCATTTAGCCTGTGTTTTGTGCGATATGAGTATGGCAGAAGCTCTCAATGCAGCAACTATTAATGCAGCAGCAGTTTTGGGTAAATCTGATACACATGGTTCACTGGAAGTGGGAAAAGTAGCAGATCTAGTTATTATTAATGCTCCAAGGTATTTAAAATTTATTCTTCTCAAGCATAATGACTGAAATTTGATATGCTTTCATTGCAGATTTGCATTTTTGCTTTCATTGCATAATTAAGTGCATACGTGAATTGAATATATGGTGAAAGAGCTATTTAATAAAGCGCTAAGTGTTGTCATTGTTACATGGTGATATGGATTTATATGTTAATTGTTGTCTATTAGAATTGTTCATAAGCATTAATTCAGGAAATTGAAATTTTATATTTAGAAGCAGTGATACTATTTATAAGTCATCTTTCCCAAAACACAAAGACCAGGAAACATCTACTGTGTTTTTTGTTTTTTAATAGCTCATTTTCAAAAAGTGTGTTATAAAAATGTGTTATTGTTTTCACTCTATTGTCCATTTTCCCAAGATAATAGGGGTGGGGGTGGCTCAGTCGGTAGCGCACCAGGCTCGTAATATGTAGTTCCCAGGTTCGAGTCCCAGCTGGGTCAGCGTTGAGATTTATCTCCGCAAAATTCCCCGCCCTGCCCACGGTCAGTAGGGGACACCGATGGGCTTGGAAACGCCGCCGTCCGTCGGATGGGACGTTAAAGCCGTGGCCCCCATGTGCGGGAGAGCCATACCCTGTGCACGTTAAAGAACATGCTGGATGGCCTTGACGGGAGACTACCATCTGTCTCCCAACAGCTGTTCCAATGGGTCCCCTATCCCAACCTTCTCTGAGCCTTCGGGGTCCGTGTGACCTGGCCATTTAGCCCATAGTGTGCAAAAAAGTGCCACCCAGAGGTAAAACAACCCAACCCAAGATAATAAACTGTTTTGTTTTTAAAGATAAATGAGGAATTATTTTTGGTTTGGTGAGGTATTAACAAAATGTTATAAAGATATATTAACAAAATGTTATATATATATTTTTAATTTTACACAAATGATGGAGATACCTAGAAGCTCTATTTGGTTTCTCTTGATTTCTGTTACAACATAGAGACATCAGGACTTGCATGCTGTCTAGTAGTTGTCAAGAATGCTAACCACTAGACCAGGTATGGACTATAGAATAAGGTAACCAGATGGGACACTTTTGTTATTACAATGGGTTTTGATTGACTATTAACCAATATCGACAACACTAACCACCTGATGAGAAATTAAATAGGAGAAAAGCTTAAGTAATTTAATTTATCCAAAATTAAACTTCAAATTTAAAGTGATGTAAATAATATATATGCTTATTACTATTACTTGAAATATTATTCAGTTATTAAAGTTAATTGTTAACTTTTAAAAGATGAATAACAACTGGTCAAATTTCAATATCTATAATTTTAATTTTGGATGATTTAAAAAAAGTTGTAATATTTTATTAGTATCTAATCAATCCAAAAATATTTTTTTCATTTTCTCTTATATATTTTTATTAATTTGGTTATGTATATTAGTTTAAAAGTACAATTTCCCCCATTGGCAAACGTTTTCTTAATAAATCTTTTAGTTTATATATTGAGGAAATTAACTTGATTAGTGGCAGGTTGTCCCCAATCTGTCACTCACCAAGCATATTTTAGATGTGATTGAAAATCATGTGAAAGCCCACCCTTGACCATCCCAAAATACAGCTATACAATGGAACCACACACACATAGCATGGTGGTATATCCTTCAGGACAACTTTAGAAATCTATACCATGTAAATAGTAGCTAGGCATACACTGGAAGGAGAGCTGTGTACCAATCCCCAGTGATGATACACAGAACAGGCCAAGCTATCACTTAATGTCCAACCTTGCCTTCTCGTGGTGCAGGCTGTTAGTACCTTTCAAGAGATATTCTGTTGTGAAAGGGGTTGCCAGATCAGTGTGGCCTACTAATCTGATCATTAAATCTTTAATTTTGGATTTGATTGATGACCATTTTTTCTTTTTTTTTCTGCCCTGCTAAGAAGCAGTCAACTTCACAGGGTTCTGGTGTTGACCATTTATATCCACAACTGTTTTATGGCTTTGAGCTTGATTATGGATCCTGGACTTGTTGCACTGGTGGGCCTGTTGAAGGAAAATCTGCTGCTGTGTTTTCTGTTTGCCTATGGGTTGCCAACTCTAACAGAACAGAGGCACAGGATACCTTATACCTGTTTGTGGATAAAACTGAGCCCTTACTTTAGCTAGCTGGACATTGCCAATCCTACCCTGAAGTAAGGCAGGTCAGGTTCTATCTAGATTCTGGTTCTTGAAAAGGTAGTGCCTGAAGTTCCTACCAGCATGGATGGCTTCAGCCTTTAGAAGGTGGGGGAACCAGCCTTTGATTATCCAGCTATTTGATATTGTTGGCCCTATCTCTCAATAAATTAAGTTTCTTTAAAAATCCTAATAATTTTCTCTCCACAGGTACATAGAATTTGAGAACTTCGCATAAAAATTATTCTCTTGATACTCTCACACAGAAATTCATCATTATAATCTAGATATTGTAGACTTGCAAGAGACCAGATGTATAGGTAAAGGTCAGATACTTAAAAATAATTTTAAATTTCTCTTTTCAGGGAGAGAGGATGGAAAACATCTCTAAGGTGTAGGCTTGCTTCCCAGCAGACATGCCAATGATGCTCTTCTATGATATGACTGCATTAATGAAGATTTCTTACAGCTAAATTTAAAACTATGATTAACGACTTGAACGTTATCTATTGTTATGCTTCCACAGAGGATTCTGATGAGAATGAAAAAGTTTTAGATCAACTTCAGGACATGTTGAATTCTGTCGAGAAAGAAGATATTAATTTGAGATCTGTCAAGAAAGAAGATATTAATTACCATTGTGCTCGGTGACTTCAATGATAAAGTTTGTACTGATTCTGACCTTGGGGCAGGGGTGTTAGGTCCCTTTGGCATTGGTAGTTCGAATGGCAATGGGGAACGTCTCCTACAGGTAAGTAAACTTAACAGTTTGAGAATAACTAACGCATACTACAAACACTTCAAATAAATTTGCTCAAAAAAATTCGATTCACCCAGAATGGGATTCAAATCCATCTCTTCAATGTGTGTTGGCATCATAACAGCTAGACCATCATACTACAAACACCAGGACATTTATAAATACATACAAGTGTCAGCTGAAAGGTTGCATATGAATATGGTCCATTGTATATTAATTAACAGCAAATGGGCTAAGTTCAGTTAGAAATACTAGATCATAAGGAGAGCTGAAATTAGGTGTGACCATTACCTGGTCAAAAGTGTTTTACAAATTTAAGAAATGTGCTACATTTAAGAGAATTACCTTAACGCTGAAGCTCGAAAAGATCCAGATATAGCCTAAGCATGCTATGATAGGCTACTCATTCGTTGTGACAAGCAGTTTGCTTACTGTTGAAGTTGAGAAAGAATGGGATCAGTTTAAACAGTCTTTTCTTGAAAAGTACCGTTTTTGGGTAAAAAGGAACGGAGGAAATATAATTATTTGAGTGATGAGGCTATGGAACTTATTTCTGAAAGGGTTATTTTTACCTCTATGGGCACTTTTTTGCACACAATGGGCTAAATTCTGATAAAAGAATGAAGTGCAGGAATAATATGAATTAACACCCAACTGGCACTAATAGATTACAAAGAGCTTAATAGGCATGTAAAGGATCAGTTAACAGCTTTATAATCTTTGGCTGACAAAGCAGAGGAAGCAGCTAGACAGCACAACAGCAGGGAGTTGTACCAGAAAGTTAATCCTTTTTATGGGAAAAAAAAACAGGTACACAAGGTTTGAGGGATAAACATGGTAAGGTGATTGAAGGTGAGGATTTGGTCATGGCTGAGCATTTTCAGAAAGTCCTAAACAATGTGATTATATCTACTTCCATTGTAATGAAGATTGATGCATTACTGACTTTAATGGCTCTATATCACATTATAAAGTTACTTATGCTATCTTTAAGTTAAAATTGTATAAATCTTCAGGGTTGGATGGAATTATCACTAAAATGCAGAGAATTGGGAACATTTGTGTTGTCACATGACTGCCGGATTTTTTTAATAATTTTGATGCTAAAGGTGTTTCTAAGGATTTTACTAGAGCTATTATTATCCCTATTTTTTAAAACAAAGACTGATCGTAGTTCTTGTGATAATTATAGGGGAATTAGTTTATTTTCTGTTCCAGATAAAGTTCTTTGCATAATTAGATTTGATTGATGGATAACTGCGTGATAAACATGTGGATTCAGAAGTGGTATGGGATGTATAGATCGAATATTTCACTTAGGTAGAGTCTTGAGAAATGTTTAGAGTTTCAGAAACCTGTGGTAACTAGCTTTATAGATTTCAATAGGCTTTTGACTCTGTTGATTGGTAGATCATATGGAATACTTCACAAGTTGGTTAGCATAATGAAAGCTCTTTATGATGACACTGAGTCATGTGTGAGAGTTGGTAAGGCTTGTAGTGATTAGTTTAGGATTACTAATAGAGTTAGACAAGGATGCTTTTTGTCTCTTTTTCCCTTTGGTTATTGGTTATATTATGCAGAGTTCTTTGCAGGGAGAAAATTATGGTCTAGAGATTTCAAATTTTTTGATTTATATTAGGTGAATGATTTGGCCCTGTTAGTGAGATGAATTCTTTCTTTAGGGCTATTGATGGGAATGGTAATAGAGTAGGCTTGGTGAAAAACAGAGAGATAACTAAAGTGATGAAAATTGGTCAAGCAATGGTGATTCAGTTGCTTTGAACAGCAAGGTTTGTGAGGTTCTTGAGCAAGTGTCTCAGTTTAGTTATCTTGGAAGCTAAGTAACAGATACTGGTGATGTATGGCATGAAATAAACAGAACAGGGATTGGATTTTCCACACTCTATGGAGTGTGTGGAAAAGTAGAGGTATAATAAATAGATTTATACACATAAGGATTAAAATTAGGTTGTATAATAGTTTGATTCTTTCAAAGGTTAGTTATGGCAGTGAAACATGGGACCCTTTGCAAGCAGGATAACAGGAAACCTGATGCCTTTATGTCTAGATGCTTAGGTAGTTTGACTTTGTAAGTAATGATGAGAAGTCAGCAACCTCTGAGCAGCATATTGTGCAGAGACTAAGTTGATTTGGTCATGTTGCCCGTATGCAAGTTGCACAATGGCAAATAGGGTTATGGACAATGGACCTTAAATGCCTAGGATACAATGGGCAGACAATGACAAACAGGACCTTGCTGGAATTGGCCTACAGTAGTGAAATGTAGCAGCTGTAGCTCAGGACACACGTCTATCTCAAACTCAAATTGTATAGGGGTCAAATTAGTTACTTCTCAATACGTGGTGGACTGCATTTTATTATAAGCAAAACATAATTACCTACATTGTTGTGGTATTTAATGTTGCATACCTTTAATACCAAAACATAAGCCTAAACTTAGCTTGTAGCAGCGAGATCATGCCCGTCACCAAGTTGCTATAATGATTATTATGATGACTGTATAAAATGACTGAGAGTGTGTCAGAAATGTTATAGTGGGAGTTGTTTCATTGCTTCTTACAATTTATTAAAAATTTCCATGCTGATGGCTGCTCTGCAATTTTTGGTGTCACATTGAATATTTTCAAGTTTTCCCAGAATACTAACTGTGATATTATAGATGGAGCAGTTTGTTTTTAATTTTATATTTGGATAAGGCCATTTTTTAACAAAATGCTCATTTGATGTTCATGATGCATTATTCTATGATTCTTCCTATGTAAGTTGTTTCATTTCTGTGCCTTTTTGTCCTGTGGTTTCACTAATATAAAATATACTCCTCCCATTTTTTTTTTATTTTTCACCCAGTCCAATCTGATAGAATAGTTTATTTTTTATTTTTAATGCACCTGTCTTGTCTGAGTATTTATCAGTGCGAGTTTATGTAGTGTATTTGCTTATCTTAATTTTTTGCCAACTACTGCAAAATTTTGTGCAATTCTGCGGTTTTAATTTAAAGCTCAAGCTGCCCTCTAAATCTGTCACAATTATCATTTAAATATTGCTACAGTATATATATATACAATTTTATCCTCAGTTTTTTGTTGAAAAGGAAAAGACATTACCCCTAACACTAGAATATGACAATGCATATTCAAACTTTTATGAATCTTTTTTTTATATTAAAAAATGTGTATAAACAAGAGATGACTAACTGTAATATTTAGATTATTTTATATAGTACAATATTGATATTTAGTTAATGAATAATAATACACATATATAATTGGTGTATTCGATGGACGACTCATGGATGGGCACCAGGACACCAATATAGGTGTTTCTTCCATGGCTGTGGTGATAAGTGCATGCATGCATTAACTGTTATCAACAGATTTTGGCACTCTGTAATCCCACAGATACTTGACCAATTGGTCCCGAATTTTATATGTGGGTGCCCCTCATATGGTCGTGTTAGGCTAAAAGATCTGGTCCCTACCTCACATGTTACGAGATTAATCCCTTGCAAAATATTGGGGACCTGAGGGTACTGCTATTGCAAAAGTTATGAAGGGAGAATAATAATTATCCATTCATAACTTAATAGTTGATAAGCATTCATTACTTAAGTATATTGTATACCAAAATTTTGGGGGGAAGTTATCACTGGAGATTGTAGGTACATTTCACACCAAATTTTGGTTGGAGGTAGTTTTAATATATTTTTACTTTTAAAACCTGTTCTCTCCCTCCACCCCCATGTTTATTTTCCAATAAAGGTTTTTTTAGGAACTAATTCTCACATTCGATAAGGTACTCAATTATATTTCCAAGCAGGCTAGATGTTTCCATTTACAGAATTCAGGATCTTTTTGTGGACCAGAAGTGAAAATGTGTATGGCTCACAGCTGGAGAGAAAAAAGGCTATATTTATTTCCTCTTTTAAACTTGTTCATTTGTTTTTCCTCTTTTACAAAAAAAAAAACGTTTTTGTTTTTTACACACATTCTCTGTGGGCCACAAATGGTGTATTGGTTTATTGCAAATTTTTGCTTTCAATTTCATGTTTGAATTTTAGCATTTTCAATGCATCAAAGTTCACTGATGAGGGCTATTGGGAATGACCAAAAATGCTACAGATGCAAACCTATAATGACACATTAATGAAAATAATTTCTTGTCAGCTATTAAACATAATTATAATAATGTAGGCAGATATTACACTTGTCTAAGAATGCTTGATTGCCTCATGAAAATAATTTGGTAACAAATTTATTGACTAAAAATGCTCTTAATTATAAGAATAATATTGTTAGTGTTAATTTATATATTTGTGATATGTATAGATATTATTTCTGCAATAACTTCTAACGAAATTGAATTGCTTTTTAGGTGGGAACATCTCATATATCAAATGGCAGCTCACAGTGAATTAATCTTGTATGTCATCAAACGTGGCCATTTTACTTACAGAAACCCAAATGCCAAGAGTATGGTGTAGAATTTAAATTTAATTTCTTGGAAATGTTGCATAGCTGAAGTTATTCACAAAACTGTATATATGCAACTGAAAAAAAAATTAAAAGTTTTTTCATATTTTAGTTTATTGCAGTTTGTAAAAAAATTAATTCATTAATAATTTAGTACAGTACGAAGTTGACTATCTGAAATTATCTCAGAAGGTAGTTTCATCTGAAGGCTACTTTTATCTTTTAAAAGTAAAAATTTTCTCTATATAAATGACAAAATTCGACTTTCTTGGTCCTAAAAATTCCTTTGGTGTGATCCTAGTTTGATAATTTTTCTGTGCATATTTACGAGCGAGTATTAGAGATCCACAGACACATTCATTTGTTATTCAAACACACCACATAATGCTTCCTATAGCTCATATTACCTGATACAAAACACGTTTGAACTTATGCAGCAGGATTAAAAGTACATTACATATATAACAATTGGTGCTTATAATTAGTAAATTTTGATAGTTGATTACTTGTTTTCAAACAACTATAAAATTTCTCCATTGAAAAATTAACCAATTCATTGATCTACCTATGTTGTGGTTTTTTTTATCAGGCAAGTTTGATAAAGAGCTCAACTATTATCAATTGTTCTTATTGTTAGAGTGTATGCAGCAATGACAAAGAATGTGGAAAAACGCATTTTTTAATTCTATCACATTATGAATTTTATCTAAACATATTAGAAAAAGCTTGCCTGCTAACATTTTTTCTTCTCGGAATAAACTGCAGTGCCTTTATTCCCCTGTAAACCACATATTTTCCTCCCTTTTTGCAAAAAAAAATTAGCTGTTCTATGAATATAGTTAATGAAAACTACCAGCCATAAAAAAAGAAATATTTTCTTTTTGAGGTAATTATACATTGAGATGATCATTGAATTTATGTCACACCATATTATGTCAATGCAACACTAACTTTGACACACTACAACTTTTAAAATAAGAGTTTTATTGGAAAATGTGACTTAATGATCTCAATCAGTTCTAGGTGAAGGTAAATTAACGATCTCAATCAGTTCTTTCTAAATATCGATTTTGTACATACTCCTTCAGTATTTAAAGAGTTATGGAAGTTTGAACATTTAACAACAGCAAAGCAGGACCTTTGAAGTTAATTGATACTAAGAAGTATTATTTCAAACCATTTTCATAAATAACTACATAATTTCTTCAATATTAGTTTTTTTTTTTGATAAATTTCTTAGAACATTGCTGCTCTTAAATGTTCAAACCTCCATAACTGTTTATATACTGAAAAAATATTGTTGAAAATCGAGATTTATATTTGATTCAGATCTTTAAATTATCCTCAGCCACATTTTCTCATAAAATGCTGTTTAGAAGTTATAGGTCTTCAAAATTACTTTCCTATTGACAAAATGGCTGGAGGGACATAATTCAATGGCATTCACCCAAAAGTTGCCTCCTATTTAAAGCAAGAAATTTGTTTCAACAAATGTTTTGATTTCATGTTTCGGAACAATGGGTGGCAGTCAGTTAAAAATACCTAGTTTTTTTTAACTAGTAGCAATGTAAATTTACAGTCGGACCTGTGTGACAATAGTTAACAGAATCAGGGCATGAAACCAATGCGATTTCAGTTCTTGGAAGTATGGGGAACCAAAAAAAAAATAATCGAGTGCTTAGTTATGATTCATTTTAATCGCAATATATATCTCAGGAGCAATATAAAACTATTCTAAAAGCAGCAAAGTGAAAAAGAAGTCTTTTTTAAAATTGAAAAGTTTAAAAATATTGACTGAAAGCAATATAACAGTTGCTGGATGACAACTTCCAGTAGTTATAAAAATATTTTACACTTAAAAGCTTAGAACTTTGCTACATGAAAAAGTAGGTCGAATTCAAACAGATCAATAATCTGCATATGGTATGACAGAGGAAAGGCATGTGTCGCTTCTTCATGCTACTTACAGTGAATCAAGTAGTGAATGCAATTCTACATAAGTGCAAATGGATTATTTTTTTTTTCATTTTATCATTTTCCAAGTTGATCAACAGGTAAAAATATATAGTTTATATGTCCTTTTTGACAGTTGATTATAAACAGCAAAAAAAAAAAAACGGATATTCTGAAAAATAAAAGGTTACAACCCTGCACTATAGGAAATGTTTCATTATCAGGTAATTAGAATTTGGAAAAGATTAACAGGTCAAGACATGCAAAGGGTTAATAATGAATTAAACTAAATGTTACTTAAATTTAGAGAACAGAACAAGAAATACAAATTGCATGGAATTTTTTTGCAAAGGTATTTTGACCAGTAATTGCTCCTCTCAATAAAGTTAGGTAGGAAACATTGTCTTATGGGAGCCACAACCAAATCAGTGTGTTGCATACGTTTTGATATTGCTGTTAATTAGTAACTAATAATCAATATTTATTCTTCAGGAATTTGATGAATAATTAACATATTACATATGTTGTGTCAAATGCTGGAATTTATTAGTTTCCATAAGTGCTCACAAATTGCTCCAAATTTTCATTCTTCAAAAAACATAATTTTGATTGTATATGGTCAGCAGTTTTGCTCATAAGACATTGTGAGTTAACATTTCAAACTGTCATTATGCATTGGTTAACATACCAAAAATTGCAGGCTTGTCAATGTAACTTGTGATGTTTAACATTTTGTGTGTTCCAAGTTTTCAACTTTCTGATATCAGTGTTCCACACTGCAAAATGGAATTTCTTATTTTTCCTGGCATAAAAAAAATTCTGATTTATCATATTTAAAAATATATTAATAAAATGATAACATTTTTAATTGTCCCTCAAATATATTGCAGCTAAAAAGATTAAGATAGGAACTTATTTCAGTGATATTTTTAATTACATTGTAACTAAGTACACTAATTAACATTAGGAAATTGTGTTTAACCAAAAATTTTGTCATTATTTTATGTTTCCATGCAGCCTGATCTCAAAATGATTCAATCTCAATTTTGATGCTTTGAAATATTTCTAATTAATGCTTTCACATTTCTTTCATGTCTTTTCATATATCTAATAGTTTATAAATTATCTAGTTTTAAAGCAAAAGAAATTTTGTAGCACCACTCCTTTGTCACAGTTTGCCATTTACCAAAAAGCTAAGTGTAATTACATTACACCTTATATATAAATGGCTAAAGAATTTTTAAAAAAGTAAATGAGATTTAAGTAATAATAGAAATGTTATGAACTATTTGTATTGGAAAGAATATTTATATAAGAAATGGCAAAATTAATATCTTTATTAATTTCTTTAGAAATAAACTATTCAATACCTACTAATAAATCAGCACTTTGATGTCGATTCAAATTTTAGAGGAAAAATTGTCTTGAGACAGGTGGGATACGAACCCATGACCTCCTGATAACATGTCAGGTGCTCTGGATTCGTATCCTACCCAGCTCAAGGCAATTTTTCCTCTAAAATTTGAATCGACATCAAAGTGCTGATTTATTAGTAGGTATTGAATAGTCAAGTTTATTTCATTGTTTATCATTAGCATGCTTTCCATCTATATGGCAAATAGAAAGCCACTTGTGACTAAAATTGCCTGAATAGCGCCTATATGCGACATAATAGGAATGTTCATAGCATTAATTAGAGGAGTTCTTGATCGGCGGCCGGTAGCTCAGTGGTCCAGACCACCTGACATGTTATCAGGAGGTCATGGATTCGTATTCCACCCGGCTCAAGACAATTTTTCCTCTAAAATTTGAATCGATATCAAAGTGCCGATTTGTTTCTTTAGAATTTTTCACTAATTTAAAATGGAAATTTATATTTCCATTTTAGTATCAAAAATTCAAATAAAGAATTTTTTTAATGTATTTTTATTGTATAATAAAATTTTCCTTTAAAAATACATAAAAAAATTCTACTTATTTTAATTTTTACTATTTTTTTACTCAAATGCTCTTTTCATATATATATAACACAACCTATTTCTTTTCATTATTTACATCATTAGTTAAAAAGTTACTTTCTGAAAACACTTCAAAATTAAACTTAGCCACCAGAGTTCATGTTTCAGAAAACTGCTACTTTAATAAGAGTTCAGTTCTGTCAGACCAGTAAATTAATTCACAAGGAGATTAAAATATACATGCTGTGCAGTATTACTTTCCAATCACTCTTCATAAAAGAAATTTCATTTGGAAAAATATCAATATCACATTAGTGGTTCTGATGGGATTTCAGAAAAATAATGCTTTTGAGTAGACAGGTAAGAAATCAAAAAAAGAATTAAAACCTATGTTGTTGTTTTTTACCATTTTACAAAATATCTCTTGAATATCCAATGATATAATATCAAGAATGAGTATGAACAAGGCTTAGGAAATCCACTGGCCAATGGAGTGAATTTTTTGACATGGCCTGTTTCAAAACCAGGAAAATTGCAACAATTAAATATTTTCACAGGAAGGAACATAAATTTTAATTATTATCACACTAGTATTATGGTGATTCAAGCTACTGAAGCAGTGAATGTGATGCTACGCAAGTGGCAAATGGATTATTTTTGAACTTTATAATTTTTTCAAGTTGATCAATAGGTAAAAATAAAATATATTTAGATTTACACATTCTTTTTGACATTTAATTATAAACAGTGGAAGCCCCTCCCCTCTTAAAATTAATAACTTAATGTTTTTAATGCACACAAAAGCAGGAAGAAAAAACATTTCTTTTTGCCCTCTCCTTCCACGTTGGCATATGCAGTGATTTAATATGTAGTAAAAATGATGGCTAGCCAGGTTTTTCAATATTTCTCTATCCTTGATATCCTCCACCTTCACAATATTCAAATACTGTGAAACTCAGTCTTTGAATCCCAATAAAATGTTTTAGGAAAATTTTACCTTTCTCCTTTGAGAAAGTATTTTGAACTCTGAAAAAGAAACATGGTATATCTATTACAGCCTTAGTGCTATAATCAAGAATAATTAACATATGCTCTGTTTCCAATAAGCATTTTAGTAGTAAATTTAAAACAATATCATATCTATATATAATTGTTGTTATTGAGTCAAGTAATCAAAACACAATGATTAACTTTAAGTACATTTACAAGTTATAACAGTCTCACTTTTTCCCCCAAATTACAACAGCTACAATAAACAGGAATTTCTGTTTGAAAATGTGTAAATAATTTCTATCAAACAAAACAATGAATAATAAAAATCTCTACTCTGTTCTTTATTGATCACTACAGGAGTTTTGCAGAGTACAAAAAGAGTAAGAAAAGTTCATAAAGAATCATTGGCATCTATATAAATGATGGTGTACAAAACTTATGAGTATGATCACTGATTAGAAAGATAAAATACTAATATCAATCTGAGTTATAAATATAACTAAAAATTAGTCATACAATTAAAACCAGGGATGCATAGTTTTCAACACCATTCAGTGCAGCCTCTGATTTCACTGAGAAAGAAGATTAAAGATAATATAATATCATAATCATCATGTCAAAGTGTAATCATCAATCAATGTCAAACCTATTCAAGGTACACTTCAAATAATTAGTTGAAAAAAAAAAGTTATCCTGAGTAGGATATTTTGTAAAAAGGCATTTTCTGTAAAAAATTAACAAAAGCTGAAATATCAAAATGTAATACATAATGAAAACTTTACTCTTAACATTTTTTCCCCCTATTACATTATTTTTACCTTATATAATAAATAAGAATTTTACTTGACCACTACTAAATTTAAACAAAATAGGAAAAAAAAGGGGTAACATTAAAATCAACATTAGATACATTTATTTTTGCCCAATTTTATGTTATTCATATTAATATTTAGCCATAATTACTCCTACAGCAGGTTCCCAATTGTGTAAACATATAAGTGCATCAGGAGAAAAAAGTTTTGATTCTTCTAAGGCAGCTACAAAAATTCCTTATTTAAAATTTGATGGTTGTCTCAGCTTTTAAATATTAAAATTTCATTGTCTTTTGTAGATGACTGGATAAGAAAGTTTCAAATCTTTAGGTAGTAGCTCTATAGTGGGAGTCTTCAACCCACTGAACCATTTTGTGTAGCCTGTCCCCATTACAAAATTTTGCTAGTGTTGGTAGCATTGATTTTTTACACTTCAACTGACAGTTATCGCATGTCCTACATTTGCATGTACACAGACATGTTTTTTTTAATATGGCTTGATAAAAGTAGGGTAACAGTAATAGCCACAGAATATAAGCCATATGCATTACTTAGGGCCAATTCCTTGTTTTTGAGCAATGCTGAAATGGTTTCACTTAGAACTAAAATAATGTAATCTCTTCACACAGCATCCAAGAGCTTTCTGTATCACTCATTACTATTATATTAATGTCTATATCATTAAAAATAACTTAAAATTCTCTGTCGTTGAGCAATATAATTTTGAAGTTTATCATTCAAACTATTTGCATGTTAAAAGTTTTTTGGAGTACACTCGGAAGCTTTTCAGAGCAAAGACAGCACTCCGTCTTTCTTGCTCCAAAAAGCTTCTGAGTTTTCTCCTAAAAACTTTTAACATGTAAATAGTTTGAAGGATAAACTTTAAAATTTTATTGCTCAATGACAGAGAATTTTAAGTTATTTTTAATTAATTTCTGAGCAAGGTCCTTTTAATTGTGTACTTAATGTCTATATCATGCTACACTGTAAAAATTGTCTGTATCATGTATTATTGTCTATATCATGCCAATCAAAACCTCTGACAACAGATGAAAATGCAGTATATTATCAAAATCATATACTGAACCCTATAACAACAAATCAGAGAAAAATGATGTGAATGAGGAAAAAGAACCACAGTCCTCAAAAATAAGGCTCTGAAATCTAATGGGAAACCCTACTTTAAGAATGCACATGTTATTGCAGCCCCTCCAACATATTCCCAGTAGGAGAGAATACATCAAACTTTATGTAACTAAAACTAAGCTCTGTAATACTGATCAATAAGATCTACTGTTATGCTAATTAGTATTTAGCATAATGAAGACGTTTCTTTCTAAATATAACTAAAATTCGGTGATTTAGGTCTATAATACATGAAACAATGTAAGTTTATTCTCATCCTTATGGTCATCTAGTACAACCCTAGTTTTATTTTATCAGAAGGTCACAATCTTGAACACTCACACAGTTTTAGATAGTAGAAGGCAATTGTGTCCCTCAATGCACCTGACTATTGACAAGTATACAAAACTGAAAATATAACAAACACATGAATGATTTCAAAGACGTCAGTCACTCTCTCAAAAAGGAAGCCAAAGAATGGTAAAATTAACTTACACAGAAACTTTTGGACAGTACACAGTTCAATTCTAAATGTTTTTGTATAGCCAAGAGAGACAGAACACAAAGAAACTGATGGAAGCTTAGAGATGGACAAAACGAAAAAAAAGTGGTAGTTAAACATATGGTATAAGTTAGTGGCAGATAACTATAAAATAAAAAGTGTATGATACCTGCACACAAGTCCCAGAGAAAATATATCAGCTTCCAATAGGCTCTCTGCTCAAAAAGATGTTTTCCTAAAGTTCACTATCTGTGGCAGCTTCCAGAGTATTGGGGTGCAGCACTGTGATATGTGAAACCACCTTCTCAGTATTTACAAGAGTGAAAAAAATTCAGTTGTTTTGAGGTTATTTACTAGCTTTACTACTCATAAACTGAGATTCCTTAACTAAAAAAGAAGTGAAAATTGAAAAATTAGAATACTGTATAAAAAAAAGACGAACGTAAAATAATAAAAATACATTTGTTGAATGAGAGAGATAATTTTGTTTATTAGATAGGTTGTTGCATTATTGATAGAATTTCTCTAAATAACACAATGTGCATTTCACTACTAAAAAGGATTTCTAATAGACTTCTATAAAGTAAATGCACAACCAGAGTACATCTGACTTTGGTAACCCACTCTGTTGCTTTCAACTTGTTATGGGCCTGGCTACCAAGTCGACAGATGTTAGTGATGAGAAGTGTTCCACTGACTTTTTCTATGGACAGGGACCATTCTGCACAGCAGGGAGATTTGTGTCTCATCAACAATTGGTAATAGTTGGAACATTTTTATCCCCTTCCTATACGGAACAGAACATGGTCACCTTAACATCTTCCACAACCCAAGTAAACTACGGTTGAAAGAATAATTCCTAGTCAGAGAAAATGGCATTTCTAAGGGGATGCAATCAGATTTTCTTATTTTAATACTTAATGGTAATGTTTAGTATACTGTATCAAATGGTTATTATTGGAGTAGTATTGATATGTCCCACTATGATAGTTCTCATATAACAAGTTAATAATGTCATGACATTATAATTGAACTGGTATATTGTAATGACAACAAATATATCAGATGGTAACAAATTGAAAGAGCTGTGTATGTGCAACAGTTTCTAAATATAATGGGGTAAACTGAAAAATAACTAATCATACATGTCATTAAACAACACTTTTTTTAAATCAACATAAGGTGTGTTTCATTTCAGGATTATGAGTAAACACTTTTCCCACCAAGGAATGGACTTGGATGTTAATACTACTGCTTAACCTTGGTAAATTTCAATGCTATTAACTAAGTAGACACAATGAAAGACTCACTTAAAATAAAAAGTTGGCATGCTCTCCAAGAAAGGAGAGTATAACCTTCAATAATGTAAATCTTTCCAACTTTTGAAAGGTTTCAGTCTTTATGTGATAGCTGAGAAATATAGGTTTTTCTCACCATAAAGACTGAAACCTTTCAAATCCTCCTTTTCACTTTTCTTATTCCAACATGTTTTCTTCAAATCGCCCCACTTCCTGCATCCTTTCCCACTTATTTCCATATTTTTTTCTAGATTGCCCCACTTCCCACACCTTTACCCACTTATTTCCTGATTGCATCATGTTGTTCCATGCAATTCTGGCCAACAAGGGAGCCTAACCCCTTCTCAGCTTATTCTTTCCTCTCAACCTGATTCTAATTGCATCACACTTCACTGACCACTAATCCTCATCCCCCTTCCTTGACTTCCATGATTCCACATGTTTACTTCCCACCCATTCATCCCTTGTTTTAATCTGTAACTGACTTTCACTACTACAGTGTCCTCTTTTGTGGTATGAGACCCACTGTAATGTTTGCTGTATATCTACTACCAAGATGAAAGACCTTGAACTGCCCCTCTAGTGATATTGACTCTGTAAGTTTCATGTGTATATTCAAGGCCCCTGGATAGATTGGAAATGAAGGCCATTTCTTCTAATCCTTCAAACCTACTGTGGTTTGATTCCAAAAAGGAAATTAAAAGGCCTCCAGAGCCACCATTTCAGTTATAAACTTTCTTACTCAATCAGATGGAAAAGATTTAATTCAATCTCGAATTGCTTATTTTTATTAAGTGAGCCACAATAGTAAAAAAAAAAATGTCTCCCTGAAAGAGTAATTAGATTAAAAATGGGAACATAAAATCTATGTCTTACTGTAAATATTGACTAGAGATTTTAAGTAATACCCAAAGCAGGACATTCTGCATGCCCTTTAACCCTTATATATTACCCTTTAACCAAATAGGGTAGGGAATTAAGCCAAGAATAAGTTCTAAAACTAAGATATCACATAATACAGCAGCATTACAATGAGCATTTGTTTAATTGCATATTTAAACAAAAGATGCAACTCTATTGCAATTGACATAACTACAACTTTTATTGCAATCTGACTTAACTACATCTTGTATGATTAACATTATTTTCTCATCACTACACATTGAGCAGCCAGTGAATTAAGACCACCTCACCCTATATTGGAGAATGGACTGTGCAAGTGGAATGAATGGTGATGCACACCAACAGTTGCAGCATTCAATTTGTGGTTAACTTATGAGACTTGTTAATTTACATGTTCACTGTCGCCTTGATATCCATACTTGGAAGGCCACTGGGATGAGGAGCAGCCTTGCACTCAGATAAACCTCACTCTGGGTACCACTGGGGCAAGGGCAAACATATCTAATACTTTATCTAGTTCTACTGATACTTGATGACACATATGCATCACATGGCACCTAGAGAATTAAGATAACAGTTAATATATTAAAAATGAAATGGGCAAATGGTGGAATTTATCAGAATTTGAGAGACATGACTGTTGATGTATACAGGTATGTGGACATCTCTATCTCATAGGTTATTTCACAGCAGCTGTTGTAGAAATATATGGGGACTGAAAACTGAAAGAAATATAACTACTAAACACAAGAATTATGGTGAGAAAACACAAAGTGAGGGTCAGGTCAAACACTTTCTGCAAAACAGCAGACAGGCAATAGTTGACATACTCGCATGTGAATGCAACACTGGACAGTCACCAGATTTCAAGTAAGACAATGTATTGAACTGTCCAAAGTTTAGAATAATAGTAGATGTCCACAATGACATCTGCTCTGCTAACCACACAATATCCAAACTGTGACTTGCATGGTGCTAGGAACATTAAACAAAGTGTGGAAGATTGAAAAAACTCTGGTGGCACAATAAATGATATTTCTTTTTGGACCACACAGATGAAGAGCTACGGTTAGGTTGGATTGTTTTACCTCTGAGTGGCACGTTTTTGCATTGTATGTTACTAAGTCATCAACACTTTCTCATTTTTGCATTGTATGCTTACAAGGTCATGGATATCCCCCACAAGTATGTCATGATATCCCCCACAAGTATGTCATGACTTAATAAGCATACAATGGGTAAATGACCAGGTCACAAGGATCCTGAAGGCTCAGAGAAGGTTGGGGGAGGGAACCCACTGGAATAGCTGTTGGGAGACAGATGGTAGCCTCCTGTCAAGGCCATCCAGCATGTTTTTTAATGTGCACAGGGTATGGCTCTCCCACACACGGGCCATGGCTTAACATCCCATACAACAGACAGCAGCCTTTCCGAGCCCATTGGTGTCTCCTACTGACAGTGGGCAGGGTGGGGAGTTTTGCAGAGATAAATCTCAACACTAAACCAGCTGGGACTTGAACCTGGAAACTGCAGATTATGAGCCCGGTGTGCTACCAAGCCACCCCTGCTCCTAGAGAGCTAAGCATATGGCAATTTGATCCCATATACACTGTACAGAATGCAGGCCAGGATGTCATTGTTTAGAAGATGGGTTGTCTGATACTGTTGCAACAATCTATGTATATGAAAGGTACTGACTACTTGAACATTACTACAGATCAAGTGAATCCTTCAATGTTATTATTGCTTTCCAATAGGACTAGTATCTTTCAACAAAACAATGCACCATGTCATCACACTTGCATCGCACAAGAATAGTTTGCAGGATATTCAGCTGACTTTACCTTCCTCACATAGTCAACTCCCCAGATCTCAATACCACTGAATATCTGTGTGAAGTTGCAGAATGGGCAATCTAATGGGCAGATACACAGTGATCACCATTACAATGAGATTAGCTGAATATCATCCCTCACAGGTATATCATGGCCTATTAAGTATCCATGCCATATCATATTGAGGAGTTATTCAAACCTGAAGTGGCCCCACTCACACTATTGGGTGAGTGGTCACAATTTAAGGGCCATTAAGTTTATTAATAGTTGAAATTTTTATAAGAAAAAAGTACATTTATCATTACAAATACTGCATAATGATTTTTAAGGCATAACTTTATAAAATTAATAGTATAGTGGAAAATAGAATATTAATTGTACAACAATTCATAAAAAATTATGTTTAAGGCCAATGTGATTAAAGATCTTCCAAAACAGTTAACCTCGTTGGATATAAAGATCATACACCCAATTCAATAAAATATTTCTATTTTGAACTATAAGCATTTTATGTACAAAACAAAAAAATTTTAATTTTCAACCTAAGTGCATAAAAATATATACAGTTTTACTATCAGCATTGTTCAAATTTATTTAACTGCTAAGTGGAAGCATTCAATATATGTCTCACTATAACACTATTGCATTTCTAAAATTGGAATTTAAAGGTTCTTTGTTTTCTGTTGAATGCTTTCTGTGTTGCTTTTTTAACTTTCTATTTTGAGAGTCAGCAAAGATCCCATATTTCATTTAAAGGAAATCAAAGTATAGTTAGCAGGAACAGTTTTATTTTCCATTTTTAGCAGTGAAATATGATTATGCAACATAGTGAGATACAAACTTATAATTAGGATGCTGTGAAAATGATTCAAGGACTATTACAAATAAATATTTCACTAAATAATTTGAGCAATGCATTTGGAATGCCTCTTAACATAATAGATGCATAACAATCATTATTCGTATTGTTTAGAAAGATTACATTCTAAAACAATATGATGCTATGAACAAAGAAAGCTTTTCTGCTGAAGAACAATGTGAATTTAGATTCCACTTAAGGAATATTAATTCTTCTGGCTTTTTGAAAAAAGAATTTTAAAATGCTATCAGAAGACTATGGTGGCATTGCATGTAGTATTTTTTCCAAGCATGAGATGTTTATTGCAGCTGAAAAAATAATACCAAGGTTAGGAAAGCAGTCAAATTAAAGAAACACTCTGGCTGATTGGACTTAACAGATTAAATTTTTATAATTTTAACAGAAAAGGGAAGAAGATACTTTCCTACATAAATGATGGAGGTAACCTCTATTGAGCTTGTCCTGATTTCTCATACAACATGCAAACACATACACAGGGACATGCCCACTGGTTTAGTATGCCAACCACTAGATCAGGCATTGGCTATTTTTTTCAAAGAAATGAAATTTGAAAGACCAAGTATGCTTGGAATTTAACAGTATATTACAGCAAACTATACAAATATAGATTAACAAAAAAGGTAAATGTAACAAAGTAAATGCAAAGTGGAACTGATTCCTCTGTTATAAATGTAAGCAACTGACATTAAGCATAAAATATAAACAGTGATATACTAAAACTGCTGGTTGCAACTTAAGAGCTAAACTGTTGAGGCATTTTGGAAACTGTAAAAAATTTAGAAACTGGACTGCTTAAGCAGTCTCCAGGTTAGAGTCCAAGTGGGACTCTAACCTGGGAGCTCCAGATTACTAGCCTGACTGAGCAACCCCTGCCCGACATAATAATGCATAAAGTCTATTAGTTATTACCCTGGGACCAACTATATATATATTAATGGGCACAAATTCAAGTATATAAAGTAACCTTTCTTTGGGTGCACACTTGGAATACAGAAAAAAAAAATGCAGTGATATTGTCACATTATTAAATTATAACTAACTGACAACATCTAATTTTGCCCCATGGCTGAGTGGTTAGTGTACTTGGCTATTAACCAAGGGATTCTGGTTTTAGCCCCAGTAATGTATGGATATTTCTTTGTTCACCTTTAATCCCAAATTGGTTTAAATGATAAGTCATTTCTATTCCACCAGTCACCAATATTTCCATACTCAGTTGCAAACAATCTTGTTTCTATAATTATTTTCTTTCCTTACCTATATAAACAAGTGAGCAATTAGTCTATGCTACTAAAAAATATGCAAAAACACAACTATTATTTTGATGATGCAAATGGAAGTGTATTTCTCTTATTATTTAATTTATAAAATACTAAAATGATTATTTTTGCAAAAAAAAATTAGTTAAAATGCCTACCATATAAAATATGGGTAGTAGTATAAAACTTATATTGGGATAGCAGCTAGCATATTCCTTTAAGCCCAATAATTTTTCTTAATATTCATTTCAACCTTTGATATATTTTATCAACTGCATATTAACAAGATATTACAGATCTGTACTTAGTAAATAAGCTAATATAGGCTTCATAATATATTATAAATTACATTTCTCATAATGTTTGCAATGCTTGTTAAGCAATGACACAAATAACTAAAAAAATTTAATGATAACACTGTCAAACTTTGGCATCAGAATCCAAATTATATAATTGATATAGTTCAATTATAACAGTTAAGTTATTATTCATGCCTTGAAGAAAGTTATCCACGTCGTTTATAACATCATCTTCCGTTGCTCCTTCTTTTCCACTAGCTAGCAACTTTATAAGATCTTTCCTTGCAGGAGCTGCACAGATAATGATCTAAAGAATATACATTTCATTTAATATGTTAAATTTATTATTTGAAACTTAAGAGAAATTATTAAATGATTAAAATTGTCTAACTGAAAATATCAATCAACTTTAAAACAATACAAATTACTTGCAACTGAAAAGTTATTGCATTAAATTTCACTACATACACCAAAGAGTTTAAATATTATGACCACTGGCCAAATATGATGGTCCTTCATGTGCTGCCAAAACAGCTCTTACCCAGTGAGGAATGGACACTACAAGTTTCCTAAAGGTATCTTGTGATATCTGGTACCAACAAGTTACCAGCAGATCCTTTAACTCTTGTAAGTTATATGGTTGAGCCGCATTGGATATGTTGTTCCAACTCAAACCACAGATGCTTGATTGAATTGATGTCTGGGGAATTTGGAGGCCAAGGCAATACCTGGAAGTCTTCCTCATGTTCAGCCATTCTTGAACAATCCGGGCAGTGTGTCATGGCACATTATCCTGCTGAAAGAAGGCACTACTAGAGGGGTATATCATTGCCATGAAAGGATGTACCTGGTCTGCAACGATGTCTAGGTAAGTAGTAGACATCAGAGTTTCCTGCACATGAATGACGACCCAGAGTTTCCCAGCAGAACATTGCCCAAAGCATTACATTTCCTCCACTGGCTTGTTTTCATCCCACAGTGCATCCTGGTGCCAACACTTCCCCAGATAAACAAAGCTTTTTTCCCCAGGTAAACGACACACACATACCCAGCCATTCACATGGTGCAACAGGAAACGAGATTCATAGGACCAGATGACCTTCCAATCATTCAAAGTCCAGTTTTCATGCTTACATGCCCATTGTAGGTGCTTTCGACGGTGAACCAAGGTTAGCATGGGCACTCGGAGCGATCTGTGGCTATGCAGTCCCCATTTTCAGCAGGGTTCGATATACTGTGTGTTGTGACACATTACTCCCATCACCAGCATTCAAATTATGGGAGTGTTGTGCCACAGTATCCCTTCTGTTGTCTCATACCATATGGGATAGCCTTCACTAACCTCTAGCATCGATGAGCTGTGGTCAAGTCCACACCTTGCTGGCGGTTCGTGGTTTTTCTCTCCTCAGACCACTTTTTGAAGGTACTAACCACGGCTGACCATGAACACCCTACAAGCCTTGTCATCTTGGAAATGCTCTGACCCAGTCGTATGCCCATTACAATGTGGCCTTTGTCAAACTCACTTAAGTCCGCTGCCTTTCCCATCTGAAGAACAAGAATAACACTGATTAACAGAGCTCAGTATCAGGTGTTATTTATACTGTTTCATGACCTTTATACGTGCCGTCGTTTACCTGTAGCTGCTTCAATTTGCATAAAGAAATGCTGATCACAATGTTTTGGCTCTTCAGTGTATATAAATAAATTACTAGACATACATTCAACTAGTGTACAGTTGTATTTAAAAAAAAGCTAAAATGTAAAACATTTTTTACAGAGAATATAATTTTCTTTACATTCTCTGCATTTATTTAAGGTCAATATATTGTGTAGAACCATCTATCTTGCAGACAGATACACTGTGATTAACATCCTTTAAGACATAAATATCACTCAATATTAAAGTATATTATTATCAAATAACTGTTAAGATAATAAAATCAAAACTTCAAACAAACCTTCCAAACTTGTGCTGGAAAGCTATGCAATTCCACAGTTCAATTCTGTGTTTAACCCTACCTGGTCTAGTGGTTAGCGTATTGACTACTGACCAGCAGGGCATGTCCTTGTTTAAGTGTTTATATGTTGTATGAGAAACCAGGATGTCTAATATAGCTTCTAGGTTATCTCCATTCATTGTAATGTAGGGAAGTACCTTCTCTCTCTCATTGAACACCACCTCCCCAAGTGCTTCCTCCTCAAGGACCTTCAGATCCCCGAACTCCAAGAGCTGCATCTTTCCAGAACAAAAGACTTAAACCACCACCTCTTCTTGATCCCCAAAACAACGAGGCTAAACAACTCATGTTAGTGTTAAGTATATTTCTGTTTGGTTGTTTTTCTGCATGTCGACCACCTCCCCATGGGAACTTTGCACAACCTCTGCCATGACAACAACTGCCAAAAGCAGTTGTAAGCATTCTGACACTTTTCACTTTAATTTGTTTTGTAATTGTTTTGTAATGTCTGTTACATTAAATGCTCATTTACAGTAACTGTTAATGGCAAAAAATGCTCAGTGGATGGGTTAAAAATAATGAAGTAAAAAGTTTTTTTTTTTAAATGTGATTTTTAATCCTTCTAGGGTCCAGTCTGAAAAACTAGTTAATATCCAGAGGCCCAGGTTATTTTTTCACTATGATCAACTGAAAAAAAAGTTATAAAGCTAACTTTTTTGCCAAATAACTAATAAAAGGAATTGTGGCATGTTTTATGCCAAATTCATCCAGTATTAAATGCTTTCTGGCTTTTCTGAGAATAAGATATTTTTCAAAAAGATGATTTTAGTTTCATTTTAATGGGGCATTTTTAGAGTCACATAGTAAAAAAATGCATCTGGTAGTGCAAATCAAAATTAAAAAAAAACCAACAACTAATAGACATAAATGATTATAATGCACATGAATGAAAAGCTATTTATTTCTGAATAACAAATAAATTTATTTTTAACATGAAAATTACTCTTGTTTTTGCCAACTGTGCTGTCAAATAAACAAGTCTAGAATTTTTTTATTAAAATAACAAAATTTAAACAAATTTAGAAACATATTCATTTTAATAAGACTTTTTCACATGACATAGTGAAAAAAATAGATCAGACTATGCGATTAAGTCTCAATTTTGAAAAAGCTGACGAATAAAAATAGTTAAATTATATATTAATTGAAAGCTAATTTCTTTCTTTATACTGTATTTACCTGAAACATGACTTTTATTTCTTTTAATGATTCTTTTCAGCATGATATATTTTAAAATACAGAAGGTGACTTGGACTGCTGACATTAATTGGATTTTTTTGTCCTGTTTATGAAACAGAGGAATAGCTTTCTTGGCTGCATTTTTTTTAAACCATTATGAATTTTTTCTTTGGGTGTTGAATTTTGGGGGTTTTTGCTAAGTGCCATAAAGTTGGGGCACCAAAGGAAAAAAAAAATTGTTGGTATTGTCAGAGTGGTACAACCAAGACATTTAAGAAGGGGGTAAATAATTTAATATCATTCACTATAAACTTAAGAACTCTTAATTTAAAACAAATAAACATTTTCCAAGGGCAGAAGTAAACACCCTCAGTGTTGGGGAGGGGTGTTGCTGAAACACTGAAATTGTCCTACATTAAGGGCGGGGGTGGCTCAGTTGGTAGCACACCAGGCTTGCAATCTGCAGTTCCCAGGATTGAGTTCCAGTGGGTCAGCATTGAGATTTATCTCTGCAAAACTCCCCGCCCTGTACACGGTCAGTAGGGGACACTGTTAGGCTTGGAAAGACTGCCATCCGTCAATGGGACATTAAACTGTGGCCCTGTGTACAGGAGAGCCATACTCTGTGCACGTTAAAGAACATGCTGGATGGCCTTGATGGAACACTACCATCAGTCTCCCAACAGCTTCCAGTGTGTCCCCTCCCCTAAACTTCTCTGAGCCTTATGGGGTCCTTATGACCTAGCCATTTAGCCCACTGTGTGCAAAAAAAGTGCCTCTCAGAGGTAAAACAGCCCAAACCTCTCACATGATTAGTTTGGGGATCTCACATGATTAGTAAAAGGGCTGATTTCTGTGTCAAAGAAATCCTTTTAGTTTCCATATTCAGAACCTCATTCATTTTCAGGAAACAATACAAGAACAAAGGTTTTTATTGGAAAATGAAGAAATAATAAAAAGAATAACATGTAATCTAATGCAATGTTAAATAAAATATCCACAACAACTTTCAAGCTACACATCTGATGTATCATAACTCCAAACAATTGATAATAATCTAATGAAAGATCAGCCAACTGAAAGATTGATAATTTACAGAAATAAAGCAAATCTACAGAAATGAAAACTAAGGTTTAATTATAAAAAAGCAAATACTAACTTCATGAAGGGAGATGATGTTCAGTGTGTGGGATATATTTGAACTTAAATTAACCATGTAAACAACTATCATGCAGCTGCTTTACAGATGACTCTCACATATACGAATGAACAATTAGTAGCACCTGCTCCTTTCTCTGTCATGGGTTGTTTTACCTCTGAGCGGCACTTTTTTGCACACCATGGGCTAAATGGCCAGGCCACAAGGACCCCGAAGGCTCAGAGAAGGTTGGGGGAGGGGACCCACTGGAACAGCTGTTGGGAGACAGATGGTAGCCTCCCGTCAAGGCCATCGAGCGTGTTCTTTAACGTGCACAGGGTATGGCTCTCCCGCACACGGGGCCACGGCTTAACGTCCCATCCAATGGACGGCGGCCTTTCCAAGCCCATCAGTGTCCCCTACTGACCGTGGGCAGGGCGGGAAATCCTTTCTCTGTCATGATGCCATGCACTGCAGTGTCTTGGAACAACAAGCTCTGACTAAGGCTTTTTAGTTATAATTTTGATCTGAGGAGTGGAAGTAACCCATAGAATGCTGGGATAAATGATATGATAAAAATAATTCCAGAAATACTTAAATAAGTTTAAGGCTGAAAAAGAGTGTAAAATGTAAAAAAAAAAAACAGAAGTATGTACTCTAATTTCAAAATAATTCATTTTTAAAAATAGCAGTTTTTTGTTAATTTTTCAGATTTTCAAAACTTGGGAAAATTTGTTGATAACAGTTCAAATCACACTAAGGAGCTTAAATTAGGGGGATGCTTCAGTATAAAGTTAGCAAACAAATTGGCAATACCATATAGCACTTTTAAGAAATGGCAATCAGATGGCTTTAAAAAAATTATATTGTAGTTTAATAAAATATGCATCAAATGAAAAACGAAAATATTAGTTTTCAAGCTTGATAAGTATTTTTATAATATGTATGTAATAAAATTTTCAAACGGAAATTTCTGTTTTTAAAAAATCGAATTTTTTTGTTGTACTAAAAATGAACAATGATGTCCATGCCTGTCATTTCGGATTCTGTCAATGTCTATATTCATCTTGGACTCCTAGAAGGGTCAAGAAGCCATAAAAATGTTGGCTTTATTAAAAATTAGTAAAAATTGTTTTACATTTTCCTAAATTAGTGCGAGATTTATACTTGATTACCTATGCAGTTTTTTCAATTTAAAATTGACTGATTGATAATCAAAAACTGTTCACTCTTAATATCAATTCTGATGATGAGATAATCTGTTCATTTTGTTCCTTTTCTTTTAATATTTAACTCTTAGTTTACAAGAGAATTTTGAGGCTTAATGGAGACTTGGCCGTCTCACATTGGTTGGATTTCGACCTATGGATTTCGGTTGTTTTACCTCTGAACAGCATTTTTTTTCACACACTGCACTAAATGGCTTGGTCACAAGGACCCTAAGAGCTCAGAGAAGGTTGGGGAAAGGGGATCCACTGCTCAGCTGTTAGGAAACAGGTGGAAGCTTACTGTTAATGCCATCTAGCATGTTCTTTAATGTGTACAGGAAATGGCTTTCCTGCACACGAGGCCACAGTTTGACATCCCATCAATCAATGTATTGCAACCTTTTCAAGCCCATCATTATCCCCTTTCTGAGAGCAGGGTGGTGTTTTAGCAGAAATAAATTTCAATATTGGCCCAAGCGAGACTCCAACCTTTGAATTAAAGATTATGAGCTTGCATGCTATTAACTGAGCCAGCTGCTGCCCCTGGGAACCTATGGACTAAGCAGTTCAATACTTAAAGCAATTTTAACACATTGACTGCAGTATGAATCATATATGATTTGCATTTGTTCAGACTACTATGCCATGCAAATCATATTTGCTTCACATCTAGATTTTTAATTTGGGCCATGCAGCTCACCCATAATTCATGCTATAATGAATTGCTTATAAGTGATAGGGAAGTGTGGCCCCATGAACAATTCAACATGTTTAGCACAGCAAAGTTTCATCTACAATGCATTGTAGGAATATCCAAATGGTTCTTAATCAGATAGAATTTCATTTAGTAAAGTTTCCAACTGATGTTGCTCTTTTTCATAATCACTCATTGCAGGATAACTTGGATATTTTTCATAAACAATTTTATTCAATCACACAGAAGTATTGAACAATGAATAGACATTTCTCATATTTATACACTAAAACTGCATGCATGAACTTGTGATAATTCCTGCATCAACTTGAAAACCAGTGAATCATGTATTCACACCATGGCTCAGTATGAATATTAGTCCTATAGGCTGCATGGTGCACACGTGATTCACAAGTAAAATGAGGGTATCAAAATATTTTTGGCATAAATTCATCAGTCATGGTAGAGCGTGGCCTGAGGGTACCCTAAAATTCTTAACATTGTGGCAGTTAACTTGTTAAAGTATGAAGAGTTGGGAAGAAAAACCCAACTTGTCTGTGATTTACTCATGATCAGTGTTTAGAGTAACTAAGTCACAGATTTTTTGCTTATCTAAAAAAAAAGCATTTTTTTCTAAATATATTATTTCTAGGGTTATTTGTATTATTTACTATACTTTCGTTTTGTACTGCCCTATATTTCTCGTTATAAGCTACTAGTTTCTCTTTCCTTTGTGGAAGAGCTACAATTTCTTTTTCATAAAATGCACCAAAATACAAATATATATATAGTTTGACTTACTGCAAATAATTTTTGCACTATCCATCCATGATAAGGCTTTAGCTTCTCTTCATAAGCTTTGTTAAAAAAAGGAGTTAAATTTTCTGTACAATCACCTTTTTTGTAATCTTCAACTAGACAGGTGAGAAAAACCTTGACATATTCGAGTGCCCTAAAAGATTTGAATACAGTGAAAGTTAAAAAAAAACATAATTTCTTTGCATACATGTCACTCTAGATGCTAATCTGTATTGTTTTCCATTTCTGATACTACAAATATTTTTAAGTGCTACAATTACTACAAAATATTATGTTTGTAAAATATCAAAACAGCAAAATGATGAAATAATATGTTCTATTTGTTATGTGTTTTTAAACAGAATATGGATTTTCATTTTAAACTTCTGTTTCTGATTCCATTATATCATATTATGATGCATAAATTTGTTATAATAGAACTTATTTTTTTTTTCAAAAGCTTTGATTTAGTTTAAAATTTTTTATAAAATACTACAAAATTTTACTGCTTTTTAGCATAGCTTTTCCAGCTTTATTTTGATTTGCCCTATTCCAAGATTCACTAGCAATAACCTCTCAGGGCCGTGCGGTAGATTTTCTCATTATGATGCAAGTCTTCGAAATGCCGCCCCTTAAATGTTTTTTCTTTAAAATAACCTTCGATTGTGATTTGAAAAAAAACTGCACAAAATGTACGAATACTGTTTTTAATTTGAAAATATAAACTACTTTAAAATAATGATATCAACTACAACAATCTACTACAGTTTTACCCTTCTAACTTTAACTTTAGCAAATTCGTTAATTAGGGATGTGTAGTCTAGAATGGCAGCCAATGTAGATTCAATAGAAATTAATGACAGATTTCTAAGTTTTGTTTGACTTATTGAACTTCTTAAGTAGTGTTTCATTAATTTTAATTTAGAAAAACTTCTTTCCCCACTAATTACAGAGACAGGGAGTGTTACTAAAATTCTCAGAGCTACAACAGTATTCTTTTTACATAAATAAAGTATATAAGAATTACACCGCATATAAACTTGTAATTTTTAATATTTTTTGCTAACCCTCTTGCTTTAACTTTAGTTTCTGCATCTCTGTTGATGTCTTCTATTATTTGGAATAATGCATCATAGATTTTGCAAAGTTGAAATCGTAAAGGTTTTAACACTACTGTGCTTGACCACCTAGTAGCACTCAATGGTTTTAGAGTTAATTGTGAAATATATTTTTTAGCACTTCCCAAAGCTTTGTAGAACCAGAAAAAAAAAAGTATAAAGTTCTTGTACAATAGAAAAAAAAAGTTGTTGTTTCTGTAGAAGAAGACGCTGCATCATTCACAACTAGGTTTAAAGAATGACATGCGCAGGGCACATAAAACGCCCTTGGATATTTTTCAAGTATTCTATTTTGTACACCCTTTCTTACTCCTTTCATATTAGCTCCGTTGTCATAGCCTTGTCCTCTAAGCCACTTTAACTCAAAACCTAACTTTTCCAAATGTATCAGAATAAGTTCTGTCAAACCCTCTCTGGTTGAATCACTAGCTTAAAAAAAACCAATAAACAATTCTTCAATTTCATATTTATTTTGAATGGAGTTTAAAGTGACAACTCTTATTGTTAATGAGAGCTGTTCAATATGACTTACGTCTGGGGTACAATCGGCGATTATCGAAAAATATTTAGTGATTTTTGTTATTTCGACAATTTTGCTTAAAATTCCATTTCCCATCACATTTATCAATTCATCTTGTACATTATTGCTTAGATAAGTCACAGACCATTTATCAGACTCGCGTTGAACTATCCTGATATGTTCTTTCATAACTGGATCAAACTCAGAAAGCAATTCTACCAACTTTAGGAAGTTTCCGTTATTAGGCTGAAACAAATGTTCAGTTGTTCCACGAAAAGCTAAGCATTGTGAGGCCAATAGTCTAATTATTGACATAATTCTTTTTAGAACTCCTCTCCAATGCTGAATTTCCATATCCATAATTCGTTGATATTCAGCGTCAATAGTTTTTTCTGCTTTAATCGCATCTCCAATTCTTTCCATGCTCTAAAAGCATTTCTGTGATTTACAGACTATTCATACATTGTGAGGGCTCTTATAAGATTTCCCCAGTCAGAATAACCTTTTTTGGGCCAGTCATTAATAGCAGACGAATTATCAAATAATATATAACAAAAGCAAAAAACGACATCATTTGTAACAGAGTAAATCAACCAACTTCTCTTAACGACTTCACTATTGCTCAACACTTTCAAATAATGCGAGGGTGAAAATCTACACCTTCCTTTATTAATAGGAAACTCGAATTCTTTAATTTGATGTGGACCCCTCTCAACCAGTATCTGACGAGTTTCAGATGTCATGCAGAAGACGTTCCATAATGCAGGATCAGAAGGAATTTCGTTTAATATCTGCTGGCTGCCACTGCTACTGCTACCCTGCTCTTGATGAACTTCTGATGGTGTTATTTTTTGGCTCTCTTCAACAACTGCTTCTGGAAGTGATTGGGGTGGCACTGAGTTTTTATTTGCCAAATCCAAAGCAGTCGCTGTTGATGTGGATGTGGACGGCTCATCTAAACAGGACTTTTGTACTAAGAATTCTTTCATAACATAGCTTAGCTTTCTTCCTTGTTCCTCTTTCTTTAAGCGTTTCTTTTTATATTGACTTCCAGACAATTTTTTCCTTTTCTGTTCCATACTGTAATAAAAATATTATATAAAAATTCACAGTCCTTCGCAAAGATGCACTGAGATCGGGGGTGGGAGAGGGGGGGGGGGTAATTGAAAATGATTAAATATGATGATGCTTATCATGCTATTAAAATAGGGTAGATAAAATAACGATGAAAATGAGTTGCAAAGCTAGTAAGATTTGTAGGTAACAGAACATAATAAATAGATAACGAATATCTGTCAAATTGACAGCTAGCAGCCGTTTTGACATATGCTCTCTTTAACTTGCTATTGTCTCCACTTCAACGAATATGAATTTGGTAAAAAAAGAGCAATAAATAACGAACGCAAAAGCAGGCAAATGCAAATATTTCCTAAGCAACTCTCTCTCTATCACACACAGAATGCAAAAGTAGCCCAATATTACCTAAATAACTCTCTATCTATCACACAGAGGCACACGTTCCGCACCTGAGATATACCCAGTCCATGCAAATGCTACTTTTCAATTCAAGTCCCTATTGTCATAACATAATCATTTTCAATGACATACATTTCAATCGATTACATTTTCAAATACATTTCATTCAATTACATTTTCAAGTAACTACAATTGCTGTGAAAAACAATAATTCTCTTGCCTGATCTACTTTTTAAACACAAAAACTGAATTAGTATAAATGCACAAATATTATACTGATACAGATATATTATGTATCTGATTTACTGATTTAAATACAGCACAGCCACTTGCCACTTCTCATGACAAACTAACATTAAAATCAAATATTGTCAATAATTGTAAGTTC
Source organism: Ryuthela nishihirai (assembly GCA_038380435.1). Lineage (NCBI taxonomy): Eukaryota > Metazoa > Arthropoda > Arachnida > Araneae > Heptathelidae > Ryuthela > Ryuthela nishihirai. The sequence goes on along the minus strand of JAWZYU010000017.1, from coordinate 41,190,382 downwards.
AAAGCAGAACTATCAACACGTAACACGTGCAATTGTCTTTTGTGATAATTGCCGCCTCAGCTTTTAGGGTTGGGTTGTTTTACCTCTGAGCGGCACTTTTTTGCACACCATGGGCTAAATGGCCAGGTCACATGGACCCCAAAGGCTCAGAGAAGGTTGGGGGAGGGGACCCACTGGAACAGCTGTTGGGAGACAGATGGTAGCCTCCCGTCAAGGCCATCCAGCGTGTTCTTTAACGTGCACAGGGTATGGCTCTCCCGCACACGGGGCCACGGCTTAACGTCCCATCCGACGGACGGCGGCCTTTTCAAGCCCATCTGTGTCCCCTACTGACCGTGGGCAGGGCGGAGGAATTTTGCGGAGATAAATCTCAACGCTGACCCAGCTGGGACTCGAACCTGGGAACTACAGATTACGAGCCTGGCGCGCTACCGACTGAGCCACCCCCGCCCCATCAGCTTTTAGGAGCAACCGCGCGGTATATTACAAACAAAAATAAAAGCTTTGCGCTGTCAGATCAAAAGTCTTCCGGCGAGCGCTCGCCAACGATGCACCTGCACCACAAACCGAGATCAAAGGGTACCGAAAGCACTTAGGCAGAGGCGTACGATAAATCATAAATCGTATACATCAATATCAAAATAACATAGACCAATATAGAAAAGCGTTGTGTAAAGATTTTTAATTATTGAATGGTTCAAATTGTATTTTGATTTCGCTGCTTATGCCGCCCCCTTACGGTGCCGCCTCTCTGTATCATAGCACGGCACGGTCCTGTAACCTCTCAACATTATTGATGGACAAAAGGCCTTGAGAGTCATTCTGAAATTAATAAAGTTCTGCCTTTTGGCAGCTGTTTCTTCTGTGCATTGTGATTTCAAAAAGGGATTATGTAATGATATATCTATGTTAAAGATGTGCATGTTCTATATCACGTAACATTTTAATCCAGGGATGTGCAATCTAGAGCCGATCAAACCATTTTGTCTGGCCTGCCAAATGAAAGTATGTTAGTATTAATATTTTTACACTCTGGGAATTGGCATTGAATTTAAAGCAGTATATATAGGTTATTATAAACAAAAATGGGAAAATTGAATCAACAGTTTATACAATATGCTTTGTTCATAGTTCACAAAAATTATATCTAAAAACCAAATTGCACTCTTATTTTATAACAAATTATACTAAATTAATATAGTGCATTTATGTTCTAGTCTTAAAATACCCACATTGCTAAAAAAAAAGGCATAGCTGTTGCTTGTTACCAAATAGTCCTGCAAAAAATAGCCACTAAAAAAGGCTGAATATCCTGGTCAAATTACTTTGCTTATTGTAATGGGTTTACTCACCAATTGTTTTTTATTGCATGTTGTCTTTGCTACAGAATCCAATTCATATGCAGACTAATGCAGATTAATTGTTTCTTTACAAGAGGTTTCAGAGTGTAGCTTGGCTCGTATACCCAACTACCACAGTTCTAAAATATACTTGCTGAATGGATACTACTCATTTGACATTAAAATTTCTAATCTGTTATAACAATGCAAGCTTGTTTTACACAATTTGAAAAAGACATCTTCAATCTTAGTGCAAAAAAGAGCTTTTGGCATACCTTAGACACCATCTGCACTGACAACCATTTGTAGCAGTCCCCAGAATAGTATCAATCGTGCTACTTAATATGTCATTTATATCACAAAATTTCTCCATAAGTGAAAAATCTGTAGCACTCTATGTAACTAAAATTACAAATCTATGCTATCACAAAATCATACACCAGGGAATTACACCATAAATAGTATCCACATTAGTAAGTTATTCTCTAATAATTTTAGGGCACTATATAATACTAAGCTCATAAAAATCTGAATAGTTCAAGACTGAAGACCATTTGGAGATGATCACTGAACACTGAAGACCAGTGATAATGAAAATATATTAACTACAATATAATAAGTACAATAAATAGTATAAAATGTAATCACATATCTGCTGACATAGGCTTTTACAATGAGTACATTTTGGTGGAAATAATATCCCATAATGTATATGTAGTACTAAATAATAATACAATCCAAGCCTGTGCCTTGGGGAAGTTTCTCTTGGGACATGTGTCCCCCTACTCTAAATTCCAAGATGGTAAAAAAAATAAAGATTTAGGAAACAAATTTTTTGTGCTTAGTTTTAAGTTGGTTATTATCATATTATAGGCAATTACATATATATATATTTACCTACAATATGCAAAACATATTGTACCTATATAAATTTTTCTCCTCCATTACTATTATTCTTTAATTTGGGTTTATCTCAAAATTTTTCTTGGACCTCTCCCCCTAAAATATTTTCTAGCTACCTACTTAATATAGTTGTTAATAATAAATTAAAAATGTAGCCCATTTTTCATACTTATATATCTTTAACTGTATACATGTTTGATATTTTAGCTAGTGTCATACATCTTCATAACAAAAGTAGCTTACCAATCACAGAAAGACACATGCATAGCAGGTTTGTTAACTACTCCTGACACCTAGCATAACCTTTCTGGCATTCTCAATACTGACCTTTCAACACTCATATTACATACTTTCATTTAGAATGGTGTAAAGACATCTGGCATATGCTGCTTCATGAAAGTAACATTATGCTAATATGAGCATTATTCCATTTCTATTCCATGTCACATAAGACAGCTAGAAATTTAGAAATATAACTCTTGTAAAAAAGTTAATATAACTGCAGAACATTTAAACCTTTTAAAAACAGTGAATTTGTGATTAAATTATATTTGAACTATCGTATGTCTTACTATCTAATTTATATACAGTATATATATCATACATATTCTATTTAGATTATATAAAATATGTGTCTACTATGTAGAGTACTTATGGTATCATCTCTAAGTTGAATGGAGTACAAGTATCAAAAAAATTGAATCTTTTAAAATTGCGATCGGACTTTTGAGAGTTTACTGTACATCAGTTATAAACAATTAATAAAAGTTTTAACCTTAACCAACTAGCATTCTCATGCTTCATATGCTATCTAAAACATACCTTTTCAGCCATAACAATGCATCAATCCCAATTTTATCACCAGAACTATTAACTTCAGTTTCAACAATATCATTCAGATATTTGAATTTCTCTTCATCACTGTAATATATTTTATACAATTTCTGCAAAACAAAAATAAAGAATAAATGTTAATGATTGATTTATACATTCTTAGAAATAATTATAAAACAAAAAAGAAAAAAATATATCTTTATTTCACATTTTAAATTTTAACACCAGAATGGCTGTAAAAAACATTTTGACTTTTCCAATTTACTTAAAATACTCTAGTGACTTTTAAATTACTTTAATCGTTTCCTGACTTTTCCAAAATATTCATGGGGCAGGGGTGGCTCTGTCAATAGTGCACCAGGCTTGTAATCTGCAGTTCCCAGGTTCGAGTCACGCCTGGGTCAGTGTTGAGATAACCCTCTCCAGCCTCAGTCAGTAAGGGATACCATCCATCAGATGGGACCCATGGCCCCATGTGCAGGAGAGCTATACCCTGTGCATGTTAAAGAATACACTGGATGGCCTCGATGGGAAGCTACCATGTCTCCCAACAGCTGTCCAAGTGAGTCCCCTCTCCTCAACCTTCTCTGAGCCCTCAGGGTCCTTGTGCCCCCTTGTTTCATAACAAATGCAGCCAAGAAAGTGTTCTTCCATTTCATAACCAGGACAGAAAAAACCATGAATGTGAGCAATCCAAGTAACCTTGTATAATACTGGCCCTGTGTTTCAAAATATACCAAAACTAAAAGAATTATAAAGGAAAAAAAGAAAAAGAAAATCACATTTCGAGTAAATATTATATTATTCAGGAAGAAATTTCCTTTCAATTAATATAAAATTTAACTGTTTTTATTCATCAGGTTTATCCCAAATTAAGCTTTAATCGCATAATCATATGTATTTTTTCACTATATCACTGTGGAAAAGTCATTAAAATTAATATGGTTGTAAAATTTGTTTTAATTGTTTATTTTCATAAAATTTGGAGTTAAATTCTGTTTAATTTGGTATAGCATGACCTATTTCTGTTGATTGGTTTTTTTTAAAAAACTTCTAAAATTGACTTGTTTATCTGACTCCCCACAATTGGCAAAAAACCTGGACTTTTCTCAAAGTATGGTGCCTTGGGTTTGGGTTGTTTTACCTCTGAGCAGCACTTTTTTGCAGACAATGGCCTAAATGGCCAGGTCACAAAACCTGGAAGGCTCAGAGAAGGTTGAGGGAAGGGATCATGGAACAGCTGTTGGGAGAGATGGTAGCCTCCTGTCAAGGCCATCCAGTGTGTTCTTTAACGTGCACAGGGTATGGCTCTCCAGCACATGGGGCCACAGCTTAACGTCCCATCCAACAGATAGCAGCCTTTCCAAACCCATTAGTGTCCCCTACTGACTGTGGGCAGGGGGGGGGGGAATTTTTGCAGAGATAAATCTCAATGCTGGCCCAGCTGGGACTTGAACCTGGGAACTGCAGATTATGAACCTGGCATGCTACTGACTGAGCCACCCCCACCCCAAAGTCTCGTACTGAGAAAAAAATTATAAAAAGAAAGTAATTTTCTTGTTTGGAGTAAAAAAAATTTTGTTATTCAGAAACAGCCTTTCTATTCATATACATTGTAATTACACAATTAAAAGGATCTTTATCTCAGAAATTAATTAAAAATAACTTAAAATTCTCTGTCATTGAGCAATGAAATTTTAAAGTTTATCCTTCAAACGATTTTTGACATGCAAACTATTTGCATGTCAAAAATTGTTAGGAGAAAACTCAGAAGTTTTTCGGAGCAATGACCAGCATTCCATCTTCAGTGAAGTGACACTATGTGGTGACATTACAACCGTTTAGAGCTTCTTTCCACATCCGTAATGTCACCACATAGTGTCACTTCACTGAAAACAGAGCACTGCCCTTGCTCCAAAAAGCATCAGAGTTTTCTCCTAAAAACTTTTAACATGTAAATAGTTTGAAGAATAAACTTTAAAATTTTATTGCTCAATGACAGAGAATTTTAAGTTATTTTTAATGCATTATAATTATTTCTATCAGGTTTTTTTTTTAAATAAAGTTTTATTTGCATTTCCAGATGCATTATTTTACTACATGATTCTAAAAAAATCCTATTAAAATAAAACTAGTTGTTTTTTTGTGAAATATTTTATTTAAAAAAATCCAGAATTAAATACTGCTTAACTTGGCATATAACATGCCATAATTCCTTTCATAAGTTATTTGTCAAAAAAGTTTTTTGGCATTTTTTTTAGCTAGAACATAGTTTGGCCTCTGGTAGCGAATCAGTTTTTTCAAGTTGGACACTGGAAGAATTAAGCTATCTTTACTCCACTGAACATGGTACACTATAAGAACCCTTAGTACTTTCAATTTCACTTTAGGGAAAGTGCACCTGAATTACAAAAATAATGAAATACATTTACACTAGAAGAGAGTAAAATAAAAAAGTATTTACTTAGTAATTGCTTGAAAAATTCCCCAATTAAAAAAAAAAACGATTTAGGTTAACTTTTGGAACTATTTCAAGACTTTATAAAAGAATATCTTGGCAACAATTCATATTACACTTGTGGGCTAAAATATGAAAATTATCTGAATGTGGTATAGAACTGATAATCATTGTGAATATAAGTATTAAGGAATGAAATACCTGAATGGCATCTGTTCTTATGCACCTACAGAGGACTCTGATGAGAATGAGAAAGATGAGTTTTACAGATAGCTTCAGGATATTTTAAATTCTGTCAAGGAGATATTTCTCCTGCTAGGTGACTTCAATGCTCAAGTTGCTACTGATCTTTGGGGCAGGAGTTTTAGGTCCCTTTGGATTAGTAGTTCTAATGGCAATGAGAAACGTCTCCTACAGGTAAGAAATCTTAATGGTTTGCAAATAACTAACACATACTAAAAACACCGTGGCAGTTATAAATACTCATGGGTTTCACCTGATGGGTTGCACAGGAATATGATAGCTTATATTTTAATTAACAGCAAATGGGCCAGTTCAATTAGGAATACCAGATCATACAGGGGAGCCGAAATTGGGTCTGACCATTACCTGGTCAAAAGTGTTTTGCAGCTGAAGCTTAAGAAATGTTGTACTAAGATATAGAGAATACTTTTAACACTGAAATTAAGAAAGATCCAGATGTAGCCAAAGCATACAATGATAGGCTATTTAGTCATTATGACAATCATGGTTTGCTTACTGCTGAAGTTGAGGAAAAATGGGATCAATTTAAACAGGCCTTTCTTGAAACCAACAGTATTCTTTTGGGTAAAAGGGAAGAGGAAAAACAAAATTATCTGAGTGATAATGTCATGGAACTTATTTCTCAAAGAAAGAAGTGCAGGATTAATACGAATCAACACCCTACTAGTCTTAACAGACTAGACAGCATTACAATGAGCTTAACAAACTTATAAAGGATCAGTTAACAACTGATAATAATCTTTGGCTTGATAGCTTGGCTGAAAAAGCAGAGGAAGCAGTTAGACAGTACAACAGCAGGGGATTGTACCGATAGTTAATGTCTTGTGTGGGAAGAAATTGAGGTACATTTGAGGGATAAGCATGGTAAGATTGTTAAAGGTGAGTTATGTCTTGTGTGGGAAGAAATTGAGGTACATTTGAGGGATAAGCATGGTAAGATTGTTAAAGGTGAGGATTCCATGATGACTAGGTGGGCTGAGCATGTCACAGATGTTCTAAACAATGTGATTATTTCTACTCCCTTTGTTTGTAATGAGGATAGATGCATTACTGGCATTAATAATGGCCCTATATCACATTCTGAAGGTGTTTTGGCTATTTCTACATTAAAACTGCATAAATCCTCAGGAGTGGATGAAATCACCAATGAAATATTTAGAGATGGGAACATTTGTGTTGTCACAAGGCTGAAATTTTGAATTTTTTTTTATGATAAAGGTGGTGTTCCTAAGGATTTTATTAGAGCTATTATTCTCCCTTTTTAAAGAAAGTGATCATAGTTCTTGTGATAATAAAGGGGAATTAGTTTACTTTCTGTTCCAGGTAAAGTTCTTTGCATGATTATAATTAATAAAATTAAGAATTTGGTTGATGGACAACTGTGTGATGAACAATATGGATTCAGAAGTGGTAAGGGATGTATTGATAAAATATTTTCATTTAGGCAGCTTCTTCAGAAATGTTTAGAGTTTCAGAAACCTGTGGTTACTAGCTTTATAGATTTCAAAAAGGCTTTTGAATCTGTTGATCGACATAATTTGTGGTTGATTGTTAGCATATGGAATTCCTTACAAGTTAGTTACAGAGAAACTCGGGTACCCTTGGCCAGAAGATTCCACTCTTAAAGTCTTGAACCTAAAACCTCAGTTTGTTGTTCGGAAAGTGCTAAGTTTCAAACAAGATCATTTAGTTCATTTTACTGAATCAGATGAGGCTCATCTAACTTTTTAGGGGTGTATGTAGGATCAGGATCTGTATGTGCCGCAAAGTCTTCCTCTGATGAATGTGAATCCATCTCCTCCCAGTTGATTGGAGATGTTGGTATAGGAAGATCTTCTCCATGAGGAACTAACTTATGGCTGAAAGCACATTTGGATACTGTATTTTGCTTTTACTCTTTTTTGAAAAGCCCGACACTTTAAACAAAAATAGTAATCATGCAGGTGACTAGTTGGCTCACGTCAAACCATTGGAACTGCAAAGGACATGGATTTATCTTACCTTTCAACCATTCACTCAGGCCAACAAAGCACAAAATGCATCACACATGTGGTGTCCATGTTTTGTCCTGACCACGACACTACCAACACGACATCCAAAATACAAGTTAAACGATTTCTTCACAATCTTTGTCAAAGAACAACCCTAAAATTTTAAAATATATTTTCCACACACATAAAAAAACTTATCTGGCACATTAACACATCCGAGATGCTGCCTTTGTGCCATTTAAATGCCAAAATTCACTCTTCAACGTACAGCATGTCTTCCTCCTACAATGAAAACAAGAATGGAGATCTGAGGTTAGGTTACTGTTGCATGTTTTCTCCTACTTGGCAATCAGTGTTGCCAGCCACAAAAAGTAAAGTATCTAGTACCCTCCCAGTTTCCTGGAGGTGTTGGTATAGGAAGATCTTAATAGGAGTTAAAAAGACCAATAACATAAAAATGTGACATGCTAGCCATTTTTTAAGGCCAGATCTGAAATCAGCACCTGAAAAATAATTAAAGGAAGCTACAATTGTTCATATTATAAAAACCTTGTGCATATAATGCATATTTGAATTATATGCATTTATGCATATAATGCATATTCTTAGACTTCTGACAATAGCAAACTCTAAGCCTAAGTAAAGCAGTGTCATAAAAAATTCTGCTTTAAAAGCTAGATAATTTAAAATAAGAAATTAAAAAGATATCAGGAAAGTGATAAAGTACTCCAAGCCAAATTGCACGGTTTGGTTGGACCTCTGTAGCCCATGGCTGCTTAATGATGATGAAGACGATAAAATACTATAAAAAAAATTTTTTAAATGTTTCAAAGCATTTTTAAAGTTTAATCGATGCACTGAATTTGAGAACGAGTCACTTTATTGTGAAGCTGCATAACTGCTATGAAAAAGTTTAATGCTAAATTTCTGGCAGAAATTTTGGTTAAAAATTGCTATTTCATGACTTTAATTTGTTTATATGCTTTAAATGTAATTAAAAATATTGATAAATAAAGTCCTACCATTTAAAAATTGCGCTCTAAGTAATCCTAATGCTTGTTCTGATTGCCGGCATTATAGATTGCTAGCAGTTTTGCTTTCAATCGTTTCTAATTAATTATTGTTTATAATCGCAGTATCCATTTGAGAGGCAATAAAAAATAATTTTAGATACATTAAAGTAAATAAAAAATCTTTAAAATTGAGTCTGCTACAATACTGATTGAAAGCCAATATGCATAGTTCCCAGATGACACAATTTCCCGCTAGTAAAAAAAAAATCAATATCCTCATGTTAAAAGTTTAGAATGCATCACAAGTCTAGTAGAGCTATAAATAAGAGAAATGAACGGGATATAGAACCAATCAATAATCTAAGCACAGTATGGCAGAATAAAGGCATGAACTATATCAGCGCTACTTGATGCTGTTTACGGTGACTGAACATGAGCATCCGACTCAAATAGATTTATTTTTAAATTTTATCATAAATTTTTCAAACGGAATCAACAGGTAAAAAATGTACATCATAGATTTATATGTTATTTTTGATATTTAATTAGAAACAGTTGAAAAAAATTTCAGATTTCTATTCACAAAATTTTTTTACAATCTTGTACTATGGGAGTGAAGCTTTGGTCTCTGACCACTAGAATGGGAAAGATGAAAGCAAATCTTCGGGCTGCAACATGGTAAGGGTTAATTAGATAAAAATCAAACATATTTTAATGGAAATAACATTGATTCCACATACAAATACCACTAATTAACCTGCGTCAGAAATATCAATACTTTCATCAAGAGTGAAAGAAAAATATTCATATTTCTATGCATGCTCTGTAAAGAAATTTTTCCACATTGGTAGCAAGTTCATCGATACACCTGATTACAATTCTGTGAGGTAAACTTAGAATTTTTTTCTCTCTGGACAAAACATACCAAAAACTGTTTGAAGGTACTTCCTTACAAATTCACCATCAAAAGAATTTTATAATATTTTGCAATTTTTTCTAATAGCAAAATTTGCATGCACAATAGCATCAGAGTCTTGGGACCTTTTGGTAAATATTTTTTTTTGTTTGTGTTTTATGCAGCATAAGTGATAATATGCCTTAATTTGGGAACTGAACAGTACATTCAGAAAATATGATCTACCCTTAATGTGCAAAGTCTGTCATGTGGGTTGACGTCATCGTAAATTAAATTTAGGCTACTAAAGGACACTTTCAAAAACAGTGTGAAGGTAAATTGGGAAAGAAAGAAAAATTGGTATTATTCCACAAAGTACTTTAAGAATAAGAAATAAATTTTTCTTAATAATTTGGAATTTAATAATTTGCATGGCAATATTTATGGGCCACTTGAAAAGTGTATGCCAGATATGACCCCACAACCATGGGTTGCCCATAGCTGATATATGTAAAAAAATAAATGGGAATTTCTGTTTTTAAAAAAAATTAAGTTCCTTTTGTTGTGCTAGCAATGCTCACTAGCACCAACTTGATGTAGGTTCGAAATTTCAAATATTCTGCACAGTGCCAACACAGTGGAAATATTTAAACCAAAAACGTTCTAAACCTTTTTTAGGAGAGAAGCTGAATTCTCTATATTTGTATGATTCTTGTACTTTAGTAACAAAATTTTGAATTACATTTTTTTTTGAATGAAATTACCACATTAATTAAGGGTTACCTATATATCCAAATGGCAATTTGTACTTCTAGCAAAATATTTCAAATGTCTGAATCAATCAATAATAAATTCACTGATTACCTGTTGATGTATAAATCAAGAAATAATTTTCTGGAAAAGTAAGTTTTGTCAATGAGTGGGATGCGAACCCACACCTCATCATATATCCACTGGTGGATAAATGATGTTGTTCTTGGGTTGGGTTGTTTTACCTCTGAGCGGCACTTTTTTGCACACCATGGGCTAAATGGCCAGGTCACATGGACCCCGAAGGCTCAGAGAAGGTTGGGGGAGGGGACCCACTGGAACAGCTGTTGGGAGACAGATGGTAGCCTCCCGTCAAGGCCATGCAGTGTGTTCTTTAACGTGCACAGGGTATGGCTCTCCCGCACACGGGGCCACGGCTTAACGTCCCATCCGACAGACGGCGGCCTTTCCAAGCCCATCGGTGTCCCCTACTGACCGTGGGCAGAGCGGGGAATTTTTGCGGAGATAAATCTCAACGCTGACCCACCTGGGACTCGAACCTGGGAACTACAGGTTACGAGCCTGGCACGCTACCGATTGAGCCACCCCCACCCCGATGTTGTTCTTGAAAGTGTTAGACAACTGTTTTGTAATGTTGTGGTTGCATCCTTTGGATATGGGAGTTTGGTAGCTTTTTGTGACTGTATGGGTGAATGTTTTTCATAAGTTCATTGGGATGAGGGGCATTTTAAGGGGGAGGAGTGGCTAGATCCAGTTTAGAATTATTTAAAAAAAATTTTGTGTGTGTTTAGTATGATGTAGTATGTGTTTTGTTGTGAGTGTGGAAGAAAATGGTAAAATTTAGAATGTGAGGAAATTAAGTGGTAAAAATGAGAAAGTTTATTGGGGTGTTAGGGTTTTAGGAGAATAGTTTGTGGTGAAATGTGTGTAGAGTTTTAGAGGATTGTAATGTAGTAGGGGGGGGGGGGGAGTATGTTGAAAGTTTTTGTGTATGGGACTGAAAATGGTGGTAGTAATGAATATGTGTATTTCATTATAGTAGTTTGAGATGAAATGAGTGATTATTAGTAGTTATGTATAGTGTAGTAATTATTAGTGTATTATAAAAAAAAATATATCCCCTCAAGCAGCTGCTTGCCACAGTGGTATGACAGGAGCCTGTCAGTTTATATGACATAGTAGAAGATCTGTGAGGATGGCAGGACCTCAGCAGAAAAACAACACAAACGTCCATGCCTTATCTGGGGCTCAAACCCAGGTCCCTTAGATCAGTAGCCAAGCGTGCCAACCACTCAGCCACGGGAAGGTTGATATTTAGGAGTCTTTTAAAGTTACTAATATGGTTTATTGTTAATATCTGAAAGTGTTTAGAGGCTTTTTTATATGGAAATTTTGGATATTGTAGAATTATTGGTGTGGAAAATGGCAGTTTTTGAATGAATCAGGGAGATTTACGAGTAATTTAGGGGAGGGTTCTTTGAGCTATAAGATGGAGATTTGTTTTTCCCGTTGTTGTTGTCTGTGATGAGCTTATTTGGTTTTGGGTTTTTTTAATAATTCAGTCAGTGGTGCAATGCTTCCGATTGATAAATAATGAGATAAACTTGACTGTTAAACATCCACTAATAAATCAGCACTTTGACGTTGATTCTAATTTTAGAGGAAAAATTGCCTTGAGCTGGGTGGAATACAAACCCACGACCTCCTAATAACATGTCAGGTGCTCTGGACCACTGAGCTACCGGCCGCCAATCAAGATCTCCTCTAATTAACACTATGAACATTCCTTTTATGTCACATACAGGCGCTATTCAGGCAATTTTAGCCACAAGCGGCTTTCTATTTGCCATATAGAAGGAAAGCATGTCTTACAAGTATCCTAATGATGATAAATAATGAGATAAACTCAACTGTTCAACATCCACTAATAAATCAGCACTTTGATGTCAATTCTAATTTTAGACGAAAAATTGCCTTGAGCCGGGTGGGATATGAACCCACGATATTCATAGCGTTAATTAGAGGAGATCTTGATTGGCAGCCAGTAGCTCAGTGGTCCAGACCACCTGATACATTATCAGGAGGTCGTGGGTTCATATCCCACCCGGCTCAAGATAATTTTTCCTCTAAAATTAGAATCGACATCAAAGTGCTGATTTATTAGTGAATGTTGAACAGTCAAGTTTATTTCATTATTTATCATCATTAGCCTACTTGTAAGACATGCTTTCCTTCTATATGGCAAATAGAAAGCCGCTTGTGGCTAAAATTGCCTGAATAGTGCCTATATGTGACATAAAAGGAATGTTCATAGCATTAATTAGAGGAGATCTTGATCGGTGGCCGGTAACTCAGTGGTCCAGAGCACCTGACATGTTATCAGAAGGTCGTGGGTTCGTATCCCACCCGGCTCAAGACAATTTTTCTTCTAAAATTAGAATCGATGTCAAAGTGCTGATTTATTAGTGGATGCTTCCGATTTTCATGTGTTTCATTTGTGTTGTCTGCAAAGATATTATTTAGTTTCAGTGGCTTTTTTATAATTCAGTTGGCGTGCACTGTTTCCGATTTTCATGTTTTTTGGTTTGTGTTGTCTGTGAGGACATTATTTAGTTTCGCGGACTTTTTTATAATTCGGTTGGCATTGCACTGTTTCCAATTTTGTTCATTTTTTAAGATGTGTTGTGTGTGAGGTTAGTTTTGTGGAACTGAGGTGGGTCAGTGTATGTTAACCCTTAAAGTGTCAGGTTTCTGAAACTGGTTTCACTCTGGTGGCCAAGTTTGACGTGCTTTCAGAAAATAAAATGCACAACTTTAGAACCTCATCATAAAGTAAATAATGAAGGGAATATTAAATAGAAAAATATTCATGTTATATACCAAAATAAAGAGCATTTAATTGTAATTAATAAACTGGCAAATATTCTAAGAAAAATAAAATAGTAGTTGTTTTTAAGCATTTTTTTATATATTGCAAAATTTTACTGTACTTTTTTCTACTTTCAGTTCAGTAAAAAGTTTTTAAAAAAATATTTTTTTGCATTTTTTTTCAAATTATTTTGTTATTCTAATATAAGTATATAATATTTTCATCAATGCTTAAATATTTCATTTATTTAGTGTTTTCTAATTTTTTTAATGATCTATGCAAATAATGTATAATGCATATGCTTAGATTTTTGGTGATCAGCAAACTCTAAGCCTAAGGAGAGTGGTGTCCTAAAAAAATTCATTTCAATTTAAAAACAAAATAATTTAAATAAGAACTGAAAAATATATCTAAAAAAATATAAAGAACTGTGAAAAAAATTGAATAAAAATATTTCAAAGCATTAAAGTTTCACTCAAGCACTGAAATTGAGAATGAATCATTTTAATATAAAACTGCATAACTATACTGCTCACAAAAATTAGGGGATATTTCAAAATGAATATGAAGCAATAATATATCCCCTAATTTTTGTGAGCAGTATACAATGGAAAAGTTTATTTTTAAAATTTCAGCAAAAATTTCAATTAAAAATTGCAATATCCTAATGTTAATTAATGTGTTTGGTTAAAATATCATCAAAATTATCACTAAAATAGGTTCTACCTTTTAAAAATTGTGTTTTTAGCCTAATCACAAAAATCCTGATTCTTCCAAAATCAGCCATTAGAGATCACTAGCGATTTCATTTTCGATCGTTTCAAATTATTCTTTATAACTGCAGTTTTCTGTATACATTTGAAAAGCAGTAAAAAATAATTCCAGAAACATGAGAGTAAAAAAGAAGTTTTTGAAATCGAAAGTCCGTAAAATATTGAATGAAAGCATTTGGCAAAGTTACGGGATGACGCAACTTCCAGTAGTAATAAAATCAATAACTTACATTAGAAGTTTAGAAAATATTACAGCTCTGCTGCAGTTATAAATAGATCAATATAAGTGAAATAAAAAAACGATTGATAATATACTATGGTAAGACAGAATAAAGGCATAAACTAAATCATCGCTACTTGATACTATTACGGTGATTCAACACAGGCTCGATTTAGTTGTTTTTTTTTTAAACTTTTTCATAATTTTTTCAAGAAGAATCAACAGGAAAAAAACACATATATCATAGATTGAAATGTTATTTTCAAGATTTGTTTAGAAACAGTTAAAATAATGCTGATTTCTGTTTAAAAAAATAAAATTTATGATCTTGCACTACTAATTACATGTGAGGGGGAAACTGACTAATTACATGTGAGGGGGAAACTGACTGAAGAATTGGAAAAGTGAAAACAGTAGACCCAGCTACGGTATGTTAAGTGTTAAAAGAGAATGGCTTTAAATGTATTTTTGTGGCTTTCTGCGAATTATATTTTGTTCTGAGAATGTAAGTTGTCCCCATATTTGTTTTTATGTTGTTACATGTGAGGGGGAAATTTGCATATAGGTATTTTCGTTGTGGGATGGAAAATGGTGGTGGTTTCATTATAAATATGGAATTTGTGGTGGTTTTAGTAGTTTTTGTTGAAATGGCTTCACATAGTTCAGATGCAGGCGGACCTCGAATGGTCTTATGGGATTTTACTCTGCTGTTTGAAAAATCTGTTATGAATGGCATTAGTTATTTACAGAACATTGGGTTGATAGCAGCCGGGTATGAATGCCTTAAGGCCATGGTGCTGGCCCTGAATGATATCACCACAATGAAAGATTTCAGTGGTCTGCCAGAAAAGAATTGACGGGGTCCAGCACAATACTAGAAGTATTCACAAGGACTTGTGGTTTGAGAGGTCCCATCTGTCACTAGAACAGATTGTGAAATTGACACACATGTGGGCATTTGATTATCCTCAGAGGATTGCCAAAATGGAACTCAGAGGATTTTGCAATACAATATCCAATTGGTACTCTTTTTGTCAGGAAGTAGCAATGGATGTTGTGATTGCCAGGTCACAGCCGATTGGTGGGCCCGGTAATATTGTTGAGATTGACAAAAGCAAGTTTGGAACCAAGAAGTACCACCATGGAAGGTAATGGGTAGGTCATTGGGTGTTCAGTGGGATGGAAAGGAACTCTGATAAACGTTTTCTTGCCGTTGTTCCTGACTGCTCTGCTGACTCCTTGCTTGCTGTTATCAGGGAAAAAACTTTACCTGGGTTCAAGATTTATTTAGATTGCTGGTGATCATATGAGTTTGATTCAGGAGAGTTTTGTTCACCTCACAGCCAACCACTCTGTTTCATTTGTTGACTATGAGACAGGGGTCCACACTAACACTATGGAAGGTATGTGACAGCATGCAAAATATGAGATGACTAGAGCCCGTGTGGACGATATGTTCGACAGCTATCTGGCTGAATTCATGTATAGAAAGCAGTTGTGTCACCACTCAGACCCATTTCTGAATTTTGTTGAGGACGTAAAACATCTGTATCCACTCTGCCCCATGTGCATGATGAAGTAGTGTGAACCATGAACTATGGTGAGTAGCATTTGTTTAGGTTTTGTTTATTTAGGTTATTAGTTTTTAATTATATATTTTTATGGTGTTTAAGTGGTTTAGTTTTTGGTGGTAATAGCTTTAGAGTGTTTTGAAAGTGGGGAAAAAAAGGGGGGATAATGGTGGAAGTGGTTTACTCTATGTAGAAAGGAAATTATGTTTTGTTGATGTGTTGGATTTTGTAGTTTTATGCATTTTTTTCTGTAGTTGACAGTTAGAAGATTTTTTTTTTGGTTGGGGGATTTGGGGGTTTTCTTTAACTTTGTTTAAAACATAATTTTCTGTTACCATGGTTACGTACATTTGGGCTTTTGTTACTATGGTAATGAAAGAAACGATCTTTTTCGTAGAAACCCCTGTTTGGGTTAGGGTTTTGGGGGGGTTGTGGGAATCATCAAAAAGGACCATTTTGTTGCATTGTGTCTAAAAAAAATGTCTGCCGAGGACTGTGATCTGTGCTACTGCCCTTGAATCAAATGTCTGAATATAAAATTTCAATTACCTCATAATTTACACTAGTTGTCCGAGTGGTTAGCACGCTTGGCTACTGATCTACAGGACCTGGGTTCGAGCCCCGGAATTTAGGCATGGATGTGTGTGTCGTTTTTCTGCTGAGGTCCTGCCATCCTCTCAGATCTCCTACTGTGGCATATAAACTGACAGGCTCCTGTCAGACCTCTGTGGCAAGCAGCTGCTTGAGGGGGTATTTATTTTTTTTATTATTTATATCATATAATTTTCAAAACTATTAAATTTTTAAAAGTATAAACTTTGGCTTACCTCTATGTTTCCATTAATATCAAATTTAACTGGTGAGAATACAGTTCCTAACAGTTCTGCAAATAAAATTACAAATATGAATATTATTAGCTAAACAGCAATTAATTAAAAAAATATGAAATTATCAGCTTTAGCTGTATTTCAACTAAAAAGTCCAAACAAATATAATTCAGTATTTCAAAAAGCAAAGTTTGTACAGCAAAATCATAAATGGAAACAAAATAAGAAATTTTATTATGCTTTCGAAATTTTTGAGTGGGAAGAAGTAATCAGAATAATTAACAAGAATTTTCTCAACCTGACCATTACTATAAAAACACTTCCTGCATCTCTCTCTCTCTCTCTGCTAATTTTTTAGGGGAATCATCACTATTCTGAAGTTACCATTGGCAACAATGGGCTGACCCCTTAGACCCAGGGGGGAGGGCTTTTTTTAAGAGAAAATTATTTTTAGAAATAATTTAAAAATTATTGCTATAATTGTTATTGATAAAATATTATGATTTGCACTTTTGAAATCTCCCTAAAGCTATAATTGCTCCCTCTAATAGTGAAAAATCAAAAATTACAAAATTGGAAAAGAATATTGTAAACAATGTAGTTTTGCAAGAAACTTGTAATTTTGGTAGTGGGATGTGAAGGTCACGAAGTTTCCATTGGTAATAATAAGTTCACCCCTTAGACCAAGAGGAAGGGGGGGGGGGGCAACATTTTTTTTTTAAAGAGAAGATTGTTTATATTTACAGATAAATTAATATTCTTTTTAGGTTGGATAAGTATGAATGAAATATTACAATTTGAACTTTTTGAATCACTCAAAAGCTATAACTGTGCTCTTGGATGATGGGAAAAATCTAAATTTCCAAAATAACAAATATATTGCAAATGATGCATTTATGCTAGACAATTGAAACTTTGATGGTGGAATGTGAGGGTCATGAAGAACACAGAGATGTTTGGAGGAAAACACACTGGACTGCTGCTACAAAACAGATTGTAGCCACCGGTCAAGGTCATCCAGTGTATTGTTTAACATGCACAGGATAGTGTTCTAATATACACAGGGCCACAGCTCTTAATTAAGGACTAACATTATATATAGAGGAATATATGCGATCATGAATTTTTTCAATAAATATTTTGTGGAAAAAAAATTTTTTTTTGCCAATGTATGGGTCTTGAACCCACATCTCTCTAGAAACATGCCAGAGTATTCTTACCGATTGAACTAATGCTGGCTCATCTTTTTTCCACTAAATTAAAACTAAACTCTTCACCGATGATTTTCAGCACCTACCATTGGCGCCATCTATCATCTATAGGTGGCAACTATTTCTTTCTATATTGCACTGAGTAAGATGGAAATAATAAAGTCTCTTCATGCTATTTAGCATTATTAATGATTTTATAGGTGACAATCACAGCATTACCTGGTTGACATTTTAACATCAATAAATATTTTGTGAAAAATTTTTTTTGCCTAATACTCTGGCATGTTTCTTTATTAAAGGGTTCAAGTCCCGTATGTCAGCGAAAAATTTTTTCCACAAAATATTTATTGATACGTTGACGTTAAAATGTCAACCAGGTAGTGCTGTGATTATCACCTATGTTTTAATGATTTTCTTTTTGTTCCACATTATAAAAACTCTGTGGGAATCAGTAAATCTAAACAAAATTATGAAAAATATACTACTTTCCATATTAGGGTCACTAAAATTGATCAAAAAATTAATTAATGTTGAAAAATATCAGGTGTACAAAAGAAAAGTTTTTTTTTTCCTTAACGGATATAATGCTGATTTTTTTACTGAAGCATATCATTTATTAATACAAAAAAAATTATATGCATTTTCGATAATACGTTTCCCCCCCCCCTTTTTTTTGTTTTTGGGCATCCTTAGTTTCATTTATGGTGCAATACATGCACATTTGCTATATTTGCAACTGCACTCATTAATGAACAGCTAGACCTAAATATTTTTATCTCGAAACATTTATTCTCCCCTCTGAAACCATTTCTGCCCCTCCCCCACTGAAAAAAATTACTACTGATACTCATGTTCTATATTCCTTATACCAAACTTTCAGCTAATTGCAAAAGTCATATACATTCTTATATTGATTGAAAGAATGATAGCCAAACAAAATACTTAAAAGATTACAATCCTGTTTTATAGTATCAGGCCAAAGGCATGTGTTATAACTTCCCTTTCATTTGAAGATTTTACTATGCATATTACCTAAATAACCTCTGAAACTGAAGGCCCAAACAAGACCCACCATCACCACTAAAATTTTAGATACATAAAGGGGCAGATTATGACTGGAATTCAGCAGTTCTTGACAATAGTTACCTCTGAAAGTTGATCAGTGTGGTTTTTAGAAGTGCAATATAAAATTTAAATGATCAGGAACATACCAATTACCTTGTATATGAACCAGCATGGATCTGTTCTAATCCCCATGGCCAGATTAAGCAATTGGAGCCCTTAGAGTCAAGTTCAAAATGGACACGCCTTAAGACAAACTCTAAATGGAGCCCCATATCCTGCCAATTATGAAATATAAAAACTGCACTACTTTATGTAAAATTGTCGATTGAGGTGATGAAAATATAAAAATATCTTAAATATGTGAAAAAAATTATGGTCCCTGGATCGAGGAGGGCATTCTTTCATTTTTACCATTATTATAGCATTTTTTCAGAATGCTATAATAATGGTAAAAGAGGTAAAAAAAATATGTAACTTATTTACTTTCATGCAGTTTTAAAGAATTTTTTTAAAGACCTGCTAAACGGGGGGAGGATTTATACTGCATTGCAATTCTATTATCTTGGCCCCTTCCCTTTTGCATTTCTTCGGGTCGTTTGTCTCTTGTTTTGTTGTTTGACGTGTTGTCGTTTGCCCCCCCCCCCTCGATCTTTTTCCAGATTGGGACCTGCCTGTAACCATGACTCCACCTTTAATTCGGCCCTGCACGCCCACCTCTTTCTTCCCAATACCCTAATCCGTTTCTGGCTTCTATTGTTATATTAATATTTTTATTTGGTAACTTTTATATAGCTCTACTCCGAATTCTATTTCCAAACCTTCAGAGTTTTCTGGCTTTAGCGAACGAACAAATAGTTTAATTTCCAAGAATTGGTTACTGCTGACGTTCACCGCTGCGTGGAAATTAGTAGCTGAATCTTTTATATATAAAGCAACTCACCAACAAATTTAACTATGCCTTTTGATGCCTCTAGAAACTCCACGGTACTGATTTTTCCACTACTAACTGTAGAGTCAGGGTAACAATAGTTATCACAGAAAAACATTACTTTTATTTTCCTTTTTCATCAATTCAGAAAACACTAAACTACCAATGTGTTACAGTTAAGGTTACTGCTCAGTTTCATATGAATATTGAATTGGTGTCTACATAATGTACTCATGTGGAAAAGTTCTGAACTTTCCTATAAGCAGTGGTGTCACCCAGCCGGTTTCCAGAAACCGGTTCTTAAATTTTTTTCCGGTTTCCGGAAACTGAAAACTGCGCTGTTCATGAAATGTTGCCGCCACTACACAGAATTCTCTGCGCATCATTCTGACAAAATAACCATTAAAACATCTCCCCAAATTTCTCAGAAAGATTTATTACACTTCCCAAAAAATAAACGAATTGTTTCCAAGAATTTTAAGTACGAATACAGTGCCTATAAGTATAATGTGTCATCCGCCTATTAAAATCTGGCAAAAAGTGTCCCATACCAGTAGAGGGCGCTGGGAATGATATGCTTGCCTTGTTAACATTACCCTCTATGGACGTTTCGCTTTTCAATGACTTTTAAACATAGAAGCATTTATGCAATGATTTTACCATTCAACTGCATATTATTCCAAAGTATTTTAACTGAACTAGTAAAACTTATACAACGCTTGAGCAAGTATATTTTTTAAAACGAAGAAAATTGATGGCCGTTCGATCAAAATAAACCGCATTCCTCTTTATGTATCAAGAGCTTCTTCTTCTTATACATCCTTCTTTCTAAGCTGGACCTATTTGTAAAGGGGGCCTCGGCCCCCTTATCATCAGGTCCATACGCATAAAGGGCAGTGGGTGCGGATGAAAACAGCAAAGACTGGCCAGCACAGTGAAGGCTGGCAATCGTACATATTGGCAATTGGGCTTTAGGCCGCAGGCCGCCCAGTGGTGGAGAGGCAGATGTTGAAGGGTGAAGGAGAATAATGTGAAACTGTGAAAATTTGCACCTAGGGGTAATCCGGGTCGTAGATCTCGAAAAAATCCTAAATTTGACCTCTGACGTGTCTTTTGAAGCGAAATGGAGGTCACATACACCTCCATTTCACCGGTTTGATAGTTTTTGCATCGGTCAAACCGTGATCTACGAGTGCTAGAAACGCGAAAATTGGCGTCTGCAGGTGTTTCGGGTTGTAGATCTCGAAAATGTTATGAAATTTCGGATCCGGAAGGTACATTGCTGTAAGTGTTTCAAGAAAATATAGAAAGAAATCCAAATGCTGGCTTTGTATTGAAGTTACAATTTCGGACACAGGAAAAAGCACTCTTATAAAACTCCTCCAAACAAAATGGGGGATTGGTAAATGCTTCTTCTGATGATATATAATAATAGTCTACTAAAAGGGATCTACTAGAATCTAGCTCAAAGTTTGAATTAGAAGATGGGCATACATGAGCTAGTGAAACATTTTCGATATGCAGATCGGAACTGCAATGCTGTAGGATTGTTATTATTCCCACCTCTATTTCTTACAGTTGCAAAAAACATCTCTATATGGTCCTAAATTTTTTGGTGAGCAAATATTTCAGTACTGGAACATATGACCATACCAATGTTTCTGCCAAACATTTTATGCTCATTAAATCAGCAATAAAGCTAATAACAGCAACTTTTCTTTTTGTCTGATAAAGTGGCACTCCATCACTGGTTTTCAAGGACTTTAAGTAAAAGATGCTTTTGTTGACATTATTTAGAATTTAATCTTTATATTTTAAGGAAATGTTTTTTTTTTGTCCATTTCCCCATTGGGTGGCAAGAATTCAGCAGATCAAATATCATGCTGATCTGCTTTGAAAATTCTGCTGTTGGACCAGATCTAAAAACCCATCAATGCCTTTTTTTTCACAGAAGAATAACGCATCATCCACTGAATTGTTAAATATTTGTGCTGCTAATCTCACTTTCATTTTTTGCCTCTACCATTCAATATGACTTCTTAGAAGTTTATTTGCGGCATGAAGACCTTCTTGTTCTTGCAAGGTATTTAATTTGACAAAATATTCCCACATAATTTTTCCACCTGTTGAACTATTTATTATAAGTCTGTGATCTGCAATGAAATTTCTCATTAATTTCAGCATATGGCATGCATCTAAAAACATGTACACTTTTAAATTTGGATCTGATGGATGTAGAAACCAATTTTGCATCCTCTCAACATTCAATTCAACACCTATGGTACTATACATGGAAAGGTTTGATGAAGATCCATCACAAGTCATAGCTACAATTCTTCAAACATCATCTTTAAACAGAAACCTAAGAGTATAAAAAGAATCTGATTTTAATTCCTATGATTGCAGACAAATATTAGGAATAATAAATTTAACATACTATTGTCAGCATGATGGGACTCATGGGCTTGAAATAATTTTCCTCTATATTGCTTATGTAATTAGAAAATGTTGGAATTTTAAGTGCTTTGTGCTTAATATGTTTTCATAGCAGTAAATTATTAATACAAAATTCAGGCAGTAATTCTATAGCATTCCCAAATATAGTTATGTCAACAGAAATAATCATAAAGTACAATGTGTGAAATAAAAAATTTTAATCTCAAATAAACATAGAGGTAAAATTGTGATTAGTCACATGGGATCTGAACCCATGATTTCCTGATAATTTGTCGGGTGCTCTTTCATTTTCAACAAATTTTTCAACAAATTTTTTGAAAACCCATAAAATGGAGAGGGGGAATGCTATATTGCATTAGAAATCAAATGTCTTGCTTCCCTTTCAAATTTTCCTAGATCTGGTCCTGGTCATTGGGGATGTGTTTGATTGTAATTGAATACTGGTTCTGGTCTAGAAGTAACTTTCGTGGTTAATGCACACAACCAGCACATCGTGTCAAGATGGATTGCTTTCCTATTAAGTCAACATACTTCGTATCAAGCATAAGGATTAGTTGTTTGGCAGCTGATAACTTAGTGATCAGAGCACCTGACATGTTATCAGAAGATTGTAGACTCAGATCCCACCCAACTAATGAATAAATAAAGGAGAAAATTGTCAGTATATCACCAACAGGTGCATATTTGTGATTTCCTATTATTTCTTAACTATTTCTTCTCATCATTATAAAGATAGACAATGCAGTTTTATCACGAAAATTATTAGCAATATGAATATAATTCATATAATATATATATATAACAAATTGAGCCTCAATGATATAGAAGTCCAATTTTCCAGGCTTGTAATCTGCAGTTCAGAGGTTTGAGTCCCAAATGTGCCTGTACTAAGAATTTATCCCATTTTGCCTTCATTGAGAAAAGGGATACTGATGGACTTGAAAAAGCTGTTGTCTGTCAGATGGGAAGTTAATTTGCAACCTTGTGTGTTATAGTATTATTTAGTTATATTGTATATAACTAAAGAACACACTGGATTGCTTTGATGGGAGGCTGTCATTATTTCCTACCAGCTGTCCAGTGGATCCCCTTCCCCTACCTTCTCAGAGTCCTTGAGACTTGACCTTTTGGCCCAAGCTGCAAAAAATAAAAAACGTCCCTCAGAGGAACCTCAACCTTCTTGAGAACTTAAAACTTACTTGTCGATGTCACAATTAATAAATCACAGAAATGTGTACAAAAAGATTATCATGCATCTATTTTCATTTAATAACAAACATTTATAGGGAAAAATGAATAATCCAAATTAGCTCCTCCCCTCTCATAATAAAAGTAATAGTGGAAAGATACAAGGTGATTTCTAGGTTTAAAAATGAAAAACAAATTTAATGTGCTCTAACATATATAACCTCTTATACTTAAATCAGAATATATAGTGACCAAGCTATTTTATCTTCTCATTTTCATCAAAATCTAAGAATGTGAGTTGGTGAATACTGAAGACAGTTCAGTCAAAAAGTTACTACAGTTATCAATAAATATATATTCTCCATTTGAATTAGAGTGAATCTCAGAGAAACCATGTTGGTCATACTATTAATCTATTATGTGGGCATTTAAACTGCCTAAAAATCTTCAATGTTACAGTGATGTCACAGTAATTCTTCAAATTTAACCTTTCAACACAGAATAACTATATGTATTTTTCTAATATTATATAGATAAAGCAGATCACAATTGTTTCTTGATGTTGCCTACAACATATATTATTATTATTATCGTATTTTCCAGTGAGGGCATAGTAGGAGTTTTATGGGAAATTTTTTATAGAAAACAACCTGAATGCAAGCACAATACTGACATTTAGTGGAAATTAAAAGTAGCCAGTTAGAAGTCTGGTATGATGACTGAGCCAGCCTCCCATTCACCAAATTTTCTTGGCTTCTGAGAGTAACGTGTAGACTGATAGAGGTGAAAAAATTTTTAGCAGGCACATCTAAATTCCATCAAGATCACATTTCTTTTATGTGTATCATTTTCTTGCAATATTTGCTGTTTTCCACAGCACTCATTTAACATTATCAGATCCAGATGTGAATGGGAGGTGTCATCATTTTTGTGATGGACCATTACCTCATATATCTGAGAATGATAACCAGAATGGAGGCCAAATTTTATTAAACATCATACCTTTCAAGAGACATTTTTTAGACGACTAAAATGGAGGTAAATTTGATAAGAATGGTGATACACTCTCTTGGCCTGCTTTATCTTCCTAGTTCAATTTACTCATTTGGCAACTCTCCCAACATTATTTTTTTTCTAGATCTGGGCCTGCTTGGTATCTGTGTAGTAATCAGAGCCATACCTGCAGAAGAGAGCAAAAATATCTCTGAGATTCTGATGGCACACCAGATTATGTTGGTTATTTTTTTATTTTTTTTTTATCTAATATGGATATTTCAGCAAGCAGAATTGATCATACAGAAAAAAATTCATAAGCCTGTTCTGAAATTTGTCATCTGACCACAAAAATTAGGAAAAAAATCTATATGCAATATAATCTATGCATATATACTGTATATTTCCGCAGATAAGAAGACCTTCAGATAAGAAAAGGTATAAATTTTCATCAAAGTTTTATAGGTTTAGCATATATCTGTCCTATAAGACGACCCCAAACTATCAACGGCCTATGAATATAGTTTAGATCCGCGATCATCATCTGGATAATAACACTGTATAGCATATACGGAATTATGTCCTATTCGCAAACATTCGCACTGATTCGGGCATTCGGGTAATGACCTTGACTATTCACAAAAGCGTCGTATGGGCTATTCTATTTTGTGGACATACCCTACTCTGTACTAGTAAATAATTATGGTTTGTCCGTTTTCTCCTCAGTAGCTCAATAAACATAACTTTTAATATTCATTTTGTTTTAGTATTGTTTTACTATTACAATGTAATGTATTATTTACTATTACAATGTAATGTATTATCCTATAGCGTATTTAAATAATATGATAGATTTTACGATAAGTTGTAGTAATAATGGTTTTAATTTATATAAATTTCAATCTAATTTTTTTTGTATCTGTCCTATAAGACGACCCGGATTTTGGGGGCCTTTTTTTATGATTCAACTATCGTCTTATCTGCGGAAATATATGGTATCTATGTGCAATAATCCAGCTTCAGAAATACAAATGATTGAGTCAGTTCATGTAACATGAAGTTCTTATCCATCCAAAGGCCACACAAAACGATCTGTATGGTGACCAAGTTGGCCTCCATTCTGGTTATTCTCATGGGGATGGGTGGATAGATGGTGATCACACCACCTATCCACTTTCTTTATGCCCACTTTCAAGCATAAATTTCTCCCACCCCCTCTCAACCCATAACCCCCACTTCACCACTCTGAATACACCAATTGATCATAAACAGACCCCCATAACCCCCTTACCCCTCACTATAAGGAAAAAAATTTTATGGTATCAAATATCTAATTCACAAGGAATACAATTTGCACTGGAACCCTTCGAGTCTACTTCACTGCATTCCACATCATTATTATTGCTAATCTAAGTGGCTAACAACCATCTCCTTATCCACATATACTTCAATTCACATCCCCATTAAATTAATGGCACATTTTAAAGACAGTTAATTAAAGCCCCCCCCCCCTCCCCCTTAAAAATTCCATTTCTACAGTTAACTCCCTCCAATGCAAGAGGATTTAAAGAATATAAAAGTTCTTCTTAGCACCCCCAAGGCACAAATTTCCACCACTATTCAAGACCCTAGACCCCTCCTCCCCACCATTAAAAATTTATAACTATCTCAATCCCATACCTTTAACTACAGTCCATCCCATTTCCTAGGTAGTTACGTTACATTGTGTAACGCAGCGCAAACCCTAAAATCTACGTTATTGACACCAACTCACAGCATATCCCACAAAAAACATTATACATTTCACCCTCCATCATGGAACATATTTTAACTACTCTCCACCATTCTCTAACATTTTTTACGACTAGCAGCTTCCCTTTGCTTCTTTTTTTTTAATTTTTCAACGAATCTAAGCGGCCTGCGAGCCATTAAGCCTAATCGCCGAAATGTGGGATAACCAACGCTTTACGGTCCTTAAGCCCCTTTTTACAAAGCGGTCCAGAAAAGGATGAAGGATTGTTAAACGCTATTACCGTCGCTTCCCGTGCTGAATGCTACAGCATTTTATTATCGTTAAGTACTGGAACATAGGTCATGGAGTTCACAGGAACCAATAACAGCTTTACCGTACCCACAATGCATATTAGACTTAAATGTTCTTAAACGTAAAAACGAAACCTCAGTAATTTATTTCTATTTGAATAGAATCTAAAATTTTAAATGTTACTCTTAAAAATTCTCGTCTTAACTTCACTGTGCAAAAGAAAGTTGTCATGCTGAAAAAAATACTTTTAAAATTGTTCGTTGCAATCGTGAGGCTAGCTGTTCCTATCGCTTCAAGATACCGCATGCCAAGAACACATTACTACGTTAAAAGTACAACGGACGCGATCATGCCTTGCCGCTTTATATTTTAGCCACGGCGATGCGAGCTGAATTTCTTACGGCGACACAGTATTCAGCAAGTTGTACTTGAAATTGTATTAAATGTCACGTAAGGTTAAATACGAGCAAATATAAACTATATATACTGCTCACAAAAATTAGGGGATATATTATCGCTTTATATTCATTTTGAAATATCCCCTAATTTTTGTGAGCAGTATAATTCTCTCCTTTTCATAACGTTCAACATAGCAACACTGAAATTTACAACTGCCCTCAAACTTCTATAAAAGATCAATTATGGTAAATAAATCAAACAAATTAAAGGTTTATTCACTTATTGAAAGCTATTTCTTGTGTTTCCGGGTGATCTGTAGATGGATTTGTTAGCCACACAAATAATTATTTTTAGGAAATCAAATTTGCTTACTGCACAACTTACTCCAATCCCAGCTGTTGTACTAGTAAAAAAAAAAACAGTCATTTCCGAAACCACTATGATAACAGCAGGATATGTTAGACAGTCTAACAATATCATATATTATACCTTAATCATCTTTCACAATGAATAACAAATCTTTTCACAAAGATTTATGGATTAATTTGCTAAATAACTTATACTTACTAAAGTACAGATGTACAAATATGATTTGTGAGGATGCCAGCCCAATTAAACAATTTCTTATTATGCAAGCTAATTCTTAATATTTAAATTTCTGGAAGAAACTAAAGAAACATTTTAGCTGCTATAGAGTATCTCTGCATTCTGTGTGACACTTTATTTGAGATACAACTTTTGTGTTTAAAGATAGTTATATATTGATACTTACTTATCATGCAATCTTAAATGTAATATTTCAAAAAAATTTCCCAATGGAGGATTCACCCCCCTCCCCCAGATTAATGTACCAGTGTCTAACAAAAACTAATTTGTCGATTCGTTCTAGAATTGCCGACTCCCCCCTCATCGGTATGGAAACCGATTGTTAATAAATTGGGGGTGACACCACTGCCTATAAGCAATTGTTAACACGAGGATTCGAGGAAAATGGCCAGCATTCCCATTCCGTAGGCACCGGTCGAATACACACAGTTCTTGGTCTTTCGTTCAATTATGTTTAATGGTTTTTCTTCTCATCAGCAAGATCGGACATTTCACTCGTGTTGTTCACTAATAACCCCTTTAATAATAATGTTGATCCATTTTAATCACCTTCATAATACTTTCGAAGTTGCTGAGGCCGATTTTATCCCAGAAAAACACAGTTTCAGTCGATGTATTGTTGTTACTAGGATTTTCGAAATATTTGGTTTTTCTTTAATAAATAGTGGAAAATAAATTTAAAATGCTTTATTATAGAGTTTTTAATACGTTTTGTTAAATATTTTATTGTAAAATTTGATGAATACTTTACTGTAACTATTAGGCCACTCTTGTCGTTAAATTTTATTTTTTTACCGTAATTATTTTTTTTCCCGTTTTCCGTTCTCAACCGGTTTCACAATCTAAATTCCATCCCATTCAATCCACCGAAGTTAACGGAGTGGTTTGTTTTGTAGGCGTGAGATAGACTGTGATAGTGTAGCAAATAAGTTCTACATTTGTACCATTTTTTTTCCATCATGAGCTTAGGAAGTGTATTAGTTACAGGTGCTAATAGAGGGCTTGGTTTGGAGTTTATTAAGCAATTTGTAGCATTGCCGACGCCTCCTATTCATGTGTTTGCTATATGCCGCGATCCCGATAAAGCTCCTGTAAGTATGTTTATATTGAATATCGTGCTCGAATGCAGTACCGTAACTAAATCTTGCGCCCCTTTTTCAAGCGCAGAAATTGCGCGCCCACCAATCCAATCTTATAATTTAAGCCACATTTTTTACAATTCTGCGCCGATGGACAATATTGTTTACGTCATGGTGTTTGTTAAATAAATTTATGAAGTTTTAAGTGTTGCATCGAAGGAAATTTTGTAAATCACAGTTAATTCATTTCGATTTCTGGAAACAAAGACTAGTTTAAAAAAAAGGGTTAAAAATATATAAAGACTGTTTCACCGTAAATACAATGGTTTCAGTCGCTGTTTAAAATACCTTTTCAGAATACAGCAGCAATAATCGATAGTGCTTAGTTTTAAATCTACCCTGTCGTCGTCATTAGGTAAAGGATTCCGTGTATGATAATATAACAAGAAAACGTTAAATTACAGTGTAGTCGAGTGGAAAAATTAGAAAGTGTATGTCACTGATATACCTATGCATCTTTTCTAATTGCTTTTATTGTTTATCAAGGTCAGGTGGTGCTTCATGGCTCTGAGCCAAGAGATGGCATTGCTCAGAGAAATGCAATGATAAAGAATGTAGAATTTAGTACTGTATTGAATTAAATATTTAACTTTTTGTCTAACACATTTGATACAAAAAGAGCAAGGTTTTTAAACTTTTCAGTATTCACTCAGGATGCTACACCCTACAAAGTATTTTTTCCTGAGTGTTAAAAGTGAGAAAAATATACTTTTGATTAAACAGTAATACAGGTATCTCAGTTGGTTAAAATATACCTTTCGTGTGTATTTGTAGTTGTTAAAGAATTTTTATTGATTATAATGATACATAAAATACAAAACATATATTACCCCACCTGAGTAATGGGTATAATTAATTATTTGAAACCTGATTAATGCAGGATAAATGATAATTGTTAATAGACTGAAAAATGCACCACATTTTTTATCAGGGGATACTAAAAGTGATGCAAAATAAATGGTGATGTTATAGGCATACCTCCACATACCTATACATTACATCATAATTAGGATAAAATGTTTTCAGATTTAAAAAGAACCTCCACTCAATGGTATTTATTAGACAAAATTATTTTTTGTAATGTCAAACTGGTTGATATCAGGTTGAAAAAGGTAATAAACCAGTATTGTTCTTCAAATTCAAGTTGAAATCAAAATAATTGTAAATTTTCAGGTATTAAGTAATGATCTAAATATTTACATTGGTTAATATTTAAAGTCCATGACAAAAGCAATTTTTAAGGGGTTTTATGGGAGTTAGTGTAGTGATAAATAAGTTTTGATAGTTAAACTCAAATGAGAAAGTGCTGTTCAGAATTTTGATTAGTTATGGAGTTAAAAACATTTATATAAGGGACTCTTTCATTGCAAAGTACTACTATCATTCTAATGTAAAATATATGGAGTTGAGTTTTGTGAGTTGATAGAAGTTATGGATATGAAGAAAATATACTGATGCATATGAATACAATTAAATGATAGGTAGAAGTGAGTGGGTGTACTAATGCCACAAATAAGTAGTTCTGATATCTGGAACGTTTTGATGTATTTACTGTTTTGTGCATTTTTGTAATTGTTTTAACCCATTGAGTTACTTAATTCTTTTTTTTAGTAAGGATTGGCAATGTGTTTAGGATTTTGAGTGTTCATTAATTTTATGGTAGTTTTTCCTCGGCTTTTGTTTGGGACATCATATGTAGTGCATTCAAATGTAGGAAGTTTCAGGTTTCTGAAAGTAATTTTGATTTGTTTTATATATGTTAGATTTGTTTTCCAGAATTTTATAGATTTTTGGGAAAATAAAATTAATCTTTTTTCTAGATAGCACTGGTGGGGATAGTATTTTAGTTTTGAGGTTATGATGTAGGAAATGGGACTCTTTTTCATGGACTACTTTTGTATGAGAATGGCAGCTGGAGTACATAATTCTAAATAATTACCATTTTATGAATAAACTTTTATGAATAACTTGCCCAAGAAAAAGTACTTTTTTTTTAAAACAATGGCACATATAATTTCATGTGCCAGGCAATATTTTGGAGTAGAGAATTATTCCTTGAGAGTGACTGCAGAAAAGCTGAACTCAAAATATATTTAAATAATAGATTATGCCACTTGAAGTTACATTAATTTTCATACCATGTTCCTCTATTTTACTTTATGGCAATGTTTTTTGTATTTTGCAACAGAGTACAAAAAATGTAAAAAAAATTTGAAAAAAGGAACCAAACTGAAAAGCTCCATAAATTTTCTTTTGTTAATTATAATAGCTTAGAGCCTTCCTGCTGTTGCATTTCTTTTAACTATAAGCTAACATTCGTATAGATGTAAATCAAGTTCATCTAACCCAAACTTAGTAAAGAGCTAGTTTAACTAGAAAAACTAGGTAACCAGAAAAAACTAATAAAGAAAGACAGGAAAAATTCTTAGCTTAAAAATGAAAACATACATTTTTAAATGTACAATGAATTAGAAAAAAAAAATCTGTTTTTAATGAGTCCTGAAATTTCAAAAATGTTTAGTTATGCATCTAAAAGTATTTCGTCAAATATTTTTTGTTTCATGAGCCATGCATTGAACCATCCTGGTGTAGATAATCCATATATCTTTGGGCAAGTGGTACAGTCATTAAATAGGTCTGTTATATGTAAAATCATCCCAAGTGTTATATCAGTGTGTGTCAGTCTGTAATCTGCTCAGTAGGCTCGTAATCTGCAGTCCAGGTCAAGTCCCATCTGGGTCAGCATTGAGATATATCTCCACAAAGCTCCCTGCCCTTCCCACAGTCAGTAGGGGACACTGATGGGCTTGGAAAGACCATCATCTGTTGGATGGGATGTTAATCCATAGCCCTGTGTGCAGGAGAGCCATAACCTGTGCTCATTAAAGAACATCCTGGATGGCTTTGACGGGAGGCTACCATTTGTCTTCCAACAGCTGTTCCAGTGGGTCCCCTGCCCCAACTTTCTCTAAGCCTTTGGGGTCCTTGTGATCTGGCCATTTAGCCCATGGTGTGCAAAAAAGTGCTGCTCAGATGTAAAACAACCCAACAACCCACTGGAACAAGTATATCAGTGTGCATTAGCCAAGTTATTGGACCAAATTATAAATTTGGCCAAGTTATATCAGCTTGCATTATTGACAGGAATTTGGTCAGCAGGAAATATGGCTTGCCTGAAGATACGGAATTTTTGGAGAAAATACCATTTTCTCAACCTATTTTGCACTGCGCATCTTCAAGCTGCTCCGTAACCTCCATAAAATTCAAGTTCCTAGCTTTTTTTTCTCAAATGCACATCTGTTATTATAGATGTGGAGGGGTTGGCTCAGTCAGTAGTGCAGCAGTGTCATAATCTGCAGTTTGCAGGTTCAAGTTCCACCTATGCCAACATTATAATTTATCTCTGCTAAACTCCCATCTTGCCCTAGATCAGAAAGGGGACACTGATGGGCTTGAAAATGTCACTGTCTGTTGGATGGGATGCAAAGCAATGGCCCAAGTATAGGGTTGGATTGTTTTGCCTCTGAATGGTACATTTTTGCACACAATGGGCTAAATAGCCAGTTACAAGGGCTCAGAGAAGGTTGGGGGAAGAGGATCCATTGGACAGTTTTTAAATGATCCTCTCAAATCCATCTAGCATGTTCTTTAACATGCACAGGATATGGCTCTCTTGTACATAGGGCCATGGCTTAGCTTAGCATCTGATGAATGCTCACTTTTCTAATTGCATCAGTGTCCCCTTTCTCACCGAGGGCAGGGTGGGAGTTTAGTGACAATAAATCTTAATGTTGGCACAGGTGGAACTTGAACCTGTGAACTGTAGATTGCAAACCTGACACACTGACTGCCAATTCCCACCCCACCACATGTAGGAGATCCAAATCCTGGGCATGTCAAAGAACACATTGGGTGGCCATGATGGGAGGCTACTGTCTGTCTCCTAATATCTATCCAGTGGGGTCCTAACTTGGCCATCTAACTCATTGTGGACAAAAAGTGCTGCTCAGAGGTAAAACAACCCAACTTATTATAGTTCATAAACAGTGCACAAAATTTGTGAACAATATTACCCTCTTTGGATTAATCTTAATATGATATTAGATATATTTATATACTAAACAGAAATTAAGCATATTTTAATTTTTAGGAACTTCAGGAAATAGCAAAAGCCAATGCCAATGTATCTGTTCTGAAATTGGGTAAGTAAAATTTTTATATACATAGTTATGTAATTTAGTATGGTCAATAAAAAAAACAGCTTTCTTCATAATAATCATTATTTTGTATAAATTTAATCTGTCATTTCAATCTCATATAGAATACGGTCAGAGGAAACTCAGTGATAAATATGTTGGCAATTATAATAGAAATATAATGAAGTAAATGAAATAGAATAGTAAAAGCTTAAAAATAATAAAATCTTTAGTGCAAAAAACTAGATAAAGAACGTAATGATATTTCTTTGTCATACACAAAGGAAAATAAATTCTCATTTTCATTGTTTCATTTAGATTTTAAATGCTTTTTTTTTTATCCAGCATCTAATGTGATGTTTGTTCATTTGTAACTTTTGAGAAATAACTAAAGTTCAGTTTTTTGTTTATGCAAAAATGTTGAAATAATTAAATCAGCCAACAAGGTAAATTATTAAACTGGTGTTGCCATGTCATGGTTTAAAGTTGCAAATATATCAATAAATATTTTGTGGAAAAAATTTTGCCGACATACAGGATTTGAACCCACATCTCTTCAGAATCATGCCAGAGTATTCTTACCAATTGAACTAATGCCGGCTTGTCTTTTTTACACTAATTTAAGATTTTAACTTTTCACCAATGATTTTCGGCACCATCTGTGATCAATCGGTGGCAACTATTTCTTTTTATATATTGCGCCGAGTAAGATGGAAATAATAAATCTCCTCACGCTATTTAGTGTTATTAATGATTTAAACATAGGTGACAATCACAGCATTACCTGGGTGACATTTTAATGTCAATATATCAATAAATATTTTGTGGAAAAAAAAATATTTTTTTTGCCGACATACGAGACTAGAACCTGCATCTCTCCAGAATACTCTGGCATGTTTATGGAGAGATGCGGGTTCAAGTCCCATATGTCGGCAAAATTTTTTTCACACAATATTTATTGATATATTGGCATTAAAATGTACCCTATGTTTAAGGTTGCAAATTACTGAAATTTCTAAAACTCTGCCACAGTTACACTTTGAAATGATTGTGTCATTTTTGTCAATTATAATTTTATTATCATAAAATCTAAATTATCATAAATGCTATTTTTTTTTTTAAGATATGAAGGAATACAAGTCATATCCTAGCATTGTGCAACAAGTTGGAGACAATGTAGGAGATGCAGGGCTAAATTTATTGATAAACAATGCTGGAGTGTTATACAGCGATAATTTGGATAATGTGGCACGTGACAACATGATTGATAACTTTGAAGTTAATGCTGTTACACCATTGATGTTTACAAAGGTAAGTTACATGCACTTTCAGTTAGAGCTTTTTTTTTTAATTCAGTTGTCTTTAAAATTTCACTAACACTGAATTCTTATGAGTACAGAAACTTGAATATTTTGTACCCATATTATAGAAATAATGTAACTTATCTTACCACAAAATTTAGAGGAAATTAGGGGAAACGTCAAATTTCAGATGCTTAATAAAAGAAATGAATGCAAAAAAAAGGCAATTTACATTGGGGTGGTGGTGGGATAACTGCTTGATGAATATTCACTCTATTCATATAGAGTTGTTTTCCTTAACCCTTCCAGTGTCCAGGTTGAAAAACAGGTTTCCATCCAGCGGCCAAGCTATTTTCTCACTATCCTCGCCAAAAAATACTTCAACTTTAGAACTTTTTTGCCAAATAACTAATGAAAGGAATTATGGCATATTGTATACCAAATTAATCAGCATTTAATTCTGGATTTTCTGAAAATTAAGTATTTAGCAAAAAAGATGATGTGTTTTATTTTAATAGGACTTTTTTAGAATCGTGTAAAAAAATGCATCTGGTAACACAAATAAAAATTTATTTAAAAAAAAATAATAGACAGAAATAATTACAATGCACATGAATAGAATGACTATATATTTCTGAATAACAAAAAAATTACTTTTTTGGTTTTAAGTAAATATTTTTCTTGTTTTGTAATTTTTTTCTTGGTACCATGCTTTGAGAAAATTCCAGGCTTTGAGCCAACTGTGCTGAGTCAGATAAACAAGTCAACTTTAGAATAATTTTTAAAAATAACCAATCAATGGAAATAGGTCATGTTATATATCAAATTAAACAGAATTTATGAATTTTATGAAAATAATATAAACAAATTTCCAAGCATATTGATTTTAATAAGCCTTTTTCAATGTGATATGGTGAAAAAAAAAGCACACTATACAATTAAGGCTTCATTTTAGAAAACCTGCTGAATAAAAATAGTTAAATTATATATATTTATCGAAAGGAAATTTCCTCCTGAATAATATAATATTCAACCTGAAATATGATTTTCATTTCTTTCGATGATTCTTTTCACTATCATATATTTTAAACATGGCCAGTGTTATACAATGTGACTTGGCCATCTCACATTCACAGGATTTTCTGAACTGGTTATGAAATAGAAAAAAAACTTTCTTGACTGCTTTTTTTTAATAACATTATGAATTTTTTCTTTGTTTGGTTTGTTGAAGTTTGGCAATCTTGGCTAAGTGTAGAAAGGTTTGTGCACCAAGGATCAGCCCTTCCAAAAATTGCCCTCCCAAATGATGGCCGATTTCCATAGCAAGGAAATCTATTTTGCTTCCGTATCCAAGACATTCAATTTTGGAAAATGGTACAAGCTCAAAGTTTTTTTTATTAAAAAAAAAAGAAATAATAAAATGAAAATTTCATATAACCTAATGGGATGTTAAATAAAATATCTGCAATAACTTTTAAGCTGGCCTCTGATCTAAGCATAACTCGGAAAGATCAGTAAATCGGCCGATTGAAGATCGCTAACTAACGGAAGTAAATATACAGAAATGAATTTGCTTTCATATCCAAGACCTCATTTATTTTCAGAAAATGATATTATATCAAATTTTTATTGGAAAAGTAATAAATAATAGAATAAAAATTGATTTATAGCATAATGTGATGTTAAAATATCCACAGCAACAAGTTGTAGGCCAGCCGTACGATACAATGTAACTATGAAAAAAATCAATACTTATCGATCAGCCAAAAGATAGCTAACTTCTGAAGATAAATCTACTGAAATGAAAACTAAGGTTTAAATATAAAAAAATACTAACTTTACAAAGGGTATCCAATATGCTGCACCAAAACTGTGAACAATGTGGGAGCCACTTATGTAACACAGAATGGAGATAGTATGTCTCAGACATCTGCATCTTGTTTAACTCAGTTAAGCATAATTAATGCAATGAAGTAATAATTAAATACGGGTGCAACCAGAACTCTAAGAAAGATGTGTTTACTTTCAGTTTCGATTTGAAGAATGCTGGGAAAAATTATAAAAATAGCTTTGGAACACTGAAATAGTTTTATGACAGAAAAGAGTGTGAAACGAAAAAAATAAATTGCAGTATGTATTTTGTAATTACTTCCAAAATCTATCATTTTTAAAGATAGCAGTTTTTTTTTTTTTGTTAATTTTTAGGAGATTTTTGAAAATTTAAGAAAAAATTTGTTGATAATCTCTCAAATCAAACTTGTAAGCTTAAATCAGAAGGTTGCTTCAGCAAATAGGAACGTTAACAAGCAAATTGGCAATACCATTTGATGCTTCTAAGAAATGGCAATCAGATGGCTTTATAAAATTATTTATATTGTAGTTTAATAAAATATGCATCAAATTAAAAAACAAAATATTATTTTTGAAGCCTGAATTATATATTTTTATAAGATATATATATATAAACTACAACAGCAATTTTTAAAAAATCGATGTATTTTTGTTGTACTAAATGTGTACATATGTCATTGGCCCCTCAATTCAGATTCTCCATATGTATACAGATGGCTTGGACACTAGAAATGTTAATGTCAAGGGTTTACTCATCCACCTTTGGTATTTTTGATGACTATATATATTCATTGTCTTAATATTCATCAGATGCACTTGGAAAATATTTTCAGGGTGCAAAATTTCTGGAAGAATCAATTGTTAGAAGAAATTTAAAAAGTCAGATGTTAGGAAAATTGCAAGCTCATTGTAACGTTACTTTTAATATTGTGTGTTATGAATTGGCTAATAATGAATAAGAAATTATAGAGGAGTGCAATTTAAAAAATGTTCTTGAGGAATGTGATCTAGCTGGCAAAAATCCATAAGATTCAGCTAAAGCATGGATGTTTCCAACAGCCATGTTCTCAGTAGTCTGCATGCAGTAATGGTTGATATTAAAATAATTTGGGGCATATTGTTTTAATTGCATTTTGTTGGCAACTGGTGTTATTACTGTAACTTCTGAATATCAAATGCAAAAGTGACAAAGTGCCATCAAAACTGAAGTACATTTTAAATACCTTTTCTTTATGTGATCAATAATATCAACTATTACTATTCAGGTTCAGTAACTGCTCAAATATTTTTTGTACTTTTGCAAACTATTTCTGTATGCTTCATCTCAAGGTAGGCCCTGCTGCCACTAAACAAACTTATGACCATCAGAACAATGGTTTGTGGTGCAGAATAACTCCATTAACCAAATGAAGTATATTTCCAATTTGACCAGGTTTGGTGCAATTTTTACTGAATACCAATTAATAATTGCAAAAAAAAATTGTGAACATTTTTAATATACTCTGAAAGACCTTAGAAGTTTGTTTTTTTTATTTTATCTGTGATTATTTATAAATTGCTCTCAGGATTTAGTTGTTTAATTTGTAATTTTTTTTAGGCAATGCTTCCTCTCCTGAAAAAAGCAGCAGTGAAATCTGGTAATAGTGCTCTTAGTGGTTCTCGAGCTGCAGTAGTAAATATTACATCTAAGATGGGATCTATGGATGATAATACCAGTGGTGGTTCTTATTCTTACAGAACAAGCAAAGTAAGATTCTGTTAATCTCAGTACAAATTACTGCAGAATGGTATTTTATTTAAAAGCTTATTCAAAGAGTCTAATATAAATTTTACCTTTCCCTATTGCTTGCTGTTAATATTAGGGAAGCTTTAATCCTTACAGTGCCAGGCCTGAAAAGTAATTGTGTGAGATTGGTCAGGCTTTCTTGCAACTGTGCAGTTGAAAAAAAGTGAAATTTAGAACTTTTTGCCAATTAACTAATGGAAGAAAATAAGGCATTTATATACCGAATTGAACAGTTAATTTGGGATTTTGTTTTAAAAAATTAATCAAAAATGGGATGTGTTAATTTTAATAAGACTCAGAATTATGTAATAAGATGAAATAGTGTTGCTCCATGTGAATACGGAATGTTCACTTTCAAAGAGAATAAAGGTCTTTATTTTCTGCCTTTAGCAGGCTTTAATGGTGTAAATTATAACTAAAATATGATTGAGAAAATGCAATATTAATATTTTATTAGTACTTATACAACAAAAAAGCAATTCTTTCTCTTTTAAAAGTTTCACCTAAAATTTCTAGGTTTAGTAGATTGCAATATTATTAAAAAATTTGACATTTTCCCACCATTAGAGCACACTATTAAATGAATTGTAATAGTTCATAAACAGTTATCCAATTTAAAACATTTTTAATTTATTTCTAAAAATAAAAAAGCTGAATGTCTTCAGACAGATGGGAAAATAAAAGCATTAGCTTTAAAAAAAAGCTAAAAAAAATAAAAATTAAAAACGTAAATAAATTATAAAAAAAGAATCAATATAATTATAATACATAAAAATAGAGAGGAAATTTCTCTCTGAATAATAGAAAAAAAATATTTACTGCAAAGGAAAACCTTTTTCTTGGCGTTATACTTTGAGAAAGGTCCAAGCTTTTAGTTAATTCTGCTTGGTCTAATGGAAATGTTAACTTTAGAATTTTTTTGCTAAATCACTAACAGAAATAAGTCATGTTATATACCAAAATACCACTTAATTATGATTGATCAAATGGCAAAAATTGAAAAAGGTTGAAATTTTACAAGCACATTTTATTTTTTATCGGTACAATTTTGTCATCTTTTCTTAAGGTACTTCATTATTTCAATGTAAATTCAGAATTTCGTTTTTCCCAAAATTTGTCATTTATGTAAACAATGCCTATGCTTGGATTCTTGCTATCTTTGGATATTAAATCTAGAAAAGTAGTACTACAAAAATTATTTTACTTCAAAATTAAGATAATATAAAAACAATAACTAAGGAGCAGTAAATAACTGAAAATCTATATAATAAAAGATTTCTGTCTGGCAGCCATAACTCATCGGGAAATCAACATACATGCTCCAAATTTTCAGAAAATGTTTCTGGTTGTGGTCTGGATTGCAGTGCCAAATTTCAAGTCTAAAGTCCAAAAGGGGGCTTGCTAAAAGCAAAAATATGCACCATACTATTCCTATGGGAAATGAGAATTGCTTTCAAATCTGTTGTTGCCATTTACTGTTCCCTAACTCTGAAAGTAAACAATTAAAATAGCATTTAAATCTACTGCCGTTGCCAGATTCTACACATTTCCAAAGGCATTATTGAGGCGTTCCATTGCAGCTAGGGACCCGATTTCCTAACCAAACATGGGTCGGGCAGGGGGAACCCGCCTACAAAATTTAGGACCTTAGATCGTAACTGTAAGTAAAAACAGCCTTTTTAGACTTTTCAAGACTGGCTGCAACTAGGTCATGGCTCACTGCCTGCAGACGAGGATGCAGATGGCTCACATGTGCTATCTTCATTCCGTGTGTTAAAGTGGTTCCATAATAGATTGTTTACAGTGTTGTTACAATACATCAGATACCCTATAGTATATAAAGCTAGTATTCACTTTTTTTTATATTTAAACTTTTTTGTTTCAGTAGATTTATTATATTTCTCTTAATTATTGATCTTTCTGTCAGTTGATCTGTCGATTGATTTTTCGGAGTCGTGCTATATTCGATGGCCAGCTTCCAACTTATTGCTATGGATATTTTAACATCACATTAGGTTATATATTAATTTTTTTTCTATTGTTTCTTACTTTTTCAGTAAAAAAACTTTTTTCTTGTATTATTTCCCCAAATTCCTGAAAATGAATGAGGTCTCAGATACAGAAGCAAAAAGCACTTCCTTTGCACAGAAATCAGTCCTGTGGGACACATCCTACACCCACTGAAGAGTTTTTACTACCCCCATCAGCAGAGTTTTATTTAAAAAATGAATCGGTAATAAAGTATCCCAGGAAAAAGTCATGTAGAAAAGAAACACTTGAAATAATTAGTTGAAAAATTGTTGTCGTGAGTGGGAACCAAACCCACACCTCCCAGAAGCGTGCCGAGCATCTGACCACTGGGTCATTATAAACTGAATCTCTTCAAGTGACATTATATGCATTCCTGCAATTTTTTGCTGATTCGCCATTGGTGCCATCTATTTGCTCAGGATTCTCCCCCTCAGAACAATTTTTTTCAACTAATTTTAAAAAAATGAAATTACAAATTTAAGTTTATTTTCAACTGTTTTTAAAAGTAACTTGGCAGTGCCACTCTAATGATATATATATTGTGTTGTTGTTTTTTTTGCTTTGGTGCACTAACTTTTTGGCACTTAGTTAAGATTCCCAAAATTTAACAGCCAAAGAAAAAATGATTAGTAAAAAAAATGCAGCTTAAGAAAGTATTCTTCCATTTCATAAACAGAACAGAAAATCCCATTAATGTGAGCAATCCAAGTCACCTTATAATGCTGACTCAGAGGTTGGAGAATGTGCAATTTAAAATGCACCACACTAAAGAGAATCATTAAAAAAAAATACCCCCTCAAGCAGCTGCTTGCCACAGAGGTCTGACAGGAGCCTGTCAGTTTATATGCCAGAGTAGAAGGTCTGAGAGGATGGCAGGACCTCAGCAGAAAAACAACACGGTACTTGAAATAAAAGTAATGTTTCGGGTAAATATTATTTGGGATGAAATTTACTTCCTAAAATTAGCTATGGAAATTTACTTTTGATTAATATATAATTTAATTGTTTTTATTTTCCAACATTAAGCCTTATATTTATATCCAATCTATTTTTTCACTTTATCACTGGGAAAATGTCTTATTAAAATCAATGTGCTTGTAAATTGGTTTAAATTTTTTGTTTTCATAAGATTTGGAGTTAAATTCTGTTTCATTTATTATATTATAACATGACCTGTTTCTGCTGATTAGTTATTTTTAAAATAAATTCTGAAATTGACTTGTTTATCTGACTTAATACATTGGCTAAAAGCCTGGACGTACATATTTTTTAATATAATTATACATTTGAAAACAGATTATTGTACTGATATTTTTTCTTTTTTCTGTTTTGTAAAATGGTACAGTAACAGTTTTTTGTTCAATGCATTGTTATTCAGTATTATTTCTTGCCTTATCCATAAATATTATAGTATAATAAGATAAGAAGAAATTTGTATTTGCCCAAAGCATAAATCTTAAGGGATGAGTCAGTGTTTTTTCACATTATATTTGCATCGTAAAGTGACAAACTTGGTTCTAAAGGCTGACCTTGAATTTGCTTCATTATGGCTCAAAAATATTTTGGTGAAATGTTTTTTTTTGTAATATACTTTGGAATAGAAATCTTTTTGAGTAGAAATTGTTAGAGAATGTTAACCTTCCCATAAAATGGGAAGGTTTCATGACTCTTTTGCACAAATAAACAGGACCTAAAATTAAAATGCATCATTAGCAATTTTTATGTATAAATTTTTTTTTAAAGTTGTAGTAAAATTATATATTTCCCATAAATTATACTTTTAATTTATTAGTTTTTTACATGCACATTTGTACAAAGTAATTTGTAATAATTATGTATAATTTATTTTTATCTTCTATCACAGGCAGCTATAAATATGGTTACAAAGTCACTTTCTGTAGATCTGAAACCACAAGGAATTTTGGCCTTTGTTGTGCATCCAGGATGGGTACTCACTGATATGGGAGGTGCAAATGCTCTCATTACTCCTCAGACAAGTGTACAAGGAATGATAAACACAATAACCAAAGCCACCAGTGAACAGGCTGGCCAGTTTTTGAATTATGATGGTAAACCAATATCATGGTAAAACGAGACTTCTTATATGTTTAAAGGTTGTGGTGAATAAAAACTAAGAATGTGATATTTCAAATCTAATTTTGTATAATCTTGAGTGCAACTTGATATTAAACAGCTTTTTATAATACGTAATTTTCAGTTTATTAGATTTATTTGTGAAATGCATTCACAATATTGTTAATTCTTCAAAACATTCAGTTTGTAATAAAAATGTATAGTAAAGTGTCAATGTATGGGATTTTCTTAGTGTGGAAAATTTTCAGATATATTAGTGTTCATTTTACATGATGGCCCATAATTCGTAACAAGATTAAAAATATTTCCTCTTAAAAATATTTCCTCTATATAAGAAACGTATTTAGTAAACGTTTTGCTATTTATTGTTTTTAATATTGTACTGACCAGTGGCGCACTCAGAATTTAATCTTAGGGGGGGGGGGGGGGGTCGAGGAGCCCGCTGGCTCGACTCGGGGCAAACGAAGTAGCGCTCGCTCCACCCGAGCGCTACTTCTTTCGCCTTGTGTTCACAGCAGCCGTGGGGCGGGGGTGGCTCAGTCGGTAGCGCGCCAGGCTCGTAATCTATAGTTCCCAGGTTCGAGTCCCAGCTGGGTCAGCGTTGAGATTTATCTCCGCAAAATTCCCCGCCCTGCCCACGGTCAGTAGGGGACACCGATGGGCTTGGAAAGGCCGCCGTCCGTCGGATGGGACGTTAAGCCGTGGACCCGTGTACGGGAGAGCCATACCCTGTGCACGTTAAAGAACACGCTGGATGGCCTTGACGGGAGGCTACCATCTGTCTCCCAACAGCTGTTCCAGTGGGTCCCCTCCCCCAACCTTCTCTGAGCCTTCGGGGTCCTTGTGACCTGGCCATTTAGCCCATGGTGTGCAAAAAAGTGCCGCTCAGAGGTAAAACAACCCAACTCACAGCAGCCGTGATCCCCGAGAGCTATAGGGTATTCCCACCGTATATGAACGCTAATTCATAAGTAGTATAGAAATAGAAGACACACACAACATAAATATTAAAAATGAATTGAATTAGGAAAAGATTTTTGGAAAATTTTCTAGTGTTTTTTTCCCCCTTTTTATTTGTGGGGTGCGCCACTGATACTGACCTTAATTGCACTTATCTTCTCCGGTGGACAGAAAAATACACCTTCAAACAGCTGCTTACACAGAGGTCTTACAGGAGCCTGGCAGTTCATTTGCCATAGTAGAAAATCAGAGGATGGCAAGACAGCAGAAAAACGACACATCCATGCCTTACCCGGGACTCGAACCCAGGTCCCTTCGATCAGTAGCCAAGCGCGCCAACCACTCGGCCACAGGAATATGCACATAAGGAGCACTATGAAAGAAAAATGATCCAGCACTCGTATCACACCTGGCATGCTCCAAACCCCATCAGCTTGAAAGAGGTTGGAGAATGTGCAGACACACTTGTATGATTCAGAGAGGTGTATAACAAGTGGTAGATATTAACAGGACAGACCCAAGGTGCAATAACTGCAATGCATGTATCCCAGATGGTCATATCCAGGCTATTGTGAATGGGTCTCTATGACCAGTTCTGGCTTGCCTAAAGGTCCTCCACCATCCCAGGAGGAGCAGTATCTGGCCTTAACAATTAAAAGGTGTTCTACCCCCACCAGCTCTGGGTGATGGGGTGGTGAGAGCTAGGGGAAACATCGGAAGAATTAGATCCCCCAAAACGGGTGTGCCTTTGCGTTGTGTTCATTAATTTTTCTCTATAATTGCTTCACCTAGGTATGCTCCCTAAGCCATTGATCCAACATATTAAATTTCCTCCTTGCATCACTTAGTACTACAGCTTAATTAAACCAACTCTCATTAACATATTTATTCACAGTTCTACTAAACAAAAACAACAGTTACATAAGCTAGCGGCATCCCACGTCCGGGATGTTCTCGTCATGAGAATTCCGACTCGACCTCTTCAAACGAGGGAAACGTAAAGTCTGTTTCCAAAAAAACACTAGTCTCATTCCGAAAGTTAAGTTATTGTTCTCAGTCCATTTTGGGAGTACTGTGGCGGCGGCTAGTAAACTGTTCATGAGTGGAGTAACTTAGATGTCGAAAAACCCTACCTCTCTGTTTTGGAGCCGTAGATACGACGACACCATCGCTCATTGTTCTCGCTCGAACTGACTCTCGAGGAATTTTGCCCACTGGCAGGAGACGTCTGCTCACATCGCAAACTCGGACAAGAAGAAAGGCTGATCACACAAGAGAACGACACTGTTCATATCTTTGTTCTAAACTGCTGAGTCACGTGACACCTATCGGAGGTCGCCTGGCGAGATGTGTCCTCATTGGTTCGGACATCCGAAACCAAGGGGAAAAGCCCCCTCTCCGGGGTCATTGATGCAGGCCATGGCTGGAGCATCGCGAACAGTCCGTGGGGGGGGGGGGTAAAACTTGACCTCTGCTGCAGCCAGGCGCCATCGGGTCTTCCAACATGGAGTATCCACAGGATAAGTTCGCTATGGGCACGACAAAGGTGTAGGGAGATGACAACTTTCTCTCTACTTCAATGTGC
The DNA here is from genome assembly GCA_038380435.1 of Ryuthela nishihirai. Taxonomy (NCBI): domain Eukaryota; kingdom Metazoa; phylum Arthropoda; class Arachnida; order Araneae; family Heptathelidae; genus Ryuthela; species Ryuthela nishihirai. Next base: position 41,145,819 of record JAWZYU010000017.1, on the reverse strand, counting down.
TTCAGGCACGATGGTGTCAAAGGAAAACTGTTCAGATGACTGCGAGAGGGGTCTGTATGCTATGAGACACCTGTATACAGCATCACACCTAAACTGAACAGCAAGAAGTGCATTTCGTCGTCACATATGAGTACTTTTCATTCTATAGATTCCTGTCACCCTCATCTGGAAAGAACGCATGATCATCCCTGTGGAGGAGGTCTGGTGTTATCCTCAAGCTGCCATGTACTATGGAGGTCCAACCAGACGGCAATTTAGTTCTCCAGACACCTCTGACCTGAGCTTCATCTGAATCTAACCACTGTAGACTAATTATAACAAGGTTCTGTTTGACATTGCTCACCATATTCTAGGTCTCCCCCTCTTTCTGCAGCTTTTAGGCACACTGTTCATAACACTATTTGCTAATCAAAGGAGGTTGATTCCTTTGCCTAACCTCATCATAGCTTACAAAGAACAACCTAATGTCCAAGATGCTGCGTAGTATCTAGTATTAAAAGCAATAAGATTCCTGTTACTTTGTTTGCATTTTACTACCATAACGACCCTAGAAAGACTAAACAATTATAGTCTAATCTTTAGAAATATACGCCTATTTCTCCACTTCCATTTTAAAAGTCCCAGCAGCAATCCCTGTTCTGTTTATTTCGTGCCACACATCAGCAGTATCTGTTACTTTGCTCTCTAGAAAATTAAACTGAGGCACTTGCTCAAGGGTACAACCATTCAGATTACGTGAGCCACAAGTTGCCTGACCAATTTTCATCACTTTAGTTTTCTCTCTGTTTATCACTACACCTACTCGTCTACCAGGCTTATCAACAGCTCATAAAGTTCATCTCATTTGCCAAATCGGCATTATTTAATTTGGAAGTTTTCAGATCTCTAGACCATTTCAGCCCAAAATTTTGTAGTGAATATCGTGTAGCATAAACATTCAAACTAAAGAGAAAAGGCAAAATGACAATCGAACACCAGAAGCACTGCTAAACCAGTTGCTATAAACCTTAACAACTCGTACACACGACGACTCAGTGTTATTATTAGAGAGCTTTCACTATGTTGACTAACTTGCCTGGTATACCATAAGATCTCATGATAAAGAGTCAAAAGCCTTTTTGAATTATGCAGAAATAAACATTGCAATACAGAGACAACATTAAAGACAGCAATGCATCTATTATTACAAATAATGGGAGTATAATTAACCACATTGGGGCAGGGGTGGCTCGTAATCTGCAGTTCCCAGGTTCGAGTCCCAACTGTGTAAAAGTTGAGATTTATCTCCACAAAACTCCCCGCACTGCCCACGGTCAGTAGGGGACACCAATGGGCTTGTAAAGGCACCCATCCGTCGGATGGAACGTTAAGCCATGGCCCATGTGCAGGAGAGCCATACCCTGTGCATGTTAAAGAACACAGGATTGCCTTGACGGGAGGCTACCATCTATCCCCCAACAGTTATTCCAGTGGGTCTCCTCTCACAACCTTCTCTGACCTTTGGAGTTCTTGTGGCCTGGCCATTTAGCCCATTGTGTGCAAAAAAAGTGCCACTCGGAGGTAAAACAACCAACTAACCACATTGTTTAGAACAGTGATTCCCAAACTTTTGTGGACTATCGTCCCCTTAAGAACAGAACAAAAATTTCAACGCCCCCTAGTCCATAATAGTTAATTTTATATGAAATATTAAAATATTGTTGCATATTATCTGTACCTAATTTATCTGTTTATTTATCTATTAAAAATCATAAAGCAGAAATTAATAAAACGACAACCAAATGTACAATAAAATTGTTTATTAAAATTTAAAAATAAACACAGAATCAATAAGAAATAAAAAATAATGAGATAAACACAAAATTAATAATAAATAAAAAAAATTAATGAGATGGTTGAGGCTGGTGGAGTGTTAACAATTTATTAATGTCGGGTTCCAATTTCGTTACCATCAATCGCAGATCGCCACGTTCAGTGATGTGTATTCTGTTCCTCTTCTTTGACAGTAAATTAGCTACTGCACTGAATCCACGCTCAGCCATATACGACGAAGGAAATGCGATTAAAAACTTCTGTACTATTGCCCACAATCGAGGGTAGAGAACTGGTATTGATTTTTGAAGCCAGAACTCTTGGTATCCATGTTTGAATTTTACTTTGAGTGCTTCATTAGTCGTGAGTTCTACGAGATCCTCTTCCAAATTTGATGATTCTTCAGTATCTGTGTTTGCGAAAGGATCTAAAACCCAACTCGGTATATTCATGTTTAAAATATCTTGGAAACGCTCCGTAAAATCAACATGAAGAACTTCCAAGTGTTGGCAGTAAGTAAGTAAATCTTCCGGGTTTGCAGAGACTGCTGATAATGTGGGAAAGTGATTGTATTCACCTCTACCTAGATTTCATTTGAATAGAAGAAGTTTTCCCGCAAAAGCAGCTATGACGTTTTTTGTTTTAATTAAATTCAACTCATCACCTTGCAATTGTAAATTAACTTGATTAAGTATTTTAAACAGGTCTGTCAAATAAGCGATGTGATTTTTTGACGTAATCAGGTTTTCGCGCAATTTTTCGTCTCTGTCTTCAAGAAAGTCCAGTACTGAGTCAAATAGATTGAAAAAACGATTCAGACAAACACCTTTAGAGAGCCAATGTACTTCTGTGTGCAGCAGCAAGCGATTGTAATCTTCATCATTTTCATTACAAAGCTTACCAAATAATCGGTCATTCAATGAATTGCTTCTAATCTTATTGATTGCTTTAATAACGTAATAGAGCGACGTATGCAGACGTTCATTCAAATTTTTGCAACCAAAAGCTAACGATGAATAATAATACAATGTACAGCGAGTACATTTGGTACTGCTTGTTTCAAATGCGCTATGAAACCCTTATGACGCCCTGTCATTGCTGGAGCACCATCAGTAGCAGCAGACAAAATATTGCAAATAGGAATTTCTTTCTCTTAAAAAAACTTTTGCATGGTATTAAATATAGATTCTCCCTTTGTATCAGATTCCAAATTTTTAGCAAATAATAACTCTTCATGAATTTTTTCTTCTTTTATAAATCGTACGTATGATAAGAGTAGAGCTTCGTTATTTGGTAGAGTTGATTCATCGAGTTGAATGGAAAATTTGCAAGTCTTTAAGTAATCACATAATGATATTTCAACGTCTTTTGCCATTTCATCTATTCTTCTTTGCACTGAATTTTTACTGAGAGGAATTTTTTTGATGATATCTGACGGTGTCTTATGATGAAGAACAGTTTTTAATATCTCTTTGACTGCCGGCAAAATTAATTCCTCGCCACTTGTGTGTGGTTTTCCTGTTTTTGCGATTAACAATGAAACGTTATATGAGGCTCGTAGTCCATCATCATCTTGTTTAGAAGACGACGCAAAAAGGTTTGACATAATTGGCTGTTTTAAATATTGCTTTTCCAGTTCTTGAAAATAGGATAAATCTTTGTTCTTCTTATCAGCATGCATTTTATTTAAATGCTCTTGTAGCCTAGAAGGTTTCATAGCTTCATTTGAAAAAGTTTTCGGCAAATTAAACACATAGGTAATGATTGGTTTGTAGGAGAGTACGTAAATCCATATTTCAAATACTCAATACTGTACTGTCTGCATTTCTTTTTAGATGTAAATTCAGACATTTTCAAATACAAATTAACTTCTCAACAGATTTATAAATAGTTATAAAAATAATGTTTATAATGACTTCTAACACTTATCACTCACGACTATTTATCACGGCGAAGCACATAAAAATAATAAAACATTCCTAGAGCTATCGCTTTTATAGATTTGATTTTGTGCACGCATTAACTTGTATGTTTACGATGCCGGCGCACTTGCTCCGTAAACAAGTCATTTGAAGCTCCCATATTCTTGTCGAAACATGTTAAATTGCATGAACCGCGTGTTTGCCTACCAACTTGCAAGGACTTGTCACCGTCAATCTATTCTAAACTGAAACAAATTAGGTATAGGTATACCTAATGCTAATTTAAAAATGCTTATTAACGCGATAACAATAAGAAAATTTACATAGCTAGATAAAATATTTATTCATGAAAACAGGTATTGTCAAAGTATTTTATTATATTAAAAAATAATTACAAAAAATATTAAATATAATAAATTTATTATTATTATATTATTATTGCATCAAGGTTGATTTGCCTATCAGGACGGACACACATGTCCAACATAATAAGCCTGATATAGTAGTGCATGTGAAAGATATTGAATGAGATTACAATTATTGAAGTAGGAATAACATATCAGGATAACCTGCAGACAGTAGAGGTTGAAAAGAAGAGGAAGTATGATCTGCTGGCTAATGAGTTGAGCCTAATTCACAAGTGTAATGTTAATATTATACCTTATGTTCTGATGTGGGATGGTATTGTAACTACGTACCATAAAGCATACTCAAAGCGACTTGGAGTGGGAAAACATATTGAAGCTTATATCCAATCTGCGATCTTGAAGAGAACTTTTGAGAGCATCTCAGTCGACTTCAGACGTACTAGTACGTTAGTAGGCGGTAGCAGGGAACTTATTGTCCAAGCTGCAGTTGAAAAGCTGTACATGACGGATGAGGTAGTGGATGACCAGAATCACCAGGAAGATACCACAGAATAGAAGAGATAAAAAGATTGTCACAGAAAATTCCATTAAATTTATTTATTTATTTGACCACCTCTCTTGACTGCCTCAACGCCCCCCATTTGCCTCTGGATCCGCTACCGCCCCCATGGAAGGCTGCAGCGCCCACTGGGGGGCGGTATCGCCCCCATTGGGAATCTATGGTTTAGAACATCTCCAATTGTTCAACCCACTTAGCCATGACAGAATCCCTACTTTCAATAACCTTACCTTGTTTATCCTTCAATCCCTGTATACCTGTTCGTTTTTTCCCACACAAAACTGTAAATGGTAGCAAGTCATTGGAAGAAGAGCTACGTACCAATCCCCTGTGACAATGCACAGAATTGGCCAGGTCAACAACCTAAATTCGGATCCCACCTTCTCGTAATTCAGACCGTTAGTACCTTTCAAAAAGAGATGCTCTCTTGTGGAAGGGGAGGCATGCCAGATCAGTGTGGCCTACTGATATGAACTACTATAGTTACTTGTTTTCTACCCTGCTGCGGAGTGGTCAACCACACAGTGTCTTGGTGCTGACCATATACACCAAAGGGAATGGAATTATCTAGAAACTGAGATGTCAGTTTATTAGGTATACCTAGTACACCTACTTGTTGCATGAACTTTAAACACATCTATACAGATAGATCATTTCAACCTGAAAAAAAATATTGCCACTGGAGGCATTTATATCCCAGATGACATCACAAAAATTTTTGGAATTAAAGAAGAATCCACAATCATTATTGCTGAACTGTTAGCAATTAATAAGGCAATTTCATGGACCAAATATGAATATGAGAAAAAAAGTCTAATCCCCACAGACAACACGTTTGCATCGGCATGGATTATTGGCGCCAATAACCAACTGGCATACTATTGGCTCAAATCAATTTATTATTATTTTGGATTGAGAGGATGTGAATTTTGATATATTATTTCATTTATTAGAACTGGATGGATAGATTTCTAAGTGTATTTTAACATGAAAGAAAGTGCTGATCTACTGTGTGTTGTGTAAACTAGAGGCGCTACAGAGGTAGAAGTTGGCCATCTCAAAAATATGATGCCATGTTTTGTCATCACTAGGATTGTTTTCGTGCACTCTTGAATGGTATTGCACGAATACTTATAAGTACCCTTTTCCGGAATCCATATATGAGTTGCGAAAAGGGTAGCATAATATTTGATATAGATTTCAGTGCTCAGGATTGGAATCGCTAAACAACGGCTAATAACGAAAACTAAATTTTACGGCACTTTTTTTTTAAAAAAAGAGAGAATAATTTCACTTTGTTGTCTGTCTGGTCTGAGGCACACAGAGAGTCGTGTTTGGATAAAGTAAACAAATCTTTCGTCACGATATTAGACTTTCTTGAATTGGGTACTAACTACTGAAAAGTACTGTAAAAGCAGCAATTCGGTGTTTCATACGTCAGTAATTTAAGAAAATTGTGAAATGCTTTTAAATTGAAATTGTTGAACAGAGAAAAGAAGGTGATTTACATATTGAAACAGCATAGAATTTATAGAGCATTTTCGTGAACTTTGTTTCAAAAAGAAATATTAAACTTAGACATTAATTTTATGAAACTGCTGCTTTGCATTTTTATTTTGCCGAAAATAACACAAATTGTTTTTTTTCTCTCAATTGAATTCGCCTGAAATTGTGATTTTACTTTTTTGCATGTGATAAATGAATCCTAAATCTTTGCTTTTAATATTTGATAAAAAATTTGTGAGTTGAAATGTAGAGGTTTGTCAATTGTGGAAGATGCTCCACTGTTTCTCTTTAAACAGTAGCTAGTATTATCTGTTTCCAGCATTTTACTGTTTTAAAAATAAAGCTTCAGAAAATGGCACAGTAGGATTAATCAATGATGCTGTGCCAACTTTTTTCACATTTGTAACAAATGACACACTGTCAAATTGGAAACCTCCTGTATTGAGAGATACTAACTGTATTGAGATTATTGAGACACTCTTGTATTGAGACTGTATTGTATTGTAGAAGATATGATGGAAATTGCAAGGAAGAGTCCTAGAAAATTTAAGAGACAGTTGAAGTCAGTGCAAAATGAAATCCAAAGCTTAAAGAAATTACTATGGTGATATTATTGCCAGCTAAGAGCCAAGCAATCAGACTCTTCTTCTTTAAAAGAAATATTAGATTTGTTCAAGGCTCAGAAGCTCATCAAGATGACATTGAGACACCAAAGCCTGTGTTTCTAGATATAACTTTAAACCTGTTCAGAAATTCACAGCAAAATGCTGAAAGAAGTAATGGCAAATTTTATTGCCAAGAGGCAAACAGGTTTACCATGTTATTATATTTTCATTCTCCAAAAGGCTTATTAAAAATTGAGGTTCTAGTTTTCTTTTTATCTTTAAAAAGGCTTATGAATTTGCAAGAGAAAAACTTCTTCCCCAGTAACTCCACAATTTTAATTTGGTGCAGATCTGTAGATGGCCTTCCTGGATTTATTGAAGTTTTCTGCATGGAAAATTATACTGATAGTAAGCAGAAGCATATGATATTAAGTCTATTATTTGATGAGAAGTCAATTAGGAAACAAGTACTGTTCAATGGTAAATACTATGTGGATTATGGTAATAATGCAGATATAGCTTCTGAAACTCTAATTTTTATGATTCTTTCAGTTTTAAATAGCTGGAAAACACCCATAGGTTATTTTTTCAAAAGTTGGTTTGTCTGGCTCAAAATATCTTTTTGCTTACAAATTCAGCGAGGACCACATTTAACCTTTTTTAAACTATAAGAGCAAAAGAAGAAAACTATAAAAACCTAATGATTTTTAGTTCCAAAGTGCACAAATGCAGTTAATAATTAACCGACTGATAATTAATATGAAATATGGCAATTGTTTAATCTTCAATGAAATTAAAATCATTGGCAGTAATAATGAAATGTCCAGTGACATTTTAGGCGTTTCTCACATGTGGATAATATCAAGCAATCACAGTAAAGCAATGAAGGCCATTGTGTCTTTTTTCTCTGAAGCTGAAAAATGTTATTATAAGCTGTCTTTAGAGCAAAACAATTATGAAAAATTTCTTGCATAGAATGTAAATTAGCATTAATTGACTCTGACCTAATGCAGTCTTCTGTGTCTGCACTTATTAACCCTTAGAAAGATTTTTTTTCTTTAAGAAACAACTTTTGAGCCTTATTATGAAAAACTAATGAATGAAATAGTCCACATTACATATCAAAAGAAGAAACATTTAATTCTGGAAACAAATGGTAAAAAAAGCATGTTGCAGGTTGGAAACTGATTAATCAACTTCTGTCACTTTAAAGATTAATATTAAAAATTGATTTTTTTCTCGCCCCTCACAGTATGTGTGTGCAATTGCAAAAATTACTGAACAGTGTCGTCCAGGAGAAAACTTTATATTCTCAACAACAACCATTTCATACCTAATTAAAAAATTCAGGTTAATGTCCTACATAGGCTTCAATGCTCAAATCACTGGATAGTCATATCACTAATAGGGAATTGGATGTGGAAGTTGACAATCATGCTTAGAGTATAAAAAAGAAACATTACAAAAGAATATGATAAAATTAGACTTCACCATTTAGAGACACAAATGACAGAAAAATTTAAAGATATCAGTATCAGAGCAAACATCTAAATTTGCACAAAGCACAGTGACAAACGTTGCAGAAATTTCATTTCTTATATTCTGCATGTGTGACATTAATTTCCTACTGTCTCAGCTGAAATTAAAATAGTTTGCATTTTTTTATAGCTTGAAATTTCAATTATGTCATTTGTGTTTGTGTGTGTGACCTTGGATTTCCTTGTGCCTTACTTAGCTGATAGAAAAGTTTACAATATTTGTTTTTTGTTGCACGAAATTTCAATCATGTCATTTGTGTGTGTGTGTATATATATATATGGGTATGGGGGGGGGGGGGGTGTCTTTCCATCTGCTTTAGTCGAAATGACAGAAAGTGTAAATTATTTTGTTTTTCATATATATATATAGCATGAAATATCAATTATGTCATTTGTGTATGTGTGAGAGATTAGATTTCCTTCTGCCTTAGCTGAAATAAAAGTTTATAATATTTGTATTTTCACAGCATCAAATTTAAATTATGTCATTTTTGTGTGTGTGTGTGTGTGGGAGGGGGCTTGAATATATAAGCAGCTGAAATAACAAGCTTACAATATTTGGGGTTTTTTATAGCATGAAATTAAATTATGTTATTTATTGGGGGAGATTTGATTTCCTTCCTCAGCTGAATTATAAAAAAGTTTACACTATTTGATTTTTTTCTTTTAATTTTTAAAAATTAATAATTTTTAATGAAAGAATAAAATAAATTTGACTTTTCATGTTGTTTTTTTAAATGAGGCGCGGATTTCCACAATTAAGATTTATAAATTTTGCAGGCTTTTGCTTAAGCTAAAAGATTTGATCATGAATTAGATTTTATAATATGTTTACCATTGTCCCTGTTTTAAATCTGCTCAAATTAAAGTCTGCTAAGTTTAGAGCCTATTTAGTTCAGCTTTAATCACATATTTTAATTACTAAATTTTCATACAAACCCTCAATTTGAAAGAGAAGCAGTTTCCAGCGTCTTTGCTTTTCATCCGATGTAAATCAATAAGTGTGTATTAATGAAGTTTATTTTGTTGTTTTAATTACTACATTGGAATAACCTCATTGAAATAAAAAACAAAAAACAGCAAAGTTCTGATTCATTTCAATCATTTGGTCGTCGTTCATTCATGTTGTTTACCAGCCATTCGCAAGGCATCATGGGTATTCTTGCCGTCTTAAGCAATCTACAAGCACATCCGCCTGTGATCATGGCTGCCAATGGTACGGGAATCTGAGTCTTATCTCCAGTCATTAATGTCTCTAGTATTACTACCTCAATGTACAACACCTCTAGTATAAACTAGCCTTTAGAGTGGTAAGAGCACGTTTTTAGAAAAGAAATATATAGTTAATTGTAGCTGACGAATTCTTTAAAACTAGTTTTACTATTAACGAATATTTAAAAAAATATCATCAGCTATAATCATCTAACAAATTTTTTTTGCGGAAACTTGTTCAATAATTTATTTGACATCACACCTCTGTCTCAACTAGTGCAGAGTAAGTATGGAGGATGAGAGTAAACCTATTTGCATTATGCAAAAATAATGTTTGTGAGGTAGATTAAACCTCAGCAGAAAGATTGCACAAGAAATAAAACACCTAGGTCTTCTTTGTGCAGCTCCTATCTGCCCTGAAATATTGTAGGGCAATTCGAGGATGCCCTACAATATTTCAGGGCAGATAGAATAAATATTCGAGGAATGATGTATCATAAATTAGCAAACATTACATTTGTTAGATATATTTAAACGAATTGATCATTTACCATATTGTTCTGAAATCATTATCGGGAAAAACATTTTGCTGTTATAAATCCAATGTCACTTCTATAAAACAACGAAATATACTGAAAATGAATATCAGAATGTTGCATTTCTTCGTATTTTAGGTCCATACGATATTAAAATGTGGACTTGTTATGCCCAGTACGTTGCAGGATAGTTGCTTTCGACCCACAAGTAATCTATGCTTCTGGTGGGAGCATATAACTCTCAAAGCGAAGTCATACCGCTAGATGCATGCTAAGATACTGGATATCACAAATGTCTCTTGGTAGCATCGCATGTGAATGTATTATATTGATATGAATTCATAGAGATGAAAGCTTAGCGTGAGTTCATAAATAACATATATATATATACCACTAAAGTATGAATGATGTAATTTATTAAAATGGCACAAATTTATTACAAATTATTCAATTTTATCTAAACACAAGTATTTCTATTCTTCTTCGCATAAAGACAAACCACTTTGTATTGAATCTCATTTGTGACACTAATTAATCTTATCAATACTTTATACCTTATACATGTGAAACGTTTAACTCTGGTCATATATATCTGTCAGTTTTGGCTTCCCCAAGCATTCGATGTGAGAAGCTTAATGGGAAAGGCGTAGGATTTAGATGCATTTGACAGAGGACAGATCGTTGGTACCTGATGGATGTGACACTCGATCTCCGAAATTGTCAACGAATTTGGATTTTCTCGTACGACAGTGCCAAGAGTGTTTCGGGAATATGAAAGTTCCGGGAAAAAAACAAGCACCTGGATAACCAGCCTTGAATGATCGTGGACTTCTCCATCTGACCCGCATCGTACAGACCGATAGGGGTCAGACAGTATCTGAAATCACCTCCCATCTGAAAGTGGGTTCCAGCTGGGAAGTCAGTGCATGGGCCGTGCAATGCTCAGTTCATTGTCTTGGCTTCGGGAGCTGCCGACCTACGAAAGTCCCACTTCTAACAGAATAACACCGAGCGCAACGCCTTGTCTGGGCTAAAGAACATCGAAACTGGACCATCGAAAATTGGCAACGGATAGCCTGGAGTGATGATTCCCGATTTAAACTTCACTGCGCCGATGGGAGACTAAGGGTATTGAGGGTATGAAGCCAACCCCATTAAGCCATAAATCCTGCATCTCAGGTCGGAACATTACAAGCTGGTGATGACTCAGTAATGGCCTGGGGTGTCCTCAGTTGGACGTCTGTGGGACCTTTGGTACGTGTACCGACGACTCTCAATTCATCGCAGTACACAGAACTCATGGCTGACCATTTACACCCATTTATGGCCATCATGCATCCCAATGAGATGGCGTCTACCAGAAAGACAACTGTTCATCTCACAGGTCCAGGTTGGCTACTGCATGGTTGCAGGAGCATTCTGCTTACTTTGAAATAATGAAATGGCCACCTAGAAGCCCAGATTTAAATCGCATGGGAAATATTTGGGATATCGTCGAGCAGAGCGTTTGGGCCAATGTCCCATCAGCGACGATCTTGAGAGAATTATGGACAACTCTGGAGGATGCATGGGTCGCCATACCTGTGGAACATTTACGCAAACTTGTGGAGTCCTTGCCTCGTCATGTGACAGCCATTATCAGGTCCAGAGTGGGTCCAACACGTTATTAGGTTGCTATCCCTAATTCAATGGCACTTCAGTGTATACCATGGCACTAAAATAAAATTATACAAAGACAACTATTTTGGATTTCAAAGCAGGTAGATGAGTTGGAGATTTTGGCGTCAACCCGCTGGCCGCAAGTGGTCCACCATTGATTTTTTTTGCACCTCCGACAGCTTATGGTGATGTTAAATATATAAACGATATTTAACATGATTTTTTACTGTTATTATTGTTACAAAATTGTAAATAATGTAATTATTTTTACAATTTATCTCTATGAATTATTATGTTTATATGTAAAATTATACCTTTAGTGTGTTCTACATATTAAATTTTGTTACTGCGGTCCCGCAGGCTCAGAGGCTAATTAGCTATTGTTCGACCTGTTCAAAGGCAAAGGTTATACATCTTTGATTTGCATTGACTATAGTGTACAAAAAAAGCAGAAACGTTTTGATATATAACAAAAGTAATGCCTGAATAAGTTGGCCATAAACACCAAAAGAGTAATGTTTTTTACAAACAAACTTAATATCTTTTTACTTGGGCAGCCATAATGTATGCTCACGCTCTACAAAGAATGAAATAATGTTTTGCATTAATATTGCGATTTACATCTAAAATTCTGAACAGCTGTAACGAATGAAATGCCATTGAATCTATCTTGATGACCAAAGGCGCGTGCACCTTCACAGTCGGGTTTAACGCCTAGTGCTTCTTCCTTTTCTTCATACCTCCATGCTCTCCATCTCCACACCAGCTCCACACACCACTCGGCCAGTTAAACAGCGTTGAAGGATGCAAATCCATGGACCAAACCGTGGAACAATAAATACTGTTTATTTTTATCTTAAATATCAATTTTGATTTGAAATCGTATATACAGTGTTTTGAATCTAGATTGGTGTGCGATTTTGTTTACGGATTTAATATATATGGAAATTGTTGAACCACACGTATATTGATATAAGCCAATTAGCAGTTAAAAAAATAAGTATTCCTTTGACCAAGAACAGGTATTTAACAAAGTATGCCAAAGAAAAAGGATACAAGTACTGAAGAAGAGGTTCCAATAGGTAAGTGTAGTAGCTTGGAAAGAAAAATAATAAACATTAAGTTTTGAAATATATAATAATACGGTTTTCGGAGTTGGACATCAAGTTACAAATACTTACATTTCACATGGATATAGATGGATCCATCCATATCCATAACATTTCATAATGTAATATTAGTGAAATGCAAAATATACAGGAACAGTAAAACCGAATTACGAAACTTTAATGAAGTAATTAATTGTTTCATTAAAGTGCAACTGATGACTTTATGACTATTCATATCAGAAGTTTCTTCTTTTCCTGTATTTATTAACATTATTTTTCCTCGTATTATGAATATATTACTAGTGGCAGATTAAAGTGTCTGGAGGCTCACGTCCGAGATTTGAGAGGCTCTCCAACTGTCCGGAAATAGGTGGGTGTGTTTGAAGGGGAGGGGATAGAAAATTATATAATTATATAACAAATTTGCAGATACTGAAAAATAAGCAAAAACTTGTTTATTAATCAAAATAAATATCTGCCCATTGTACTGTTTATCAAAAAACATTGTATTTGCTATACATAAATAAAAAAATAAACACCCCTCAAGCAGCTGCTTGCCACAGAGGTCTGACAGGAACCTGTCAGTTTATATGCCAAAGTAGAAGATCTGAGAGGATGGCAGGACCTCAGCAGAAAACAACACAAACATCCATGCCTTACCCGGGGCTCAAACCCAGGTCCTGTAGGCGCTCTAACCACTCGGCCACGGGACGGCTACATACATACAAAATCCTTATGCAGCCATAGGCTACAGGGTCCAACCAGACTGTAATTTTCTTCTCCAGACTTGTCTCATTTGAGCTACAGCTTCTGCATTTGGCCACTCTAGGCCAATTCTAGCAAGGTCCTGTTTGACATTGTCTACCCATCACAACCTAGGCCTCCTCCTTTTTCCGATACCCTTAAGCACATTGTTCATAAACCTGTTTGCTAATCTGCAGCTATGCATATGGGCAACATGTCCAAACCAATGCAGTCTCTCTCTGCACAATATGCTGCTGAAAGGAGGTTGATGACACTTTTTTCTAACCTCATCATTACTTACACCTAATACCCAAGATATTGCATAAGCATCTAGAATCAAAGGCATCAAGTTTCTTGTTATACTGCTTACAAAGTGTTCATGTTTTGCTACCTTAACTAACCTTAGAAAAACCAAACTATTTTACAGCCTAATTTTAATCTTTAGGTGTATATGCCTATTTTTCCATACTCTCCATCGGTTCTTAAAAGTCCCAGCAGCAATCCATGTTCTTCTATTTATCTCGTGCTGCACATCATCAGTATCTGTTATGTAGCTCCCAAGATAATTAAACTGAGACACTTGTGCAATAGTACAGCCATTCAAAGCAACTGAAGCACCATCTGCCTGACCAATTTTCATCACTTTAGTTTTTTCTTTGTTTATCACCAAACCTACTCTATTACCAGTCTCATCAACAGCTCTAATGAACGAATTCATTTCATCAACATCAGCAGCCAACAGGGCTAAATCATCTGCATAATATAAATTAGAAATTTTGAAATCTCTAGACCATTTAAGGTCAAAATCTTTCCTTTGGAAAGAATTTCACATTACATAATCAATAACCAAACTAAAGAGAAAAGGAGACAAAATGCACCCTTGTCTAACTTCACTAGTAATGCTAAACCAATTGCTGCAAGATGTAGCAACTCTCACACACGACTCAGTGTTATTATAGAGAACTCTCATTACACTAACTAACTTATCATATATTCCATATGATCTAACTATCAACCACAAATTATGTTGATCAACAGAGTCAAAAGCCTTTTTGAAATTTATAAAGCTAGCAACCACAGGTTTCTGAAACTAAACATTTCTCAAGGATCTGCCTAAGTGAAAATATTTTATCAGTACATCCCCTACCACTTCTGAATCCACACTGTTCATCATGCAGTTGTCCATCAACCAAATTCTTATTCTATTAAGTATAATCATGCAAAGAACTTTTCCTGGAACAGAAAGTAAACTAATTCCCCTATAAGTATCACAAGAACTGTGATCACCTTTTTTAAAAAATTGGGACAATGATAGCTCTAGTAAAATTCTTAGGAACAATGCCTTTATTGTAAAAAAAATATTCAAAATTTCAGTCAGCTGTGTGACAAAAGAAATGTTTTCAGCTCTAAGCATTTCATTGGTGATTTCACCCACCACTGGGGATTTATGCAGTTTTAATTTAGAGATAATCAATGCTACTTTAGAATGTGATGTAGGGCGATCACAAAAGCCAGTAATGCATCTATCCTCATTGCAAACAATGGGAGTAGAAATAATCACATTATTTAGAACATCTCTGAAATGCTCAGCCTACCTAGCCATCACAGAATTCTCACCTTCAACTACCTTGCCATATTTATCCCTCAATCCCTATGTACCTGTCTGTTTCTTCCTACATAAAACATTAACAATCTGGTACAACCCCCTACTGTTGTGCTGTCTGTATTTGTATTCTTTACTCTTATGAATAAAAATTATATTCTTTAAAAAAAAAAAAACTTCTTCCTTTGCTTTGTTAGCCAAGCTATCAAGCCAAAGATTCTTATCAACTGTTAACTGATCCTTTACATGTTTATTAAGCTCTTTGTAATGCCTTCTGTTAAGACTAGAAGGTTGTTGATTCATATTAATCCTGCACTTTCTTTCAGAAATAAGTTCCATAGCCTTATCACTCAAATAATTTTGTTTCCTCTATCCAATTTCTATCCAATTCTAATCCAATCTATCCAATTCTAATCCAATTTTTTCTCAACTTCAGCAGTAAGCAAACCATGATTGTCATAATCACTAAGTAGCCTATCATGGTATGCTTTGGCTATATCTGGATTTTCAGACCTTCAGTGTTGAAGGTAATTTTCTTAACCTTATCACAACATTTCTTATTCTTCAGCTGCAAGACACTTTTTACCAGGTAATGGTCAGACCCAAGTTTGGCTCTCCTATTTTATCTGGTATTCCTAACTGAACTGGCCCATTTGCTGTTAATTAAAATATAATCTATCATATTCCTATGCAACACGTCAGGTGAAACCCATGTATATTTATAAATGTCCTGGTGTTTGTAGTATGTATTAGTTATTCGTAAACCATTAAGTTTACTTACCTGTAGGAGATATTCCCCATTACCGTTGGAACTACCAATGCCAAAGGGACCTAAAACTCCTTTCAAAAGGTCAGAGTCAGTACCAACTTTAGCACTGAAGTCGCCTAGCACAAGAGAAATATCTCCTTTCTTCACAGAAGTAAACTAATTTAAGTAAAAACATGAGATGCATATATAAATAGTAGATTATAAATTAAAAAAAATAAATACCCCCTCAAGCAGCTGCTTGCCACAGAGGTCTGACAGGAGCCTGTCAGCTTATATGCCATAGTAGAAGGTCTGTGAGGATGGCAGGACCTCAGCAGAAAAACAACACAAATGCCCATGCCTTTTATCCAGGGCTCGAACCCAGGTCCCTTAGATCAGTAACCAAGTGCACTAACCATTCAGCCACGGGACGGCTCAGTAGATGATGTTGATTGTGAAATATTTTACTCAATAAAATGTTTGAGAAAAATTTATATGTTTCTTTACTCAGTATTATACTAGAAAGTTTACGAACAGAGAGATCCAGGAAAAGAAGATGGTTATTTTTACTCACAGTCAAAAAATAGGCCTGCGTTTGCAATGTAAGTTGTTTTGCTCATGCTATGTCTTTATGCACTGATGAATTTTGCAATTGAATTCATTTAAGCAGAGTTTTGATTATTTTGAGTCCCACACAAATGTCAAGATTCAATTGTAAATAGGATAGACAGCATATGGAAGCACTTTGTGGATGCTCACATGTTAATAAGTGACAGATGGTAAGAAGAGTTTATCTCGGTTCTATTCTTTAGCGATATCACTTTCAATTTAACATAGTAGCTGTGGGGGGATGGGGGGAGGCTCCCCAAAGTAACTTGGAGTTGGCAAAATTCCAAGTGACTTCGTAAAATTTAGGCGAGTTGTGAAAATTTAAATTTTTTTTTTGGAAAATTAAAGGGAGTTGTCAAAATTAAGGCAACTTATCAAATCTAAGGCAGTTTGGAAAATGAGAAGCAAAATTTAGAGTAGTTGGCAAAATTCGAAGCCACTTAGTAAAATACAGGTGAGTTGGCAAAATCGGGACAACTTGGCAAAATTCGGAGTGACTTGGTAAAATCTTGGGGAGTTGCCAAAATTCGGAGTGACTTGGTAAAATCTTGGGGAGTTGACAAAATTCGGAGTGACTTGGCAAAATTGTGGGGAGTTGGCAAAATTCAGGTGAGGTGTAAAAAATTAGGTTTTTTTTCTGTAAAATTATGGCGAGTTGGCACAATTCAGGTGAGATGTGAAAATTTGGATTTTTTTTCTGTAAAATTATGGTGAGTTAGCAAAATCTAGGAGAGTTGGCAAAATCTAAGGGCAGTTGGCAAAATTCGGAGTGACTAGGCAAAATCATGGAGAGTTGACAAAATTCAGGTGAGATGTAAAATTTGCAATCTTTTTTCTATAAAATTATGGTGTGTTGGCAAAATTGAGGCAACTTCGCAATATCTAGGGGAGTTGGCAAAATTCAGAGTGGCTTTGCAAAAATCAGGTGTGATGTAAAATTGGGATTTTTTTCTGTAAAATTGTGGCAAGATGGCAAAATCTAGGACAGTTGGCAAAATTCGAATCCACTTGGTAAAATACGGGTGATTTGTGAAAATTGGATTGTTTTTCTGAAATTAAGGAGAGTTGGAAAAACCAAGAACTCTTGGCAAAATCTAGGGGAGTTGGAAAAATTCGAAGCTACTCGGTAAAATACAGGGGAGTTGGGAAAATTGTGCCTTTCTCGTGCAATTAAGGAGAGTTGATAAAATTCGAAGTTACTTGGCTGTAAAATTACAACGAGTTGGCAAAATCGAGATTTGTTTTGTGAAATTAAGGAGTGTTGGACAAATTGAGGAAACTTAACAAAATGTGGGGCAGTTGGCACAATTCGAATCCACTTGGAAAATACTGGCGAGTTGTGATAATTCGGATTGTTTTTGTGAAATTCAGGATAGTTGAAAATTGAGAAAACTTGGCAAAATCTTGGGGAGTTTTAAAAGTTTGAAGTGATTTGGCAAATTTATGAGAGATGTAGAGATTGGGATTAGTTTCGTGAAATTAAGGAGAGGTGGTAGAATCAAGGGAAAATTCACACTGACTTGCTACAATTCAGACAAGATGTAAATATTGGACTTATATCTGTGAAATTATGGCTAGTTGGCAAAATTGGAAGGTAAATGTCAAATTACAGTTAGTTGGCAAAATTGGAAGTCAAACGCAAGAGAGTGTGAAATTGCTTCAAACCCCCCACCCCTCAACGGAGCGAAAATGTAAGTTTGCTCAGTTGGCAAAATTTGAATTTTGAGGTGGAAAATTTTTTATTTCCCCCCCTTCCCCCTGTCCCCAACCACAGTCCTTCGCTTTGCCCCTGATAGTAACTCACATATTTATTCATTCAGAGAGTTAAAAAAAAAAACATGACATATTTCAACATTAACCGTACAAGTTGATTTAAAAAAAATCTATATCATTTCAAAAATAAGTTTTCCCCCAACTGTTGTACTAGATAAATTACTTGATCTTTATTTCACCCTGAATCATATGATGAACCTACTTTTTTTTTAGTAATTAATTTATGGTGCATAAATTTTAATATTTCATTATTTAAATAATACTTAAATTTAGACAAATATGAAAAAATCACACAGGCATGACGCATGCATGCCACAACCCTTCACTTTCTCTGCTACATGCCATGAGTTGAGCATATTGGATCTTGAGCCATACTGGTCCCAACCAGCTCACTAATGACCAAAATGCTGCTGTTGTACACTCTTTAATGTGATACAACCACATCATGATGTCAATTCATGATTAATGAATTTATTTATCAAATTCAGGATTATTTATCAAATTAATATTTTAAATTTTTGTAGTTGAATGAGATGATACTCAGAACTCTATGACTCTCTCGATAACAGCAAGCTGCTTCTTCAGTGATCCCATTGCACATCAATCCTATTGTATGTCAAATCTATCGTGGTGGAACCAAAATTGGTTCCTCTATCCCACTGTACCTTTTGAATATTACCTCTCAATTTCACTGCTAATTTCTTTATTATGAACTTGGTTGGTTTACTAATTACTTAGTGTTGTCCATTTAGCATTTATTCATAGCACTAAGACATTATTATTGTCATTTAAATAACAAATAAATCCAAAGTTAACTTCAAAGTTCCACAACTTTTAAAATAAACATTTTATGAGAAAATATGATTGAGGATAAATTTAATATCTGGTAATCTGCCTATTTATTATTAACAAATTGATAGTTTAGAAACTTTACAGCTGATGTGGTAATAGAAGGAAAATATTTTGCAAGTGCCTAAAATTTACATACAGTACTGTACGAATTAGTTGGGACAAGCGAAGGAACACTAAGTCCCTTCCGCTGCAAGTCTAACCTTCTGCTGCAAGTCTAAACTTGCGCATGCAGCTTCCGGGCCACAGATGCTTCACCCCATTGAAGGAATGATAGACAGCAAAAAGTACATAGGCGTTCTGGAGGCGAAAATGGTCCCAACACTGCAGAAGCTGTTTCCTAACGGCGATGGGGTATTTCAACAGGATCTGGCTCCATGCCACAATTCTAAGCTTTTTAAGAGCTTCTTTACCCAACAACATTTGAAGGTATTGGAGTGGCCAGGAAATTCACCTGATCTAAACCCCATTGAAAATTTGTGGGCCATTATTAAAGCGTGCATATCTAAGATGGATTGCACGACGAGAACCAAAATGATAGAAAGTGTCTTGAGAGGGTATTTATTTACTTATTATTTATATAATGTTTATGCTTAAAATATTGATTTTTTGCATTATTGTATGAACGAGAGTCTCAATTTTCACACACTTGGAAAGCATCTCATTGAAATACATTATAATTTGGGTTTCATTTACACCAATTCAATATACAATGTCATCCTCGGACATTACCCCATGGCATATGTCAAGGGCATATGCCAACCCCACGGCACACGTCAAGGGCATATGCCAACCCCATGGCACACATCAAGGGCCTAGTATACTGAAATTTTGGATGATTAAGTCCATTGCACAGAAAAAGTTTAGAAGTTTTCAAGCATACAATTTTTATAATTTTTTTAAGTGAATATCACTATGCAACCAGTTCTCTTTTTGCATAATCTCCATTTAGGTTTTCTTCGAACAAAATATCCCATCTCTCAGAAAAACGTGATTTGGAAAAAATTTCTTATCCACAATATATTTGCTGATGAAAGAACCAGGCACAGAGAGCTTGGAATCTGTACATTTCTTTTTCGTCTACTCCATCAACATCCTTTGCCTTCATATTTGGCGGCAGGGGTGGCTCAGTTGGTAGAGCACCAGGTTCATAATCTAATCCAGCTTTGGGTCCCAGCTGGGGCAGAATTGAGATTTATCTCCACAAAACTCCTCGCCCTGCCCTCAGTTAGTAGGGGATACCAATGGGCTTGGAAAGGCTGCAGTCCGTTGGGTGGGACATTAAGCCGTGCCCCCATGCATGGGAGAGCCATATCCTGTGCACGTTAAAGAACACACTGGATGGCCTTAATGGGAGGCTACCATCTGCCCAGTGGGCCCCCTCACCCAAATCTTCTCTGAGTCCTCAGGATCCTTGTGGCCTGGCCATTTAGCCCATTATGTCCAAAAAATGCACTAAGAGGTAAAACAGCCCAACCTTCATATTTGCTTCAGAATCATTGCCAGGCAAAAGTGTCAGAACTCAGCTCTCTAATGATGAACTTTATTAAAACCATCACCTAGTTGTCCAGAAAGGAAGATATTGAACACTTACTCCTCCTTCTCCAGAAGCAGATACTGTGCCACTAAATGTCCCATGATTATTTTAATTGTAATACTGTACTGCATTTGTTTTACTTTTTACTGAACAAAATATTCTGCAGGTGTTGGTTACTGCAAAAACCAAGATGTTTCTTTTTAATCAAGAAGTTTTTAATTTAAAATATTATTCTAGTCCTAGATCCAAAATTTCAAATTATTTCTAATGCTTAAATGTCAAATGCACTGTACTCAATAATTTTTTAATAAACTTTGTTTTCTAATTTTTTTATTATAATAAAATTAAGAAATTTCCCAAAATTATCAAAGTATTATACTCTACATTGAAATACATGCTAAGCAGTTCTCTCTTTGCACATTTTCCATTGCAGGTATTCTCAAGAAACACCTATTGCAAAACCATGAGAACTAGGTGTATAGTGAAGCAACTAATCTAAATTTTACATCAATAATAATTTAATGCAATTATTTTGTACAATAAAGTTGAAGATTATCAGAAGAACAATTAAGATCACCACATCTGCTTCCCTAGAAATTTCTCTGCTGATCTACAGTTCCTAGATGTTCCATATTTTATGGATTTTTCTTTTTGTAATGCTTCATATAGTCTTGAATTATTAGGATTGTCAAGTGACCCACATTTTTAACAGAGAGTTTTGACAGCACACCATCAGTAGGGCATAAGTTTTTATTTCTACTGCATTTTTACAGCATATAACATCCCCAGTTCAGCAGGGAATATTTAAGAAAAAAACATTTTAATACTTCTACTAATATGGAACTTTTAAATGTTTACTTCTACTAATATGGAACATGATGAAACAGTAAAGCTGTATAATGGAATAAACCTTCAATGATAATTCTGGTTGTTGGTTGGTTGGTTGTTTTACCTCTGAGCAGCCCTTTTTTGCACACAATGGGCTAAATGGCCAGGTCACAAGGACCCTGAAGACTCAGAGAAGGTTTGGGGAGGGGACCCACTGGAATGGCTGTTGGGAAACAGGTGGTAGCCTCCCATCAATGCCTTCCAGTGTGTTCTTTAACATGCACAGGGTATGGCTCTCCCGCACACGGGCCCATCTGTTCCCCTACTGACTGTGGGCAGGGCGGGGAATTTTGCAGAGATAAATCTCAATGCTGACCCAGCTGGGACTCGAACCTAGGAACTGCAGATTACAAGCCTGGTGCACTACTGACTGAGCCACCCCCTGCCCCTAATAATTCTGGTAATTCAATCATATTCAGCATAAGAGACAATGGTTAAGACCATTGATGAAAGTAGATTTTATTTCATACTGATATGCTTCAAGGCAATATCTATGTGTGGAAAATCACCCACAAGTGGTCATTCCACTGAAGTCATCTTACTAGATAATTAAAGTGAAGTGTATGGTGAATGAAGTACACCACTCCACTCTGGTATTTTCTACTTCTCCTAATGTTTTCTGAAAATAGCGAATGATTTAGGATTTTCTAATGTGGGAAAAATATTAATACCACTAAATATGTGCTGATTCCATGGTATTCCTTGATTATGGCCCTATTGGGAAGAAAAAACTTATTATTAGATCGTGTTTTTTTTTTCAATTTCTTGAAATATTAAAAAATGGTTTCTTATCTAGCATAATGTTTTTAAACTTTTTTCTTTAGAAAATTAAAAGCAAGTTATTTTTAGAAAAAAAAAATAATCTTTGCACTTATACTTTAATTTTCATCACTCAACTTTCCTATTTTAAACCCAGATGCCAAATTTAAGTATTTTTTTTAGAATAATTTAGTATATTGAACGTTTAGAATAACTTTAAAATTCACAAAGCATAATGAAAGATTACACGATATACACCAATTTCGCCTCTGCAATATCTGCAATAATGGATGCAAAATTGCAGCTTTACCTCATCCACAATAAAGTAGGAAAATTGCCAGACACAACATCTGCAAGTTGCATTGCTTTAACAGGAACCATTGGTTTTCCCCACTTTGTTGATCAGTAAATTTTTTTTTTAATTTTCACGAATTTACATTAAAAAACTCAACAAATTTTAATCTTTTCTCTCCTTAAAACTCGTTAATTTTTGTAAGCATGTGCCCCATCACCCCCATTAAATTGCCTTCCGCAATTCTCAGAAATGTTAGAATTTTCAATTCAGCAGAATATAAAATTATTTACAAAATTATATTTAGAAGATGAAAGGAGAAAATATGATTATTTATATCTATACATCTCACAGCAAATTGAGTAAGAGATAAAATAATAATTTGAAAACCACAAATCCATCTCCCAGTTCTGCCTTTGGTGGTAATTAAGACTGAACCCAGACAGCTGTAGCAGATATGAATGCGCAATGTCTCTAAACTCCCCAAGATACTGCTTTGGTTGGAGTCATCTTTTTCTGTCTAGTTCTGATCTCTTTACCCAGTATTCTTGATAATTGTTCAAAGAGAGAACACACTACTTGAAATATATAATATAGCACTCCCCCTTGGCACTTCCTGTCATCAGAAATGGAACCTCAAATATGCAGTTTTTCAAACAGCTTGATATCTAAACAGTAAAACTGTAGTAATGTAATTAAAAATTGAGGAAATTTTCGTAAAAGTAAGGATTTGTTTTTTTTTTAAATCAAATGCTCAATTAAAAGAGCATTAAAGTAAAAGAAGCACCACTACTGCAAAATGTTTTGCCAGTACACCATGCTGGGAAATAATTTCTTCCTGGTATGGTGTAATGGTATGTACTGGTCTACTTTCATCACTGGTAAGACCCAGTGTAAAAACTGTGCCAGTGCCAAAACAAGGATTACACCCTAAAAAGGTAATGCGTTATGTTCCTGTCAAACCTCTGTGGCAAGCAGCTGTTTGAGGGGGTATTTAATATTATTATTATTTTATGTTTGGTGGGATATGAAAGGTGCCATCTGTCATGAGATTTTGAATCCTAATGAAACTATCACTGCTGAAAACTATATTGTCAACTGCTGAAAAAATATTGTCATCAACTGGAAGACTGCACTGGTCTCTGTTAATGCCTCCTTTCCTGAAAAACATAGTAGTAAGGCTGCAACACTGCATTGATTCCTCTACTGACAGAACAGCTTTATTCTGAGTCAGGATCATTGTTGCCTTGCCTCTGCAGGTATCTATTATTTCCAGCCAGAATTTCCTGCATGTCATGGGTTTTTATAGACCATTAAATGGGCTCTTTTTGTTCTTGCTGCTACTGTTCATGAGTCAACTGTGCAGCCAAATCTTCCAGTTCCTCATTTGTAAATGGCTGAGAATGGCTCTCTAACAACTCAGTTCATCATCAGCTCAATGTTTGTCAAACTCTATCTCCTGAGCAATTGCATTAATTTTATTATCTGTGGCACTTCCTCAAATCCCCTGAAATCATGTACACACTCAGGTCACACTTTTCACCACACTCCATTCATAAAAGTTGATGTGACTTCTTTCCAAGCAGCATTGATGTTGTTAATGTCCTTCAGGATATTATAGGACCTCCAATATTCTTTGACAGACATGCTGCAGTTGTCCATTTCCTGTAACATCTCCCTAAATGTCTGCCAAAGGAAGTAACTCTAAAATTTGCTATGATGCCCTGGTCCATTGGTTGTAAAAGGGAGGCAGTATTTGGTGGGAAAAATTTAACTTTTACATCCACAGCCATCCTTATTTCACCAATGTTTGGTGGATGACCTGGGGCATTGCCCAACAACAGCTGTGTCCTATTTGGATAATTATTTTCATCACAGTAGCGATGTACCATTGGACAAAAATCTGGACTCCAGCCTGTGAAGACATCTTGTGCCACACAAGCCTTTCTATTTGAAGTCCAAATGATTGGTAAATTTGCTTTAATGGGCACCTTCATTACCCTTGGGTGTTTTAAAGTGATAGATGACTAATGACTTCAGTTTTACTGTTCCTGAAGCATATCCACCAAGAAGGAGAGTTAAATTGTCTTTGGCAAATTTAAATCCAGAAGCATGTTTCTGTTCATGGGAGATGAAAATTCTTGAAGGCATCTTCTTTCAATAAAGGCTGGTCTCACTCACATTAAAAACAAGATCAGAGGGTATTCACCTTCCTCAATGAGTCATTTGAAGTACTAAGGATATGCTCTTGCTGCTGCTTCATCAGCACTGGCAACCTCACCTGTTATTTTTATATTGTAAATTTGAGTTTGCTGCTTGAAATTAGTAAACCAGCCTTTTCTTGCTATGATAGTTTCATCACCACCTTCCTTTTTTTTTATCTCTGTAAATAAACTCTTCACTTTTCACAAATAATACTTTGTGTGAGAGGAATGTTTCATTTAATTCATCAACCCACAATGAGAGTAACTGTTCCATTTTTCCAATCACAGTACCACATGAGTATCTAAGAGTTGTAGCAGTTTTCCTTTTTGCAGTTTCCATTGGCTTTTTAATTTTAGCAGGATTTTTCATGATTGAAAAATCATGAAAAGTTGAGGGCACAATATATAGCTTCCCACAAACAGTAGGACATGATTGCCCACCCTCCATTCTTCTAATAACTTACATCTTTTCTTTTAACTTTACCGATTTGCATAGTCTTTTAGCAACATTTTCACTGGCAGTTGCATTTCTGCTTTTATGACCAGACATAGTTCCAGCTTTATTTTTTATTTTAAAGAACAAATTTAGTAAAAATTCTAAGGCACAATGTGCAGAATAATTTTATTTTATGAAGCTCTACTGTAGTTTTTGCCTTTTTTTTTCATTATCTCTAAAGCAGCTGCTTGCCACAGAGGTCTGACAGGAGTCTATCAGTATAAGATGGCCCAAAGGAGATCTGTTACAAAACTGAGACCCCAGCAGAAAGACAACACACTAAAGAAACATCACACTTCATCTGGGGCTTGCTTCATCAGGTGGAGAAACATGCTGTACAAAAGATAATTTCTGTTGTTCTAAAAATATTTGGTGTCACTCTTTAAAACAAAAATTTTGTTGGAAATAATATGAATTTAACCTTTGGCAGTGGCTCTGAATTTTAATTCCATATTGTTTTAAAATAAAATATCACAATATAAGGATTAGAATCTGCAATTCCCAGGTTCAAGCCTCACCTGTGTCTGCAGTGAGATTTATCTCTACTGAACTCCCTTTCTGCCCTCAGTCAGAAAGGAAACAATAATGGGCTTGGAAATGCTGTCCATCAGGATACAAAGCCATGGCCACATGTGCAAGGAAAGCTAAACCATGTGCATATTAAAGAACATGTTGTATGGCCTCAACAGGAGGCAGAGATGTACTGATAGCCCCTGTAAAGAAATGTAAAATTTATGGTGAAACTTTATTTACAACTCTTTAAAGGAACAGTCCAGAATTTTTTTCTATAGCTTTGAAAGAATAATAACAGACTATGAATAATCAGTTTCATTTCCCTGTTAGAAAATTTTCTCCTTGCTTCCTGTGGCCAGAATTCATTGTCTCAAAGCCTGAGCTTGGCTGTGGACTTCATTAACATAAGGCCATGACAGTTGTCAGTGATGTCATTTTTTCCATCCGACTACCGATTTCTCTCGATAAGTCCAACCTCCTGTGGTTGAACTTCTAGCCTTGGTGATTATTCCAAACTCTTAAGGCTATAAATGTTTCCAATATTATTCCATTTTTAAAAAAAATTTCCTATTCCTTCACTGCTTTTATATTATTTTTAGTTCTTTTTCAGAAAAAACAAGGTAATGTTTTCGTTTTGTTGGTCTGTCAGTATTAAAAATTCTTTTTAAGTTGTATAGGTATTAATGAAATATTAAGATTCACTCTTTCGAAATCTTCCAAAAGCTAAAATTGTGCCCTCTAATGGTGAAAAAATTTAAAAATTTTAAAATTTCAAGTAAATATTACATGCGATGTAATTACCTTATAAATTTGAAATTTTGATTATGAAATCTGGATATCATGAAGTTTGCATTGACAGCAATGACTTTCACTTTCACCCCCAGAGGGAATGGGAAAACACAATTTTTGTGATGATCAAGGCCAATGACCCTGCAGCACCAGGTTGAGTGGGAGAAAACTCAACTTTTTGTTTTGAGAGACTAATGAAAAATTTTATTTGAGTTGAATAGGTACTAACAAAATGTGGTGATTTGGTTAGCATGCTTGGCTACTGGTCAAAGGGACCTGGGTTCAAGCCCCAGTTGAGGCATGGATGTTTATGTTGTTTTCCTCCTGATATCCCACCACCTCACAGACCTTCTACTAGGCACATTAAACTGGCAGGCTCATCTCAGACCTCTGTGGAAAGTGCTGTTTGAGGGAACTTTTTTTTTTAACAGTTTTCAGATCCTCCAAATGGCTTTAATTTACCTTTGTTGGAGGGTGGTAAATGTTGGAAAATGTGAAACTTGAAGTAATATTGCAAATGATATATTTGTGCTGGAAATTCTGGTGAATGTGTTAATAATAAAAAATGGTTTTGTGTTTTAATTAAAATAGAGTTGTTTAAAATTTAAGAGGTTGCTTTTTATCAATTTAGGTACTTAGTTTTAAAACTTTAAATAATATTTCAATATAGCAATAAAAAAAATTATTTTTTATATACACTTGATGATTTGCCTCTTAATTCTAGGGATAAGAAAATGCAACCTTTTAATTTTAAGGGATAAATAATATATGCTTTTGGCATTTTATTGGGCTAATAGTATATTACTATTTACATTTTCCAATCACCCATTAGTACAAATTGCCACTGTTAAAGGATGCAAAATTCAGAAAATAAAAAACTTAATTTTCTCTGAAAACGAGTATCTCATATTTGCCAGAGGCGATAAGTTATCCTTCTAGTTTTTCATTAGAGGGGAAAATGAATCATATTTGAAAGCATTTTAATAGAAAGTGTTAAAAATTATTCATTCCAGGCCAAGAGCTAAAAAAATGTTGGGGGGGGGGGGGTGTCAAGTGGTGCAATTACACTAGTAAAAGGTAAAAGGGGTTCCCAAGAGACTGGAATTCCATTGCAATGCAACATTCCTCTTTTGTATTAGAGATTTTTAAAAGAATTTATGAAAAATGCATGAAATATGCCCAATTTTAATAAATTTTGGCATCTATTACACATACTAGCATTCTCAAATGGTGGTATGTGAAATACCACTCCCAACACACATACACACTAAATCTGGCTATGATTCATTGCAAAATAATCAAATTATGAATTACAAAATATATGTCAGATATTTTTATGTTTTCAAAAGGTTAAAATTCAAGTATATAATAGTACACATTGAATGAAACAAAAGCCCCCTCCAGATATTTCTTGTGGGGAAGGGGGAGATTTTTTCCAATACACCACTAACAGGAGGCTCCTGTCTCTTAATAACTATCCAGTGGATCCTCTTCCAACCTTCTCTGAGTCCTTGGAGTCCTTGTGAGCTGGCCATTTAGCCTATTGTGTATAAAAAAAAAGTGCCTCTCAGAAGTAAAACAACCCGATGTAATGATGAAAATGTGTTGAAGTTTTGAAACTGATAGGCAGTTGGAAAGATGGATACCTTTATTAGCAATCAAGTGATTTACAATCCAGTTTCAGCACTAATTAATTACTGGATGAAATGTAAAAGTCTTACAGGTATGAAAAATCTTCTATCTAATAATTTTTTAAAAAAACCTGTATGTCATGTATTTAAGAATGTGCATAATATCTATTTAAAATAAACAATAATTACTATATCTGCAGTGATTTACACCAATTTTTATGTGCAGATGTAATAGGATTACCATCACACAAGAAACATAAGAAGCATAAGCATAAGAAGCACAAGAAAAGAAGAGGTCAAGATGCAGAAATAGAAGACGGTTCAGGTGGTGGAAGTCCTAGTACTCCAAGTGATGGAGCTAAGCCTGCTCTGAAGTTAAAAATCAAAATTGGTGGACAAACCTTTGGTGAAACAAGGTATACAAATAACTAGACTTTTTTTCCTATAATGCTAGAGACCTTTTCATGTAACATTGAAGAAATGTGAAATTAGTGTTTCAGTTTCTGAGTAATAAATTTCAGCAGTTTAAAATTGTTAATGGGTAATGCTCAAAAATGTCAAAGCACTGGCCTTGCAACAAAAGTGTGTGAGCTTTACCTGATAAAAATTCTTTCTAGGATAAACTTTAAAAATTTAATGCTCATAAAGCAAAAATCTTTTTATTTAAACACAGGATTGCTCTTCCTTTGAAATATCTGCTCATTGTCCAACACTTTGTTTTGTTGTTTCAGCATATACACTGAGATGCCAGTTTATTAGGTACACCACCCCTCATCACATAAATAGTTCATTCCAACATGTAATATGTCACATGACTGCAGTGCATGGTATAAATCAGATAGACCAGCTCTTTGAGTATCAAAGTTGGATTGACTATCAGAATGGGCAAAATGAGCAACTTTAAGCGTGGTATGATAGTTGGTGCTAGGCATGCCAATTCTAGCATCTCCCAAATGGCCTCCTGTGCTTCAAAGGTTTACCGAGAATGGTGAAAAAAACTACCAGTGATTCTGTGGACAAAAACAGCTTGTGAATCAGAGGGGTCAAAGGACACTGGTGATAATCATGAAAGCGAACAGATGGGTTACAACCAGGCAAATCACAGCAGAATTAAACATTGGTGCACAGAAGATCATCTTCGAACATCTTGTTGCAAATAGGCTGCAACAGCCACTGACCACGTCAAGTGCTGATGTTGTCAGCAAAAAAACATGAAAGGTATGTCTCCAGTGGGTAAAGGAGCATCAACACTGTTGAGGACTAGAAAAAGGTAGCCTGGTGGGATGAATTAAGGTTCCTTTTACATCATGCTGATGGATCAGAATTTGGCCCAAATAATATTAGGCCATAGAGACATCTTCTCTGGTGTCAACAGTACAGGCCGGTGGTGGCTGTGTGATGATGTGAGAAATGTTTTCCTGGTACACATTAGGCCCCTTGATACCCATTGAAGGACATCTGAGTGCCATGCCATATTTTTGAACATCATTGCTGACCAAGTTCATCCCTTCATGGCTACAATTTATCCTCATACAGATGGGCACATTCAGCATGATAATGCACCTGCTCACAAGGCACATATCATCACTGAATGGTTCCAGGAACATGCTGACGAGTTTTCCTTGCTTTGTTGGCCTGCACACTCCCCAGATCTAAACTCTATCGAGCATCTTTGGGATGATATAGTAAGGGCTGTTCATAGTGAGACTGTGCCGCCATCCAATATACAGCAACTGCATGACACAATCATTTCTGCATGGTACAATGTTTCTGCACAATGCATCCAGCATCTTGTAAGTTCTATGCCCTATGAATTCGGGCTGTTCTGAAGAACAAAGGAGATGCAACACACTACTAGGTAGGTGTACCTAATAACTGGCATCTCAGTATATATATATGTATATGAAATTTCAAGTTTAAATCAATGATGTATTTTTGAAAAAGAAACAAAATTACGATGACTCAGGTAGAAATCAAATTACATATTCCTGGAAACACATGAGCTACTATGGGCTTGGAAAAGCTCCATCCATTAGATGGGATGTAAAGCCGTGGCCCCATGTGCAGGAGAGCCATACCCTGTTCACGTTAAAGAACATGATGGATGGAGATGACAGGAGGCTATCATCTGTCTCCTAACAGCTGTCCAGTGGGTCCCCTTTCTTTAACCTCTCTGAGCCCTTGTGACCTGGCCATTTAGTCCATTGTGTGAAAAAAATGCCACTCAAAGTTATAACAACCTTTGAGTGGTAAATGAGCTATTTTTGCATTAAACTACTGAGCCACTCAATTTTTTTTCCTGTACTATATATCTTTTAATAATTGCTCTTAGACATCTGTATCAATTTTAGAGAAACTATTTCTTCAGATAGCTGGATAAGAAAGGATAAGAAATCACAATCTCCTTATGACATGTCAGGTGTGTTACCATTGAGCAAAATGTCAAAATAAAGAAATATTTGGTGTGGTGGGTGGCCAACTCAAACTTAGGGAAGAACTACTAAAAAAATTATTCTTAAAGAACTCAGGAAAAATTCTATACTTTGAAATGAAAACATACATTTCTAATGAGTGATGAAGTGGAAAAAAAACAGTTCTCTTCTTAACCCTCCCAGGGTCTCGCCAGAAAAATTGGTTTGTTTCCAGTGGCCCAGCTATTTTTTCACCATAATCAGCCAAAGAAAAGTTAACTTTAAAACTTTTTTTTACCAAGTAACTAATGTAAGGAATATATGCTAAATTAATCAGCATTTATTTCTGGAACTTCCAAAAATAAAATTACTAAAAAAGATGACTAGTTTTATTTTAATAGGGCATTTTTAGAGTCCTGTAGTAAAAAAAAATGCATCTGGCAATGCAAATAAATATTTATTGAAAAAAACAACAACTAATAGACAGAAATGATTATAATACACAAGTGGAAGGACTATTTTTTTCTCAGTACCATATTTTGAGAAACGTTCTGGTTTTTACCAACTATGCTGAGTCAACTAAACAATCAACTTTAATAATAATAAAAAATCCCCCTCAAGCAGCTACTTGACACAGAGGTCTTACAGGAGCCTGTCATATTTTATGCCATAGTAAAAGGTCTGTGAGAATGGCAGACACCAGCAGAAAAGCAACACAAACATCTATGCCTTACCTGGGGTTCAAACCCAGGTCCTTTTGATCAGTAGCCCAACGTTCTATCCACTTTTAGAGTTTAAAAAGCCCTAAAAACAGTCAACCAAAGTAAGTCATGTTGTATACCAAGTTAAACAGAAGTTAATTCTGAATTTTATAAAATTAAAAAATTAAACAAATTAATTTTAATAAGACTTTTTTAAGTGATGTAGTGATAATTAGATCAGAGTATGCAATTATGGTTTAATTTTATAATATAACCTGATGAATAAAAGCAATTAAATTATTTTTTAATCGAATAAAAGACTCTAAGGAAATTTCTTCCTAAATATTATAATATTTACTTGAAACATGATTTTTATTTCTTTTAATGATTCTTTTCAGTCTGGTATATTTTAAAACATGGGCCAGCTTTGTACAAGGTGACTTGGATTGCTCACATTAATAGAATTTTCTGTCCTGTTAATGAAATGGAGGAACATTTTCTTGGCTGCCTTTTTTACTAAACCTTATGAATTTTTTCTTTGAATGATTTGACAATCTTGGTTAAGGGCAAAAGCTTTTCTCACCCCCCTTTTTTTTTCAGCAATAATGCTTTAGTGTGGGTAATTCTCGTATTTACATCTTATTCAACTGCAACATTTAGAAAAATAAGTTTCCTTTCCCAATTATAGATGGCACCAGGTCCACCACATTTTGGCAAAAAGATGTGTCACATTGTGGAAATAAATGATGGGGCTGATATTTAGTATAGTGGTTAGGACACTATGACATGAATCTAGAGAGAAATAGGTTCATGCCCCACAATATCAGCAAAACTAATTTTTTTCTGTTGTATTTAAAAAAAATCTAAAGTTTATTTCTGGAAAGCATCTGATTCCTGTTGCCACCATTTGGTTGCTATTCCAGTTGGAGCTGTAATGTCCCTACTGGAATAGCAACCAAATGGTGGCAACAGGAATGAGTGCTGACTCAAACCATTGTTAGTCATGAAATGTGCGAAATTAGATTCCAAAAGCATTAACACTTTTTTCCCTTAAAGTTTTGAAAAATGTTTCAAAATAAAATGAAACAAATTTTTTAATTTTTTTGATAGGTGGAAATTAATGCAAGTAAGTACTTCAATTGTTGTTTTTTTTTCACCTCTTTTAGTTTTAAAACTGCTTTTAATATTTCTAGAATTATCTTTATTCTTTATTAATGATTGGATTTCAAAGAATAATTGTATTTAATTTTAACTTTATCTGATATCAGCTGAAAGATTTAAATAATAGATTTCTATTAGGTTAGGAATTCTTTAGGTTATAAAATATTTATATTGGAATAATGAAATAAATCAGAAACAAGAAAAATAGCATGTTGCTTTTGGAGAATGTCAAACACTTGCTTTTAAAGAGAATGAAGTTCGGTATTTTATGACCTTAGCACACTTTAAAAGTGAAAACTGTAATGGATGATTTGGAATATGAAAATCATAATATTTCAGCTGTTGAAAAGGTCAGCCAATGATGGTGCAGTGGTTATCACCCTCCCCTACACCCAAAAGGCAACAGAATTTTAGCGGGGGGGGGGGGGGGGGGTCGATCTTAATGAGTTATATCTGAAATTAAAACTTGTGAATTCTCCAGTGTGTTGGGCTACCTCAAACATGGCTCCAAAAAAGGGGGGGGGGGAGGTAAAATTTGTTTATGAGCCATATCATATGAAAGTTTCTGAAGGTAGGTGTTTTTAGTGACAAAGAAAAAAATATAAATAAGTTTAAAAATTACCTATCTTTCTATGCACCCTAAAAAGTAGAAAATAAACCTGAAATGAATCAATGGTGCAATCAGTCACTGAATTCATATTCACTTTAAAGGAAGAAGGACACTGATTTACCAACCAACAAGATTACTGGCACCCTGTCTTCCTTTGAAGTGAATACAAATTCAGTGACTGATTGCACCATTGATACATTTTAGGTTTATTTTCTACATTTAAGATGCATATAGGTAGATATGTTTTTTTCAATTTTTTTTATTTTTTACATAGTCTGTCACTCCCAACATCATAAGCATTCACTTCATATATAACTTAAAATTGATGATTAACTTTGGATTTTGGATTCAAATCTGCTTCATTTTTTCTATTCTGGGAGCAAACAAAATTTGTAAGTAAACTAACGTGCTCATATAAAAAATTTTACACTTTTTAACACTTGTTCATGATTAACACTTTTCATTCTTCATTGTAGATATTAATTGTAAGCTTTATATAAACTATTTTCTAATTTTGGAATCTCATAATCTGGCTGTTAAGCCTATTGTGTACAAAAATATTGATTTATCAGAGATATGTATGTAACAGATAAAACAACCCATAAACAGTTATTCTTCATGATCAGGATACATTTTCCTAATCTCTAGCATAATTACTATTTTAGCTTATATTTTGTGGAGTGTAAGAATTGTAATTTTTTTTTTTCGTTATACACTCATCTCTCGATTTATGCTGAGTATTCATTCCATGTGGGTTTTTTCATGCAGTTGAGAATCGTGTAAATGGAGTCTGCTAGTACAAAAAAAAAATGCATAAGAGCAAAGTCCATGTATGTTGTAAATATATTTATTTCACATGTTTGCACAAAACAATAATAATGCAAGTTCAGAAAAACCAATTTAAATTTTATTCATTGTCACTGTCAGTATTACACTCCAAAGCAGTCACCCTTTTCTTTTTAATTGGTTCGAAGTTACTATTCTCATAATTCAAAATATTTGGCACTTCTATTTCAGTTTTATTATTAGCATGTCTCTTTTTGGGTGTTTTTTTTTTTAAATTATTTTTGGTTAAGTTCTCATAAATTTCTTGATATTTACTGCAACAGTTTTTTAAGTCTTGTTGAGATTTCAAAGCTTGTTGAACATTTTGATCGATATCTAGAATTTTACTTTCCAATTTTGTGGCCAATTTAAGAGCCTTGTAAATATTTTGGGCAGTGAATGAAACTGGTTCATCAGAATCACTGCCAGATTCATTGACAGGATAGATTTCAGATATCATGTGATTTAACACATCATTAGTTAATTCATGAGCAGCAATAACTCAATATCACCTACATTTAAATTGTCAAAACATTCTTGTTCAAATCCACGTGATAAATTAATAATAGTAGCTATTTCCTCTTCTCTTGTTGGAACTGTATTACCTGTTAGAACTACTTCTGTTCATATTACCTTCTAGCAAGCATTCAAAGTTGATTGTTTTATATCGTTCAACATTTCGTTCAACATTCTTCACACAATTAAAAACTGTGTATTTCTTCCAAGCTTCTGTGATCGTAAGTGATTCATTATTTTCAAGTTTATTAAAAATATCATGAAAAGGCCATTTAATATAATTGATCTTAAAAGTGGAAATTATACCTTGTTCAGTGGCAAAAATACAACTTTTACATTTGAATGCTCTAAATTTTGTGGATGACTAGATGCATTATCTAATAGCAAAAGTATTTTAAAAGGAAGATTTTTTTTTTCTTCATGTAATTTTCAGCTTTTACAACAAAATATTTGTAATATCAATCCAGGAAAACATCAGTAGTTACCCATGCTTTTTTATTTGCCATCCAGTGAACTGGAAGATCATTAATGTTTGTTATTTTCATCGCTCATGTCCAAAGAGCTTGGTTAATAAGCAAGGTTTTCATTATTACTGCAAAGCAAAAGGTCACACAATCTTTACTTACTCTGAAGCTACTAACTTTTGTTACAGTTTTTGCTACAAAAGTTCTGTCAGTCATCCTCTTCTAAAAAAGACCTGTCTCATCGACATTGAATACCTGATCAGGAACATATCCATTTTCATCAATTATTTTAGCAATTTGGGTAAAAATTCTTTAGCTGCAACTTTGTCAGCAGACTCAGCCTCACTTTAAATTTGAGGTTGTGTAATGAATATCTTTTTTTTAATTTCTGAAATCATCCTTTACTGCCAGAAGGTTGCAGTTGATCAGAAGATGAAGATTGCTTTTTTAAATTGTTGGCCAAGTGGTTAGCACACTCGGTGACTGATCTAAGGGACCTGAGTTAAAGCCCAGGTAAGGATGGATGTTTGTGTTGTTTTTGTGCTGAGGGCCAGCCATCCTCTCAGAGCTTCTACTATGGCATATAAATTGACAGGATCGTGTCAGACCTCTGTGGCAAGCAACTGCTTGAGGAGGTATTTATTTTTATTTATTATACACTATGTTGAAAAAACTAATTATAATTATTATTTTATTAAACTATTATTAAAAAACACTATTATGAAGTCCAGATACTTCCATGTTATGTAAATGGAAAGCCACTTTCAAAGCTCCCTAACATTGAAAATAAACCTTTTACGCAAAAACTGTTATTGGCAATAAATTGTAGATGTCACTCAAATCTCTCTAAATATATTTCCTGCAATATTCGTTTAATATTTAAAGAATGAATGGAAGCTGAAACGCTTATCTTCAACTTTTGTGACTTGTGAAAAAATGCTTCAATAGATAAAACACAACTCTTATAACAATTTGTTCACTAACATAAATATCTGAAGTTTGTATGACGATTTTTAAGATTTCATCAATTTGAAGGCGATGTGACAGTGTCAATTTTCAATAATCTTCGATCAATATTTAAAGAGTCATTGAAGCGGGACC
This sequence comes from Ryuthela nishihirai, assembly GCA_038380435.1. Classification (NCBI taxonomy): domain Eukaryota; kingdom Metazoa; phylum Arthropoda; class Arachnida; order Araneae; family Heptathelidae; genus Ryuthela; species Ryuthela nishihirai. Next base: position 41,109,769 of record JAWZYU010000017.1, on the reverse strand, counting down.
ATTTAACAGCAAAGGACACTGTCAAATTGCCTCCAAATTGATGAAATCTTAAAAAATTGTCATACAAACTTCAGATATTTAATTTATGTTAGTGAACAAATTGTTACAAGAGTTGTGTTTTATCTATTGAAGTTTTTTTCACAAATGTCAAAAGTTGAAGATAAACGTTTCAGCTTCCATTCATTCTTTAAATATTAAACAAAAATTTTGCAGGAAATATATTTAGAGAGATTTGAGTTACATCTACAATTTATCGCCAATAACAGTTTTTGTGTAAAAGGTTTATTTTCATTGTTAGGGTGTTTTGAAAGTGACTTTCTATCCACATAACTTGGAAGTGTCTAGACACTTTTTTTTTTTTTTTTTTTTTTTTCAAAATAGTGTAAATATTCACAGCTTTTTGTCTTATCATAGAGCTGTTGATGGGTATCTTTCTTTGTGTATTGTCTTCAGTCTAGATCATCAATATCAATGCCTTCTCCATAATTTCTATTGCAGAATTTCTTGTATATGAAGAGCATTTTGCACTTTCTAAGGATCCAAAGGACACACTACTTCTAATACTTTTCTTTATTTTTTTTTAAATTGTTTGGACAGTGGATTCGTTTATTCCATATGACTTAGCAATTGATGAAAGTTTTTCTAGTTTCTCAAGCCGATTTAAAATTTTAATTTTCGTATGGATGTGTGTGTGTCGTTTTTCTGCTGAGGTCTTGCCATCCTCTCAGATCTCCTACTGTGGCATATAAAGTGACAGGCTCCTGTCAGACCTCTGTGGCAAGCAGCTGCTTGAGGGGGTATTTATTTTTTATATATATCCAAAGAAATGGATTCTCTTCCTCAGTTTTCTTGAACATTTATTAGACATTTCTGGGTCACAAAAATTGATATACGTATCAATAGATGGATAAAAAGTTGGCTGCTTACCATCTGTTTGGTAATTAATCCCTTTTAAGCAAAATAAGGTTACTGTTGTTTAGGGCTAAATGTATGTACTAACAAGGCTATGCTTCTCTTGCTTGTTTCTATTTGATTTTGGTTTCATTTTGGTTCTGATATTTTTGTGATTGTAATTTCGGTTTTGGTTTCTAATGCCTGTGTCTTTTTTAATGACGTATTTTTTTATACATAACTTTGTTCTAGTTAATGGTTAACTTAGCTATTCAGTGTCTATGTGCAGTTTGTGCTGCCCTTACCTGTTGTGCTTTTGTATTTGCTTTATTTGCACAAAGTGCAAAAAGGTAAATTTGTTATCACTTGTGTGGAGACACTTATTATGATCTCCACAAATCAACCAAAAAAGGTCAGAATGATGTAATAAGTACAATCAAGTAAGAATTTTAAGTTCACTTATATGTAATAATTTCAATAAATACCATAGAAAGATATATGTATTTTCTGACCACATAAAATGAGATCGCTTAAAACTGAGACCGCATATTAAAAGTACAGCAAAAAAAAAAAACATGTAAAAAAAAGTACCACGTAAACAGAGGGATTATTTACCATGTATAAAAAGTACCATGTAAATAGAGGAATGAGTGTATTTTGTAGAGTGTAAGAAGCGTAATTTTTTTTTTGGTTATATTTTAGTGTTGCCAAAGCTGAAATACCTGAAACCTCCAGTGAAGAGTCACAGAATGTTGGTAAATACACATATTGCTTCCTATTCTAAGAAAATATTTACATTTTGTAATTTCTTACTGTGATAATATTGAGATTAGAATTCAGTATTAACTACAAATTAGCTCACTAGTTATAATCAGTATGCAGAGTTTAGTCATTATTTTATTATATTTTCTTTCTGTAACAGATTAAAGTGAAAAATGCTTATATAATATATACACTGAGTGATCATTGAATTATGACCACTCATCCCTATGTTATGTAAATGGGATGCTAATTATGGAATTATGTAAATGGGATTGTAATAATGGGAAGTAAATTAAAGATCTCAATCAAATCTATAGAAAGCTTGATTTTCAACAATATTCTTTCATTATTTAAGCAGGTATTGCGGGTTAAAGCATTTAAAACCAGCAATGTGTTCTAAGAAATTTATCAAAAAATTTAAACAAATATTAAAGAAATTTTTTACATATAGTTTTAAAATATGTAGTTATGTATAAAATGGTTTGAAATAATGTTACTTTTTTCAATTTCAATGAACTTCAAAAGTCAGTTCTTTTATTTCGCATTGCTGTTGTTAAATGTTCTAGCATCAATAACTCTTTCAATACTGAACAAATATTGAACAACTATGTTGAAAATCAATATTTAGATAGAACTGATTGAAATCTTTACCTTTAGTTACATTTTATTATAAAATGTTTATTTTAAAAGTTTAGAGCTTTGACTTTAGTGTCCCGTTGGCCTAACTTGGGGAGGGGGTGATCATTTTTCAATGATCACTCAGTGTATAGATTTAGGCAAAATACTACTGCATAGGTGTTGTTTTTTTGCATAATTTTATAATTATGCAAAGTATTGAAATCATGTTTTTGAAATTAGGCTTATGTGTCCCCTTTCATTGTTTAGTTTATATTTTTAGAAATGTTCTTTTGTTTTGTACATAATATTAGTCTATTGTTTACTTCAAAAAAGTATTTAAAAATTCAATTTTTTTACACTTCAAACAATTAAAAATTAACTGGCACTTTAAGAATTAATGTATTAATTTATATAGGCATTTATGTTCATGATAAGACTAAGAATATCAAGTATTTTGCACATATTGTATACGTTTTTGCAATATTTATTCCTGTATAAGGGTTCAGAAGTCAATCTCCAGCTAAGTACTATAATTATGTTACCATATATTTTGTCTTGTTGTAGTATTTAATTACATATATTTTGAGCTACTTTTATTTCTGTTGGTTTATTTAATCCATAACATATATTGTATAGCTGCAATAAAGGATTTGAACTGTTTTAAAGCTATGAAAATAATTTAACCCTTAAGTTGTTGGAAAGTATCTTTTTCCAAAAAATCCAGAAAATATTTTGATTAAAACTAGTAATATACAGGAACTAATTAAACTACGTATTATTTAGACAGACTATGGCTTTTTTTGCACTTGTATACCTTTTTTTTTCTGTATAAGTTTCTTTGTATATTGTGCAACTTGATTTCATGCTAGCTTGAATAGAACCAGTAGAATGCTTTAGTAGGTATCAGTGTGAAGAAATAATCATTAAATCTAACTGTCAGCACTCCATTTAAAAAAAATAATATTTCTGTAACTTCTGAGAGACTTTTGTCACCCTTAACAGTCATTCACTAGGCCTTCTTGCCAACACACTGATCTATAGGGTCTTTGTGCTAGACCATTTACCTCATTGTGTAATAAAAAAGTGCTGTTCAGTAGTTAACTGAACTACCTAATAAGCTATCCAAGTACATTTGATCTTCTTTAGTCTGACAATCAGTGCCAGACTAGGAGGTACCTAGTACTATGTGAAATACATTCAGTGATGTGCTGGTAAATTTTTAACAACTGGCTCGCCAAAAACGAAACAAAAATAGGAATATGTGTGTATATATTTATTGTAAGTGTTATTGGTTTACAACAATTTGGAATACAAAAATTTAAAACAATAATAAAATATTAATTTTTTTTTTGTAATTTCAATGTAGCCAATTGATTCTCACAAAATGTTTCATTGACTTTTGCCAAGCTCTTGTATCCGTAGCCAATCTATGGGTGTGATTTATCTATGATTTGACAAACAGAGTTGCCTCCCAATCCTCTAACTCTTTTCCCAGTAAATTTATCATTATTAACTCCTATATGTGATCTATTGTTAAACTGTTTCTCACCCTTGTGCAAATTTTGCTCATTAAACTGAAATCTCTTTCAGCTTCAGCACTATTGATTGTAATAGTGCTATCTTTTTAGTTTTTTGAATTCTTGAAGGGATTGAAGCATTTTTTGATCTTGCATTATATAATCTGCAAAATCCTAAAAATCTTTCAAATCAATTTCATATTTTTAAAATTTGACTTAAATGGTACAATTTTTTTTCCCAGTTATCCATGATGAAGATAGTTCTTCCTAAGGTCAAATAAATGGTCCTAATAAATCAAAATAATTTAAAATGTTTTCATCTTTATTTCTGTCTGATAAAAATTGTAAATTCATGTGCTGAATTATATTTTCTAGTAGCATATTACTAGGAAGAGCAATGAATTTATAATTTGTATACTTATCTGAAATTATAAACATTTTCTTTAAACTTATCTGATTTAATCAAATATTCAACTTCAGATTAATGTTTTCCAGGACCAACCTTTAAATTTTCTAAAGCATTTATTGTGAGTTTGATTAATTTTTGCCCTTTCTGAATGTTAGTTGATCTTGACTGAAGTGCACTTGAAAATAATGAAAATTCTTCAAGCATGTTTGTCATTAAAGCTGTAAAAAAATTAAGATTAGCTAATCTCTTTGCCAGACCAGAATAAGAAGAAAAACTTTAAAAATGCATATATAAAGCAGGATTTGTGCACCATACAGCAATAGCAACTTGTAAACTACATGCTACCCATCATGGTCCCATACTCCACCAATTTTAATAATTTCATTTTCGAGTTCTTTAGCTAATTGCTAGCTCGGTTCGATTTTTATTAGATTGGTGATAAATAGAATAAATTTTATCTAAAAATATTTTAAAATGATTACTTGTTTCATTTTAGATATTGCACCATTGAGCGATAATTGCAATCGATGATTTAAACTGCCAAATGACTATTTTAGGAAAATATCTAACAGCTTAGTAGCTACTTCAAACTTTATTCCCAACATCGTATTAGTACCACCAAAACAAAATACTATTAAATTCAGTTTCAAATATTTGTTATTAAAGCCAATCATTTAAAGTAGATAACAATGCATTCAAAATACCCTTTGCTGTAGTAGACAAATTCTTTTAAAGCAACAGTGACAAATAACATTGGTGCTGGAGAGGATTGAATTTGTGCACTAAAAATATATCACTACAGTGCTTTTTTTTTCTTTTTTTTTTGAAATTGCAGATGCTTTATCAATTATGATGCAGATTTTGGCATTTTCTTCTATAATATTCATAAATATCTTCATTTTAATTTCTTTTGTGATATGTTCAGCTATTCTTGTTGCACTGTGTTGTCTATGCAAACAATTGTCTATATCTATGCCGTTTTTTTCTTGTAATTCTAATGTTGCCTCAATATCGGATAAAGGCATTACATTTTACCAAACTATAAACAGTATTAAAAACTTTTATGGTAGCAGCAATATTTTTATTACTTAATTTGTGTACTAAATTTGAAATTGAGTCATTAGCTGATTCTTTTAATAAATATTGAATTTTAATATGGGCTTTATAAACATTGTGTTCCCTAATTTTTTTTCGTAAAGAAGCTTACCTAGTAATTTTATTATTAAGTATAAGCACCATTTCTTGGACATAAAGACATGTTTTTGCTGTTACTCTTAAATATTTAACTTTTAAGCAATTCTTACATCCTAATTTACTTTCTTTTACTTCAAGCCATTTGTACTATTCTGTAAACACATTTGCTTGTTTTTTGTTCCAACAATCCGGGAAGGGTAGATTATCTATTTCTTTCAGTGACAAACATGGTGGCTTTTCTTCACTGATTGGTTGTTCAACAGATTCAAAATTTGGTTCCATTGATTTTGATGCTCCCCAATGATTTTTGATACTATCATTATTTTCTGTGTCTGTTTTCACCTTCTTCAGATTTAAAAAAACATGTAGATCACTCTGTTGTTTTGACATTTTGGCGCCTACTGGAAAATGAATTCTCATTACTGTATAAGTATTTGAAGTAATGAAATTTGCTGCCAACTGAAATTTATATACAAATATAATAATGAGATTCAAGTACTGGAACATTCCCAAGTCAAAGTAGTAGTTACTATATACAAGTGTATCGCCCAAATGCCTCTAGCCATTGTATATAGATTGATGGGCATGCCTACCACTCAACAGTCTATAACCATTGTCGATTTAACAACCAGCTTGCAAAATTCTTGAAATTTTAACAATCAGCTCATGCGAGCCCACTCCAGCACACCATTGGTTACATTAGCCCTGAGATTAAAGGCATTATTTAATATTTAAGGTACTCATTTGTTTTATTACACATGCAAGTAAAGTATATCAATGCAATATTGTGTTTCACATACATATATAAATAAAAATATTTAATGTCAAATATTATCTGAAGTGCTGACATGAAATGAAATGTGCTAAACACTGAAATGTTTTTTTTGTGTACATGTTGGGTTTGGTTTTTTGCACTGGGTGAAATGGTCAGGTCACAAGGACTGCAAGGCCTCAGCATTGGTTAGGGGAAGGGGACCCTCTGGACAGCTCTTAGGAGATAGAAGCCTCCCATCAAAGCCATCTGGTGTGTTCTGCAGTGGCCACAGGATATGACTCTCCTGCATACAGGTCCATGGTTCAATATCCCATTGAATGGATGGTGGCCTTTCCAAGTCTGAACAAGGGCAGGATTGGGGATTAATGAAGATAAATCTCAATGCTTGGACAGTTGGGATTAGAACTTGGGAACTGCAGATTATGAGCCTGGCTTATTACTGACTGAGCCAACCCTCATCCTGATATGTACATATAGGCAAAGCAGTTAGATGATAGCAAAGATAAATGAATTTTTATTACTATACTATATAAGTATTTGAAGTAATGAAACTTGCTGCCAACTGAAATTTATATACAAATATAATAATGAGATTCAAGTACTGAACACTTCCAAGTCAAAGTAGTAGTTTTGGCAACTGTGGTGGATCATAAAAGAGTTTTTCCTAAATCAGCCACTTTCAAGAATTTTTTTCCTGAACCACAGATGATTCCAGATTGTGGAATGCTGGATTAAAGTAGTTTAACTATACAGTTGCTTTTATTTTCCTAAATTTCTGCTTTTCAATGCAATATGGTGTGTAGTTCATATTTACTGAAACTAGATCAGATGTGGAAAAATTAATTAAAAGTTTATTGCCAAATATTGAACAACTAATCCTGATGAGCAAAATCTACCTTGGAAAATTGATGAAACTTTTGTTTTAGCTTGTAGAAAAGTAGGCCACACTCATACTGTCATTACAAAACAGACCAAAGTAGTCCAGTGTTTTGTATAGAAAAACCAATGAAGAAAATCTGCACCTTTCAACAGCTATTATGTTTTACATAATTTAATTTTCTTTTAGTAAATGAGGGCTAATTCATACCTGCTTAATCAGAGTATTAATCATCACTTTATAAAATTGTTTTTTTAAATACATAACTCTCTTTATCAGATAAGGTTGTATAAATCAGATTCTTCTACAGATTTCAGTGAAATAAATAAAATTTTAGTAATATAAGTACTCTCTGCTAGTTAGATGTATTTTTCGCATTGTATTTCAGAACTTGATGAGAACCCTTCTGTTAGTACTCCTCAACCAGGAAGTGGTAATACAGGAGGAAACCACACGAAAGGTGCAAAAAAGGTGGATGAAGAAGAAGCATGGCTGGAAGCACTTGAAGCTGGTCGCCTTGAAGAGGTAGATGATGAATTGAGGAGAATGAAGGATCCCACTTTAATGACTGCTAGACAGGTAAGTGTTTAAGATTTAATCTAATTGGTGTATACACTGCTGGCTATTAAAAGTGCAACATCAGGAAAGGCAAGAGATATCAAAGCCGTATTTAGTGAATACATAGCTTATGTTACAAGGATCAAATAATTACAAATATCACTTGGTTAGACTTGTGGAATACAAAGATCAGTATCTTGTGTTGCCACCATGAGTGGTAATAGCTGCTGTTACACAGTCCAGCATTGAGAGGATGAGATGTTGGATGTGTGTTTGGGGAATGCCAGTCCATGCAGTTACGATAGCCAAAGGTCATTTGTTTTAGCAGCTGCTGGTGTGCTAGTTATCATGAGATCATGGACCAGACATGTTCAATTGGGGACAGATCTGGTGAACCCACAGGCCAAGGCAGAAGTGTCACATGGTGGCTATTCAGGAATTGTAGGACAATGCATGCCACATATGGTTGGGCATTGTTTAATGTTGGTAAATGGCACCAGAGAGCTCCTAAAGATAAGGTATGTCCACAGACTCCAACACCTCAGTGATGTAATGCTGGCTGTTCAAAGTACTGGTAATGCGTACGAGGCACTTGCATGAGTGGAGTCCAATAGCACCCCATATTATAACACTAGTGGCTGGACCTATATAGTGCTACATCATGCATATCTCTCTGAGCCTGTCACCATGGTACTGCCAGATACAAATTCGTCCATCATGGTGCTGCATACTGAAGTGGGATTCATCTGAAAAGACGATGCGATGCCATTCGCACATCCATGCATGATGTTATTGGCACTATTGCAGTCACATATGCCTGTGTTGAGTCAGTGGTGACTGAAACACCCTAACTGTTGAGCTGAGGTGTTTGATGTGCCTGTATAATCATTCGAAGCTCCACAAAACTCCCCATCCTGTCCACAGTCAGTAGGGGACACCGATGGAATTAGATTTTAAAATCCCATGGTCATTCTTTGATGAAGATTGTGAAGAAAGCCTATAACTTGTATGTTGGAGATCAAGATAAAACATGGGCTCCACATGTCTACTGCATTTTGTGCTTTGTTGGCCTGTGTGAATGGTTGAAAGGTGAAATAAAATCCATGCCCTTTGCAGTTCCAATGATTTGGCGTGAGCCAACTAGTCACTTGCATAAGTGTTATTTTTAACTAAAGTGTTGGGCTTTTCAAAAAAGAACAAAAGCAAAATACTGTATCCAAATGTGCCTTCAGCCATAAGGCCTGTTCCTCATGGAGAAGATCTTTCTATACCAATACCTCCAACCAACTGGGAGGAGATGGATTCACATTCACCATAGGTAGACTTTGAGGTGTATACAGATCCTGATCCTACATACACCCCTAAAAAGTTATACAAACTTCATCTGATTCAGCAAAATGAACTAAATGATCTTATTCGAGACCTAGGACTTTTGAAACAACAAGCTGAGGTTTTAGGTTCAAGACTTCAAGAGTGGAATCATCTGGCCAAGGTACCAGTGTTTCTCTGTTCAGACAGAGAAATTTGGCTTTATCTACCTGTTATGAGATGCAAGATGGTTTGTGTTTCTGCACAGATATTTAAGGGCTGATGGAAGAAATTGGAACTCGTGACCCAAAGGAATGGCGTCTATTTATAGATTCATCAAAATTCAGCTTATAAACTGTCCTTTTTCATAAAGGAAACCGAAAAAGCTTCCATTCCAGTGACACATGCTGTGAGCATAAAGGAAACTTATGAAAGCATGGAAAAAATACTCACTGCTATAAAATATGACCAGTGACAATATGTGGTGACCTAAAAGTCATATCTCTCTTGCTCAGGCTTCAAGGAGGCTTCACAAAATTTTGCTGTTATCTGTGTTTGTGGAACAGTAGGGCCAGAAAGGAACACTACAAAAGATGCCCAAAAGAGATGTTTTATTCCTGGAAAGAGTGATGTGAAGTATAAACCTCTAGTTGACCCCTCTGATGTTCTGCTCCTACCACTACACATCAAACTGGGGCTTATGAAAAATTTGTAAAGGCTATGGACAAAACTGGTAAAGGGTTTTTGCATTTGCAGGAAAATTTTCCAAAACTAAGTGATGGAAAAGTGAAAGAAGAGATCTTTGTTGGTCCTCAGATTAGGAAGCTACTGAATGATACTGTCTTCGAATAAAAACTGAATATAAAGGAGTGCGCTGCATGGAAATCCTTCACGTCTGTGGTCCAGGGTTTTCTGGGGAATCATAAAGAAGAAAACTACCATCAGCTCATTCCAGATCTTAAAATGTATGAAAATCTTGGCTACCGAATGTCTTTGAAGATCCATTTCTAGCACTCGCATCTCAATTTCTCCTAAGAACTTAGGAGCTGTCAGTGATGAGCAAGGGGAAAGATTTCACCAGGATATCCGAACCATGGAGGAGAGATACCAAGGACCCAGCAATGATGGGTGACTACTGCTGGTTCTTGCAGAAGGAAGATACCTCAGTACATAAAAGACAAAAATGAACTTGTAAGTATAAAAGATCCTTACCCATGTTTTCTCATTTTGCACTTCAATATTATTTCATTTGTTACTTTATATTCAGTGGTCTATAACTATGATGTTTCTATTTTTTTTTCACTGTAATTTTGTAATTAATTAATGAGTTTTTAAGTTGAAATTTAATAAAATAGTCACGTTTATTTTCATTTCCCAGATATGCATATTCATTTAAATTTGAAATATATCAATCCATAATTTAAAAAAAAACTGCGTGCTGCATATTTTTCACAACCATATTTGAATTCAGCACCCCAAAATTAGTTAAAAACATCCCATTTAACCAATGTTATAAAAAAAAGTTACAATTTGTTGTCTAGTGATATTTTCCAACAGGTAGTGTAATAACCAACTGCCGATATAAAATTTAGGTGACTGTGTATCTTTCAAAAAGTGGCTAAATTTTGCTTCAAGTTCACAATACTGATTGCAAGTTCTGCTGTGTATTGAGGTTGATTATGTTACATGGTATTTTTTTAGAGGCCCGTAGAATATCTCATATCTTTACACTACCATTGATCATGCTCAATCTGGTGTCCCTGTTGTGCAAAAATTACCCTACAACTTACCTTAAACTGTAGTAGCCTTCTGCAAAGTTTATCTCCTCAAAACTCCCTGCCCTGCTCACAGTCAGTAGGGGACACTGATAGACTTGGAAAGGCCATTGGATGGGATGTTAAGCCATGGCCCCATGTGTGGGAGAGCCATACCCTGTGCACGTTAAAGAACACACTGTATGGCCTTGATGGGAGGTTACCATCTGTCTCCCAACAGCTGTTCCAGTGGGTCCCCTCCCCCAACCTTTTCTGAGACTTTGGAGTCCATGTGACCTGGCCATTTAGATGTGCAAAAAAAGTGCTGCTCAGAGGTAAAACAACCCAATCCAACCCTTCTGCAAAGCACTGTCATATCTAATTGGTCCCATTCCTCTTTACAAGATTTCCATAATCCATCAACAGTCTGCTGTCAATGTTTACCTAGAAGTCCAAATGTGCAAAAGTCCATGGGCAAAGCATCCCATGATTTCACATGAATGTCCTCAAATGTTATAGCATGGGTTCCAGTTTCCCCTGCCATCTGTTGAAAGTATGTACTTATAGATGTTTTAAGAGAAGAAAAAAAAAATGTATATTTAGCTGTTTTTAATATATTTATTGTGTGATTTTGTACATTATCAAGATTAAGGAAAAAATATAGCACCTGTATCAAATTTTATTAATTCTATCACAACTTTTATTTTCATTTGAGCTCCTTCTGAAATTTTGTTTGGGTACACCTCTGAAAATATCTTCTATTTATATGCCCGATGTATATATATATATATTTCAATTCATAGTTCACTGACCATTTTTATTCCGTATTTATTGAATTTTGTAAATATATTGCTACTTTGAAGTAAAATCATGTTGTTAACCATAGTATAACCCAATCAAATTTTCTGATATGGCGGTAGTAGTTAATAAAATTTAAAGGTGGAGTGCTGCAAAAGGCCAAGTGAAGAATGTTAAAATTCCTTTACTAAAACAAGAATGGAAATGTATTTATTTCAATGTTTTATTTTTATTATTCAGGATCATTAAAAGATTACCCATATTTTTAAATGTTATATTTTGTTAAATAACTTGGTAATAAAACTAAATATATCTCCCAAGTGTCAAGAGAACTCTTAAAGTTTCCTTGTTATGATAGCATGGAGTTTGGTATCACCTGTAATGTCTTAAATGTTACATTCCCAAATCACTGGATTGGTAGAGGTGGATTAATATTGTGGCCCCTGAGTAGGCCTGATTTGAAACAATTGAACATTGTTTTTGAGGATGGGATACTATAAAAAAAATCGGAATTTGCAGCATTTAAAGGAAATGATCTGAGCTGTTGCAAGATATGCTGAGTGAAGTATAAATAGAAGTGTAATATTATGTCACCAATTGTTTTCACTTTGAAGTCTTTTGAACATAAAACGAAACTTGGAGAGTTTCTTGACATTCTGTATAAACAGTTACTTTTGTTATTTATTATTCGGCAAAATATAGCACTTTAAAATGTGAGTATTCTTTTATAATAACTATATTATCTGATACTATCATTCAAAATTAATGTTAATTAAATTTAAAAAGTGCTCTTTCAAATTTAGCAGATCTTTAGGAAAGATGCCAATTTATCGTTACTGTTTTCATTCATTATTTCTGAACTAAGTACTAAACTTCTTTTTTTGTTTTTGAACTATTAATAATTCAGTTGTATAACTCATATTCACTGTTAATACTGACTATGAAGAATTATCTGTCCTACTGTTAATAATACAACTACTGCTAATAATATATTAAGAGTAGAAGATTTATGCATATGCCTTTTTCATTATTGCTTTCAGAGAGCACTATTAGAAAGCAAAGCCCAGAAAGAGAAAGAAGAGCAGATACCAGTTGGTAAGTTGAAATCAGAATGCCTACCATAGTAGTCTTTAATATTATAATTTTTTGTGAGTTTGATAAATCAAAGCCATTTATGTTTATTATTGTAATGGTCTTTATGCTTTTAAGGGTATTGGGGATTTTCAAGCATACACATTTAAGAAATACAATTAATAATTATATGCTATATTTAGCCATGATACAAGCAGCTATTCCATTGTTCATTGAAGTATCAAAAGCAATATTTTTGATGGCAGGCAATGTTTGTTTAGTGGTCTTAGTTATCCATGTCCTGTATCAGGTTACAAATTGTTTTTTGATAGAGGTATGCTTTTCAAACCAGGGCGGTGGTGGCTCAGTCGGTAGCATGCCAGGCTCGTAATCTGCAGTTCCCAGGTTCGAGTCCCAGCTCAAACAATGTTGAGATTTATCTTCACAAAACTCCCCACCCTGCCCACAGTCAGTAGGGGACACCAATGGGCTTGGAAAGGCAGCCGTCCATCACATGGGACGTTAATCTATGGTCCCATGTATGGGAGAGCCATACCCTGTGCACGTTAAAGAACACGCTGAATGGCATTGATGGGAGGCTACCATCTGTCTCCCAACAGCTGTTCCAGTGGGTTTCCTCCCCCAACCTTCTCTGAGCCTTCGGGGTCCTTGTGACCTGGCCATTTAGCCCATTGTGTGCAAAAAAGTTGTTTAGAGGTAAACCAACCAACCAAGCTTTTCAAACCCTTTTTTTTTGTATATTGGCTACTTTTACTTTAACTTTTGTATAAGTACTGTTTACTATCAATAGTATTGTTTTTAGTATTCACCTCTCAGTTGTATTTGAAGTTTAAACAATCATAATTGCTTTGAAAAAGAAAATTTGTTATAGCATGCTTGACTTTCATCTTTAAATGCATTCATCTAGATGTGAAATTCAAGATTAGAATTAACTTGTGTGAGATCAGTTGACTTTGTTTAGTGTCTGTTTATTTAAGACCAGTCTCTGTATAAAACAACCATAATAGTTGCTTTTCATTTTCACAACGACCACATTGGAAATTGCTATAAGTAACATGCTGTTCTTTTACTCAATTGAAGAGTTTTATAAAATTTGCCTTTACATCAGTACAATGTTAATAAGTTAATGTTTTTACTTTATTCCCCACATTATAAGACTCATAATAATTTTGTTGAAGATCCAGATTCAGTCTACACTCTATGAAGCTTAAGCTTATTTTTGCATTGAGTTTGTTTTTCTATACGGAGATTGGTCTTAATTAAACAGATACAATGCAATGTGGTTGCAGAAAAATTTTGCACCTGATATGCAAAGTAAGGACAGTTATGAAGGAATGAATAGGTGAAGGATTAATGTAATTCACCTACAATCATGCCACATTCCTGAATATTGTCAGACTTCCAATGAGACTGAATTGTACCTGTAGTGTAAATCAAGATAATGTCAGCATCAGCCAGTGCTTTCAAAAATATGGCATTCCTCAATGACCATGAATGGAATGATAGTTCAGTTTGTAAGTACTCAAAAGACAACTATCATAGTTCTTGTTGGTCATCCACCAGTCACAGAATGGTCACTGTTTGCAATCAGAAATGTGGAGAACATCTCTCATCATACAGTGGTGGAATTAGAGATAGAGGCTCATGTGTCTGCCAAAACAACCAAGCCATATTTTCATAGCATATTTCTACTATGGCAGAGCTGCAAGATGGAAGTATCTGTTAGCATTACTGCTTATTTGAATCAGTGGACAAAGGAGAAGCCAACACAGTATCTTGAAACACTGTCATGTTCTCTGATGACAGTGAATTTGCCAAATTCTCAGATATTAGATGTGCTTAAGGGTTTCTTCTGAAGCATCTGTAAGCAGGGGCAGTCATTAATCTCGAATCTGTAATGCAATTATGGGATGTATGAAGGATTTTGTAGTTCAGGAATGACACTTTTTACTAATGGATTATTCAGTAATTGAGATCCTTTTTAGCACCTTGTGGTCCACTCACAGGTCTCTTGTAGGGAGCCATGGGCCCCTCTTTATGACTGCCACTGTGTGCAAGTCACAATCAAACGTGGCATTTCTTTCATGGTAATGGGGAGCCGTATGGGTGACTGGACACTCAGAGTTTGGTATGATACATCAGCATATTGTAGAAGGTTCTGCTGCCGGTATTTACTAGCTGGTAGCTGCATGAACATTGTATTAATGAAAGATGGCACTCTGGCATACATTATCTATTCAACATAAAAAGTGTCACAGTGAAGACATTACCTGTTTTATGTGTAAGTCAAACCATCACCACAATGCTTTATTCTGTATTGGTTTTCATTTTAAAATTTTGAGACAGTCTGTTATGTGGCAATAGATGTAGAGTCATACCTGTTTTTCATAATGCAAAGTTACACCTTTTTTTTTTAGGTTGAAAAATTGCATTAAAAATGCATAATTATGTGAATAAAATATGGTACTTCAGTTCCTTAGTTCAATTCATCTGCCTTAAATTTTCTGTAAAATTAGTTTTGATTTGTATTCAATCTTTTGCTCCACATATATTCATATTT
Source organism: Ryuthela nishihirai (assembly GCA_038380435.1). NCBI lineage: Eukaryota > Metazoa > Arthropoda > Arachnida > Araneae > Heptathelidae > Ryuthela > Ryuthela nishihirai. The sequence continues at coordinate 41,094,656 of JAWZYU010000017.1, read as the reverse complement.
TATGCTCATAGGTTAAAAAGAAAATATATTTCAAATTTGAACTACCCATCTGCAGTTATTGGAAATTAAGATCTATATTTTCTTTCTAGTGTATGAAGAAAAAGAGCTTACTGAAGAAATGATACAAAGGAGAATGATAAGAGCTAAGAAAAGAAAACAGCAGGCAGAAGAAAAGCGGGAAAAAGATAAGGTAATGTTGATTGCTGTTTATTATTAAAGTTACAGGGCACTGAAAATATGTATTTTAACAAGTGTTAACTGCATTAGCTAACTTATTGACTGGAAAAGAAAATTGACAATTTGCACTAAAGGGTTATTTTGTTATCTTGTTTTATCTTTGAGCAGCACTTTTTTTGCATAAAATGGGCTAAATGCCAAGCCACAAGTACCCCAAGGGCTAAAAGAAGGTTGGGGAAGTGGATCCATTGGACAGCTGTTAGGAGATGAAAGCTTCCCATCATGACCATCCAGCATATTCTTTAATGTATACAGGGTATAGCTCTCTTGTACATGGAGGCATGACTTAACATCCCAATTGATGGACACTGACCTTTCCAAGCCCAAGTGTCCCCATTCTCACCGAGGACAGAAAGAGGGTTAGTGGAAAAAATTCTTAACTCTGGCACAGTTGGAACTTAAGCTTGGAAACATCAGAATACGAGTCTGGCATACTACCAACTCAGCCAACCCCCTGCACTGAAGGGAAATAAATGTGCAATGAGTATTTCTATGTTCAGTGAGATGTGTATTGCAACAAAAATTTATTGCTCATTTTTATACATTTTATTGCAATTTATTCTCTATTTGCAATTAATAGCATTTCAAGAACTGGGGTTCACTAATTTGATATCTTGAAAACAGCTATCAAGTGCAGGATGACTGCACTTCATAGCTGTTGTCAAGAAAGAGACACTTCTGAGAGACTTGTGATCTCATCATTTAGCCATTGGTAATAAAAGTAAAAAGTGTGCCAAGGGTAAAACAACCAAATCCAACTCTACATGTGTATACCATGCTGCTTATGTTCACAAATGATGACATAAAATTATCTTTAAGTAGAAGCTATGTAGGAAGTTAAATTACTTTCATTTTGCAGAGTAATGTTTTAAAACAATTTCAAAGATCTTTATAAAAGGCTGAATTAGAAAGTAAAAAATTTTGTCTCTTTGAACACTGATAAAATGGATTTTTTTTTTTTTGTATCTTTTAATCGGTGAAGAATTTTGTAGGACAGGGGTTCTCAACATAACTCACTTCACAGCGCAACAAATTACACAAATATATTTCTGTATTTTAGCAAAGCCATTCCCATGGCCTAGTGGTTAGCATGCTTGGCTACTGATCTAAGGGACCTGGGTTTGAGCCCTGGGCATAGATGTGTGTTGTTTTTCTGCTGAGTGCCTGCCATCCTCTCAGACCTTCTACTATGACATATTAAACTGACAGGCTCCTGTTAGACCTCTGTGGCAAGCAGTTGCCTGAGGGGGTATTTATTTTATTATTCTGGCAAAATACATGAATAGGTTCCTATGGTTCAGCAATAGTTTTAGTACTCTCTAAACTTTCCCTTCGTAACATTTCTTATGAATTGATGCTTATTTTAGTAAGCATTGAATAAATAATACCTTTATTCAACTAGAATAAAGTGCAAAAAATAATACACAAAAATCAAACATCAAAACATAAAATACAAATGTTGTCAGTACAATGTAACCAAGGGATCACCAGACCCATCCAGGTTACGTATACTTAGAATAAGTTAAAACTTGGCATCTTCATCGCTTAAATAATAGATGTTGTGTACCATTAACATAAATATATGATATGGAAATTAATATTTACACATTCCGCTGTTACTAAATAATATACATTAAAGAAACTGAGAATTTAAAAATTAACAGTATTAAAATACAACCAAAGAGAATGAGGCTAATGAAATGTGATGAAGGACTCAATATCAAAAATACTCATCAAGTATAATTTTAATTTTTGTTTAAATTTTGCCTTAGAGCTTTCGTTCATCAGATTTATATATAAAGAATTAAATAATCTAGGAGCCACATAATGAAAATGACTTTGCATTATACCTTTGTGTGCCATTGGCACCTTAAATAAAGAACCACTGCATCTTAAATTTTGCTTACTATTATCTTTTTGAATCCAATGTTGATTTTTAAATAAAAAAAGCAAATTTCTAAACAAGTATAACTATCTGACATTCATAGTATCATTAATATTTAATAAATTTGGACATTGGAAAATTCCAAGAGAGAACACAAATTTTACTATTCTTTTATGGAGATTAATTTTTTGAAATTAGTTTTATAGACTCCCAAATACATATATCATATTGGAGTCTAGCATAGACCCAAGAAAAATATAAAGTTTGTAAAAAATTTACCGATACCATTTTTTTTTATAAAATCTGTTGAAAATATATTTTAATTTGTTCAATAAATAGTTAACACGAGTTGTCCAGTTCAATTTAGAATCTATAAAAACACCCAAATATTTGTATTCTTGCACTTGTTCAATTAATTCAAAGATTAATTCACACTTTATTAATATAAAATAAAAGTCATACTATTTGTAATTAAAAAATAAAGAATTTTATGACTTTAATATCATTAATATCCTGGAAATTTTTAAGATAATATATTGGTGACTTGATTATATTTTTAGGTGAACTTGCTATAAAGCTGTTGAGCATCACCACTGTAGAACAGGCGTTGTCATTCACACTTTATTGTTTAAGAAACAACATTTTCTTTAGATAGCAACTTTTGCTGTGCAATAAAGCCTATATTCGAGTTTTGAGCAGGTGAAATATCTTTTTTTTTTGTAAAAATTAAAGCACGATTTAAAAGTAAAATGGACTGCAAAATTTAATTCAAGTAAAATTTTAATTATTAAAAAGCAGTCTAAAAAATGCAAAAGTAAAATGGGAAATGCCAGTTTTTTAAAGATAAAAAGACCAAATTGATAATTTTTCAAGCTAGACAGCTGCTAAAAAAAGCTAGATATGGCTTGAAAAAAACTTAAGTTGGCAACACTATCTAGGATACATGTTTTAATCCCTTTTGAATATCTTCAGTCCAGTGTGTTTGTTGCTGGTTCCATTGCAGGATAATTTTATCTGTAAGATAGTTTATTTTACTGCTTTTTGGAGATTTTGCCTCAAAATGGTTTCTTGTTTACATTTCGAATAATTTTTTGCACAAATTTTACAATTTTCTGGCCATGATAAGTCATGAAACTCTGTTGAACACTCACTCATGTTGCTAGTAAAACAAGTCTTTATGAACTGAGATAGTTGTCGCATCCCTAATCATAGGGAGTTCACTTTGACAATAGAATAAGTTCCTAGCATTTTCATTTCTTATATTTAGAAAAAATAGAATTGTGCAATGTGCCATCTAGGTTGCAAACAGGAAACTTTTTTGTACAGACAAAAACTGAACTTTTAAAACTTTACAAGGAGAAGTAAAATAGATTTTTACAGAACAGTTTTGTAGTGAAACCTGTGACAAACTCTAGAGTTAAGATAACTCTGGAGTATTTAAAATGTATTGAAGCATGTATCTGAGAACACTTGTATTGTTAAAGGGTAAAAAAAAAATCCTTTTTTTTTGTTTCAGCTTCTAAAGAAATAAATCTATTTAACATTGACCATTTACACTAAAAATTGTAAATTTTAAGATTCCGTGAAATGAAAAATAAGTTAAACAATACTGTCTTTACACAAATACTAATTTCATGTTCATCTTCATTTTTTGAAAAATTTTTGAATATTTATATTAGTATTGTTGCATTTTCATATTTACATATGAATGCATTGATAATTTTTTTATTTCACTATTGAAAAAGGCAATTCTCTTAAAGTCACAAATGCTTTAATTATGGCATCTTGGGATTGTAACTTGCTGCATATACATTGATAGTTTATTTCAAAGTGACATTTAGTATGCCATCATTCTCAAGTATCAAATTTATAATGGGAGTAAGCTTATTATCTTATTATCTAGTATCAAATCTATAACAGGGGTAAGTTTATATTTAAAAGCAGTGTAATGGGGGAGGGTATAAATGTTGAAATTATATCAAGAAATGACTATATATATATCAAATGACTCATGTATCTTGTGTTGTTTTTAATGTAATTATTACTTTATGTATTTCAGAAACAAACCATAGAAAGACTTTTGAAGAAGACTGATGCAAAAGTGAAGGGACTAAAGGTAATTTGAATATTTAATATATTTTGATGTAAAGTCATTTTAATATTAAATTAATTATGTTGTAAAAAGGAGAAATAGGCTATATTTGTCTTATTCCCCCAAATGTGCCTAAATTCATAAAAAGTAAGGGTGTTTCATTTTACAGACTACTTTTTTGGGTTAGTTGCATGACCATTAAACCAATAGTACACCACCTGTAGAGGCACACCATTAATAACCACACAACTCTTAAGCTAACTAAAATGGAAAACTTGCTCCAAATAATATTAATAAAAAAATTCTTGAAATACTGTTACCATGGGATTCACACTAGCTATTACCATGTTCATTAATTGCAGGCTGATATAGCATAGTTGTAGCCTCTTACTATAGGATGAGTGTTCAAAAAGTACTGGAGATATTTCACAACTCCAAATGAGATTTAAATATCATACTTCCTAACTTATGGAGAGAAGTTTTACAATGGTTCTTTGTTTTCTCCATTCAGTATTGTTCAGTGATAATGGATCACTCTCCATGACTTGAAAAATATCTTAATTTCACTCAATAATAACTTTTAATAGTAAAAATTTATAGAAGGCTACAATTTGAACATGTTGCTCAATTAAGAAATAATGTACATCAATAGATGTACATTATTTCTTTAGTATTATTGAGCAAGAAGATCTAGTTAATTATGTTTTCAAAATCAATGTTTTGACTGCAAAATGATTACTAGAATTGTGGGAAAAAAGTGTACCTAAGTGCTCTTTACTTAACCATAGCTCTCACACTTCTGCAATTTGCAAATGTTATGACTAATATGTAACATGTACTTGTGTGTGATTAATTTTCAGCTTACTGCTATCCCAATGTGACATAGATAAATAAATTACCCCTCAAGTAACTGCTTGCCACAAAATTCTGTTATCTCCGCAAAATTCCCCGCCCTGCCCACGGTCAGTAGGGACACCGATGGGCTTGGAAAGGCCATTGTCCATCAGATATCCCTTTGCACTTTAGCTAGGCAACATAAAGCTGTAATTTTCATAGCAATAAATTTAATTTTTTTTTAAATGTACTCATTTGCCACAATAAGTTTTGGATTTTAATTTTACTGGCACAAGATTTAAGTTGTGTTGCCAGTGTACTTAATAATGTTTAGCTTAGATAATTTCATGATAGAATTTAAATTTCTTTATATAAATATAATTTCTTTTGAATTTCAATGGACTCTAGTCAGATATGAAATATGACTGAGTTAAAATAAATCAGTACATTTTTTCCTTTGAATTTCAATAGGCTGAAGCTATAAGAAATTTATATATGTCAGTAATTTGATTTGCAATGTAATAATTAACTGTATATGTGATAGCTGATATCTGTAGAGAGCAAAGCCATAATCAAACAATCTGCCACCAATTATGTAATTGTCCTACTTTTAATCTCGTGCATTACTTTTCAGCAGTTAATTTGTTCAGCATTCACATGTCTCACACCTGAACATTTTTTTTATCCAATCATTCTTTCATTCCCTCTGTTTTTTTTTTATGTTACTGGGTCTTTATACATGGTTTTAGTTTTAATACTTCTGCCTTTTGCTTTTTTTTTCTACCAATATATCCTTATTGTAATTTTCTTGTTGATCTATCTGTTTTATGTATGTATTTGTTTTCTGTATTCTATATTTCGTTTTCTGTAGTGACATTTTTTTATCATTATTTTTACTTGTTTGCCACACTATAGCTTTTTGTGATAGTGTACAATAAAACTCTGACCAAAAATGCATTGTAAAGTATAATGAAACATGTATTGGTGATCTAAACTTTTGATCACCAATTTTGCTACAGTATTAAAAATGAGCTATGGTTGTCAAAAAAAATTGGAGATCAGAAAAAGTCTCTTGAGAGATAATGTGATGTAGACTTTTTGCATATTTCAAAATTACTTTTAATAATACACATGAAAATTTCATTGCATCTTTTTTTTTGTTGGGACATGTCATATAAACCTTTGCAAGTAACTGAAATAGTCAGGTATATTCACTGGTTAATAACAAGGGTTTACATTCCTTAAGTACCAGCAATTCTATATATGCTAAACTTAGTTCATTATTAAATATTGAATAAACTCGACTTTTTTGGTATATACTAAATAATCACCACTTTGTAAGTCGATTTAATTTTAGAGGAAAGATTGTCTTGAGCCGGGTGGGATACGAACCCATGACCTCCTGATAACATGTCCTTTAAAATTAAATTGACTTACAAAGTGGTGATTATTTAGTACAGGGGTGGCCAACCCAAATGATCTTGCGGGCCACTTTGGAAATGCATCACTCCGCTGGCCACATATAAAATTATATATCCCCATATTAGATTTAGACCCACTATAGACATTTTTTTGGAATGAAAAATTGAAACATAATGAGTTATTATTATTGTGTTTACTATTATTCTTACATGTAAGGATGCACAAATAATGTATTTTTTTAATACATTGGTTTTCACTACTTTGGCCATTATAAAATAAATGTATTTTGTAAAAGTGTGATGAATCTCGCGGGCCGGAAAAATGTTCAAGGCGGGCCGCGGGTTGCCACCCCTGATTTAGTATAAAGAAAGTTGAGTTTATTCAATATTTAATTAATTGTATACTTGTAAGATATACTTTCCATCTATAAGGCATTTATCTGCCGATTGTGGCTAAGATTGCCTGAATAGCGCCTATATGTGACATAATGGAATATGTACTGTAGGTTGAGAATGTTCATATCATCAGTTAGAGGAGATTTTGATTGACAGCTGATAGCTCAGTGGTCCAGAGCACCTGACATGTTATCAGGAGGTCGTGGTTTCGTATCCCACTAGGCTCAAGACAATTTTTCCTCTAAAATTAAATCCACTTACAAAGTGGTGATTATTTAGTATTAGTTCATTATAGTATGACAACAACATTTCATACTTGCTAATTAATTTGCTGAAGAAAAGAGCATAAAAAATAAGTTTAAATAGTAGATAATAATAATTTGTGCATATTTCTGAAAATTTATTGCTTTTATCTGGTATTTGTTTTATGCTTATTTTTTCTTTTGTAAATGATATGTATTTTCTCAGCTCTAAATATGCACCCAGATTTTAGAGAGTGAATTTTTTGAAAAAAATATTTCACTAGATATATTTTGCACCTTTGGATTATAAGATATAAGGCAACTGTAGGTATCATTTTCCAGGGGAAAATGTATTGTTCATATATATATATTAATTTTTTGTGTATTAGTTTTTTCTGCCACAAATTTATGCAATAATGGCAGTTTTTGAATTCCACAACCAGTCAAAATAGTTTTTAAAATTAATGATTTAAATATATATTGAATGTTGTTCACAGCTCATTATGAAGATTTTTTCTAATTGCATAGGAGTAAAAGGTGAAAGAGTATGTACTTTACATGAAATGATATATTATAAGAAATATTATCTTATTTAGAAATTGAAGAAAAGAACAGATGTTCCAAAGATTACATACATCAATAGTTGCATTAAAGGATCATCTTTGTCATTGCCTGCAGGTTTAAATTTCCCATTGCAAGCACAGGTTGCTAAAATGTAAGTACTTTTAAAATTGCATATTGTGCATATGGATAAGCTTCTATTATATTCACCAATTTGATATAAAGTTTAACTTAAACTGTTATTGAAAGCCATTAGAGAAAGAAATATTTTGGAAATGTTCTCTTTTATATGCAAGGTGTTAAATAGAAGAAATATTGGATTGAAATCACAAGTTTTCATAGTTTTCAATCACTTCTGTAAAATCAGTAAATCATTCTGTAAGATAGAGAATAGAAATGCTATTAATTTTTTAACGTATTTGTTATTCTGGTTATGAAACGTTTCTTAATTAATATAAAATAAAGAGGATGTAAATTTTTTTGTTATTTGGTAAAATGATGGTGATCCCACTACAAACACACTATTATATATAAATATAAGGAGCTATGACAGTGATAAAAGTTATTACCATTTCAGTAATATATATATATAATAAATTCCCAATCCAACAGTTTCTCTATTTAATAGTTTCCTGTAATAAGAATTTTTTATCCTGGCCCTGAATTTTTCCACTTGTAAAATGATTTTTCCTGTGTCTAATGTTCAGAAATTTTTGTATAATTTCCTTTTTTTTAATTACCTTCCAATATTGACTACTTTTTTGTATTTCAAGGGTGGAAGAGCTTATCTATTTTAATCTACTCATATTCTCCCCTTTCCCCCCTTTGGGATTATCATAAAGTAAACTACAGCTTTAACAATCCTACAAAAGCTGCACCAGTGCAATTCACAAGTCTATAGTCACAGCAAGTCTTCACTCTACTACAAAAGCTACACCAGTGCAGCATTTCTAGTACACTGAAGTAACATACAATTGCTGATATGTTAGTATAATAGCTAAACATATGTAAATGCAGCTGACTCTGTTTGAAATTTCAGATCCTTATACCAAGGTGGTATATCCCCTGACACTATACAGTATAAACTGTTGATATTATTCAATTATTACGTTGCATTCTATAGCTAATATATATGGATGATTGTGTATTGATGGCTGACTGACAGGGGATCACACTAATTCTAACTATGATGCAGAAATGGTAGAACTCTGAAAATTTGCACCTAATTGTAATTTGAATCATAAATCTTTGAAAAAATCTGAAATTTGACCTCTGATGTGTCCTTCAAGGTCAAATGGAGGTAAAACCATGTTTTAAGAGTGCTAGAAACGTGAAAATTGGTGTCTGGAAATATTTCAGGTTGTAGATGTCAAAATGTTATGAAATTTCAGATCCAAAGGGTCTTTGAGGTCGAAGGTCAAATATAGATCTGCTGGTGCTAGAAAGCTAAAAATTGGTTCCTTGGGATATGATGGATCCTTTGAGGTCAAATCCTGATATACCATTACTGGAGAGCTGAAAATTGGTAATAGGGCTATTTCTGGCAGTTAAATTCAGAAATGAGAGGGATTTTCAGAACTGGTGTCATACTCGATGTTAAATAGGAGTTGGAATGACAGGCTAGAAATAAATTTGATTTCTAATATATACACACACGTCATCATCATCATCATCCTCAAGCAGCCATGGGCTATGGAGGTCCAACCAGACCGTGCAATTTAGTTCTCCAAGCAAGTCTATCCTGAGCTACATCTACTGCATCAGGCCACTGCACACCAATTCTAACAAGGTCCTCTTTGACATTGTCGGCCGACCGCATCCTCGGTCTCCCCCTCTTTCTGAGGCCTTTAGGCACACTGTTCATAAACCTATTCGCCAATCTATAATTATTCATACGGGCAACATGGCCAAACCAACAGAGTCTCTCTCTGCACAATATGCTGCTTAAAGGAGGTTGCAAACTCCTTTGCCTAACCTCATTATTAGTTACAAAGTTGAACCACCTAATGCACAAGATACTGCGTAAGCATCTGGAATCGAAAGCATCTAGTTTCCTGTTATCATGTTTACAAAGTGTCCAAGTTTCACTACCATAACTAACCCTAGAAAGAACCAAACTATTATACAGTCTAATTTCAGTCTTTAAGTGTATACGCCTATTTCTCCACACTCTCCATAGATTCTTAAAAGTCCCAGCAGCAATCCCTATTCGTCTGTTAATCTCATGCCGCACATCACCATTATCCGTTACATAGCTCCCAAGATAATTACACTGTGACACCTGCTCAAGACTGCAACCATTCAGATTAACTGAATCACAGCCTGCCTGACCAATTTTCATCACTTTAGTTTTCTCTCTGTTTATAACCAAACCTACTCTACTACCAGTCTCATCAACAGCTCGAATGAAAGAGTTCATCTCATCAACATCATTTGCCAAAAGGGCTAAATCATCAGCATAATCTAAATCAGAAATTTTAGTATCTCCAGCCCATTTAAGACCAAAATCTTTCCCTTGAAGTGAATTTCGCATAACATAATCAATAACCAAGCTAAAGAGAAAAGGAGACAAAATGCACCCTTGTCGAACACCAGAAGTAATGCTAAACCAATTGCTACAAGCCTTACCAACTCTCACACACGACTCAGTGTTATTATAGAGAGCTTTCATTATGTTAACTAACTTGTCAGGTATACCTATGATTTCACAATCAACCACAAATTATGACGATCAACAGAGTCGAAAGCCTTTTTGAAATCAACAAAGCTAGCAACCAAAGGTTTCTGAAACTCTAAACATTTCTCAAGAATCTGCCTAAGTGAAAATATCTGATCCACACATCCCCTACCACTTCTGAATCCACATTGCTCATCACGCAATTGATTGTCAACCAGATTCTTAATTCTATTAAGCACAATCATGGAAAGAACTTTACCTGGAACAGAGAGTAGGCTGACACCCCTATAGTTATCACAAGAACTGCGATCACCTTTTTTGAAAAGAGGGATAACAATAGCTCTGGTAAAATCCTTAGGAACCATGCCTTTATCATAAAAGATATTCAAAATTTCAGTCATCCAAGTGGTAACCAAAACATTCCCAGCTCTAAGCATTTCTGTAGTAATTTCATCTACCCCTGGGGATTTATGAAGTTTAAGTTTAGAAACAGCCAAAATAACTTCAGATTGTGTTATAGGGCCAACATTAAAGCCACCAATGAATCTATCATCATTGCAAACAATGGGAGTAGAACTAACTACATTGTTTAGAACATCACTGAAATACTCAGCCCACCTAGCCATGACAGAATCCTCCCCTTCTATAACCTTACCTTGTTTATCCTTCAATCCTTGTATACCTGTCCGTTTTCTACCACACAAAACATTAACTATCTGGTACAGCACTCTGCTGTTGTGCTGTCTAACTGCTATCTCGGCTTTGTCAGCCAAGCCAAAGATTCTTATCAGCAGCTAACTGATCTTTTACACGTTTATTAAGTTCTCTGTAATGCTTTCTATTAGGACTAGTAGGGTATTGATTAAAGACATTCCTGCAGTTCTTTCTTTCCAAAATAAGCTCAAGTGCCTTATCACTCAGATAATTCTGTCTCTTCTGCTCCTTTTTTCCTAAAAGAGTACTGTTAGTGTCCGAAAAAGCCTGTTTAAAATGATCCCATTCTTCCTCAACTTCAGTAGTAAGCAAACCATGACTGTCATAATGACTAAGTAACTTATCATGGTAAGCTTTGGCTATAACTGGATCTTTCAGAGCTTCAGTATTCAAAATAAATTTTTTAACCCTAGCACAACACTTTTTAAGTTTAAGTTGCAACACACTTTTAACAAGGTAATGGTCAGATCCAATTTCAGCTCCCCTATATGCCCTGGTATTCCTAACAGAACTAGCCCATTTGCTGTTAATTAATATGTAATCAATCATCTTCTTATGCAGCCCATCAGGTGAAACCCATGTGTACTTATGTATGTCACGGTGTTTGTAATAAGTGTTAGTTATTCTGAATCCATTGAGTTTACTTACATGTAGGAGACGTTGCCCATTGCCATTGCAGCTACCAATACCAAAAGGGCCTATTACTCCTCCCCAAAGGTTAGAGTCAGTACCAACTTTGGCATTGAAGTCACCAAGAACAAGGGTAATATCTCCTTTCTTGACAGAATTCAAAATATCCTGAAGTTGTTCATAAAACCTATCCTTCTCATCCTCATCGGCATCCTCAGTGGGGGCATAACAGCAGATAACATTCAAGTCTTTAACGCTTGTCTGAAATTTTGCTCTAAGAAACCTTTCATTAATGCACTCATATCCTAGAAGAGCATCACTAGCGTGTCTGCTGAGAAGCAGACCCACGCCTTGGTGATGCTTATTGTCGTCCCTCCCTGAAAAGAGAAATTTAAGATTATTTTTAAGAATCTGACCTTTATCTGTCCATCTGGTCTCTTGCAAGCCGAGAATATCTAAATTATAATGGTGGAATTCTTGTGTGAGGACATCAAGAGAAAAAGCTCTGTGCAGAGTCCTCACATTCCAACTACCTATGGAGAGAAAATGGTTAGTGGGATGTTTAAAGAAACTATGTTTATTTAGAGAGGGAATGCTGACAATATCAAACAGCCCCCTAATCGCAGACATGGGGCAAAGACCCGTTCCCCCACTACTAAAGGCTGAAGCCATCTACACTGGAAGACTTCCCCCAATGTAGAATTTGACGATGCCAATAGAAGCAAAGAGTTCAGGTGCCTGCGATGACTTCTGCTCAGGATTATCCACCAGCTGATAAACATATCCTGTGAATCTATTCACTTGGGGCTGTCAACCCACAAACAAACAGAAAACACAGCGGAAGATTTTCCCTCTACAGAAGCCCACCAGTGCAGCAAAATCAGGATCCATAATCAAGCTCAGAGCCATATATCTGTCCAGTCCAACACACACTGACAAAATTAAGCTAATATTAACAAAATGTGTCGTAATGTTTTTATTGTGTAATATAATTAAGTGAAAACTTTCCCAGAAATATATTTTAGTATAATGAGGAAATATGTAGAAAACAAGAACTCTCAAACCAGAAATGAAAATATTGCAATGGCATAATAAAACAAAATTGCATTGCAGAAGTTGACTTCAGATGCTCCAAAATATGCACACGCATGACATCAGTATGGAGTATGATCCTTCTTATAGCTAAACAGGCCTGTCAGCTTTGATCCATAACCCAATAAAAGGTTGTTCAGAAGATACTGCAGCAACAAATCCCATTCTTCCACAAGAGATAACTCTACCTTGCAGAGTGACTGAGAAGGTGGATGATAGTTTACAATGCATTTCCCTAAGGCATCCCATACATGTTCAAGGTGTTTAGTCTGGTGACCTTACTGTCATTACTGGCATTATTACTGGCATTATCATCCATACACTGCACTTCCATAGAGCACACATAGGGTTCAAGGATTCTTCTCTGTACCTCTAAGCAATTATAGAGCCTCTATTAAGCCCATTAAGAGTAGTATGGCTGTTTATGGTTAGACCAGCACTCCACCTCCAATGTAAGTAACCCTTTAATATTGGAGATGTCTGATAATGGGGTGAATCTGGAGAGAACAAGAATTTGCTGTTCTCTCTAGATTAAATGGCTAATCATGACTTATCAGTAAACAGAACATTAGCCTATTGTTCAGGGCTTTAAACAATGCATTTGGTAGCATCAGTTTTGCCAAGATTTTTAGTTGGTGTTTAGTGAGAGACAAACCACTGGTCTCCTGGCATAGAACCCACTCACATATAGCCTTCATGATGCTGTTCTACTGGAAATCTTTTCAGCTGTGGCCACAGAAATCTTGAGAGACAGTTTATGCAAGGTCATCATACTATTCCATCATGCCATTATTGGCAGATAACAGTTTGGGTTGAAATAACTCTCATGTGACCTTGGCCTTTTCTTCTGGTAATGGTTCCTGTCTCCTAGAATCATTTTCAAAATGTCAATATTACCTTTCTCGATACATTTTCAATTTAAATTTTAATTTAAATTTTCAATTTATCTCTAAAAACTAAGAAACAAAAATTGCATTTTCCGACCCCCTCTGAGGGTAAAGGTGAAAATCATTGCCAATGCAAAGTTCTTGCATTTATATTTCACAACCAAAATTTCAAATTTTTAATGTAATTGCATTGCTTGCAATATTAGTTTGAAATTTTTCAATTTCAACTTTTTACACCATTAGAGGGTGCATTTACAACTCTGATGACTTGATATCTCTGTCTAGATTGCCCTGCTTCAAGTCTTCTAATAGCCCACTATTGCAAGGAATTGTCTAAATGATAATGGCTTATCATCTTCAGTAGTAATAATAAGATTAACCCTCCTTGCAAGCAACAATTTTGAATGGAGTGATTTGGTAACAACCCATTATTTTTTTGGTCATATTGCAAGAAATTTTGAGGCTGTAAACAAGTATCAATTGAATATTTGAAATTTTCAGGTAAATGCTTATAATAGCATGCTTTTACCTTTGGGGATGTTGTTAAAATCAAAATATTAATGTAAAATACTTACCTTTATTTTGTCAACCAGTGTAAATTCTATATATTGTAATATATAAAATATTGTAAAATATATTGTAAATCTATATTATAAAATGTATTGTAAATCTATATTGTAAAATACATTGCAATATGTTTTCATGAATTATTAGTTTTTTAAAATTATTATTTGTATTTTTTTTTTACATAGAAATTATAGTAGATTCTTCTGATTTTTCTTTTAATACATCCATTTTTTTTGCAGACCTCCAACCATTGTTTTATGTGGCATGAGTGGCTGTTCAAATCCAAAGAAATATTCCTGTTCAAAAACAGGTATTCCTCTTTGCAGTTTAGAATGTTATAAAAAGAATCTAAGCCTTCACCATATAGCAGCAACTGTGCAAGTGTCGTGATGTAGTGTTATGTCATTTGCAATAATGTACCATATCAAGAAAAGACTACTGATAACATTGCCACAAAAGATTCAGATGTATGTATCTGAAGACTGCATTATAGCTTTGTCTCTAGCAGAGTATTCTTATCAAGATTTAAAATCAGCTTTTATCTTTATTATTATTATCATCATCATTTGACATTATTTTTATTCTAAATAATTCCACAACCTTTTACTCATATGTTCATCTCATTGAGGAATAGAAATACTTAAAAAAGAAAAAAGTTGAGTAATATTTGCTGAGAATGAAAAGGTATATTGTTTGTATTCAGAGAATTTTGGGTTAGGGGAAATGATCCTTAGATGTATCCAAAACTTTATAATAAACACTTCAAGTTTAAAAATAAGCATGTCATGCTTAAAATTATGTCTATTATATAAAATTTATTTTTAAAACAAGTTTTTTTACTTGAAAATTAATGTTAATTTCAATGTAATAAAATTGCAATGTATATATCATAAATTTAATAAAACTGTAAACACTGTATGTGATACATAAATAACTTATGTTAATAAATTTATGGTATATAAATAACTTAATGTGATATATAAATAACGTTATTGTTGGATTATACTGCCTTATTTCTGCTATGTTTTATTTATATATCATAGAGAGTTTGATTAATGTTAACTATTTTTAATTTCTATGGTAACTAGAAGTATAACATATTGCCTCTGGTGAATATGGCGTGCTCATTTTCAGACAAAATGAAATTTTTAATTTTCAAAATTTTGTAACCTTTAATAGTAGTAATTTGTACTAATGGTTGATTGGAAGATGTAAATAATAATATTAGCTCTATAAAATGCAAAATGAATATATTATTTATCCCTTAAAATGAAAATGTTGGATTGTTTTATTCCCTAATGTTAAGGGGCAAATCATCCTGTGCATGTAAAATGAAATAATTTATTTATTATTACTATATTGAAATATTTTAAATTAAGTACTAAATTTATAAAAAATAAGTAACAACCAGTCAAATTTTAACCAGTTATAATTTAATTAGAAACATTATGACTATCAATTATACAGTTCTTCATTATCACATTCTATCACCAGAATCTCTAATTTCTAGCATAAATATATTGTTTGCAATATTGCTTCAAGTTTCACATTTTCTACATTTAGTGCCTTCTAATGATGATAAATTAAGACCATTTGGAGGATTTTAAAACTGTGAATCATCATATTTTGTTAGTACCTATTCAACTCAAAAATAATTTTTGATTAATCTCTAAACACAAAAGTTGCATTTTCCCATCCACCCTGAAGGTGAAGAGACAAATTGTAAACCACTTAATCATCACACTCCACCACAAAAATATCAAATTTTTGAAATTTTCAAAATTTTTCACCATCAGAGGGCATAATTAAAGCTGTTGGAAAATTTTAAAGGTGTGAATCAATAGTTTATCAATACCTATCTTACCTAAAATAAATTTTCAGTTTATCTCTAAAAACTAACAGTTATCTCTTAAGAAACAAAAATTGCATTTTCCGACCCCCTCAGAGGGTAAAGGTGAAAATCATTGCCAATGCTAAGTTCATGCATTTATGTTTCATAACCAAAATTTCAATTTTTTAATGTAATTGCATTGCTTGCAATATTAGTTTGAAATTTCAACTTTTTCCACCATTAGAGGGTGCATTTGCAACTATAGGAAGATTTCTGAAGACTATTATATCCAAAAAACTATTATGACCCAATCCCTATCCAACCCAAAAATATTAAAAACAAAAAGATTCAATGTTTACTGATCAAAAGACAGATAACAAAGTGAAAACATTAACTCATTTTTTCTGAAAACAAGCTAAAAATTAGAACACCATTTTATATACATTTACTTCTGAGCTTAAAAAACAACAACAAATTAAGCTCTTTAATTCCATAAAATTTTAATTGACATTAATCCATTTTTATTAGTGTAATTTTATGAGCTCATATTCCATTACCCACTCCATTAGCCTCTACCCTATAATCCCAATATTTATCCTTAACAAAAGGGGTACAAAGCTCACTGAAATTCTATTGCAATAAAAATAACCAATATAAAGTTTTTTATTTCTAATATCTAATTTATTGCACACGCACACTTACACATAGATGCAAAGAATACAATATGTATATAAACTGAATGGACAAATTATTATATACACCTATCTAATAACCTGTTGTTCCACCTTTTGTCCTCACAACAGCAGCCAGATGTCTTGGTAAGGATTCAGTGAGGTGTTGAAACACAGAGGTGGTATTGCCCCCCCCCCCCCCCCATGAAGCAAGGATTGCCTGTCGTAGAGCATCCACAGTTGGCGGCTCAAACAGATCTTCCCAATGAGGTTGAGGTCCAGCAATCGAGGGAGCCATTCGAGTGTGGTAAGCTCACTTAAATGCTCTTGGAGCCAATTGGTCGCCACTCGGGAAGTATGCAGTGTGGCATTGTCCTGTTGAAAGATGGCGTCATGGTGCGGAAAGAGAATTGTTACAAACAGGTGTAGATCATTGGCAAGGATGTTCACATACTTTGTGCTGGTGACAGAGGTCTTAACAGGTACAAAGGACCTCAAATAAGCCCATGTAAATGCACCCTAAACTGCTACACCACCTCCACCTGCCTGTATGACCCCAACTTGGTAAGTTGGGTCTATCACTTCATTTTGTTTATGCCACACACGCACCCTCCCATTGGCATGATAGAGTTGAAACCGTGATTCCTCAGACCAGATGACATGTTTCCAGTCCTCCACACTCCAGTTGCAATAGACCTTTGCAAACTGCAGCCTAATCTTTCAGTGCCTTGCAGTCAACAAGGGGATACAATGTGGACATTGACTGCCATAGCTTAATTTCCAAGATAATCACAGCAACTACCTATAATCAGTACATTATCACTATTATGTGACATTTAGAGAAATAATGATAAAGATGTTACCAACACATTTTTGACTCACTCTTGCATAATTTTTAAAGGATATAATCCCACACCAGAAGTTCCTATGATTTTGCATTGTTGTCCACATGTATGCCCACAGTTTGAGATTCATTTTTCTTGTGATGGCAATTTTCAGCGCTGTCTTCAGTTGTGATGACACTGCACTAGTTATAATGGGACACTAGGTTTTTTGCACAGTCTTGGGATATGTATATATCCAATGAAAAAATACAAAATATAATTATTACCCAACATGTTTCAGTTGCTGGGCAGCCTTCTTCAGGAATGCTAGTTTTTTGGGTGTTGCATAGGTTATACCACATGCTTGTAACTGTGCATGTGTTTGTTCTCCCTTTGCTTCATGTTGCTCGCAGTTTGCTGATGTTTCGGAGGAGGAGAGGTTTGGGATGTGCCATCGTAATGCCTTTGATTTTTTCTTTGGTAAATTTTTTCCTTGCTGGTCTAGTAATAATTTTCATGGTGTTGGGAAGTGATATATTTCGATATTGCAACAATGTTCTCTATTTTGGTATATGATCATTTGCTCAGCAACATCCAGTTGAAATTTTTTGAGTGATGAGTTAATGATTTCAGCATTTTCGTAATCAGGTAACTGTCCTTGTTCCGCTACTCTAGCAAGGGAGGTGGTTTTCCATTGCATTCTTACATCCATTCTATTTGTATTCTTACACCCATTCCGGAAGTTGCAGAATATGTTCCTTCATACGTACTTTAGTTGATCTTTTTTGTTTTACCAAAGTATGGCTTTTCCTTTGTGTTGATGTCAAGTTTCATTGGTATTTTGTATACACCACCAGTTTTTTTTTTTATCCCTTTCCTTATTCATTATATTTAATATGGGTGGGATGCTAGCTACTAGTACTTGATACCCATAAGGTTTCATTCCTTTACACATGGTGTTGACTAACCATGATATATTAGGTATGCTTTTTATAAATTTTGGTTTTTCTGCATCACATCTCTGTGTTGGAGTGGGTTGAATTTATTTTATAGGCAATTCCAGTTTCAGCATCTCATGTGACTGGACGTGATACTTCTGCTTTGCATATTGTTACCAGGGTATATATCATAATTTGCCCATTCAGTGTAGCTCAAAAATACAACATGCAAGTAAATCCCATGAGTTACATTTAACTCATACAGATTATTTAAAAAAATTATAGAGAAAAATACAATATCTGATATATTTGGTTTTATATTGTGATACAAAATAAGATTTCAATGTTTCTCATATTTATAAATGCAATTTTATTTTATGTTCCAACTATATTCAGAAGCCACATTTTTGATACCAATTTCCAATCTATTTTAAAATTTTAATGTATTAAATACGAAATGCTTGTGAATAATTTCTTTATTAGTTCTAAATATTATGAGGTACAGTAGGATCAAACTCTTTAATAAAACACAAATAAATACTGTACAATAAGTCTCGATGCCCAATTCTGCTACGATTCACCAGTGCATCGCATTGAGTATTACATTTGATGTATACATAACTCTGAGCATGACAATATGTCGCTCGCCAAATCTAGGGTGTGGACATTTTAAGTATTATCATAAATCTTAGATGTCACTATACCTTCGTTATATAATAGCATATACTTAGTACTATCAACTAAATACTTTCTTTAACCTATCTTAAAGAGTACTAGTTAGCAAATACAAAAGGCAATATTACCACAGACTTGCAAAAGGCTGGAACAACTGCATCATTTGATGTTAATCTGTTAGTCTCGACACTGCTGTCGTGGTTTCTAACACATGCTACATCGGAGATATCAGCAATGATGGATAAACATACATCAGAGTTCCACTGTAGATTACTGTTGTCAGTCCTGTTATCTTAATAACGGTGACAATAGCAGATTTCCACTAGCTTTTAATAGGGGATTCCTCGGACTTGAGTTGTTAATGTCCGTTGCAATAATGTTACAGTCGTATTGCTATTATCTGCTTATTTCGTAGTGGATTACACTAAAACTGTTGTACATGCTGGTATCACACTTTTTCTCTGAATTTTGGTGCTCACTGCCCTGCACTGGCCACTGCGGCACTATCATACGCAGACTTATAACTTTCAACAACAGCCATTAAAACTTTAAAAACCATTAGAAACTATCATATTTGGCTCAATTGAACTCCATACCTAGGAGTTATACTCACAATCCCCATAATCTTATGGAGCGACGCGTAGTTTTAATGGCTGTTGTTGGAAGTTATAAGTCTGCGTATGATAGTGCCGCAGTGGCCAGTGCAGGGCAGTGAGCACCGAAATTCAGAGAAAAAGTGTGATACCAGCATGTACAACAGTTTAAATGTAATCCACTACGAAATAAGCAGATAATAGCAATACGACTGTAACATTATTGCAACGGACATTAACAACTCAAGTCCGAGGAATCCCCTATTAAGAGCTAGTGGAAATCTGCTATTGTCACCGTTATTAAGATAACAGAACTGACAACAGTAATCTACAACGGAACTCTGATGTATGTTTATCCATCATTGCTGATATCTCCGATGTAACAGGACTGGTAGCATGTGTTAGAAACCATGACAGCAGTGTCGAGACTAACAGATTAACATCAAATGATGCAGTTGTTCCAGCCTTTTGCAAGTCTGTGGTAATATTGCCTTTTGTATTTGCTAACTAGTACTCTTTAAGATAGTACTATCAACTAAATACTTTCTTTAACCTAAGTATATGCTATTATATAACGAAGGTATAGTGACATCTAAGATTTATGATAATACTTAAAATGTCCACACCCTAGATTTGGCGAGCGACATATTGTCATACTCAGAGTTATATATACATCAAATGTAATACTCAATGCGATGCACTGGTGAATCGTAGCAGAATTGGGCATCGAGATTTATTGTACAGTATTTATTCGTGTTTTATTAAAGAATTGCTTTATTAGATTTGACAATGTAACTGCCTTTAAAATTAATCCATTTCTCAATCACTATAAAGCAGAAATCCAGATTAAAGAGATCTGAATGATTGGGTTTTTCAGTATTTGTTTAATATTAGTTCCTTTCACTCTCTAGTAACTAATTCCTTTCACTCTCTAGTAATAAGTACTCACTTGCATATTGCTGTGTGCATCATATTGCAGTGTGCTGAAATTAGCTTTTATTTGCAGAGAACTATGGTTGATGACATGATGTGCAATTAATTAGCTATTATGGGTGAGGGATTGCTTTGCATCATTGTTTATATGATTTTAATAAAGTATAAGAATATGTTTTGTTTCTTATGACGTATGTAGTTTTATCATTGTATCTTTGCGATAAATATAATTTTTTGATTGTTATTCTCATTCAAAGCTTTCTACTAAACAGATACTTCACTTTTGTAATATAATGTAAGTATATGTCATTTTTTTTGTAACATAATGTAAGTACTTGTCACTTTTTGTAACATAATGTAAATAAATTGTTAAAAATTACAGTTACTGTTAATGCATGATAAGAAAATTTTGATTTTGTGGAAATTTGTACAGTCCTTATTTATGTGTACTTGAGTGAGCTGTTGTAATGTAAATAATTGTTTTGTGAACCATATTTCACAAAAAAGAAATTTGTTTGTGCAAGTAAGCCTCAGAGGAAACACCAGAACAAAAAGCAATTATGATTTATCATTTTCATGTACTATGCATGAATTTTGTAAACAGAAGTCATATATAATTAGCAACACCTATGACGGAAGGTTTTACTGGTGGCTGTAAACAATTAAAACAAATGCAGAATTTTCACACATTAGTTATGGCTTTTGTTCTGCTCTTTCGTGTTATTAAATTTCGAGTGAGTGTTCAATGTCTTTTAGCTTTTTTGTCTCTAGTGCAATATGGCTTTAGTTTCCATTGCAGTATAAAACTCGGCTAACCAACCAACTTGGTACATGAGCCAAAAAAAAATATCCCTCTTTATATATAATAGAAAAATATTAATAGTCAGGAGATTAACAGTGGTACAGATTTAGCTTGCTGAACCATGAATTAAAATAATTTGCATGGTTCTAAGGTAATAACGGTGAACACCGACACACTACTTCCCATTCAAATAATTATAAATATTTCCTGGAAGTATAAAATATATTATTATATTTCCCCACTATCACTGTACACTTTTAGATAACTTTCAAAATAAAAGTTTTTCACACATTTTTGAAAAGTAGTTTACCTTATCTGTTCCAAAGAAATCTGCCCAATTTAACAAGTTACAAGCATTTATGTTTTTAAACAATCAAAAAATTTTGTAGTGATCTAAGGAAAACAACAAAAAAAAATCGTTTATTCACCATGAATTTTTTCTTTTTAGAATTATTAACACTCAGTATATTCATTCATACATTCTTATATAAGATTATGAAAATACAGGAAACATTACTTGGTTCACAAATATGTTTCATAGTTAACTTTTATCTGAAGTGCTACTATATTGTAGCAATATAAAGAACCAAAGAAAACTGAATCCTATCTTTAAAGACTAAAGAACAATTTAAAAGTACTATTAGTTCTATTTATAGTCGATGCAAACGTTTTTAATTAGTAAATAAATTATATTAAGAGCAGGTAATATTAAACTCCTTATATTTTTTTTATAAGAAGTATGGATGTAAATAATAGAAAACAGAAAAATAATAGACGGCTGCAGTGTTCATTGAATATTAAAGTATTTTTTTACCTCTAAAATCAGTCTGAATCACTGACATATAATAAAGAAGAATTAATGGAATAAAAAAGAGAATTTTATTTTTTTTTAAATGTTTTGAAATTCACATTACTTTGAAGCCTACTTAAATTTCTCTGCTGATAATACACTGAGAGGCCAAAAGTCATGGGATACGTGCATAATAATGGGTTGGTCCTCCTCAAGTCCTCAGCAGTGCAGCCACACGTCGAGGCATGGAGTTAATGAGTTGCCAGTACCATTCTGCATGGGATGGCAGCCCACACATCCTGCAGTGTAGACCATAATTGTGTTGCATTGGATGGTGCTGGATTCATGGATCGTAAGCTGTTTCCATTGTGTTCCACAGATGCTCCAAGGGGTTCATATCGGGGGGGACCGTTGGGGCCAATTCTTGGTGGTAAAGTCCGTGGAGTGTTCCTTAATCCACCTCCTAGCAACCAAAAACTGGTGACTTCATTATCTTGTTGGATGACCCTTCACCATCAGGGTGCTTGAAAGTCATAAAGGGGTGCAGGTGTTGTGCGAGAATGTCCACATATCTCATACCTGTCAGCGATTGCTCCAAACGGACGAGAGCCCAATGCAGACCATGTGAACACTCCAGCCTGAACAGTACCTTGCAGACAGGAAGGGTTCATGGGGCCTATGCCACACTCTAATGCACCCATCAGAACGAAAAAACTGGAACCTTGATTCATTGGACCATACTACCCGACGCTACTGTTCTACTGTCCAACTTCAATGTCTTTGGGCCCATTCCAGTCATTGAGCTCTATGACGACCTGTAAGCAATGGGACATGAGTGGGTCTTTGGCTACTAAATCTGATGGAGTGCAGGTGGCGATGGACAGTCCTTTCAGAAATGTTGCATGTTTGGCCTGCATTCAAATTGGCAGTGATTTTGTGCACTGTAGTTCGTCTGTTGGTTGTTACCATTCGTGACAGCTGACGCAAGTTTCGTTCATCATTTGCACATGTCTGTCCCGTTCGCTGGTTTACGTGTGTGGAAATGCCATCAGTGGAATACTGACGATAAACTCTTGACACCGTAGACCTGGGAAAACCCATCTCCGATATTGCATGACCCGTCCTTCTGGCACCGACGATCAAGCCACGTTCAAAGTCAGACAACTCACGACGTGCAGCCATGCTGAATTAACAATTACTCCGAAATGAATGTTGGATTTGTAGGCTACTGCAGCACCATTCTGCAGTTGACATCCAACCGATCGGTTATGAGTACAGCACGCTAGTTCTACTTTAACTGTTATTCCCATGACTTTTGCCTCTCAGTGTAGAACGTTATAAGCAAGGTTAACAGGGCATTAACTTTTATTAATTTTGTTAAATTGGTACTTAAATCTTTATTAATATAACTATTAATATTAAGACATTGCTTTCTTATCATTATAAAGAATCATAAAAGAATTTGACAAATCGTATTACTTACTACGGAAAATGTAATGTACTGTACAGATCAAAAGTACAGTAGAATATCTGACGATTTTTAACTATGTAAGGAAGCAGTGAGTTTTTCATATTCGAAAACATAATGTCAAACAACACTTCAAACTCAATGGTAAATATGATATTCTCAGAACTGTATTTGTTTGCGGAAACTGCTGAATGGACAATACAGTATTCCAAAATTATTTTGTTTACTAATTGTAAATTTGCTATATCCCATTTCACTTTCAAAACAACTGGAACCTTTATTCATCGGACCATGTTACCTGACGCCACTGTTCTACTGTCCACTACCAAATCCAATGGAGTGCAGGTGGCGATAGACAGTCCTTTCAGAAATGTTTTGTTTGCCCCGCATTCAAATTGGCAGTGATTTCCTGCACTGTAGCCCATCTGTTGGTCGTTACCATTCGTGACAGCCGATGCGAGTTCCGTTCGCTAATTTATGTGTGTAGAAATGCCATCAATAGAATACTTACGATAAACTCGACACTGTAAATTTGGGAAAACCGAATTCCTGCACGATTTCCGATATTGCATGACCCATCCTTCTGGCACCTATGATCAAGCCACATTCAAAGTCAGACAACTCCCGACGTGCAGCCATGCTGAATTAACAACTACTCAGAAATGAATGTTGGGTTTGTAGCCTACTGCAGTGCTATCCTGCAGTTGACGTTCAATGCATCGGTTACAAGTACAGTGTGCTAGTTATTCTGTTAATCCCATGACTTTTGGCCTCAGTGTATTTAACTGTTATTCCCATAACTTTTGGCCTCAGTGTATTTTCAACATCAAATTGATGGGGTTTTTTTGGTAACCAAAATGTGTTAACAAGATAATTTGAATTCAATCAACATTAAGACCATTTCTTTCTTTGGTTCACTGTATATTTAAAGGAAGATTTCTACACTTGCATTGTAAGAAGGAATCTGAAGAAAACAGTTTTTAAGCATTCTTTAGACTTCTCGAATATATTGGGTGTATTTTTAATGCAATTTACAGATTTATCATTAGTATTGTCTGCTCAAACATTTTAAACTGCAAAATTGTTCAAAGCATTTTTTTTGTGTGTACACCTTTCTTGAAATGGTTGTCAATACATTTACCAATGACAATGCACCCATCAAGTTCCATCCATTTAAAACAGAATATTCCTGAAAGGGTTGAATTCTTATGTTGAAGTTGTCTGTGCAGCTAACATATAAATAATTCACATTAATTCAGAAAGATATATGTTTTTTCTTTCTGACCTACCCGTTTTGTAATATTTCTCTAATGTAAAAGGTTGAAAGTTATGTTCCTTTCTTTGCTTGAGAATGTGTTACACAGAATCAAGTATAGGCGGGGGTGGCTCAGTCGGTAGCGCGCCAGGCTCGTAATCTGTAGTTCCCAGGTTCGAGTCCCAGCTGGGTAAGCATTGAGATTTATCTCTGCAAAATTCCCCGCCCTGCCCACGATCAGTAGGGGACACCGATGGGCTTGGAAAGGCCGCCGTCCGTCGGATGGGACGTTAAGCCGTGGCCCCGTGTGCGGGAGAGCCATACCCTGTGCACGTTAAAGAACACGCTATATGGCCTTGACGGGAGGCTACCATCTGTCTCCCAACAGCTGTTCCAGTGGCTCCCCTCCACCAACCTTCTCTGAGCCTATGGGGTCCATGTGACCTGGCCATTTAGCCCATGGTGTGCAAAAAAGTGCCGCTCAGAGGTAAAACAACCCAACCCAGAATCAAGTATGTTCATTAAGTTCAAAATTGATTTGTCTTGCCTTTCAATTTTTACCAATATGAAAGTTAAAAATAAATATTGCTCACTGTAAATGATATAGATTTAACCAAATTTGTCATTAAAAAAATCTTTCAGCGACTTAAATGATTTGTGTAGTGAAAGAAAGGACGAAAACTTATTCAAGAGACTTTCAATATTGGTAAGAAAGAATAATGATCTAACTTGCTGTGACACAATGCTTGATTACAGTGGTGTACCCAGAAACTTCCAATGCAAATTGGGGGTTTGATGTTCTTGAGTGTATGATATTCAGGGACTTCCTTTGGAAAATCTATATTATTCAAGCCCTCAAGGGAGGTGGGGAGTTATAACTCCTTCCCCTGCATGTGCCACAGCTTGATTGTAATAAAATTCCCTCAAACAGCTAAGTTCACAATTTTGTTTCATAGTTTTCATATGCCTAGGATGGAAGCATATCCTCAAGAGACTTTTAATATTGGTAATCAATGATAGCTACCTTGTCTTGCTGTGACACTACACAATAGGTAACTGAAAATTAAATCAGTGTCTATAGGTACTGGATAGAAAAATAGAACCATTTTCAATCACATTCAGGGCTCAATAACTTCTTCAATATGATTTTTAATGAAAATTATTCCTAAAGATAAATTATAGATCTTTATCAAATCTATCTAAATCTCGATTTTTGAACAATATTTGTTCAGTATTCAAGGAATTATAAATGCTGAAATATTTAAGAGGCTAAAAAAAAGTAACCCCAAAATTTAATTAAAATTTTAAAGCAGGTTAAGAAATCAGAGATCATATTTGGTTCTAGTAAAGTACTAGGTGCATTGCACCCAGTATTATCTCTTAACCTGTTTTAATGTGCTAATGAAAAATTCGGGTCAATTTTTTGTAGCCTGTTAAAATTTCAGCTTTCATAACTCTGAATACTGAACAAATAGTGTTTAAAATCGAGATTTAGATACATTACAAATTTTAGTCAATTGTATCTTCAGACATATTTTTCATTAAAAATCATTTTGAAGAAGTTATTGAACTATGAATGAGGTTTTCTGCTGAGACAACACGGAACTTTACCCAGTTTTCGACCCAGAATTCCTTATAAATTTCCAAATAGCTATACGTATCTATCACACAAATTCCCTGACAAGCATATTTCATATTTTTTTGGGTAATGAATGCATTGTCACCAGATAAAAAAAATGGAGTGTTTGAAAGACTGCATTAAAAAAAATATTCACTGCATTCAATTATGGCAGGACCTTAGCAGAAAAACGACACATCCATGCCTTACCCGGGGCTCGAACCCAGGTCCCTTAGACCAGTAGCCAAGCACGCTAACCACTCGGCCATGGGACGGCAAGGGTCAACAAGCCTTTGAAAAAAGCCCATTTAAGGGTGGCCAATTCGAAATTTTTTGTAATAAACCATGCAGTGAGATTTCTAGGATACGCAAACTTGTACATTCACAAAAAAGAGATGCTCATTTAGCATCTTTCACAAGTAGATCATTTGATTAGCAAGATTAGTACCGTTTTTAAAATGATTATAAAACAATATTTTAGTTATGATTTGAATTTTTTATTCCATTTACATATTAAAAATATCCATCGGTTGATACTGATTTAATTTTGTTAATTCTAGCATAAAATATATATCATTGTGCTAATGTAATATTGTGGCTTATTGTTGATTACGGGTTAACAAATGTCACTGTTGAAATTAGGACAGCCAAGGATAGTGCCAAACGCAAAACAACAACTGAGACATAACATTGGCAGACTCGTCTGAGAAATGCAGATATGAGGAAAACGGAAGAAGCATTTGCAAAAGTAAAATTGTTTTGCTTCATTAATTTTTATGAAACATACGTGGTAATATACGGTGAATGCAATTGAACTGACTTTTAAGAAGTTTGAACAGCGTATGGTAGATTACCTATGAATTAAAATAATTTCACACCAGATTTTAAGAAATTGATTGAAATTTTCCATTAATACAAAAGATTCCTTGTTAATATTTCAACAAGGACAGGAAATTCATTGCAAAAATAAATTTCGAATTAGTGTTTAATATTAGAGTTTTCCACGAAGTTTTAAAAAATTTAAAACTCAACTATTTACAGAATATTTGTCACTTGCTCGGGACAAAGCTCGAGGTTAGGTTGGTGTGGAATAGATTTTTCAGGCCACATTTCGCCCATGAGCACCCAGTTGCGGTTGGGTTGAGTTGTTTTACCTCCGGCACTTTTTTGCACACCATGGGCTAAATGGCCAGGTTACATGGACCCCGAAGGCTCAGAGAAGGTTGGGGGAGGGGACCCACTGGATCAGCTGTTGGGAGACAGATAGTAGCCTCCCGTCAAGGCCATCCAGCGTGTTCTTTAACGTGCACAGGGTATGGCTCTCCCACACACGGGCCACGGCTTAACGTCCCATCCGATGGACGGCGGCCTTTCCAAGCCTATCGGTGTTCCCTACTGACCGTGGGCAGGGCGGGGAATTTTGCGGAGATAAATCTCAACGCTGACAGCTGGGACTCGAACCTGGGAACTACAGATTACGAGCCTGGCGCGCTACCGACTGAGCCACCCCCGCCCACCCGGTTGCGGAACCCTGCTGTTGATAATTAGCTTATTGTGATACATTAAATTCTGTACTCTGAAATTCCGCTGCACAAATATATGGGCAAAGATGATACATGTGTATGAGAGTCTTTAAATCTTGATGCATTGTTATGTCGCTTGAAGCAAAGTATTTCATTTGTATTAAATAATATCGCTTATTGTAATTTCAAAGTATATATTAAAACCTTAATAGTATTTATAATGTGGTGCCCAAATACAGAATGTTTCTCAAATGTAAAATATTGCACATAAAAGAACATAATGTTAAAAATTTTAGAAACCAAGATATTTTTGTTGTTGGATCGCAATTTTATGTACATATAAAGTGTTCATCAGAATTCTGATAAAGATTTCATATGCAAACAAGCTGCTAATGTAAATGAAAATTTTCGAAAATACTGTTTTAAAAAAAATGTTATGACAATAAAATGATGAAGCCAGTTTACTGTTTGCTACTCATTTTGGTACCTTTGTATTTAATAATGCATATAAAAAAATCAAATTAAGCTATACCCAGATACTATTTGTCGTGTGAGAAAGGGAAGCAAAAGTTAATGGAATGTTTCTTAATATCACGATTTTCCAAGCGTGAGATATCCCTCTGCCCGTCTGCAGCCATAATGTTCGTATAACTTCATGAAATCGGAAACTTTTATAAAGAAAAAAAGAATATCCGCCGAACTTTACAAGGTTCTAAAAACAGTTTGAAAGCTTTTTACAAACGACCTAGACCAAATGAAGCAAGTTAGTGTCTTGGAGCCAAGTTCTAAAAGCTAGACCTTCGATCCATCTTAAGCCAAAATAATCGGGTTGTGGGGGGCTGGAACCAAGGCTCTACCTTTAATCTGGTTCTGAAAAAAATATTCCCCATTTTTTTAATTCCAACTAAACGCATATCGCCTCTAGCGCATGCGGTAATTTCGTTTTGAAAGAAAATGAATTTTATCGTTTACCTACTTGCTTGGAGAACTAAATTGCACGGTCTGGTTGGACCTCCGTAGCCCATGGCTGCTTGAGGATGATGATGATGATGACTTTTTTTCGCTCCATAAAATTTTAAATTCGAACTAATGGATGATGAGGAAAATGCAACAGGTAGTGTTTTATTGCTTTCAACATAAAAAGTATTTGTTTTCTATTCTTTAAATTTAAAAAGTTGGTTTTCTCGCACCCCTCTGAGAAAAGGGGGTCAGATTGTTACTCTCAGTGGAATATCTTCACACGCCACGTAGAAATTTGAACCAAAAGTTCAAATTTCTACCATAAACAGATGCTTTTAACAGCCGGTAAAAGATTTGCCGTTTCCATATTTAGTGACCTGTAACGATGTAAACTAAAACTATTTTAGGATTAAAAATGCGAATTATAAATTAGTTCCAATCCAACCAAAAAAAGAATTTTCCACTTCTTGAAACAATTGTGTTTTCCCACACCCCTGAGGGTAAGGGGTCAACCTGTTATTGCCAATGGAAACTTCATGTCTTTTACATTTCACCATCAAAATTTAAAATTTGTAGCATGAATGGTTTTGTCTTTTTCGTCATGTGCATTATTCGTTTGAAATTTTGGAAATTCAAGAAGAATGCACGTATTCCATGGCATGATCTTTGGCAAATTTCCAACTGTTGTTGCAGTTGGCGAGAAACCGATTTTTAATCCTCTGTAATTATGAAATAGTGGATCCGTTTTAAAAAAATGAACGACTGAAAATTTGCATTAATTCTTTTTTGTGCCCACATCCCCAGTAATTACCCAAATACTTCACCATATGGTCCCAGATTGCTATTACAGGTTTCTCTTTGCCAACTCGTGTTGCTTTTAGAACTGATGTCTATACCTATGAGAGAACAAAGGCCGAGTGTGTTTTTATTTTCCACTTCATTTAGTGTGGAGGGAATTATCATTAGAAGGTAAAAAGGACTCGTGATATTCAAGCAGAATTTATATGTAAAAGTTCTCTCTGTAATACAATCCCGATTTACAAACCTATTTAAGTTTCATTGTTTTAAGTGTTTAACGGGTTGTATGTGGGGTTGGTTTACCACTGAGCAACACTAAAATGAGCTAAAATGACCAGGTGATGAGGACTCCAAAAGCTCGTATTTGGCTAAGAGAATGAACCGGGTCGCGAAGAATGTTTTCAGCTCCCTGCAACCGGACTCCCAAGTTCCCAACTTTCCCTAATCCCACCACTTTAAAAGGTGAACGACAAGATTCTTCAGTTCCAAGCAGAGGTTACAGTTTCAGTTCCATTCGTCGCATTTTCAACTGAGAATATTTTAAAGGAATGCCTGGAAATCCTGTTTTAATTATAAAGTGAAGCCTTGTTGGTTTGAAGATACATGACATTGGTTGAAGAAAATTTAATTTGTTTAAAAAAAAACTTGTTTTGCAGAAAATGTATCTAATTTGGAGCTAAAACCTCATTACGAAGGAAAGTATCACTCTAAGTTCAACGTCAATATCATCGATTTCGACTTAAACTAAGAGTGATGCCTTTGTTGATAGTTGAACAAAAACGTCAAGAAATTTCTTCAATTTAAGCCCTCATTGTTACGAACCAATTATTCAAATGCCCTTTAACTCTTGGTACTTAAAGGCAATTAATCATTTCAAAAATTAAGCTTAAGTAGTCATTTTAATTTGAATTTCTATTGATTTATTTTTCTGAATTAATCGCTCTATTATTTAGAATGTAGCATGATCTATTTATCTTGGTTAGCAGTGGCAGTAGAGCTCCCCTCCCCTCACCAATAGACCTGTGGAGCCAGAGAGACTCCTAGTAAGGGGCGGGGGTGGGCTCAGTCGGTATCGCGCCAGACTCGTAATCTGTAGTTCCCAGGTTCGAGTCCCATCTGAGTCAGCATTGAGATTTATCTCCGCAAAATTCCTCGCCCTGCCCACGGTCAGTACGGGACACCGATGGGCTTGGAAAGGCCGCCGTCCGTCGGATGGGACGTTAAGCCGTGACCCCGTGTGCGGGAGAGCCATATCCTGTGCACGTTAAAGAACATGCTGCATGGCCTTGACGGGAGGCTACCATCTGTCTCCCAACAGCTGTTCCAGTGGGTCCCCTCCCCCAACCTTCTCTGAGCCTTCGGGGTCCATGTGACCTGACCATTTAGCCCATGGTGTGCAAAAAGGTGCCGCTCAGAGGAAAAACAACCCAACAACCCAAAAGACTCCTAATAAACGTTTATATTTGGAATTTTTTCCATTCCCCTGTTTTGCAGTTCAGATGCATTGTGAAACATCGTTCATATTGCCTTATGGGATTTACGTGACTTTCCTTGAAGAAATCTGCTCTATCGTGACCATTAGTGTACCCAGTCTACTCTTATATCCCTCCTCAACACACAAAAAAAATAAAGCAGATATGTATGTTTGAAGTTTTAATGCTGCTTTGCAATTATCTTTATTTTTTTTATAGACTGAATCGGAACGATGTGATTTTATTCACTTATTTTTCAAAATATATTCCTTACTAGAGCGCCGTTCAAATGAGTTATGTTTTTGAGAGTTGTTCACAGACCTACCGCCCCCCCCCCCCCAAAAAAAAAAAAAAAAAAAAAAAATTCTGTTGCAGCCACTGTAGGTTAGTTACTTCGTGTACTGTCTAACGACGAAATATGAGTTTTTCCCCATGGGGGGCGGGTCCTTCGGTACCCGCCCCCACCCCAATTATTGTAGGTTAGTCACTGCAGTACAAAGTTCTACAGTTAAGTCATTTTCCTCAGGGGTGGGAATTGATTTTCAGAACTAGATAGACGCTACAGAATCAGTTGGAAAAAGACCCGTATGATGACATTAAGCAATAATAAAAAGTACTCTTTAAAACTCAGAATTATGATCAAAAATATTATAAAGGAGTGCACATCAGAGATGTAGACTCTAATTCCCGAAAATCCGATTGTCTTCTAAGAAATCTAAAATCCAAAAAAGTTGTGTTTTTGTATAATTTTATTTTAGATCCATAGTACATATCAGACACTAAAAATCGATTTGAAACAAATGTAAAATTTCATTCCCTA
Source organism: Ryuthela nishihirai (assembly GCA_038380435.1). Lineage (NCBI taxonomy): Eukaryota > Metazoa > Arthropoda > Arachnida > Araneae > Heptathelidae > Ryuthela > Ryuthela nishihirai. The sequence goes on along the minus strand of JAWZYU010000017.1, from coordinate 41,062,450 downwards.
TAGAATATCGTTTTAACCTTTCCTGTTCGATGGAATATTTTAGTAAAGTATTTATTAGTAAGTATTTTAGTAAAGTAGTAAAATACTACTGAAGTTTTATTCTCACATATCCCAAAATTTAAATTCTCGGATTCCTGAAACTAAATCTTGGGTACATGCCTGGTGAACATATATAGTTTTTTTGGGATCTACATTTAGTGGACCTATTTCCTGTCGTTAAAAAAACGGTATAAAAAAATTCTGGAACAAGGGGAACGGCGTCCACCAGCTCCCCCCCCCCCCCCCTTCCATGTCCAATCCTGGTTTTCCCGCTGAAAAAAGTTAACAACTGTATTAGCCACAGTCGCATGCATTGTGAGGAAAGAGAAAGTTTAAGGAATAATGATAACACTTTCAGACGCAGAGAATTTAATATGGATGTTTTAAGGATAATTTACCGACTTTGATTGCAATTAGTATTTCAACACACATGTCAATTTTGCCGCTGTTTTACTGTGTAGTAAATACAGTGAAAAAATAACCATCAGCTGCAAATGCCGACGAAAGAGTTCAACTTCCTTCAGCGAACAGCGCGCAAAATTTTCAGGTACTACCGACAAAAAAAATTTCTTCATCGTCCATAAGTGCTACCCTTTATGCTATTTTGAACCCTTTTCCATCCCATCTACAAGAGAACACTTAAAGTTCACTTAAGCAGAAAACAACTCTCCGCATTCACATGTTCGAGCTATAGAGCATGATCAATTAATCGAACTACCAGAGCATGTCATCAGCAGAGCAGTAACGACCGAAGGAAATAAATAACTGTTTCGAAATTGGCCTCACTATTGAGTATTACACCGAAAAGCACAGAACACTTTGCTCGGCGGTCTCTACGAGATATCTAACGTCTGAGCGTAGAGTGACCACGTCAGCATCCCTAGAAGTGACGTCATTTCAGTATCGCACTCATCGACCAGAGCTCGGCCATCCGAGCGCTTGTGTTGTGGTTTCTGCCGTTTCCCGGCAACGAGACAACAGTGGCCGGCTCGGCTCTGCTGACCTTGCGGACCTCGATGTGTACGCGATGACGCGATTTTCCCACTTGCTGGTGGAGCTCGAGTCAGCAGAGCTAGTAGGACCACGACAGCAACATTGCTAACGACGCTGTTGACCGGTTGTCGTGGAGATATTAAAGCACGTGACACGGTGTGAGTGTGTGGCGGAGGGTTGCTATGATCATGTGGCCCCGCATTTGTTTGTCCTGAATATCTGTGTGTGAATACATGTGTGAAGCAGCTGGCTAGACCATGTGCTGCTGAAAAAAGAGAAAGTTATCAGTAGAAGCTGTCTCTTCCTGAAAACACTTACTAGAAAGACCACAATGAAGTGGAGTAGGACTTGAAAAACTTCTATTGATGCACAGATACTGATTAAAGCAATGAGAAGAATCGAAATATTGTTACTATGTTTGTGTAAGTTAAAGAAATGAAGATAACTTAGTTTTTTGTTTTGAATAATGTTTCGAGTGTTTGGTTTTTCATTCAAAATATCTGATAATATCACTACGGAACTAGATGGCGATATTTAATACAACGAGCGATCTTTTATGGCTTTCTTAGAAACATTGCCAAAGCTGATCTGATGCACTTCAAGAGAGCCTCGCGTCACACTTCAGATAAAAATAGCAAGTCGTGTCTTGTGCAACGGGATTCAGGAACTGGAGACCTAGTCACGAGTGAAGAGTGAATGAACTTCGTTTCCTTAATGGGTAAGTTGTTGAGTTAAAAATCTTCGTTCATTTTTTCTCGGCGTTGTTATCTTTAAGATTAAAGCAATTGACATTTATCCAGCTGGAAAATCAAGTCGTGAAGAGTGTTTGTTAAACCTTCAAGGGTAATCGACGATAGCAAGACTTCATCGCTGAGTTGAGGGGAGGGGGAGAAAGGGGGACGTCTCTCTTGGAAAATTTTAATAAACCGAATAGGACACGAAAAATGCAAACTATTGAAACGGAATGAAAAAACATTTGTTACACTCTTCAGAGAGAACAACTTTTTCTGTCTTTTGGTCATAATCTGTCTAACAATCTGTATCTCGGCCATTTTTGGGGCGGGGGTGGCTCAGTCGGTAGCGCGCCAGGCTCGTAATCTGTAGTTCCCAGGTTCGAGTCCCAGCTGGGTCAGCATTGAGATTATCTCCGCAAAATTCCTCGCCCTGCCCACGGTCAGTAGGGGACACCGATGGGCTTGGAAAGGCCACCGTCCGTCGGATGGGACGTTAAGCCGTGACCCCGTGTGCGGGAGAGCCATATCCTGTGCACGTTAAAGAACACGTTGAATGGCCTTGACGAGAGGCTACCATCTGTCTCCCAACAGCCATTCCAGTGGGTCCCCTCCCCCAACCTTCTCTGAGCCTTCGGGGTCCATGTGGCCTGGCCATTTACCCATGGTGTGCAAAAAGTGCCGCTCAGAGGTTAAACAACACAACTCGGCCATTTTTAATTCTATCCAGGGCCAAAGATAGGAAAAGGGGGCCATTTCTATAATTTCTCTCACGTGGCATTTTTCTCTAAAAGGCTTATTTTTAAAGAGATGGAGATATAAATGTGGTTTTACCATGCACATAACATGGGTTGGGTTGTTTTATCTCTGAGCGGCACTTTTATGCACACTATGAACTAAATGGCCAGGTCACAAGACCCCGAAGGCTCAGAGAAGGTTGGGGAAGGGGACCCACTGGAACAGCTGTGAGATAGATCGTAGCCTCCCGTCAAGGCCATCCAGCGTGTTCTTTAAAATGTACAGGGTATGGTTCTCTCGCACACGGTGCCGCGACCTAACGTTCCATCCGATGGACGGCGGACTTTTCAAGCCCATTGGTGACTGACCGTGACCCTAGTGATAAGTGGGCAGAGATAAATCTCAACGCTGGCCCAACTCGAACCTGGGAACTGAAGATTACGAGTCTGGGCGCTACCGACTGAGCCACCCCCGCCCCTCACATGACATGAAAGTGTCCCACTATGCTATATCTCCTCACATTCCATTTCCTTTAAAAGTTCATTTTCGATTGGCATGTAAGAGAGTTCTTTGAACTGCTCTTGAACCATCGATATTTATAAATAGTTTTTGACTTCTAAGACTTGAAAAGGACATAATCTTGTCGATATTATATAAGTAAAATATGCAAAAAAAACTTGAACGGCAGAGCTCTTATTTCATTGGCGCCCCTAAGGAAGTTCCTAAAATGCCTTAAGGGAAATCCTGCCATGCTTTTAACATTACTAATTAAAGTAGTAAGCATTTAATGTCACTCTCTTGTATTGGAGTTTATTGTAACTTTTCCAACTCTTGAATATTCAGTTGAGGTGACAAATGGCTCTCTGGTTCAGCTGTCAGTCTGGTGAACCAGACTGAAGTAGAAGCCAGACTCAAACGTTCAGCCTTTTAAGGTTGGGTTGTTGGGTTGTTTTACTCTGAGCGGCACTTTTTTGCACACCATGGGCTAAATGGCCAGGTCACATGGACCCCGAAGGCTCAGAGAAGGTTGGGGGAGGGGACCCACTCGAACAGCTGTTGGGAGACAGATGGTAGCCTCCCGTCAAGGCCATCCAGCGTGTTCTTTAACGTGCACAGGGTATGGCTCTCCCGCACACGGGGCCACGGCTTAACGTCCCATCCGATGGACGGCGGCCTTTCCAAGCCCATCGGTGTCCCCTACTGACCGTGGGCAGGGCGGGGAATTTTGCGGAGATAAATCTCAACGCTGACCCAGCTGGGACTCGAACCTGGGAACTACAGATTACGAGCCTGGCGTGCTACCGACTGAGCCACCCTCGTCCCTCAGCCTTTTAAGTAAGAACATTTATTAATATAGATTTGGTTGTATCAGTTGCTGAATATCTATTATCTAATCTATAATATTAATTGCCAACATAATTTAATATTATAATATAATTTTAAAAAGCTTAATTCTATCTATAATATTAATCGCCAACATAAGGCGACAAATGTTCATTGATAATATACACAGTCGTATCAGAATAATATGACCACCTACCTAATAATGGGGGTGGTCATATTATTCTGATAAGACTGTGTATATGCAGTACATTAATTATGAATTAAGTAAGTTCTAAAGGTTAAATTTTTTAGGTGAGCAAAATGTTTCATGGTTTCTTCTAAATTAGGACATCCGGTGTATACACTAGGTGGATAATTCGTGTATTAAGTACATACCATAATGCTTTTGTGGTATGTGTTTAATGGCGTTGGTTTTGGTCTGTGGGTTTTGTGGTGGTTTTGTAAAGTAACAAAGGGTTATTATTCTGAACAGAAGAAAGGAATTGAACAATTCATACTAAACCAATATTTTTCACGAATTCGATCTTCCAGCTTATTTACGGATGGTGTAATAGTTAGTCCATTCCACTTTGAGTCCAGTCAGTTTTGAATAAAAGTCCACTTTGAGTTGGACTTATATTTGAAATACTGTGGTCAGTTGTGAATGTTTTTTTTTGTCTTCGACTTGTTTTAATCACTCCTCAAATATCTGTTTGCCACATAGGTCTGATAGAAACCTGTCAGTGAATATAAGACTCCACAGAGAAGGATCTATGAGAAAGGCAAGACCCCAGGAGAGAGACAATGCAAGAAGGAAAACATCTAGGCCTTTATCCGGGGCCCGAACTCGATCCCTTTGATCAGCGGCCAAGTGCGCTAACCACTCAGCCACCAATGCACGGCCACTGAAATGGAGTCTGTAAAATGAAACATTTTTCTCTTCCGTATGAATTTGGGGCGGGGGTGGCTCAGTCGGTAGCGCGCCAGGCTCGTAATCTGTAGTTCCCAGGTTCGAGTCCCAGCTGGGTCAGCGTTGAGATTTATCTCCGCAAAATTCCTCCGCCCTGCCCACGGTCAGTAGGGGACACCGATGGGCTTGGAAAGGCCGCCGTCCGTCGGATGGAACGTTAAGCCGTGGCCCCGTGTGCGGGATAGCCATACCCTGTGCACGTTAAAGAACAGGCTAGATGGCCTTGACGGGAGGCTACCATCTGTCTTCCAACAGCTGTTCTAGTGGGTCCCCTCCCCCAACCTCTCTGAGCCTTCGGGGTCCATGTGACCTGGCCATTTAGCCGATGGTGTGCAAAAAAGTGCCGCTCAGAGGTAAAACAACACAACCCAACCTTCCGTATGAAAGGAACGATGACTGTTTGTACGTTTCTCTGTAAATGATAAGCACTTGCAAAGAAGCCATCTTCATGTAAGCCACTGCGCAGAGTTTTAAGAAGATGGATTGGGTGACTTGACCTCTGATCGGCACTTTTATGCACACAATAGGTAAAATTGCCAGGTTACAAGGATCCCAAAGGCTTAGAGTGGGTTTTCTCAAAGTTCAAGGCTCAGAGTGGGCTCAAGTTGAACATTTCGTCAAGCCCATCTAGAATGATCTTAGACGTACAGTCGCTCAAAAAAGTGTCCGAACACTATGATTGATTACAGAATTCAGAAAAAATATCTGGCAACAATTTTTTTAGAAATTAGTGATCTGGCAACCTTCGTGTCACGTGATTACAGAATTCAGGAAAAATATCTGGAGCGTGTACAGCAACTGTACACGCTCCAGTTACCGTTCACAGCAAACTGGAGCGTGTGCAGTTACTGCACACGCTCCAGTTTGCTGTGAACGGTAACTGCACACGCTCAATATTTCCGTGAGTGAGCGCACACGATCTAGTATCAAAATAATATGACCACCTACAGTCGCTCAAAAACGTATCCGAACACTATGATTGATTACAGAATTCAGAAAAAATATCTGGCAACGATTTTTTTAGAATTTAGTGATCTGACAACCTTCATGTCACGTGACACGAAGGTTACCAGATCACTAATTTCTAAAAAAAATCCTTGCCAGATATTTTTTCTGAATTCTGTAATCAACCATAGCGTTTGGACACCTTTTTGAGCGACTGTACATAGGGTATATCTTACACACGGAACCACATCTATACATCCCAAACGATGGAAGCGGCCTTTACAAGCCTATGGTGCTCCTTGACTGATCTACGACATGGTAAGGGGTTTAACGACAAGATGAAAATCTTTTTTTTTTTATTGTAATACTAATAAAAGAGATAATTTGAGATATGCCTCTTCTCGAAAGCATAGAAATTCTCACATTTCTATCTTAAATTCCCTATTTTAGTAGCTTTCTGATCAGTGGTCATTTTGATCAATGGTCGCATGCAAAAACAGTACTAAAATTTTATTCTCCATTTTCGAATTTTGACTGACCCATTTCCTCGCATTTTGTCTTCGATGATTGCATTTCAAACAGAGATGTTTAGGAAAAACATCTCTGTTATATAAATCATCGAAGTTTTCACATTATCAGCTTTCAGCAGTTCCGAAGATTTTTTATATTTTAAGTTTGACCAGTGTGACAATTGTCGCAGATTGTCAAAGTAACCCCAGATCTTCATATAATGCCAACCATTTGTTGTGACTATAAAAAACGGGGAAACATTTTTCTAAATAACTTTAAAATATTCCGCCCGTTTTATCATCACATAATCCTCACCTTCACTTTGAGAGCTTTATCCTACAAAACTGTACATTGTCCTGTCTCTTCCCACACGTAGAATGTTATGATCCGGAACACACTTCTGTTTTAGTGCCTTCATAATAATGTATTCATCATCGTATTTAGTGTATTCATCAATCAAACTAATCATTTCTATCAGTTTTCTACTGTTCCTCTGAAAAATTATTAAGCTAAAATGCTGTCTGTTATGAACATCAGACTATATCAATAGATTTTTTTCAAATTCCTTCTATTTGAAAATCTTAATATAAATAAACAAAATGATTATTTAATTATATTTTTATGAGTTTTTAAGAAGAGCAACCTTAAAAGTTAACATAAGTTAGGTAACCCTACTTCCTCTGCTCCTTTTTTGACTAAACGTATTCTAATTTCTAGAATTTATTTCTCTTCTATAGTCCTTTTCAAACGGGCCTGTTCTTTCACAGATCTCATTAGCAAGTAAATTATACGTACCGTATATTTCCGCAGATAAGACGATAGTTGAATCATAAAAAAGGCCCCCAAAATCCGGGTCGTCTTATAGGACAGATACAAAAAAAATTAGATTGAAATTTATATAAATTGAAACCATTATTACTACAACTTATCGAAAAATCTATCATATTATTTAAATACGCTATATGATAATACATTACATTGTAATAGTAAATAATACATTACATTGTAATAGTAAAACAATACCAAAAGAAAATAAATATTAAAAGTTATGTTTATTGAGCTACTCAGGAAAAAACGGACAAACCGTAATTATTTACGAGTACAGAGTAGGGTATGTCCACAAAATAGAATAGCCCATACGACGCTTTTGTGAATAGTCAAGGTCATTACCCGAATGCCCGAATCAGTGCGAATGTTTGCGAATAGGACATAATTCCGTATACGCTATACGGTATTATTATCCAGATGATGATCGCCGATCTAAACTAAATTCATAGGCCGTTGATAGTTTGGGGTCGTCTTATAGGACAGATATATGCTAAAACTATAAAACTTTGACGAAAATTTATACCTCGTCTTATCTGAAGGTCGTCTTATCTGCGGAAATATACGGTATTTGTCGTGTTTAGTGAAAAACTCGAAATCTCACGATTTGACATTTATTGAACCCTAGAAATCCACAGCATTAAGCTTATCTATTTTATTCTAAGCATAAACTAAAATTTCAAATCTAAAACGATTTTAAAAAGATCGGAACCAATTTCATCTTCTCTACAGAACATGTTGTTCCTAACAGGAAAGCTATTAATTTAACCATCATCAATGATTTTCCTGTGATCCATCTGGTACAACTGAAACAAAATCACATGAAAAAAAACTAACCTCGGAACTCTAAAACTTATAAAATTTTCACGATAAAATGTGACTGAAAGTAAACATCTCTCAGTCAAAGCTAAATCTCGGTTTTTAATAATATCCCTTCAATATTTAAAGTTATGGAAATGTAAATATTTAAGAAGAACAATATGTCATAAGAATTCATCTCAGAAGTTAATTAAAACTTAATAAGGATTACTTTCAACTGTTTAATAAACACAAGTGTAGTTCTTTGTGTAATGAAAGTTTAATTTTCTCGATTTCTGAATGTTTTTTGCAGAATAAAATATTATTTTTAATATTCCAGTTTCTATAAATCTTTAAATACGAAAAACAAAAACCCCATCAATTCCCCATATAAACACCGCAATTATGTTCTTGAAAAATGCCTTTTATGTGAAAATGCTTAATTGCGAGGACGACTTTCTCATTTGAAACATTGAAGAAGCCTGGAGTTTAATTCTTGGCAGTCATTTCAGATTTATTTTGTTATTATTATTTTCACGTATGTTCTGTGTATGTATGTATGTGTTAATATATTATTAATATGAGCATACTGTATATTCTTTATTTATACGTTCGGTTTGAATGTCTTTAGGTATGTATGCATCGGTAAGTTTCCTTAAAGCGTTAAACATGAGAAAGATGTCCTAACCTAAATAAAAGCATGCATTACATAGATGTTTCGAAAAGATCAAGTCAAACTTTGGGAACGTGCGCATATTAATGAAAAAGATTCCTATTAACATTGGGCCATAAACGCTTCCCTTTTCCGAGTTATAGCACATTTTGAGAGTGGAAATAAGGAAGCCTGCCCAAATACACGATGCTACATAAATTTGTATCATTTTCATCTCTGACAGTATAGTGGATATATGCAAATTTTGAAATGTGAGAAATCTCATCGCTCCTGGGCAGGGCCGTTTTAAGACCTTCATAGGCCCTAGGCACTTTTATTTCTAGAGACCTGTATGTCGGATATTTTTATTCATTTTTATGCTAATTTAATCGTTTGCCGTCCATCGGATGGGACGTTAAGCCGTGGCCCCGTGTGCTGGTGAGACATACCCAGTGCACGATAAAGAACACGCTGGATGGCCTAGACGGGAGGCTACCATCTGTCTCCCAACAGCTGTTCCAGTGGGTCCCCTCCCCCAACCTTCTCTGAGCCTTCGGGGTCCATGTGACCTGGCCATGGTGTGCAAAGAAGTGCCGCTCAGAGGTAAAACAACCCAACCCACCGCTAACGGATTATGGATCACTCTCAAAAACTGCAGAATACTCCCGGACTTTTCGAACGTGTTCCACAGTCAATAATAAAACGCTATGAGGCGAGTATTTTGTGCTGGTGATATATATTTAAGGAGAGGTCTCAGGGACAGAACCGTAACTAGATTGGTGCAACAAGTGCAGAGGCACTGAAATAAAAATGTCAACTGCCATGTTGAAATTGTAGACATGGTAAAATCGTAGAGTTGATCCAACGAACTCACCAAAAATATTCTACAGTAGAATATATAATATATGCAAATAATGTTATTTCCTTCGCTTTTTATTCACTTATTTTTTAAAACGTAATCGATGAATTTGCTTAAATGAAAGCAAGAAAAGTGCACTTAAAATAATTATTTTCCTTAAAAATATATTACATATCTGCAATATTAATAAATCTGTAAAGATATTAAAAATATATAAAATTTATTGATAAACTTTACTGTTATACCGTATTTATTTTCATTATTATTTATTTCGATAATAAAAATTTAGGTAGCCCCAAAAGGAAAGCTTTCCCAGGTCACCAGAAAGGCTAGTTACGATTCTGCTGAGGGAAACCATTTCGAACACTTGCTCTGATGTAGATTTGCAAAATTTTTCCATTGATCACTTACAGCAGTGTCTCGCAAACTTTTTTACTCTGCGGCACACTGAATCTAATATTTTTTCCGCGGCACACTGAATCTAATTTTTTTTTTCCGCGGCACACCTAACAAAGAATAAAAGCAAACTCTATATAATCGTCATTAGATTTGCGCTTTGTTGAAGTCATCAGCCTGGTTTTACTTGAAGATTTGCTCTCGTTCTTTAATTCATAACTCGGTGTTTGTTTTAAATATTTGTCCATTCTATGGCGTGAAATAATCAAAAATCAATACCAAAATTTGGAAAAAAGCTTGATAAAATACTTACAAGATCCCAGTTGATAAAATCTGAAAGATTTTTATTAAAGCACGTCGATATTAAAGCACGTCAATAACACAAGTCAAGCCAAAATGAAATCTTTGGAATATCTAGTGTCAATTTGAAAATCTCTCGCGGCACACTTGGAATCTCTCGCGGCACACTACTGTGCCGCGGCACACAGTTTGCGAGACACTGACTTACAGAGTGCTGCGATAAGAACTAATGAACTTCGCAGGCTTTCTTAGTTGCACTCTCAAAATATGCTATAACTCGGAAGGGAAGAAGAGAGACGAGACTTAGAGAGACGAATGGCAATAATGTATCCCTCCGCGCAAGTAAAACCCCACAACTTACTCTAACTTTTAACGTTTCTTCAAAATAAATCATTATATTGCGAAAAGGCGTTAAGCTGGGTTGGATTGGGTTGCTTTACCTCTGAGCGGCATGGCACTTTTTTTGCACACAATGGGTTAAATGACCAGGTCACAAGGACCCCGATGGCTCAGAAAACGTTAGAGGAAGTGAACCCACTGTACAGCTGTTAGGAGACAGATGGTAACCTCCCGTCAAGGCCATCCAGAGTTTTCTTTAACGAGCACAGGGGAATGGCTCTTCTGTACACGAGGCTATGGCTTAATGTCCCATCCGACGGATGGCGGAATTACCAATCCCATCGGTGTCCGCTAGTCCCTAGTGGCGGTGGACAGAGTGGGACGTTTTATGGGGAATAAATCTCAACGCTGTCCCAGCTGGGGCGTTAAGCTGATAGATTTATGTGAGGAATTACTATATTGTTGAAAGGCGAGATTTAATCACTTTGACTGAGATCTTTAATTACTCTTGAGTCTTTCCATAATATCCTTAGGTTAAAATTTTTTTCTGAAAACATTAAACTGATTTGCCATAGGAGAATTTCACTTATAGCAGATTGCACAAACTCCGGATCTTGTAACAATTTTATCCTGCCCGAATGAAAATTAGAAGATATAAAAAATATATTTTTTTAATCTGGTACTATTCATATAAATGGTGTTTCAATAAGACGAAAATTCGAATGATATCATTTAATTAGTTAAAACGACTTTGAAGACCAATATTCAGCAGCTCATTTCTAGGATCCAGTCCAATCCTTCACAAACTGCTTCGAAGCTGATTTCATTTTTGACATTAAAGTAAACTTAATATTTAATATTCTAAAAGGGAGAAGACATGGTCCTTCCTTTTATAATACCATTAATAAATGGTAGTTAGGTAGTCACTGGAAGGAGAGCTATGCACCAATCCCCTGTGATGATACATAGAACCGGCCAGGCCTAGCACCTAATGTCCGACCCCGCCTTCTCGTGGTGCAGACCGTTAGTACCTTTCAAAACTGATACTCTCTTGTGGAAGTGAACGGAAGGGGAGGGCTGCCAGATTAGTGTTGCCTACTGATCTGGACAACTATGGCTACTTTTCTTTTTTTTCTACCCTGCTGAGGAGTGGTCAACCACACAGGGTCCTGGTGCTGACCATATAAACCTACTGGACTGGACAGATATATGGCTCTGAGCTTGATTATGGATCCTGATTTTGCTGCACTGGTGGGCTTCTGTGGAGGGAAAATCTTCCGCTGTGTTTTCTGTTTGTTTGTGGGTTGACAGCCCCAAGTGAATAGATTCACAGGATATGTTTATCAGCTGGTGGATAATCCTGAGCAGAAGTCATCGCAGGCACCTGAACTCTTTGCTTCTATTGGCATCGTCAAATTCTACATTGGAGGAAGTCTTCCAGTGTAGATGGCTTCAGCCTTTAGTAGTGGGGGAACGGGTCTTTGCCCCATGTCTGCGATTAGGGGGCTGTTTGATATTGTCGGCATTCCCTCTCTCAATAAACATAGTTTCTTTAAACATCCCACTAACCATTTTCTCTCCATAGGTAGTTGGAATGTGAGGACTCTGCACAGAGCTTTTTCTCTTGATGTCCTCACACAAGAATTCCACCATTATAATTTAGATATTCTTGGCTTGCAAGAGACCAGATGGACAGATAAAGGTCAGATTCTTAAAAATAATCATAAATTTTTCTTTTCAGGGAGGGACGACAATAAGCATCACCAAGGCGTGGGTCTGCTTCTCAGCAGACACTTCTAGGATATGAGTGCATTAATGAAAGGTTTCTTACAGCAAAATTTCAGACAAGCATTAAAGACTTGAATGTTATCTGCTGTTATGCCCCCACTGAGGATGCCGATGAGGATGTAAAGGATACGTTTTACAGACAACTTCAGGATATTTTGAATTCTGTCAAGAAAGGAGATATTACCTTTCTTCTATGTGATTTCAATGCCAAAGTTGGTACTGACTCTGACCTTGGGGGAGGAGTGATAGACCCTTTTGGTATTGGTAGCTGCAATGGCAATGGACAACGTCTCCTAAAGGTAAGTAAACTCAATGGATTCAGAATAACTAACACTTATTACAAACACCAATACATACATAAGTACACATGGGTTTCACCTGATGGGCTGCATAAGAATATGATTGATTATATATTAATTAACAGCAAATGGGCTAGTTCTCTTAGAAATACCAGGGCATATAGGGGAGCTGAAATTGGATCTGACCATTACCTTGTTAAAAGTGTCTTGCAACTTAAACTTAAAAAGTGTTGTGCTAAATTTAAAAAAATTACCTTTAATACTGAGGCTCTGAAAGACCCAGTTATAGCTAAAGCTTACCATGATAGGTTACTTAGTCATTATGACAGTCATGGTATGCTTACTACTGAAGTTGAGGAAGAATGGGATCATTTTAAACAGGCTTTTTCGGACACTAACAGTACACTTTTAGGAAAAAAGGAGCAGAAGAGACAGAATTATCTGAATGATAAAGCACTTGAGCTTATTTCGGAAAGAAAGAACTGCAGGAATGTCCTTAATCAATACCCTACTAGTACTAATAGAAAGCATTACAGAGAACTTAATAAACGTGTAAAAGATCAGTTAGCTGCTGATAAGAATCTTTGGCTTGATGGTTTGGCTGACAAAGCCGAGGAAGCAGTTAGACAGCACAACAGCAGAGAGCTGTACCAGATAGTTAATGTTTTGTGTGGTAGAAAACGGACAGGTATACAGGGATTGAAGGATAAACAAGGTAAGGTTATAGAAGGTGAGAATTCTATCATGGCTAGGTGGGTTGGGCATTTCAGTGATATTCTAAACAATGTGGTTAGTTCTATTCCCATTGTTTGCAATGATGATAGATGCATTGGTGGCTTTAAAGTTGGCCCTATAACACAATCTGAAGTTATTTTGGCTGTTTCTAAACTTAAACTACATAAATCCCCAGGGGTAGATGAAATTACTACGGAAATGCTTAAAGCTGGGAATGTTTTGGTAACCACTTGGATGACTGAAATTCTAAATATCTTTTATGATAAAGGCGTGGTCCCTAAGGATTTTACGAGAGCTATTGTTATCCCTATTTTCAAAAAAGGTGATCGCAGTTCTTGTGGTAGCTATAGGGGTATCAGCCTGCTCTCTGTTCCAGGTAAAGTTCTTTCCATGATTGTGCTTAATAGAATTAAGAATCTGGTTGACAGTCAATTGCGTGATGAGCAATGTGGATTCAGAAGTGGTAGGGGATGTGTGGATCAGATATTTTCACTTAGGCAGATTCTTGAGAAATGTTTAGAGTTTCAGAAACCTTTGGTTGCTAGCTTTGTTGATTTCAAAAAGGCTTTCGACTCTGTTGATCGTCATAATTTGTGGTTGATTGTGAGATCATATGGTATACCAGACAAGTTAGTTAACATAATGAAAGCTCTCTATAATAACACTGAGTCGTGTGTGAGAGTTGGTAAGGCTTGTAGCAATTGGTTTAGCATTACTTCTGGTGTTCGACAAGGGTGCATTTTGTCTCCTTTTCTCTTTAGCATGGTCATTGATTATGTTATGTGAAATTCACTTCAAGGGAAAGATTTTGGCCTTAAATGGGCTGGAGATACGAAAATTTCTGATTTAGATTATGCTGATGATTTAGCCCTTTTGGCAAATGATGTTGATGAGATGAACTCTTTCATTCGAGCTGTTGATGAGACTGGTAGTAGAGTAGGTGTGTTATAAATAGAGAGAAAACTAAAGTAATGAAAATTGGTCAGGCAGGCTGTGATTCAGTTAATCTGAATGGTTGCAGTCTTGAGCAGGTATCACAGTTTAAATATCTTGGGAGCTATGTAACAGATACTAGTGATGTGTGGCATGAGATTAACAGACGAATAGAGATTGCTGCCGGGGCTTTGAAGAATCTATGGAGAGTGTGGAGAAATAGGCGTATATACCTAAAGACTAAAATTAGGCTGTATAATAGTTTGGTTCTTTCTAGGGTTAGTTATGGTAGTGAAACTTGGACACTTTGTAAACATGATAACAGGAAACTAGATGCTTTTGATTCCAGATGCTTACGTAGTATCTTGGGCATTAGATGGTTCAACTTTGTAACTAATGATGAGGTTAGGCATAGGAATTTGCAACCTCCTTTAAGCAGCATATTGTGCAGAGAGAGACTCCGTTGGTTTGGCCATGTTGCCCGTATGAATAATTATAGATTGGCGGATAGGGTTATGAACAGTGTGCCTAAAGGCCTCAGAAAGAAGGGGAGACCTAGGATGCGGTGGGCAGACAATGTCAAACAGGACCTTGTTAGAATTGGTGTGCAGTGGCCAGATGCAGTAGATGTAGCTCAGGATCGACTTGCTTGGAGAACTAAATTGCACGGTCTAGTTGGACCTCCGCTGCCCATGGCTGCTTAAGAATGATGATGATGATGATGAAACTTTTTGAATACCCCCCACCCCTCTCTAGATCATGCCCTGATGGCAGCCTCCGATACAATGAGTCTCTATTACCAGCTCATAGATCAGGGACAGCATCAATTATGACAGGGAAAAATTTCAGACAAGCGTTAGAGATTTGAATGCTATCTGCTGTTATGCCCCCATTGAGGATGCTGATGAGGAGAGAAGGATAGGTTTTACGGACAACTTCAGGATATTTTGGATTCTGTCAAGAAAGGAGATATTACCCTTGTTCTAGATGACTTCAATGCTAAAGTTGGTACTGACTCTGACCTTTGGGGAGGGGTGATGACCCTTTTGGTATTGGTAGCTGAAATGACAATGGGCAACGTCTCCTACAGGTAAGTAAACTCAATGGTTTCAGAATAGCTAACACTTATTACAAACACCGCGACATACATAAGTATTGGTTTAGCATTGCTTCTGGTGTTCGACAAGGGTGCATTGTGTGTTCTTTTCTCCTTAATTTGGTTATTGATTATTGTATACGAAAGTCTTTGCAAGGGTAAGGTTCTGGCCTTAAATGGTTTAGAGATTTGAAAATTTCTGATTTAGATTATGCTTATGATTTTACCCTTTTGGCAAATGATGTTGATAACATGAATTCTTTCATTCGAGCTGTTGATGAAACTGGTAGTAGAGTAAGTTTGGTTATAAACAGAGAGAAAACTAAAGTGATGACAATTGGTCAGGCGGGCTGTGATTCAGTTAATCTAAATGGTTGCACTCTTGAACGGTGTCTCAGTTTAATTATCTTGGGAGCTATGTAACAGATACTTGTTATGTGCGACATGAGATTAGGGACAGACGAATTGGGATTGCTGCCAGGACTTTTAAATATCCATGGAGAGTGTGGAGAAATAGGCGTATACACCTAAAGACTAAAATTAGCTGCATAACAGTGTTCTCTCTAGGGTTAGTTATGGTAGTAAAACTTGGACGCTGTGTAAACAAGATAACAGGAAACTAGATGCTTTTGATTCTAGATGCTTACCCAGTATCTTGGCCATTAGGTGGTTCAACTTTGTAACTAATGATGAGATTAAGCAAAGGAGTCGGCAACCTCATATTGCGCAGAGACTCCGTTGGTTTGGCCATATTGCCCGTATGCATAATTAGAAATTAGCGAATAGGGTTATGAAGAAAGTGCCTAAAGGCCTCAGAAAGAGGGGGGGGGGGACCTGGGATGTGGTGGGCAGACAATGTCAAACAGGACCTTATTAGAATTGGTGTGCAGTAGCCGGATGCAGCAGATGTAGCTGTGGACAGATATGCTTGGAAAACTGAATTACACGGTCTGGTTGGACCTCCGTAGCTCATGGCTGCTTGAGGATGATGATGATCTGGTAACCAAATATAAGACTAATATTTTTTCGCACGTGACCTGCCTATCTAAATCATTGATGATTCACTCATAAGGTAAACAACCCGTACCATAATGCATAGAAGAATGATCTTCAATTTTCTATAAATCAGCCTTACTATTTATATGGTTCCCTCGAGGAGACAGATCGTCGAGCTTATAAACGCGCCTTGAATTTTTTTGACTCTTTCTATGTATAGTGGCATTGAAATATGAAGCCTTGAAAGTACTTCTCGATTCCCATTCGTAGAATTTCATTTTATTGTTTTCATTTGTCAACATTTAATGTTAGGTGTTTTTATTGTAGAATGTTGCAAAAAATATGTGCATTGCTATTCTACATTTAAAAAAGTTTGATTTTACGATTAAATTTTTGCTATGCCAATTCGCTTTCTGTTAATAAATAAATTGCACCTATTATAAATCGACTAATATTTAAATGAAATATCAAACATTTCATTCTGTAATGGACGGTTAAAACTGGTTGAGTAATTGGGTTTGCTTTACCTCTGAGCGGCACTTTTTTGTACACAATGGACTAAACAGCCAGGTCACAAGATTGGGTTGGGTTGTTTTACCTCTGAGCGGCACTATTTTTGCACACCATGGGCTAAATGGCCAGGTCACATGGACCCCGAAGGCTCAGAGAAGGTTGGGGGAGGGGACCCACTGGAACAGCTGTTGGGAGACAGATGGTAGCCTCCCGTCAAGGCCATCCAGCGTGTTCTTTAACGTGCACAGGGTATGGCTCTCCAGCACACGGGGCCACGGCTTAACGTCCCATCCGACGGACGGCGGTCTTTTCAAGCCAATCGGTGTCCCCTACTGACCGTGGGCAGGGCGGAGAATTTTGCGGAGATAAATCTCAACGCTGACGCAGCTGGGACTCTAACCTGGGAACTACAGATTACAAGCCTGGCGCGCTACCGACTGAGCCACACCCGCCCCAGAGGTCACAAGGACCCCGAAGGCTCAGAGAGGGTTGGGGAAGGGGATCCACTGGAACAGATGTTGGGAGACAGATGGTAGCTCCCCGTCAAGGACATCCAGCGTGTTCTTTAACGTGCACATGGTTTGGCTCTCCAGCACATGGGGCCATTTCTTAACACCTCATGTAATGGACAGCAGCCTATCCAAGCTCATCGGTGTCCCCTATTGACCGAGAGCAAGGCGTGGAGTTTTGCGGAGATAAATCTCAATGCTGATCCAGTTGCGACTCGAACCTGGTAACTTCGGATCACGAGCCTGGCGCGCTACCGACGAAGCCACCCACGCCCCTGGTTGAGTAGTAATATATCAGGAAGCTCTTAAATACTCTATATTCAGAAGAGATTTGGGAGACTTGCAGCCTGTTTAATCTCGACTCACCGCAGCTAGGAACTCGATCTCTAAACTCTACCCAGGGAAACACAAGTGGGACCATCATACCAAATTTGAGACAGTTGGGCCAAGTACCTGCGGAATTACAAGGAGCCAAAAGCTTTTGCCACCAGCCACATCACTGCGGATGTAAACGAGTTCGTCCGTGCACCCGTTCATAATACCCCTGGAAGCCTTCTACTCTGAGTCATTTGCTATATATTAAAACCTGAGCAATTCTGCTAGTATAAACTAAATATCAACATTTTACGGCATTGCAATTACCTAATAAAAATCGTTTGATAAATAAGTCATTTTTGTTGCTTCTGTGGTGTTCTTATCATGGACAAGAAACTGTCCTATAACAAGTTTTGAAAAGGCAGCAAATTCTGAAATATTTACAAAAATTATTCAAAGTACTGTAAAAAAGTACAATAATAAAATAAAATTGCATCATGTGATTTTATCGCCTCGTCTTCGATATCAGTCTCTGTTGCATGCGCGGTCTATTACATGAGGACAGATATGCTTGGAAAACCGATATGCAAATTAAAGGATTCCTTCCTATTATCGTCGCCTCGTGTATTTGGCGCCACGCTCTCCGCCATCTGTAACTAAAGAGCATATATCATTCATTCATTTGACCACGTGATCTTTTCACAGTCTTCTGCAGTCCCATAAAGGCCTCTCCGGACATCACTAAAACCTCGATTCCGGATTTTTATCTGATACTAAAAGTTTCCAAATAAGGTACAGTCGCTCAAAAAACTATCCAAACACTATGATTGATTAAAGAATTCAGAAAAAATATGTGGCAACGATTTTTTTTTAGAAATTAGTGATCTGGCAAACCTTCGTGTCACGTGATTACAGAATTCAGGAAAAATATCTGGAGCGTGTACACGCTCCAGTTACCGTTCACAGCAAACTGGAGCGTGTGCAGTAACTGCACACACTCCAGTTTGCTGTGAACGGTAACTGCACAAGCTCAATATTTCCGTGAGTGAGCCCACACGATCCAGGTCTTTGTGAGCTAACACGATCCAATGTGCTGTGAACATTAACCGCAACCGCTCCAGTTTGCTGTGAAAGGTATCTGCACACGCTCAATATTCATTGCATTATATATTCATACGCATTATATATATTAAAAAATATCCGAACACTATGATTGATTACAGAATTCAGAAAAAATATCTGGCAATGATTTTTTTAGAAATTAGTGATCTGGCAACCTTCGTGTCACGTGAATTTTGTAATCACCATAGTGTAAATTAGTGATCTGGCAACCTTCGTGTCACGTGACACGAAGGTTGCCAGATCGCTAATTTCTAAAAGAAATCGTTGCCAGATATTTTTTCTGAATTCTGTAATCAACCATAGTGTAAATTAGTGATCTGGCAACCTTCGTGTCACGTGATACGAAGGTTGCCAGATCGCTAGTTTCTAAAAAAATCGTTGCCAAATATTTTTTCTGAATTCTGTAATCAACCATAGTGTTCGGATATTTTTTTGAGCGACTGTACTGATTGCTGGATAGCAAATATCTGAGTTTCTTCGAAACAATGCCCAGGGTACTCAGATAATGCCTCAGAAAAAGTAACCTTTTATTTATGTTTCGGGAAATATGTTTTACGTTAGGTTTATAGCGAAAATCATGAAACTAGATTTTTCTTTTGGACATAGAGGACAGAGAAGAATCCTAGAAGGTTTTTTTGACTATTCCTGACCTTGGATAGGCTGGCTAAACAATACGGCCAACTAACTCACAAGTATTTTGGAGTCCACAAAGTGATGCAAAATTTTTGAGAAAGTAAATACTGGAAGTTCGCAGCAGTTTTTCATTTGTTGCTTGACTAAAAATCCCCCATCAGCTGCTGGAGGAAACGTTTTTTTTTTTTTCAGAAGGCTACAATGTCTACAGACGAAAATGTCCTGTGGAATGGAAAATTTTAAGCAGAAGTTTGTTTCTTTGATGTTTAATTTCGTAGTCTGGATGACCAAGCATATTCCAGATTGCAAATTCTTCAATTTTTAGGTTTTTCATTTTATTTAATAATGGATTTCTCTGTTGTTTATAACTGATGCAATTTGGTAGTACATGACTTACTGTCTCTGGTATTGGAAAGTGTGGGCA
The DNA here is from genome assembly GCA_038380435.1 of Ryuthela nishihirai. Lineage (NCBI taxonomy): Eukaryota > Metazoa > Arthropoda > Arachnida > Araneae > Heptathelidae > Ryuthela > Ryuthela nishihirai. The sequence goes on along the minus strand of JAWZYU010000017.1, from coordinate 41,042,669 downwards.
ATTTGTGTTTCCGTTTTTTGAATATATATGTTAGTAGGGTAGTCGCACTATACTGTAATTAATACTTTCGGTATGACGTCACCGGCCCCCGGCCCCTTCCGGTCACGTGATATAATGTCACCACCCCTTATTAATATTCATAATTAATAATTAATATTTAATATTTAATCCCCCTTTATTAAAAAAGCCTCCCTTTATTAAAAAACCGTGGCGACCTCTAGTGTATAATATGAGTACTATATTTAGAAAAGCTCTCTATTTTAATTGAAATTATTCCCAATTTTTACTCCCCCCTCATTAAAAACCCCCTTTATTAAAAATTCATCCCCATTTATTAAAAACCCGTGGCGCCATCTAGTATATATTATGAGTACTATATTTAGAAAAGCCCTCTATTTTACCCGTAATTTTTCCAATTTTTGACTCCCCCTCATTAAAAAACCCCGTTATCAAAAGTTCCGCCCCTTTATTAAAAACCCACCTGTATTTTTAACCCCCCCACCCTCTTTAAAGACTCTCTGGTTGACCCACCTGTACTTTTTAAGCCCCCCTGAAAAGCCCCACGATTTTTGGTGGCCCCATCTAGTGTATACTTTAGCAAGATTTTAACCTAAATTATTCCGAATTTTTAATCCCCCTCATTAAAAAACCCTCTTATCAAAAGTTCCGCCCCCTTTTAAGGACTATCCCGCAGTAACTGTTTTAAAAGACTGTCCCGCAGAAAAGGAAAAAATGCTATTGGGTAAAAATAAAAAAATTAATAAAAGGAAAACGGCAGAAAAAAAATCTTTGTTTTAAAAACAAATTATTCGTAATTATGAAAAATATTGAGGGGTAATATGGTCTGGTGACCTGTATGGGTGACATTAAAGACCCGCTTTAGAACACACAACAAGCGTTCGGTACCTCACCCTTACTATGGACCAGGTTTTATTGAAGGATGAATCTTGGATCACGTCACCCCCTGCGCTGTCGATACCCCTTTGCTTCCGTATCAGACGCGATGTCTTACAACATGAAAACCCACTCATAGCCTTGACCATTGTTTTAGGACCCATCTCAAAATTTTTCTAAGGGTGACATTAAAGACCCGCTTTAGAACACACAACAAGCGTTTGGTACCTCACCCTTACTATGGATCACGTTTTATTGAAGGATGAATCTTGGATCACATCACCCCCTGCGCTGTCGATACCCCTTTGCTTCCGTATCAGACGCGATGTCTTACAACATGAAAACCCACTCATAGCCTTGACCACTGTTTTAGGACCCATCTCGAAATTTTTCTAAGTCCAGTGACGGTTGACAGCCCTTCTGACTGAACCGCATTGTCACCCCAATTCTACCCCCTTTGTTTTAGGCCATCACAGGAGATACGGTATGGAAACAATGTTTCGGAAATATCCTCTTATCGAAACATCCCATTTCCCCTTTATGATAGGTCAGGTATTTGTTTCAAATTACCCCATCGGAAGAAGACAAGCCATTTTGAAATTACGCACCCCTAAACCTCCAAGAGTTGAGCTTCTCTTATTAAAATTAGTCTCCATCGGGTTGAAGGATGTTGCCATCAGATATTCGTGTTCACACATATTCTGCACATTACACGTCAGAACTTCTTTTGGAAAGATAAAGTGGTTTTACGTTAAATTCTTATCTCTGCCATGTCTCAATTAATTACTCTCCGTAAGTATATCCATTACGCGACATGGTTTAAAACCTTTCATTCCTAATACTTATTGCTGTTGTATCCTCAACATATGATGCAAAATATTACTCGTTCCTAGGAAGTAATGCTATGCAGTAACAGTCGATAACAATTTCTTCCTTCGAAGAAAAATCAGCTAATTGTTTGCTAATGGGTTTGTTGCTAATGGGTTGTTTGCTAATAAATTTGTTGCTAATTGACTAATGGGAGTAATCATTTTTTTAAAATCAACCGTTCTAAACGCTCTCACAGTTTTTTAAAAAACGTCTTTTCCACCGTTTACCGGCGAACGTGTGGTCACAAGACTCATCACGCTGATTAAATTTTATTTCGCGTTTCGGCGTTAGTACACGCTTGTTCGTTACGCTTTACAAGATCAGTTGTTTTCATAGGGTAAATTCTGTAAAGAATTTTTTGTACGTGGCAGAATGCTATAGAAAGTAAGCCATGCTAAAAGTACGTTGCGGGTACCCTTGCGTTTCTGCTTACGGTGCGTAAAAAACTTTAGTTCCAACATGAATGCATGTTAATGGAGTAGGGATATTAGTTTTAACAAATACACTAACCTACTATAAAAAATAATACACTTAAATCTCACTCGATCGTATCCTCTCAACTCAACTTAACTTTATCCATCGAAATTTTGTTTGCAACTGGACGGATAACCAAAATACTTCAACGATTATATCAGTATATCTATGGAACAAGCTACATGAGAAATCTTCGTCGGAAACATAAAAATCCGCCTAACTATGCTCTGACATATATGTTCTGATCGAGCCTCAGTAAAAGAATTCTGCACATGTCACAAAAAAATCGATGTTCTCACATAGATAGAGCGCACAAGAAGCGACAAACAAAAAATAATGTCTTTACAAACTAAGAGTCACTCAGTGTAGAACATTCGAAATCCAGAAATGCCCTTTCTAAAAAATAGAAAAATTCCCTCCATATTCTTAAAATTTTTAAATAATTCTTAATCCCTACTTCTAACATCGCCTCTATTACAAGTATTGAAAGCTCCTGCTATTATTGTCGCTTATCTGAAGAAATGACCGGGAGACGTGCGCTCTCCACTGGTAAAGGTCACGGGGTCACTTACACGCTGACCTATGGAACAGTCCTTCGATGCAAAAACCGATATGCTACTGTTTATCTAAATCATTTACTTACAGGAAGAGCAGTCTGCTCTGTGAGTTTTATCTTCCTCAAGAATCTTTTGAAACCTAACAACAGATTGAAATAATTATTGGTTTCATGACGAAATGGAACAATTCATGTTCCTTCAAAATATGGAATTCTTCTTCCGATAAGTTATTGACTAGCTTCTCAAGAGATGCACTTAAAAATTGATAAGAATCTATGAAATTCAAAGTTCCAAGGAAGAATGCGGTGTATTTTTCCATATTTATTGGGAATGCAATTAATCTTTTTATTTTTGATCATACTAATTCTTTGCATAATAAGATGGGTGTCATATCCCTTTAGGTTATGGAATATAACTGGAATCTTATTTGGGAGCTTAAAATTGAGATTACACCCATTATGAGCGGCTCCTCGGAGAAGCGCTAGGGGAAGAAGACTATATCCATGCAATGAAAGTATGGAACTCATTCGACTAAAAAAACCCAGCCAATATCACGACCGGAAGACCGACGTGCTCCTCGTAGCTGATGTGTTTGAGAATTTCAGAAAACTATGTGTCAGATACTATGAAATTGATCCCTGTCATGTTTACACAGCTCCTGGACTAGCTTGGCAAGCATGCCTGAAGATGACAAATATTAATCTAGAGTTGATAACAGACCCTACAATGTACCTTTTCCTGGAAAAAGGCATACGAGGGGCGAATTTCAGTGATATGCAATCGTTTTAGCAGTGCAAACAACAAGCATTTAGAATGAAAGACAAACTGATTTGCAAGTTTGCTTAGAAAAGCTTCACTGTCATACAATCTTAGAGATAAACTAACTCATTATATAGCTTAATCTTCAGATGCATGTTTCTCCATAGATTCGTAAACTCTCAATATCTATTCTCTGCATTTTCTCATACATCTCGCCATCACTGATTCATCTTCCATATGTGAATATTTACTTTCTAATAAACCATACTTTAACGACCAAAATAGGTAAATCGCAAGCATCATCTGAGTCAGAATATTATTTTTTCCCATATATCTAGACATTCTAATTCTTTACGTTGAAAATCTCACAATAGCCTGAAATGGACACTATTCAGTACTTCACCCACGATACAGCTATAAGTTATGATAACCAACAGATTAAAAGATTTATCTCATAGACAGTAGCTTAGCACGCTCAGCTTCTGATCTAAGAAACCTAGAGATCCATGGTAAGACAAGAGTGTTGTTTTTCTACTGAGTACCTTCTACTATGTCGTATGAAAGGATTCTGTAACCGCTATGACAAATAGTTGCATAAGCCATATTTATTTTTAAAGCAAAGATACACTGATTTCGAACCCACTAGGATTCTTATATGCAATCAATAGAGATTTGCACTAAGGATGTCTATATTTTCGGATCCGCTCTCGTGCTCTATTCCGGGTTCTGTGTGTATTTCTAGAATTCCCTACTACGTTTCACTAAGCGCGTAAGTAAACTGCCTGTATAAGGGCGAAGGAGGTTATTTTTAGTTGCAAGCACACGTTTTTTCGACAATGATATATATTCACATACGTGTTTTAAACTACACGAGGAAATCTAACACACGCATTTCATGTCTAAGTAAGAATCGGTTTAGTTATTTTTCCTGCATGAGAATATATATTTCTACACTAGTGTGGAATTCTTAGAACAAGTGGTACTATGTTTTATAAGTGTGAAAGTGGTTGTTTTTCCGGCAAGCACACGTTTTTTGATAATGTTATGTATTCGTGTTTCACTTATTTGGAAATCTGAAATAACACTACCTATAGAAAGTAGCATTACTCCAGTAAATTCCATATCTAGTTAGTTAGTTATACCCCTCAAGCAACTGCTTGCCACAGAGGTCTGACAGGAACCTGTCAGTTTATGTGCCATAGTAGAAGGTCTGAGAGGATGGCAGGACCACAGCAGAAAAACAACACACACATCCAGTTTTTCTGAACAAGTGCAAAATCGCTCCAATGGAGTGAACTACAGTGAAATCGATTACATACACATGACACGTATCAATATTATGCCTCCTTTGAAGAATACTGGAAAATCAACCTTAGGACATTTAACTCGCGCCATCTAGTGGAAAATATAGTATGTTGACTGCATTCACTTTAAGTTTGATTTACTGAAGTAATGATACTTTCTACAGGTAGTTTACTTCAGATTTCCAAACAAGTGAAACACGAATACACAACATTATCAAAAAAGGTGTGCTTGCCGGAAAAACAACCACTTTCACACTTATAAAACATAGTACCACTTGTTCTAAGAATTCCACACTAGTGTAGAAATATATATTCTCATGCAGGAAAAATAACTAAACCGAAATTCTTACTTAGACATGAAATGCGTGTGTTAGATTTCCTCGTGTAGTGGAAAACACGTATGTGAATATATATCATTGTCGAAAAAACGTGTGCTTGCAACTAAAAATAACCTCCTTCGCCCTTATACAGGCAGTTTACTTACGCGCTTAGTGAAACGTAGTAGGGAATTCTAGA